>OV179161.1:8750000-10000000 GCA_921972225.1 Euplexia lucipara | reverse complement strand
TGTCTCCTGATCTCCGCTGTGCGAACGGTAGACACAGGCGTAGATAATTTTATCCAGGCCTGTGTCCACCAAAACCCAAAGCGTTGAGTACCTGGAGTCCTCAAGGTTCCGTAGACGCTGATAGCAGATGTCGTCCCGGGCGTACATGCATACACCCGCTCGTGGTTTGAAGTTGTGCTCCAAGGTAAACCCTGGGTAAGATAGGTACGACACGTCAGACGGACTTCTGATCTGCGTCTCCGAAAGGAAAAAAAGTGCTGGTTTCTCAGTCTCCAGATGGTGGTGGACTGCGACGACATTTGAGTGCAGACCTCGAATGTTGGTAAGGTGCACTTTGAGAGAGAGGGAGTGCTGCCGCTGTTCAGCTTTTTTCTTTTTATTCCTTTTCATAATTAGTTGAACGAAGGTTGGAAAGGAGAAGGAAGTGAAATGAGGTTCTACGCTGCTAACCTTCAGTCACGCACTCAAAGAACGACATCATTGGGGGACTAGCCTGGAGACTGCGGGGACGCCCGAGCCCCCCCGGGAATGTCCATCGGGCCCTCTCATCTGGCCGCCAACCAGCACGATGGTGCATTCCGGGATTTTTCGACAGTTGGTGGGGCAGCCTTTCATATGTGGCAAGCATACTACTTGGGCCCCCTACTACCTGCGGTCGGCCAGCGGCGCACCGTGCCTCGGATCCCGCTACCCTCCGCGACTAGTCTCCCGATACGTCCAAATCAGCGCGAGTCAGCTTAGTCTGCCTGCGTTGGAACAGCTGTTTCGACCCAGCTCCTTTGTGTTGGCTACACTGAGCATCATACCGGAACACGGCTAGGCCGCTTGGCGGTAAGTCTTTGCCCAGTGGGTGGTGACAAGCCATCGGTCGGAACCTACCACCAGTTAGTGTCACCCGTTTAGCACCACCCGGGGGCCACGTGTAGGGACTAGCAATCGGTATTCTCCTACGGACGCGGGTGACCCAGCCCCTTCCTGATCAACTAAGCCTTACAAAAATTGTATTTTTTTACTTTGTGTTAAAATTTGTATCATTATAATTTGCAAACAATACTTTAATCTGATCTGACCATCTGAATTGCATTTTACTTTGTGTTCTGCTTTTTAATTCTTCACTTTCCACTAAAGATATACCTAGTTAAGGAAAATGTGATCATGACAAATCTCTTACATATCTTGTAAAGACTGTTAATTTAGTCATGATTCCTATTAAGTATTATGATTACAAATAGTTACGTTTATAAATGATTCATTTTTAAGAATTTTATTTTGTTCTTTGTAAACGTTAGTTTTCTTTAATAACTTTTTAAAAACTAATATTGATTGAGTCTAAATCATTTAATAACTATAAAAGACTGTATGTAATATTGGTGGATTTCAAAAGGTTTTTGATGTTGTCTCATTTACCTAGAAGTGATTTAATTAAGTCCAAATAAATGAAACTAAGCCAAAAGTTGATCTTTATAATTTTGTTAATTTGTTATTTATTTTTAATATGGAAGTACTTATGACTGATAATATGCCTTGACCTTTTTCTAAAATAATACATTTCTCTTACATATAATAATCTTGTTACACGTACACTGAACATGACTTAAAACGGCAATAAATAATATTTTATCATTATTATTTATTTTTGTTACACTAATTTCACCATTTATGATCGCTCTGGCACCAATTATGATTGCTCTGGTCGCGAAATTTTTAAAACTTAAATATTTCCATAACAGTTTGTGTAAATTGAAGGCCAATAATAAAAATGTTCTATTTGAATATCATTCTTTTTAATGAGATACATAATTACCATTATAAATCAATATCTGAAAAGCACCAGAGCGATCACACGAATACGCCCGTTTTGGAGATTGACCCTTCTACAGCATTCATTCTACTTTCGGTCTCTTTTGCAATATCAACATATATCTCATTAAAGATCTCGATGATAAAGATTTTCGTATTATATCTTCGAATGAGTTCCAAAGCATTTATTGAATTGTTTGATCTTGATCACAATAGCGACTGGACCGACATTTGGTCCGGTGCGCCGTCCACACGATCGGTTCGGTTCGGAACGCACCGCGTTCGATGTGCGAGCGCTCCGAACCAGCCGTACCGATATTAATAATAATAATGTCCGGCGGACCGTGCGCCACACGATTGAATTTGGTTCGAAGCGGACCATGTTCGTGGTCCGTTCCGAACCAAGTTCGATCGTCTGTGCATACTTTTAGTGTCAGTGAATTTTGACATTTGACAGATCGAAAGCTAAGTGTCGTCTCTGAATAATCCATAAACACTGCTATAAACTTATAACTTGAATCGTTAGGTCAACCCGGAATAGTACGACTACTTCATAAAGGGTCAATAAAATGAGAAAGTCAGGAACGACAGTAGTCACAAACCGGCCTTTTGCTACCGCAACTGTTTCTATATTGCGAAATCTATCAATAAAATCTTTATTTAAGGGCTTACTACTCTATTCAATTTGTAGGATCCTAACTAGGAACAGTTAGAAAGCAACCTAGGGGTCGGAAGCGGAACCTCCGATTTACCCTAAATTGGATCCAATCTGTTCTAAATTCGATTACATCTACCTATTTCCTAGTTAGATTTCCTATAAATTGAATAGCCCTTTAGAGTTGTTGTTAATTTAACTAAATAAGAGTGCAATCTTGTCAAACTTTAGAAAAAAGAATCCCACGAATAGTTAAGTGAAGTGAGTTGTCAATCCCTAGCATTAGTATGGTAGCTCCCATCGTCTTCGCTTAACCTTCATTTTCACAGGAGGAGATTTTTATAGTAAAGTAGTGCAGCAGAACTAAAAGCCACTCCGTGTAGGTGAATGCGAAGGGTTGACTGTCCATTCAAGGCTCACTTCACCCGAATAAAGATATTTTGTTAAAACAGACAAGCATATTCTTGGTAGCTCGAGTTAATCATCTTAGTAACTTGTTTCACATTGGAATCTTAAATAGTAATTTAAATCACAATAGCCGATCTCCTTGATCATTGCAGCGTCATTCCAGTTAAAAATAATTAAATTTGTGATTTATTTTGAACTATAGAATAACTTAGTGCAGTACAGTAGTGTACGTACAATAATTGCCTTGTTGATCTAGTTGAACGCAAGCGCTAGTTAAGCATTAGGTCCTGGCTTCGACTCATAGGCATATGGCAATATAAGGGTGTAATATACCGATACCTCTGCCTAACGCTTCAGCGAATACAGGCGTAATGTTAAGTTGCAATGGCAGTGTATTACACATATTGACGATTGAGCAACTATTAGATAATGTCCTCTCAAGTACGCGCATTCTAATACAAGAGTACAACAAGATATAGGTAATAATTGAGCCTTTAACTTTGAGTGTAAAATAACGTCTTGATACAAGTGTTACAATTGAATGGGGTAGATTTTTCCAAAGGATATTTATTAAAAGACCAGTAGATACCTAACCAATCCAAGCTTATTACCTTTAACCAATTTGTTTTATATAGAACTAGCTGATGCCTGCGGATTCGCCCGCGTGGATATCGGTTATCGCGCCCAGCTCCCAGACGCATTATTTTTTTCGACACCACCAACAAATACCATTATATCTTAGCGAATGTTAATAAAAACTTAACAATTTATATAATAAAACGGAAGGTTTTGGTTTGAGAATTACTCTATCCATTGGTCAGTGACAAAATAGGAATCTGAATAAAATAATATTGTTTTAACAATAGTATTTTTTAAAGTAATTTATTTCCTAACTTCAAAAGGTACATGTTACATCAATGAGCTCTCAACCTCTGAACTCTGGACCATCCTGTATGACATCGGTCGACACTTCCACTGAGAAAAAGGCTACACTATTGCCAAATGCCTTAGGGTACATTTTATGCTATCATCGACTTCCACGTAGACGAAACCGCGAGCAGAAGCTAGTATCTTCTATTTTTAGATCTCTTAGCGAGAAGATCGCTCATTGCAATATTCTATGTAAGTAGTTCTCAAAAGTTCTATTAATATTATATTAGACGTTATATAAATAGTAATGCGGCTCATGGTTTCTCGTGAGCATCTAATTTAAACCTCTGTGGTTCAAGAACTGCGTTGTGCAATGTCTGTGGTAATGGTAAGCGTAGGTGTGATGAACTTGAGAAGTCAACAAACGCCTGCATCTTGGGTGAATGTTCACGTAAATAGTACCTATACAAAAATACTTCTGACTCCAAAAACTGATCTATTTATTTATTAATTAACTAATTTAATAATGTACAGAGTCGTGCTTAGTGCTTAATGCCTTATGCATTTAGTTTCAATGCGAACTACAATTGAAGATGACTCAATTATGTTTTTTCCTGAATCTTCTACTAAATGCAAAACAAAGGTTAAAAAACAAAATATAATTTGGCTGTTTAATTCCGGGGAAAAATTATAAAAATCAGCACAATACATAAACCTTGTCCTCATATGAAATCGGATACAAATATTTAACAATAAACAGCGATTTAATATCTAAATTATGTAATACACATAAAAATGTATGTAATTAAAATATGTTGTATTTAGTTTAAATTTAGTTAATGTCAACGTTATTCATTAATAAATGAGGTAGGTATTATTATAATGTAAGACTAGAGTGGACTCTATGAACAGCAACCGAACGTGCGAGGGCAGGCTGGCTGATATCTAAGATCACTGATGATTTCTTTTATTATAACTGAATCGTTTTTTGTATTGAATCCTATATTATAATTATACTTGACCAAGCCAAGCAAATTCTCATAATATTAGACCTTGATCTTATTAGACCTTGATCTTTACAATGCGGATTATCGATAATACTTATAATAATTTAAGTATTTATTTTAACACGTTTTAAGGCACTCATTTTCAAAGGGAGTTAAAAATCGATTAATTAATAATAGTTACAATTTTCACACTATTATAAATTATTAAAAGTCCATATTTTATTTTGATGATCCTATCATGTTCTTAAGTTACATTAACTTCCTTCCTTGTTCGGATTTGACACGGACTCCAAGCTTTTAGATATTTCGGAATGTATATTCTATTTGCGATTAATACCTAGGTAGACACTATTCAATTAATTCCTGTTGTGAATGCTTCATTAAAATAAATACATGACACACTTTTTCCAGATTTTGGCTACGTGCATAGTTTTAATTGTAAGTAAATTACGATTTACTCAGGTGCTTAAAATAAAAACTAATACTATAAAATACATACTTCTACAACTGTTTAATATCTTTTAGCTTCTAGAATATCACTTTAGTCACAGATATTTGTTGAACTTATAAACTTTTAATAGAGCATTTGTTGCAAAGACCCATTTGTTGTTTACTTGGCGCACTTTGTTATGTAGCCTATAGTTTGACACTTTTCGGAGAACAACTTAAATTAAATATTAATAAATAGAAGTACTCACATTGTAGGTATTCCACGTTGTGTTCCACTTCAGGCAGTAAATGCATGAAGGTCGTAGACAGCAGGACACCACCACCAAATGACAGCAGTGTCATCACAATCCTGTTGGTGGTCTTCAGGTTTCCTGCATCTTCAGCCGACAACCAGTGGAACTTCTTTGCTAGCAGCAGTGGTATCATACCACAGACCATGGAGGCACAGAAGAGGACTATCATAGACACCCCCTTGGCCAGCACGACCCCATCAGCTTCATCTTCACCCTCACTGTGTCGAAGCAACATATCCGCATGGTCAGGAGACATTTTGGCACAAATGTTGGCACCAACTGTGGTAACACCAAAGATCCGTCCACTTGAAGAACAAGCGTGTAAGTGGGTTGCAGCAAGGGCGCCTACCCTTTTATAGCGTGGTGTAGTGCGGTATCAGCGATATGCGCGTGCGCCGTCGGAGAGCGACGCGCTTGTACTATGCGCGCTGCCGGCCGGCGCGGGCGACGCAGTTCGTTCCACTCCCGCGCAGACTCCCGCGCACGCTGCACAGCCTTAAAGCCCATGCGAAACGTTCAGGGTGTTATTAACAGCATGGCATTTTTTTTCTTTATTACTATGACATTTCATAGTTTTCGTTAATAATTTTTCTACCCCGTTAATGGCGTTGTGTTGAAATATTGTGTGGCCGGATATCTATGTGTGTGAATATAAGATAACAATTATAAAGTGAACAATGAATGAACAGAATTAATGATGATAATTAATTATTGATATCTACATTTTATGTGTCTACATTATTTTAACTTTGGGAGAAATTTAAACACATCAAGCTCAAACTGTCAAATTTTACCAATTGAACATGAACCTTTTATCATTTGAATAAAGTTGAAAAACTATCAAACAAAGACACATTGAAGAAATGTCTTCACAAAGTAAATAAAAAAAATCATAATAAGTATCTGCACTTATTACGATTTTTTTTTCATCACGAAATCATGAACTCAAATCGTGATATCGCGGCTCAAATTTTACAACCTTGATGCGGCTCAACCTTTACAACCTTTATGTGAGCTGATACATTACTTATGTACCTACAACCGCATGTTTTATACAACGGAAATAACAACATTGTAGGTAGGTATGCCTTGAGGATTTTGACAACAAACGTGTTCCATAATAAGAAATATCCTTATTGTCAAGGATAATGCAAACATCGTATTCAAAATAAACATTGGCATCAAACGGATACAATTTCTTTCGTGTGTTAGTTTATTCAATATTTTCCTTCTATAAGCTTATCGTAGTAACGCTACAAACGGCTTGTTTTTCATTAATAGATACTGTATTTACCTATATTATTTTTTGATTTCCAAGAAATATAAATAACTAGGTATATAATACGTATTAAACAGTTGCAAGCAATATTCACAAGTTTTAAGAAATTTTTATATTTGTAGGGCTCGTAGCGATCTCGTAGCAAATTGCCTACGGGCATTCAATTCAAATCATACTTTCCGTATGTGAAACTAACATGTGGGGTTTTTTTTTTTTGATGATTGCGATATATAAAGGGGTAGACAGATATGCATAGCTAATTATGTTGAAGTTCCATGTAATAGGGGGCTATTGCTACCAACCAGACACCAGTTCAGTCTCGGGGCTGTTTCTAAGAAATTCCAGATGCTCCAGATGATTCGACGAGGATTCAAACCCAGACCTCAAATGCAACAATTTAATAGTGCATGGTTTCACTAAACTAACAAGGTACACAAATCAGTTTGAGATAAAAAAAAATACTTACAAAATATACAGAGGCCAGCTCATTACGCTACGCCAATGGATCAAATTACTTTGATAGTTTTTCAACATTATTAAAATGGAATAAGGTTCATGTTCAATTGGGGAAATTTAATGTGCATAAACTCACGACTTTTTCCTAGGAGGCAAAAATTCTAAAACTCGATCCTTATATGTATACTTCTTCACTTCGTTTACGTTCATACATTTTATCAAACTCGTACACCGATAAATAGTACTACGCATCTGACCTTTCCGAAGAATATCACATATAAGGTCTGTGTATATCCTTATAGGGCTGAATTATTGAACCTTGCTTCACGTGGCAACTTCAACGTTTGACAGAACACACAGCGATTGTATTTCCTTTCCTGAAGCATAGAGTGCACAAACAATGTACTTGTATTATCCAACACGCATGTTGTAATCAAAGCAAATAAGTTAAACGCATACTTGACACAGTTCTGCGTTACCGAGTCATTCTGTGCGACAATGTAATAGGAATATCTGTCTTATTGTCTGACTTCCTTGTTTAAGGGACTTCTTCTTATCGTGTGGTTAGTAACTAACCAGGGGCTCGAGTCTGCTATTGCAATCGTGTCTCAATAACCGGTCAATGATCGATTTTTGACGTATAACGTCAAACTTGACACATGACACATTTCCCATACAAAAACTGTCAAAGTTGTCAAATATTCGATCAATGACCGGTCATTGAGACACGATTGCAATAGCAGACTCAAGCCCCTGGTGTCAGAGTTTTAATGCCGCCCATGGGCCTCTGACTTGGCATCACATGCCCTCGAGAAATATCTCTCAGGCATGATTTCCTCACGATGTTTTCCTTCACCGTTTTTGAAGCAAGAGATAATTATACAATTCGTACATGAATCCGAAAAGTCAGAGGTGCGTGCCTTGGGTTCGAACTCGAGACCTATGATTCGGCAATCCGCCGGTCGCACCACTAGGCTATCACTGCTATAAGGGACTAAAAAAATGTAAGCGTAAAAACAGTAAATAAGTAGTTCATTTTAGTTTTACGTTTGCCTATTTAGTCTATGAGGACATATTCAAGTGCTGGGTCGACTCAGGGCGCTTTTTGAATGCCATGGTAGATGAAATCTTGATGAAGTCTCGAAGTGCTAAGTATTTTTTAATGAGTGCAATGAAAAAATATGTACGAAAACACAATACATCACTCAATTAGTACTAGACGGGGGCGGCGCGGTCGCTCGGTGGTTTTCACACCGCACGCAAAAATGGCAATTTTTTATTCGTATTTATTCGTAATTTTTATCCAATTTACGCAATACCTGTACCTATAGAACTATAGCCTACGTTATTGTGATGCATTAAGCTACATAACTGCATGAAAATTTTCATTCTAATCCATTCAGTAGATTTTGCGTTAAAGAGTAACAATCATCCACACTCACATCCGTACATATAGATGTATCAACATTACTCTAATTATAAATAAAAGACAGTTCTATTCTTTTCTATTTAACTGGTTAAAAATATCTTGTGAAAAACTAACCTCTCGTTTCTCCCTTTAACCTACTATTATATACTTCGATTAATAATAACTAAAAATAACTGAAAATAACTAATGTAATCTATACATATAATAAGACTGTAAAAAAACTGTGTCTGTACATTGAATATATTTAAAAAATAATAATTGAGGGGGGTTTAGAAACAGTAATAGAGCACGAATCCAAAAAAAAAGTCTGTCTGTTTGTCTGTTTGTCTGTATGTCTGTTTGTCTGTTTGTCTGTTTGTCTGTTTGTTTGCACACGCTAATCTTCGGAACTACTGGACGGATTTGAATGATTTTTTTTTTGTTGTATAGATATTAAGTCTGGGCAACACATAGGCTATAATTTATCTTGGAAACTGGAACACCTGATGCAGAACCGCAACAGACCAGCTAAACTATAGGCGATACAAAAATGATCCCATAGCAAAAATTGTTCCACGTGATGAGCATTTTCTGCTGAGAGAATAAATTTGAAGATCCGGAACACCTGATGCAGAACCGCAACAGACCAGCTAAACTATAGGCGATACAAAAATGGTCCCATAGCAAAAATTGTTCCACGTGATGAGCATTTTCTGCTGAGAGAATAAATTTGAAGATCCGGAACACCTGATGCAGAACCGCAACAGACCAGCTAAACTATAGGAGATACAAAAATGGTCCCATAGCAAAAATTGTTCCACGTGATGAGCATTTTCTGCTGAGAGAATAAATTTGAAGATCCGGAACACATGATGCAGAACCGCAACAGACCAGCTAAACTATAGGAGATACAAAAATGGTCCCATAGCAAAAATTGTTCCACGTGATGAGCATTTTCTGCTGAGAGAATAAATTTGAAGATCCGGAACACCTGATGCAGAACCGCAACAGACCAGCTAAACTATAGGAGATACAAAAATGGTACCATAGCAAAAATTGTTCCACGTTATGAGCATTTTCTGCTGAGAGAATAAATTTGAAGATCCGGAACACCTGATGTGGAACTTCAAGAGCCCAGCTACACATATATTGGAATGACGGCTTAGCAAGAGTTGTTCAGCCTTATGAGCACTCGCTGTTGACGTATAAAAATCGAAGATCTGGAACACCTGTTGTGGAACTCCAAGAGCCCAGCTACACCATAACTCAAATAGGAATGACGTCTTAGCAAAAGTTGTTCGGTCTGATAGGCATTCCTGTTGATTTGATATAGAAATTAAAACTATCACTAATTTCATTGCATAATTATAAAATAACATAAGTAGGAGGTACTACGCGGTGAAGGCGGAAACAGTTCAGGACTGATTTTCGATGACGATGGTATATCGTTGGAGCAGCCACTTAGATTTTAATTGATCAGGTATCATCACAATAAAACTATAACCATGCCTAGAAAGAGGTCAAATTTTTCCCAATGTTCCAAAGGTGCTAAATGATTAAAGACCATAAGATCCCAACAATCTACCGAAGAGCGTTAGGAGAGACTTGATGCTGTTCGAGAACATGAGGCTGCAACTCGCTCCGTGGAAACTTCTTGGGATCGCGAAGCACGCCTGCATTCTCAGCGTATTTACGCATCTACATCCAGGTCTCTAGAGACCAGTGAAGAATATGTGCGCGACTGACCGCTGATCGTGAACATCATGCACTGTCTCGCGAGTTGGAGACGTTCACGGAAAAAGCATGACGCTTGAGTTTTCAGCGTATATACGCATCGACTCTAGAGATAAGTAGGGAAGGAGATGCGCGACTGACCGCTGATCGTGAACGTCACGCAACATATTATAGGCTATAATTTATTTTGGCAAATGGAACACCTAAAGTGAAAGAGATATAAAAATGGTGCCATTGCAAAAACTATTCCACGTGAGGAGTGTTTTCTGCTGTGAGACTAAATTTGAAGATCTGGAGCACCTGTAGGGGAACTCCAAAGGCCAGAGACAATATAACATATACATAATAGAAATGGCGTCTTAGCAAAAGTTGTTAAGTCTGATGGCATTTCCTGTTGACCAACTAAAATAAAAAATCTGGAACATCTTGAATCGTCTCGCGCATCCCATTGATTTCCTGTCCCCGGGCTTATAGAATTCGACATCAGATGTTTCAGATCTTCGATTTTGACGACCCCGTTGTCAAAATCGAACCGAATCGTCCTGTTGCTGGCATAAGCAACAGGATCCGCGTACGAAGTCGCGGGCAGAAGCTAGTACATAATATAAACAAACTGTGATTCATCGCTACGCAGACGCACCGAGTTGTCAACACGCAATCGCGATTATTGACACACCTATTAATATCAGTAGGTACCTACTTGGAGATAAATCATCAATCTATTTAAAACTAATTTCCCATCAGTGTTCGCCAAAAAATTGCATTCATAGGAATAATATTCCAACCGTCTATTACGTAAGACTGCGTCATTATATTTTGTAATAGTAAAAAATGAAACTGAAAAAAACCTTTTTTTTGTATATACTTGGTTTTGCTGTATTATGGGTGGTTATTAACTAACATCATACACAAACAGCTAGACCCGTAACTATACTATATAGACTAATAATATTAGTTAGACTAATATTTGTTTCGTTCGGGAATAAAACCCCCGACACGCTGCCAATCGCCCAGCCACCGCGTCATCCGTACCGTTACATGAAGAGAAAATACCAAGGTTTTAGAAATAAAATTATCAATAAAACAAAAGAAAAACTTAATTGGTCAATTTCTAGTGGCATACGGGTAAAAAATATAGAATTCGGCAATTTATTTCAAGTAGACGCATTACTCAAGGCGCGGGCGCACTGAAGGTCGCTGAGATCTGAGAGTGTAGCAGATTGTCGAGGAAAATAGTCTACTAATAAATAAAATTGAAGTGTCTGTATGGAATGTCAAACATAAATGCAAATGAAATTACGTACCTAATTGAAGTAGTTATACAATTTTTTTATTTTGTCTCTCTGTGTCTGTGAGTGAGAGATTCGCTAAAACAGTGGAACCGATATTGACGGGGCTACCATTGGCAATTATAGCTGATGCTATAATGAGCTGTTACTTGGGCTTCTTTTATTTCAGAAATTGTTACGTTCCGCGCGGACGAAATCGCGGATTTATGACAATATCACTGAAGTGCAAACCAGCCGGTTTATTACATAAAAATCTAATTAGGTGAGGGTGAAGTGAACTGTCTAAGTCGATCCATAGAATTAGTATGAACAGTAGTCACAATTAGTGAGAATCTAATGACATCTCACGAGCTAGACTCCATCTAGCCGCTAGGATACAGAGCGTTACAAAGACTTCATACATACTTACATAGTACAGAGGTCAGCACATCAAGTTACCTCAATGTGTCAAATTCCTTTGATCGTTTTACAACTTTATGACAAACAGAATAAGGTTCATATTCAATTGGGAAAATTTTACACATTGGGGTAACTTGATGTGCTGGCGTCTGTACCTCTACTCTCCTCTCCCACTTTTTTCAAGTTTATAGTAAGTATTAGGTATAGCTTTTATTTCAGAATAATATATAGCCTTATTTGTAAAGATTACATAGACGAAGACGTGGATGCCTGTAGAAAATATTGATAAAAACTACATAAATGGGCACCTAAAGTTTTACATTCTAGAACGGCATGGATAACTTAAATATATACGCCTATATGCTATCTAGCATAGCTACTTAAAAGTTACTCGGCAGAGACAAAACTAGAAACTTTCAGTGGTAGCTGCCAAGAAGCATAAACAATGAGGAAGTTTTTGTTGTTTTGCGAGTTAGGTACACCTGTTCACTCAGAAAAACTTTTTAAACAAAACTACAAACGACTCATAATAAAAGACTTAAAGATGCAACGAATCGGTTAAATAACTATTGTGCCTGATGTATGTGACACCTTTTAGTGTTCATTTATGGATTCGGTATAATAATATCATCCACTTGCACGAAGCAGATGAATAAGTATAAAAGGATAACTCTAAAACCACTCATCAGACTTGATCGAAGTTCTGTGGGACTAGGGTTTAAAAATCCTGATAAATTGCTTAATTTCCATGGAAAAGTCCTGTGATTTTGACACAAACGTAATTCACAACTCTGTGGAAAGATCACGCAGAATGTTCGTCACGTTTATGAATGGTGTTGATTGTAAAATCGAAAATTCCTGAGATTTCCAAAATACGGCCTGTTATGAGCTTAAATACCGTGAAATCTTAGGACTAATTCTGAGGTATGGTAACCCTATGTGGGGCCAATCTTGCACAACATTATTTCCAATAAACATGTCACACTTTACCTACTTACAAAATCCCTTATCGCAATAAGGATGCCTATAATATTTCAAGCGTTCTTTTGACTTCTCCAGGAAAGACCTTTTTTCAGATCCTGATAGGACCCACTGAAAATAAACCCTTTCAAACTAAAAAAGAGTTTTCTTAACTGGTCAAGCCGTCTTCGAGTAGGTAATCGAATTACATTAAAAAAAAGAATATCGTGCATGACGAATTGAGAACCAACCTACTCCTTTTTTTATTTAAGTCTGTTAAAAATAAAATCAATTACAAAAAAAAACAGTGTTTTGAGATAGCATCGCATGTTTTCTCACTTTATTCTTTATTTCCTTTTTTAATCTGCCTGCTGTGCCATAGAGTCTAGTTTGGTTCAAATCTCTATCTATGTCTACTACTGTTTCGAGTTGTCCTGTTTTAGTTATATTTTGACGTTTTTTATCTTTAGAAACAAGATAGGTATTATTTTATCTTCCTGTTTGGCTTATGTTTTCGTTTCGACATAGTTGACATCATCAGTTAAAAATGTCTGTAGGTTTGTATGTCATTGTATATTTATTTCTGTAGCCTTTAGACTGTTTTTTTCTTATGAAAATTTTATCACGCACTTGGCGAGGTTCCAATCAGGTCACGTAGGCAGTGCTTTGGAGGCTTCTAGAAGTGTTGATTAAAATGATACTAAAAATTGAACGGCGAGAAGTTTATTTTTACACAGCTAGCTAGCTACCGTAAAATGGATGAAAACTATCACTTGGCTATAAGGAAAGCTGAACAGAAACATTCTGGTGGTTTTTTAATTACTATGTATGTTTATTTCCATTGCAGATAATAAAAGCAAATGTTCTTTTCCTCATTTCAAATTATATATAGTTTTTAATGTGCGCAGAAAGAGATTTAATGCTGAGATAGGCGCCTTTTTGGTCCCGCACAGGTCTTTTTATTATTATTAATTTTTATATTTGTCTTTAGTTTTTTAATCTTTTCTTATTTTTTTTTATTATTTGTATTGTTATTCTTTTGTTTTATGTTCTGTGCGTCCAAATAAAAATATTTTCTTTCTTTTATTTCTTTCTTCTTTCTATATAGATTTATATGGACAATTGGACAGGTAAAAACTTTAATCCGGGAAAATTGCAAAATGTATTTTTAGACCAGAATAACATTTCCATACTATGCAATGTTTTTACACCTCAAGCTATTGTTACGGTTAACTTATTACTAAGGTAGGTACAGAGACCAGCACATAAAGCTACCCCAATGTGTAAAAAAGTTTGTAAATATTATTTCAAACTGAATAAGGTTCATGTTCAATTGGGAAAATTTGACAGTTTTAGGTAGCTTGATGTGCTGGTGTCTGTACCTAGGTATATCAGATTATATTAATTTCTTACCATCACTTCGCACGCGACTTCGTCCGCGTAAATTTGGTAATTTAACATCCCTCTACACCCTCTTAGTCACTTATAAATTTTATGTTACACCCACAAACATTATTGCTTAATTTTGGTAACTAAATTTTTTTTTAAATAGATCCAGTAAATCCCTGCAACCTCATACATAACGCACAAACTTTCCCACTTTACAATACTCATATTCATTTAATTGCATACTATAAGGTCATTTAAAGGTGTTACAAAAGTTTTATAATTTAATAAAATTTGTCTATACTCCATTCGATTAGGTAGTTAACAAAAGGTAAACAATATTGACAAGTATTTTTAGTTAATAACTAAGTTCCAAAAATTAAATGCAGCTGAAAACAAATTTAGATACAACAGAAACGATTACATGGTCAATTAAACAATTTGTTTAAACAGTAGTTTTATTTAATTAATAAGCGTTTATGTAAAAAGACTTGTCAAGATTGTTTACCTTTAGTTAACTACCTACTCGGATAGAGTATAGATATAAATACTCTCCCACTTTTGATCGACTTTAATAAAAGAAAGAGAAAACTTATAACCTATGTATTTGATTGTGCGTGTTGACATTAAAACAAGCTTTGCAGTCATAGAAGCTGCGCGTTATTATACAACTGTTTGTATTCAGATGTTGCCTAGCTTTTGCCCAACTACGCTTCCAGTCTAACCAGATGCAGTTGAATACATGAAACGACTGCCTATCTGAACTTTACAACTGAAATCCTGGTTAACGCAAAATACTAGGTAACGCAAAATACTAGGTAACGCAAAATACTAGGTAACGCAAAATACTAGGTAACGCAAAATACTGGGTAACGCAAAACCCCTTGGTAAGACTGGTTGATTTCTATCTATATGGTACTTAATATTACAAATAGGATAGATTTGTACTTTTGTATTTTTGGAAGTAACGAACTTAAAAATTACAGGATTCATTAGAAAAATCTTTTACCGTTGGGGAGCTGCACTATCCCCAGGTGACATAAGCTACTTTTTATCCCGGTAATCCCACATATGGGAATGGGAATTAGACGTAACGGTAGTAAATAAAAAAAGGCTAGTATTTAGGCATAAGGCTCTACATTTAATGGAAAATCCCAACAGGCTGCCACGTACAGCACGCACTCTCTAATTATGATAATCGATTAATTCGACGATCGTACGGCACTATCATAATATTTAATTTAGCCTTACTGATATATAAAATATGTTAATTACCGTTTGTTCGTTTCTTTGTCCTCGCATAGAAGTACGTCAAGGTTTTGTGGTATCTTTTTTAATCTTTTATATAGAAACAAGCTGTACCCTGCCACGCTTCGCAGTGGCACATTGAATTGGGAATTGCAATCTTTTAAATTGAAATTTGAATTGGTGTATCGGTCGGGATCATAGGTATCCGAAGAATAAGGACATCTTCACCTTTTAAAGGCCCGTTAAAATCGTTAGATACAGAAAAAAAAAAACAATCCTTGATGCGGATTATATTATTATATCATGCTAAAATTTCAGCTCGATCGGTGCAGAACTTTTTGAGTTTTTGAAGCGTACACAAACCAACATAACATTTTTATATATATAGATAGAAGATAGATAATGATGGTGTTAAAAGATTTAATTTTAAGATACTCTGTGTGTGTGACATAAGGGTTCTCCAAAGAGATTTAAGATACAATAGAAGTATAGAGAGAACATGCGAAAAAATATTATAGATAAACTGTGATCCATGTCTTATTACCGCCATCCAGCATAATAAAGCACTGTTAGAGCGTACTAAACTAGACTAAACGACTTGTGCTCACTAAGACACAAATATCTGATGAAAAATTTGTCCGTGATGCGCCGTTTAAAGTAAGTATTGATTGTTTGTTTAATAGATTAATATTATTATTATGACTGTGGCCTTCTCTTTGTTTTGGTCTACGGTTTTAATGTCCAGGTTCAAATAAATAGAGGCCTATTTATAAAAGGAAAGTAACGGTCCTAATCATCCTTTCAGCCGGAAGACGTCCACTATAGATTTCCACAACAAACGGTACGGCACCGACCTCATCCATCGTATTCCCGCAATCCTTACCAGATCTTCGAACTTGTGGGGTGCCTACCCAAGCTGTGTCTTCCGGTACGGTGTCCGGTGTTTGAAATAAAAAGTATTTTATATCTAATAGCCACAAAGGAATTAATTCCAATTTTAGCCAATGATGTTAAAAAATAGTTGTGTAAATACCCCACACCAATTACAGAGCTATTCTGCCGTTCGATTCTGTAAAAATATCCTCTGGAAAATTGAGTGAAGTGAACTGTCAATCCGTAGCAAGTGCAGTATGGAATGACAGCTCAATTTGCCTTCATTTCATCTACATTTCCACGGGGTGATTTTTACAAGATACTTAGCATTGTTGTAAAATCTCCAAGTGAAAACTTGGCTGAAATGAATAATAAATTGTTTTAAATTACTTTAAATTACTGGTACACCAATGACTGCCAGTCTTTTTTTTTTAATACATAGGGTGACTGGTAATTAGTGACCGATACTTAAACACGTGATTGTACTCATGAATACGAATAACTTTCCCAAAGAAACTTATTTTATACTTACTCATTAACTTTCAATTAATTCAAGTACGTCAGTACTGCACAACGGGAACGGTGGGAGTGGCGGGGGAGCTTGAGACGCTACTACTACTAGTAGATTTTGCTCTTCCCGAGGTCAGACTATCATCTTATAGATCGTGCCGATTCGTGCCTACTGTGATCGATCACAGGCACGCGCGTGGAAATATCAAACAGCGTTTTTGTTATTTTATTGTGTATAAAAAAAAGTTTCTTTGGGAAAGTTTATTGAAATCATGAATACAATCACGTGTTTAAGTATCGGTCACTAATTACCAGTCACCCTATATTAGTTCCTGACGGAACAGGCTAAGGTCTGAGTCCATGCTGCCTAGTCATCAGTTAACATTTTTCTCGAATAGGACTGCCAATCTATATCGCTATTCTAAAATAATTTTTTTTTAAGTATATCAAAACATGCCATGAATGCATTCAAACTCCGTGGATGTCGGAAGGCGTAAGCAATTTCTTTTTTAAGGTGTAACTGTGAACTATGTGAACTGTGGTCCCTTGGGAAGATACCAGAAAATTCTAATGAGTGCAAAAACATTCAGTGCCCAAAATAAGAAAGTGTGATACTCTTAAATTAGGCTACTACGTGCCAATTTAATAAATTATATATGCCTACAGGTAAAACCCAGTATCGTTAAAGCGGTTTTCTCGCAACACCGTTATCGCGTAACGCCGTCGTTACTGATAACATTTCCATGATAACGACTATTATTTTATTGAAGGAGACAAGAATTTGAAACGTGCGTGAATCGTGATAATGAGATTATTCTAAAAACTATGGAAAAAATTGGCAAAAGGCAAGTCTGTTAGTAGCTCATTTATTTATTTATTTAAACATAGGCACACCAACAACTTAATTACAAATCAAAAATTAATTAAGCATCTACCAAAAAAGTCCTGTGTAAGTAAGTCAATACCAGGCACATCATACATGCATGGACGTACAATAACTCACGCTTTTTTTCCAAGGGGGTAGGCAGAAACTAAAGAGCGCCATCAGCTGCTTCGACTCTTACATTCTTCTTCTGTTTCGTTGACATTCATGCATATTGTCATACAAACACTTTTGTATTTTGTTAGTATTGTATTTTATGACTTTTCAAGTCCATTCAAAGGTTTGAGATCGCTTTTTGACCCTATTTAACTTTTCAAGAGTATTCTATTGAATTCTAAAAACCTCCTACTAAATTACCACTACTTTACCATAATCCAATTATAAATAAGTGCCAAAGTTAAAATTATTATCTGAGTGCAAATTCCCTAGGCGTTTCGCTTAAATTTATAAGCCCATTGGAGTAATTTAGTTTATAATTTTGCAATATCCAAGGTGATAATGTAAATTCAGGATTTTCTTTTTAGGTCTCAAATAACTTTTCGCCTTCAGTATAATTAACATAATACCTACTTAAAAAACTTTTCGCACATTGGTAGGTACCTAATTTGGGCAATATATTCTTGATGTTAATAGGACTGCGTCGTTGGTCTTGCAAGTATTCAGCTCTCACGGAGATTATGGGTAACATGTGAGCAAATATAGAGCAGTTTGCTTTACCTTAGCATCATATTATAATGTTCACCCATAGTGATCATGTGGGCTTTATAAGAGCTATTATAAGATTGCGTGTAACAAGCTGATTAACATTACACAAATTCCACTGTGTGCAGCAAAAGGCATTATATCTTTGTTATTTGAAGCCACAGAATAACTGATTACATTATAGTAGCTCACGTGTTCTTTCTTAAAATGCAAGTGGTCTAAGGGTACACTTGTGGTCTTCAATTCAGAATATAGCTTAGTTAAAGTCCACAAAAATCCTTTAAATTGCTTAAAGCTGCATAATACTGAACTTGTTACCTATATTAACGATGCAAGCGTTACAATGTGGTCTCCGTGACGCATAATAACGTTCTTATTCAGGTGAAAGCTCACTTTTCACCTATTGCAGGTCGAGTGTACTGTAATAACTCTTCATAAGTGCTAAAATTACCTATGTTATCTCTTGTGACATCTTATTATGCAGTTTGTGCTACTTGGGGTGGATGCAAGCGCTTCTGCTGAGCACGAGGTCCCGGGGTTGATCCCCGGGTCGGGCAAAGTGTTATTGAGTTTTTCCATCTAGAATTCCTCAGTAGCAGCCAGGAGTCTGGCAATAGGCAATAGGCTCGCTATTACAAGTTCACCTCTGCCTAAACCTTATATGTTATGTTTTATTAATAGGACAGTGTAACCTTGTAGTGTTATTCCAGATGGTAATGGTAAAACCAACGTCATTCATCTCCCTTGACCAAGGTTACAGCTGGAGTCCGGGTGCCTTCACGCACTTCTCAATAAGACCTCTTTTGGTATTTCATAAATAAGTTTATCACAATAATAAATATACTTATGCAGAAGAACATCGCAAAATAAAACCACTATTAAAAAGATGAGAAATAAAACACTTTCATCCTACTAATATTATACGAGTAAGCGCGAAAGTTGGATGGATGGATGGATGGATGTTTGTTACTCTTTCACGTAAAAACTTCTGAATGGATTTTTATAAAATTTGGTATGGAGTTACCTGACACCCTGGATTAACACATAGGATACTTTTTATAACTGTATATCCACGGGAACGGGACCTACGCGAGTAAAACCGCGGGACGTCTGCTAGTTTGGTAATAAAAATTGTGTTTTGTTATTTAAAATTCATCTGTTCTGTTTTTTACTGTACAATATATGAAAAAAGCTTGGTCTCATAGTAGAAGTAGTTTATAACCATGTGTACTTTTCCTCCCTTAAAGGTTTATAGTGCATAATATTACCAATTACCCTGAATTAAGCCTATTGTAACAATTTGATAAGGCTTCGACAAGTTACAGCCTGTATTAGAATTAACAAAAAAATCCAATTGTATAGCTGTAGTCAACCGCACATCCGGTGATAATATTTGACACTCATGTCGCCTTTATTCCGTAGCGTTAAGAGCAGTTTTCGTTAATGAAGTGTTACCGCGGACGTGCGGGTGACCACTTCCTGTTAATTGTTTTAAATGTAATAGTATTTTTTTCAGAAATGCCTTTTCCTCCCTGAAGCCTATTAATGGAGGCTTTAACTCGCTGCTTCACAACAGCAGGTATTCGGAAAAGTTTACACGTGTAGCCTCGCTAAGTATCAAAATGTTGGCAGGGTCTTCCATTGCTACCTGTGGCGATACTGCGTGGCACGGCTCTCAGTGTCGACCGTCCACTATGTCCTACATACACCGAAGTGCTGCTCTTGATTGGTGGCTTTAATCTGACATCAGACATCTTATGGTAGCAAATCAAAATAAATAGATGGATAATTACTTAACTGGAGTGAAACTGCCAACCAGCCTAGACTATTAACTGGGACTTTAGTCAAGATAACGTAAAGACGTCGAGCGAGAACAAATGAATCCAATTCAACACGTATCTAATACACTGCTGCTACTGTAAGTGTTATTGTGTTCTTAATATGGAACCCCTCCCTATGAATGACAATTAAAGTAGGTGTATATTAGGTACATTTTTGCTCAAACCTTCAAGGAATACACCTGAAACCTGTGGCCCTAGTGAATAGGGGTATAAGTCCAATTTTGTCGAAAATGATTTAAGTGTACCAAAGTGATCAGAAAAAAATGCTCTATCGTTTGGTGAAGACAGATCTAAGCTATCTCTAAAAATAAGAAAGTTACTTTGTGTAAAAGGGTCCAACTGACACCAAAAAAAACTGTAAAAGTCGGTTTTCTGATCACTTTGGTACACTTAACTCATTTTCGACAAAATTGGACTTATACCCCTTTTCACTAGGGCCACAGCGACTATTAAAGTTACATCAAATCGGTGTCGAACCCGACTAATGCACTACGTAAAATAAGTACAGTCAGACTTTCTGCCAAAGGGACTTTCTGTATTGTGGAGGTCAGTTATGGAAGTCACTTCATGTAAAATACTGGTTTTCAGCAGTATGTATGTGCTGTCTCAATTCTAAACTTTCCCTCTGACATTTGAACTCGGTGCCAAAACCACTCGAATGCGCAACGATTATTTTAAGTCGAAAAATAATTAAATGCACTGCACGCATATCATTGCCAATTACAGTCGAAAGCGAATCAAATAACTATCGTCGAATTAATAATCGACCATTTATTAAGTATTATATTGTGTTTTAGGGGCAGAATATTGCGCAAGTGGTCACCACAACTTTACAACCAATTGTAGTTGAATGGTGAGGCCTTAATACTATCATACACAATCAACTTATCTTTTCTCGACCGATCTTATATCCAACACAGTTTTTAAAATTGGATCTTTAGTACCGAAGTTTACCCCTTACATACAAACTTACAAACAAACAAATTCTACCTCTTTATAATATATAGTATAGATAAACAAGAATTGTTAAGTTTATAGCTGATATATAATTTTAATGTTTAATTTGGATTTAAATGTAATTTTGCTTGTTACTTAATGTGGCTCTTAAGGGGTCCATAACTGTTCCTTAGCTATGAGTCTTTGTAACACCTTTGTCTGAAATTATGGTATGCAAACAAAAGAATACGAATGGTATTTTATAGCGTCTGAAACAACACGTAAACCAATTTCTTTGCGAGGAGCGTGCTCGGGTTGTTGGTGGTCAATTATTAAAATTCGTTCCAGTCTGTAACCACGACTCGACCAACGAGTTTGCCTTTACGAAACAAAAAAACAGCAAGCTCTCCCATAGTTATTTAGCGGTTTCCGAACTGTTAAAACATCGTAAAATCTTCGATAACTTGTATTTTATTCATTCGATAATGCAAGGTTTCCTAAAACAACTATTTAAAAGTGAAAACTAATCAGTAGTAGTAGCCGCTTTCAGTGTCATATCAACTTTATTGAGATGTTAAGGTAGAAGCGGCAGGGTAGCCCGCAAAATACAAATTTTGTTGTGTTTTTTGCTATATGTCATTCAGAGTCAGGCTGTATGTTTTAGAATTTTAACCTCATTATCAAAAAAAAAAAATCATGAAAAAAATATGATTTGTGACCGTAGTAGTCACAAATCATATTTTTTTCATGGTTAATATTTTGTAAACGCATACGTGTTACGAACTTACGACACGTATGCGTTTACAGAATTTTAACCATTCAAATCATTAAGACAACCCTCTTCATATGATTATATGAAGTGCGCTCTAAGTTAATCTTATGAAATGACTAATGAAGTCATTTAATGAGATTAATTTAACTTAGAGGGTTGTATTGGTGATATAATTATTAGGTAGACTGGTAGAAAATGTCTAAGGCATTAAGTCCGCCTTTGTACAGACGCCAGCACATGAAGTTACCCCAATGTGTCAAATTTTCCCAATTGAATATGAACCTTATTCTGTTTGACATAAAGTTGAAAAACGATCAAAGAAATTTGGCACATTGGGGTAAGTTTATGTGCTGGTGTCTGTACATGGCAGTGTCTTTTTCTAGTGCATAAAGTTTTAATAAATTATTATAACTCAGATAAACCATAATTTGTCACGGTAGCGAATCATATTTTAATCAACATTACAATCTGACACTGAACTATCAAAATGCAAAAAACACAAGAAAAAATATTTTTGCAGATGGCCCTGGCACACCCACCTTAAATGGTATTGAAACTAAACAAGGTATGGACTAGGTACTACAAAATCTTTGATTTTATAGACTGGTTCCTTAAGGACATTAAACGTTTACTACAATTTGAAATAAGTATTCATTAAATGTGCAATTAACTTATCTAATTATTATGCGAGAGGCTTAGTATAATAGGTATTCACTAGTGATCCTATAATAAACATGGAATTCGACAAGTTTAGTGATTAAAGTCATTGTCTGCCTAGGCATTTCCCAATTTTATTGAGGTCGGCATCCAGTCTAACCGCATACATACAGCTCTATACTAGTGTTTAACATGAAGCGACTATCTACCAGAATTCAATAGCCCGATCGATTTAATTTAAAATTCAACTACTACTAGTCAACAACTCTTGCATTTAGGCTTAAATTAATGAAGCAAGCACAATTAGTATCACCGATAGATACGAATAAAGTCTTACAAATTTATAAAATCGTACGATTCGTTTTGTCGAAAATCAGCGAGTGAACGAATCAACTAGGGACCAACTGCTTAACATGCTTCCCGAGATAGACCGATCTTCGCATGCAGCGAATAATGTAATGCATGGCATTGACTTCGCGATGGCCAACCACTAACTATTAGACCAACAGGCCACTCAGAAAAATGTATTAATTCTCACAGTATTAAACCTTATGATTACAAATAGGTTAGTATTACGTTTTCAAGTGATTTTAGGTTTTAATAGTCTCAGTACAGATCGCAATTGGCATCTTATCTAGATTACAAAATGACCTGTGTTTAAGATACTACTTACGTGGAGCTCCTCAAGTTCCGAGTTCAGCTCACGATTACTGACAAACGTTTGCTTTGACTATTATATCTGTATGTGTAGTTCATTCCACAAAAGACCATTTCAGACACTTATCTGCATATGTTGGTAGGTATATATTTTCGTCACCTGCCTTAGGCGCACATATCACATCTTAAGCACCACACATATCTATCTACTAAAAGAGAGCTGCAGCATACGGGTAGGTTTATAATCATATTTTCCTCGTATGACTGTACGATTACCGCAAATAAGTACTACCTATTATTTTACGTTTTACTGCTGCTATACCCACTATTGACCTGTTAATGAATAAACTAGCTTTGCAATTTCCTGTACATCAAGAAGGCGTATCAAGAAAATATGAAACTGTGGGATAAAAATAATATCCTTGTAGTTCCAGCAACATGCGAAGATGGCTTTTCTTCGGAATAAGAAGGAATGGTAATGCACGTAGGAAGTAGTGATAATGCAATAAGGCATCAAATATGAAAAAAAATCTTTCAGATTTTTTTTATATTTGATGCCTTATTGTATTTACTTATATAAATAAAATGGTATTCACTAGTTTAGTAACAAAACAACGATTGGATTTTTTTTAAATATATTGTTAATATTTCCATTTATTCTTTGTACATACCATAAGTAAAGTTCATTTTTAAATATTTATATAAAAAATATAAAAACGTTAAAAAATATTGGACCACCGATGGTGAGCGCAGAGACTAAGCTACGAGGGCCGTATTAAGGAATACTAACTTCTGGATCAGGTTCGTGACCCTTGGATAAAAGCGAAAGATGCTCATTGAGGCTTTTAGCCATAAGGCCATTGGTGTTACGAATATCGGCACAATGACAGCCGAGTCCACATTATTATTATTATCTATACTTAATTGGTTTTATTTCTCGGAATCCTCTGCGCGGTTCCGGACCTTTGGAAGGCGTACGAGGGGCCAAAACCAACTCGCAGAGGCCCGTTGTCATCTTTAATGAAATGAGACATAATTATTATTATTAAATTAATATATCCCGCCACGGTAATTTAGTTATTTATGTCAGATGATTTAGTTAAGTATCGGTCAGCTAACATTATAATGTATTATTATTTTGTATTTGCCTATGGGAAGATGCATCTGTTAATTTTCTTGACACCTTTTCGAAGTCGCCAACAGCAACAAGATAAATATAAACCCCTTCCTATCTAACGTAGTTCTAGGGAACACCTAATACTTCTTACGTCCGCGTATTAAAATAGATAATATTATATCTTAAATATGTATACACTCATCTAAATAATATCTAAATATTGAGTGACAAGATACCTAAGTGAAATAGGTACTGTCTAAACAATGATCTTTCGGTAATCCATGATGGTGGTTGATTGAAGATAAGGTTTTCACAGTTAGCTCAAGCAGGAGCTTTCGTTCGCCTGTACAAACACAAGTCTATTTTTCACGAATAAAATATAAATGTGTGCTGAACACATAGTAGAAGTGAAACTTCAACGGACAAGTGGAGCCCTTCGCCTCTGTTCATGCCATTTAATATCGTCTACCCCCTCCAAGCGTCCGTAACGCTTTTTCGTGACAAAAATCCTTATAACCCCCGAATCTTCTATGTAGACATAGAAGATTCACTTCAAAAACTGTCAGAAACCATAACTTTGTTATTAGAATTAGGAAGTATGACTTAACGAACTTTTCCATCACGTAACTCCCTTGTGAATAAACTTACGAACCGGGATATTACATGTTCAAAGGTTAAGGCCTCAATAGACCGTGTCTCAAACCCGCAAACCGTACGAAAATAATCTAGAACAGTAAAAGGGAGGAGTACCAAGACAAGAAAATCCAACTGAAGAATTCGTTGTCCCAAAAACGAACTGGTTTTCCTCACACTCCAACAATTCATAAAGCCTATACATATCCTTATACTTAATACTTTAACACAAGTTAGATCATGTTTGCGAGAGAGCTTCACGGACGAACTGAATACAAAGTATCGGCCAGTTTAGAGAAGCCCTTATAAACAATGATGACTGTAAAACTGTCGTCCGGCTTGGCCCATCGCTTCTCGTTACAGTAATAAGATTTACACACTCCGTCGGCCACGTTCGGCCTGTTACTTGGGAGCTTTCCAACATTATAGTAAAAAATATTGCCGTATGACGTTGTTATAAGTATTGCGGTGATCTATATTCTGTTACTGTACGTACTGTACATAAGTTGGGCTTTACATGATATGTGGTTCCTTCTCCCCAAAATTTAATTGTTGCAGTCACACAGTGCAGACCCCAGGGCTTGCAAACCCACATTGGTCAAAGAATAAACATTGCCATAAAACGTGGCAATGCCGCTAGTCTGGGTGTAGACTGCCAGTCGACAGCGATGTAGATGAATTTTTTAATGCCTTGTTATTTACTAGGGAGTTTTTATTTTTATTTCTAGTGTGCAGTTTCTACTTAGCAGTGATTATAAAAACATTTATAAATATCTATGTAAATACAGTTGTAATTTGTTTATAAGAACCTTAAATTGAGTTTCTTTATTTGGACCGGCATTGGATGATAACTGGTAACTTTACAAAGTCTATCAACGTCCGCGACATCACAAGACCACGTTGTCATTATTGACATGAATTCACCTTATAAGTTCTACCGACAGGACCTCAATTTCCATACAGTCTATACATCAGTCCTATAAATGGCAAGCTATGACAGACATACGGCTATTAATCTCCACAAATCTCATTAAAACGGTAAATAAATATCGGTAAGTGGAGTGGAAACATTTGTCTTCTGCCGCAGCTGGCCATTGACGATATATGGCCGGATTTAGAACGAGTGCAACTACGAACTGCTTACTGAAATAAATCTTAAATCTACTTTGTATCTTGTACTTGGCAACATTCATCTTACACAATGTTTGGATCGGATTGGTTTTAAAATACTTCTGGTACTTACATTATGAATACCAAGAATTCTGATGAATTTGATCCTTAAATTGGAAGCATTCAATTCTAGTAAGTATTATATTACATTTTTAGGCAGGATTAAAGGACGGCGAAAATCTGTGCGGCGACTTTAGCCGCCGCACAGATTGTAGAAATAGAGTGAAACTTGTAAAAAGCTCAACCTTTTTTTACAAAACATTTCGCCACACTAGGAATGTTACATTCTGTACGATTTCATGGATTTACAAACGTTAAAACACTAAAACTCAAATACATCGGAACAATTAAAAAACGAATAGTTGGCACTTCGCATGAACCAAAGGTTGGCTTTGACCTTGATCAAAGAACAGTTTTTACGCAAGTAGACTTCCAGTCAACAGCAATGCGTATGCATTTTTAATGCCATATTTTAGAGTTAATTTAGTTAGGAGTTTTTATATTTTCATCTTTAGTTGTTTTATCAGAACAGACATACACTCGACATATTATCTTTTGATGTACCTATGAATATCTCGAAAGAAAGATGACTAAAACTGATGACGCGACTATCCCTAAGTGCTTACTTCAGTTTCCAACTGTGTATCTATAGGTGAATTTTCTATGTCCATAGTTACATAAACATTTATGACCTTTAATATCACCGTCATCAATTCTAAATCGTTATCAATATCATTAACATATGCATACAAATAACGTCTCTAATTCACTAAAAATGTTAGCGTAACGAATTTATTTCGAACGGCGGTCACCGTTCAACGGTGATGATAACGAAGATATCGTTACTGCGGAATTGTACTTGCCTAGTATCGTGTGATATCTGATAACTACAATGTATGATATCTTAAAGCAATATAGTATTAGATTAAATCCAATGATATCAAATTGAATTACATTATGCTTACCGTCTGATTCAAACAAAGAATTTTATTTTTTTACGTTTATTTTATTTTATTTTGGCATCAAACAGTCATATACTTAAATACATAATTCTTCAAACAATTTGTTTTTATAATAGACCTATAGTGCAGACAATGTGATATAATGGTAGAAATAAGTACAATGCTCCTAACAAGGAAAGACGTGCAAGAAATACATAAAATTTTCTATATTAGAACATATGTTCAATGAAACATATATCATTAATTTACAAAGTAAAATGTAGGTGGACAAAGCAAAAATAGTAAATTCTAATTAGGTAATATATCTACTTTTAAGTTTTAGTTTAAGGCTATTAAGAGAAATGTTAAAAAGGTCTATGTTTGTAAATTCTCTGTTATAATTGTTAGTGGAACGGTACATAAATGAGTTACGAGTGTATGTTTTATTTAGTCGAGGAGGAACAAAAAGTGGTGTAGTACGTGAGGGGCGTACGGGTAGGCGAGCGTGTGCTTTCAGTGATATTTCACCAAGTAATGATGGTGAAATAGTCAGTGAGTTTAAAATTTTGAACAATTGAATAATATCGAACATATTACGTCTGTTATGTAGACTTATTAGTTTATGCGCATTGCATCTTCATATGAAGTGTCGCCGCGTCGTAGGTATTATTGCGATAGTTTAGTGATTTTAAAAACTCTTTTTGTATCCTTTCTATCCTATTTATATGTACGTTAAAACATGGGCTCCATACAGTACTACAAAAGTCTAGAATAGAGCGAACAAATGAAAAATAAAGAATTTTTAGAGTTACTTACAACATTTTTAAAAGGTTTACTAATTCGTAAAATAAATCCTAGGCTGCGAAATGCGGAGCTAGCGATGTGGTCTATATGATGGGTAAATGTTAATTTGGAGTCCATAACGATACCTAGGTCTCTAATGGTGGAAACTCTTTTAAGAATTAAACCATTTATGGCGTAGTTGAAATTTAATGGGTTAGTTTTCCGTGTGTATGACATAATGAAACATTTATCTATGTTGAGATAGAGTTGATTTGTTGTACAGTAATTATGCAAATTAATTAAATCACTTTGTATTTTAGAGCAATCTCTAACGGATTCAACCACTCGGAATATTTTCGTATCATCAGCGTAAAGCTTGCTTTACGCTGATGATACGAAAATATTCCGAGTAAGTAGTAAAATATTCCGAGAGGGAGAAATTTGTTTATATTTGATCACAGTAATCACTTGTGATTACTGTGATCAAATATAAACAAATTTGATCACAGTAATACACAATTCACAGTCCTATGTCATTAATGTAGAGGCTAAAGAGCAAGGGTCCCGTATGGGAACCTTGGGGAACTCCGGACGGAACAGGGAGTAATTGAGATGAGTAACCTTTAACACAGACCGCCTGACTTCGGTTTTTAATATAAGATCCATCGTAGTAAATTGCCGTGCACACCGGCCCTCGCTAGTTTTTCAATAAGCATATCATGGTTAATTTTGTCGAACGCTTTTGAAAAGAAAATTGAAAAACGTTAATAAAATACTTACTGATGTATACTTCTTTTGCTTCGTTTAAATCCATACATGTTGTCATATACACACGCCGGTTGCGAGTACTACGCACCGGAACTTTCTGAAGAACCTCACTAATAAGGTCTGTGTATATCCTTCTAGGGCGTCCCTTCCCAGCGTTTCCACTTACATCTGCCTTATAAATACCACCCTGTTTATTAGGAACATTATAAACATTTTAATTAATGTCAGCACAAACTTCTAGCTTAATTAATATAAACTACAGACTACAGTAGTATGAATAATTGAACTTGATGACGAGTCGGCCCGCGTAAGTCATAAATAGTATGCGTTTAGTAACTATAAATTGGAAAAATATAATACATGTAATTTTCACACTAACTAATAAATATGTAGAACTGGTTTGGAATAAAGATAAGCGGTATAATTAACTAGCAGACGTCCCGCGGTTTCACACTCGTAGGTCCCGTTCCCGTGGGAATAAAGGGATAAAAAGCCTATGTGTTAATCCAGGGTGTTAGTTAACTCCATACCAAATTTTATTAAAATCCATTCAGTAGTTTTTACGTGAAAGAGTAACAAACATCCATCCATCCATCCATCCTCACAAACTTTCACATTTATTATATTAGTATGATTTTAATAAGTATTAATTTCATACATAGGGTTATTCATAGTGTAGATATACATATATCATGATCCAACTTATAATACACTTCAATAACTTTGTGTTTTCCAAAGCACGGACACCCGTCTGCAAGGTAGCTTAACCTTTTATCACACCACGCGGCTATTGTTATTTAGCGACAAGCTCCTGGGAAAAAGGTACACACGGCCACACATCAAGCTGTACAATTCCAGTTTACACTGACCTCACATTGTACAGAAATCTAAACCTAAGTTTGCGCTTGCGAGTTAAAACGAAGTCATTAATGGGTCCGTTTCGCTCGCGGTGGAAACCGGGCTTTATACAATGCGAGATCAGCTTATACTGGAAAAGCTTAGCTTGATGTGTAGCGCCGTGTGTTTAAACTTATACTTCTTTTGGCGCGCTAAGTAGAAATGATGTAAGTATTTTTTTACGATGCACGCGCACATCGTCACGAAAAGCCGACACTCTGAAGTTAGCTACAGTCAACATTTTAGTTTTTTTACTATTATTAGTGTCGTTTTTTACACAAATAAGATAGCGCGAAAGATAAAATTTTTGAAAGATTTTTATCTTGTTACGCCAAATAAGTATAACCTCTAACGCGTACATCAGTACACGCACACTTTTTTTTCTGTAAGTAGGTATGTCAAACACAATTCTGATTTCATTCAAAACGCTCATGCAAAGCGCCATTCTGTCCGTTAACTCCTACGTGACCTGGAAGCTACATCAGCTCACTGCACACCTGTGGAAAGTACCTACCTTCGTGGCTACATTGTGATGCACCCACGGTCGGCCACGGTACGTCACAGACAGCTATCGGCTACAAACGCGCGACGACACGCAATGGGAATTCCCTCCTCAAGCGTGTGAAACTCGTTCGGGTCTCCCCAGGTACTATACATTACTTTACTTATATCAAAGTGTGAATGCTAAACAAATTCAATTCTCAATTCTTTATTGAGTAACCATAATGTGTTAAAAGTTGGAGGGAATATTATTTGATACAATTTATAGACCCTGTCGGGCACAGCATAGATCAAACTAAGTAGGAGAAAGGAGGAAGAGCGCTGTCGGGAATTTTATAGATACAATAAGTATTAAATAGCTTTCAAGTTGCTTATAATTTATCATTTATGTATTCACTTATACTACAGTAGCATTTGTTTATTAGAAAGAGCTTCAATTTATTGAAATCAATAAATAAAAAAAAAACTTTATTTTTTTTACATGGTTTTCTCTATTTATAAATACTTATAAAACTTTGTGATCAGAAACAATATGTATTTTAATCGAGTTTGAAGGAAGGAGACTTTAGAAACATAAAACTAAGTAGGTACCTAAACGAACATTGCATTAAGGTCAAAGTCAAACCATCTATTTCAATTAGGCCCCTATAAGGCACTTTTGAACGTCGAAAAAAATTAACTTTAAAAAATTATTCTAGTTGTGAGTGTGCAGTGTTGCAGACAAAAAAAAATACTTTTCCACTACATCATCAACATTAGTTATTTTGTGAGCATAATAAACTAAGGAGACAAGTAGAACACTTATGTCAAAAGCACAGCTTCACAGCATTCCGAATGTGGTCTTGGATTACGTGTAAAATGTTCACCGTTTTTATTTACCTTTACTTCAATTACAAAAAATGTCTTGCAACACAAACATAACAGCTAACTTGGATTTGACAGTAAACGTGCTAATGAGACAGTTATGCAGACTTTCCTAAAAGAGAGGTTTTGGGAATCCCCCCTTTTCTAAACTCTACCATTGTACCTTTCACTCTTTTTTTAATATTATGACTTACCCTAATCCGGAAAGGGTGGCTTATTGAATTTGATTGGCAGAAGTCCAGACACATTTGCATAGAGTGTGTAATAAAAATATAGCACATTATTGATGTAGATGTAGGCATAATGTAAAATTGTGTGGAAGCTGAGTAAAACGTACAATCGGGTTGAGGTTGACATATCCGAGTGAGTGTGAATAAAAACGTAAAACGTAGTTTTACGTGAAAGAGTAACAAACATCCATCCATCCATCCATACGTGGATCCATACTCACAAACTTTCGCGTTTATAATATTAGTAGGAAGTAGGATTGCAACTAATACACATATTTTAAACTTAGTCGCATTTCTATTTTTAGTTTGTAAGCTGGTTTATCCTCCTTACGACAGAAAAGCAAAGCTTATGTGCAAGTCGTGTGAACTTGTTTCATTTACTACGGACATGTCTCCCTGTCAAATAGGGTTAAGTACCTAAATAATGATAATAACACCAGCCTGTAACTGTCTGTCACTGCAAGGCAATGGCCTCTTCTCATATAGGATTGTCGATTTTTTTTTCCTAAACATTTAAGTAAATTTTATATTTTATTTGAAAACATAATTAATTAATTCAATAATGTCAAAGGGACATCATCGAACATCCTGAATTCAGCTTTTTCCTACATACCCAACACGACAAAAATAAAATAAAAAATTACGTTGGCTACTTCTGTTTTTTTTTTATTTTTGTTCTAAGTCCATGATCTAAATAAGTTTTCAAATTTCTTTGATTGGTTTTCAACTTTATTCTAAACGTTATAAGGTTCATGTTCAATTGGGAAAATTTGACAGTTTGGGGTAGGTTGATGTGCTGGCGTCTGGACATAGTTTTTCATCCACCCCGCATAATAAGCCTACCTATTTAGTTTTGTTTAAAGTATAAATAATGACTACGCTCCATAAATATGACATAATAAGTATTTATTTCTAAAAATAAAATTAGTTATTCTATTCAAGTACCTTCCGTAACCTTCCTTCAGTAACCTTCTGTTTCTTGGTATGTAATTTAGTGCCAATATTAAATTACCAAACTAAAAGTTATATAAACATACATACATACATACATAACGTCACGCCTGTAATCCCCGAAGGGCTAGGCAGAGGTGTACCTCATGCTCAGCAGTAGCGCTTGCGACCACTAGACCAATGAGGCAGTCATATAAACAGTTATACATATAAACGTAGTACTATATTACTGAACTTTTTTATTACATAATGCCTATTACAATAGTTAAGTGGTTATGTATCAGTTATCAGAAGTAATTGTAATCGTTAAGTAGGTTCCTCGCAGACAAAGCCACAAGCTATCCACAGTAACTTTTAGGAAACTTGCTGACAAGATTTCACAGGGTGAAAGTATGCTAGTGATACTACGTTTGACTGGCCTGTTGGTCTAGTAGTTAGTGACCCTGACTGCTATGCCGGAGGTTGTGGGTTCGATTCCCACCCTGGACAAATGTTTGTGTGATGAACACGATCATTTGTTCTGTGTCTGGACGTAATTTATCTATAATATGTATGTATTTAGAAATATATGTAAGTTTATCAGCTGTTTAGTACCCATAACACAAGCTCTCAAGCTTAATGAAATATTTATTTGTAAAAAAAATGGACTAGTTAGAATAGAAAGAAAGAAAATGCATTGTGTGGAATTACAGCCAATAATTGTGGGTCCAACTTTACCGCTTAGTGCCCGAAGTAAATTTAATATTAATATTTTAGTAGATATCGATACTTCTAGTACGTACCTATCTAGGTAGCGCAGTCGAATACAAATGTCACGCGACTTTTATTTAATTGATAACAATTTAATACTAATTTATGAACGTTAAAATCTTACGTAGCTACTGTAGCTAGGAACGTTAAGAATTTAAAATATGACTGATATAGGAAGTGTCAAAAAGTATTGATGTAATATTTTATCAATTTTCATAAATTTATTGCTATTGATTTCGATAAATAGGTACTTTACAAAAAATATGGATGCATAAAATAAATTGGTACCTACATAAAGTCATAGATATCTACTACCTATATTGAATGAAAAATATCTTAATGCCACAAATGTTCTCTTACTGTTACTATTCCCAACACTCATTATTACCAACCAATTCCTTTATTTTCAAACTAAACTAAATTATAGCTATTTTCATCGTTTTCTCTATCCAATAGGAAAAGAATAGACATCTTCAAGAACTTAGTTAAACTTAAGTCTTAAGTTTACTGACCTTTATTATTAATATGACATTTCAAACGCATCGACTAAAAACATGGTAGATCAAGGAAAAGACTAATTTGACATTTGTAACTAAGTTCTTATCTGTCAATGTCAGTCCCTGTACTTTTCCAATGCTCTAAAGCCGGTAAGTGATATCAATTCTCTAATTTTAGTTTAGTTTTAGGTCAAGGCCTTCGATCGCCATTGTAAAACTTAGAATGGTCGTACTAAATGCTTAAGCCTGTCAACTTTAATGACGAGAAGTAACAAAGATTGGGTAATCAGAGAGGTAGGTACACATAATAATGACATCCGTTCACTCGCCGTGAGCCCTCGACCTTGAGAAGGGACGCCATCCGGAACATTTCCAGTTATAATGGCCTTCTGTGGTGGCTCTTAACATTATGGCGTGCCATACTAACAAAAAAAGGCACACTTACTTCTATAATGTGTATTAATTTTTTTTTGATATGATTTTTTGATTTTTTATTTATTTCACATAAAAAAAAATCTTAAAACTAAGTACCTACATTGCATTGCCCCACAAAACTGCTTACGCAGTTTAACTGTGAGATCACTGAGTCTCTCTAACAATAAACTTAACATCATATAGGTACATCTATAACCCATACTCACACTAATAATACCTACACTTACATGGCCAAGCCAAGCTAAGTGCCGTGTGTTAGTGTGTGTGTGTGTCTGTCTGTGTGTCTGTGTGTGTGTGTGTGTGTGTGTGTGTGTGTGTGTGTGTGTGTGTGTGTGTGTCTGTGTGTGTGTGTGTGTGTGTGTGTGTGTGTGTGTGTGTGTGTTATTTAAGTGCCTATACCCGGTCCTGAAGAGCTTGTGGCTGAATGATAACATTCGCACGAGTTGATCGAAGGTTAGGCTACGCTGACGAGGTCGGTCCGTGGATTGGTGACCATTAATTACATACTCGGACTCTTCCGTGCCTCGCAAAGCACGTTAGAGTTAGACCGTTGGTCCCGGCTGACATTTGTGGATTTGACATTTGACTGTCGTTATGGGTAGTCAGAAGCCCGAAAGTTTGAAGGGGTATCGTGGTACCCAGTTACTTGGCTGCGGAGGTCAGACAGGCAGTCCATGATCCTGAAATAATCAGCTCTCAGTCTTGTGTGAAAAATATTTCGTATGTATTTTGTATAATATTACGAAACTCGCTAATTTAATTTAAGATTTGGTTTTTATTACTTCTGTTATTCTAACAAAATTTACTTACACACATAGTAATTTGTAGTAATTACAGATGAAACTAGTGGCAGTGCAGTATCATCTGCGTTAATAAAGACCTCGTAGTTAAGACATTTTTGTTTTTAATCTTAACTGGCGAAATGTGGGTCTCTTCCTTCTTTTCTTGTGTTTAACTTACCTGGTGTAAGTTTTTATGTCACCATTGCCACCCATGGGCGTCTGACTTGGCTTGATATGCCGTCGAGAAATACCCAAGGCATGCCGGTTTCAAAATTTTAGTTTTTAGCCACTCATCTAGATTACAGGAATATATTACACACATATTTTTTCTTTTTTCACGTATCAACAAAAAAACGGCGATTCATCGAGTCAACATGTCGCATGACGTCACCAGCCAGTACAGTTTATACTAGATAATGACGTTACATACAAACCCCCTCTCCTCAACTTTAATGCGCTTAATCTAAGCAGTTTTCTATCAATTCGAAAAAGAAAAAAAATATGTGTCGAATAGGTATTTTCTTGTTATCTAGATGACGGACTAAAAACTAAAATTATGTCAAATACCCAAGGGGGTATTCAATCAATGGGTTGAAGCAAGTTATAATCCGCTAAATCGGAAGCCTTGGATTTGAACTCGAGAACTATAGGTAGGTACCTAACTTGGGAGTTCACCGGTCACACCAATACGCTATCCCTATTTACAATATCCCTCGGGCATACCGGTTTCATCACGATATTTCAAGTGATAATTCTATAAGTCAGAGGTAGGTACTTTGGTTGGAACACTTGGAACTCGAGAACTTACTCCATTTAGGTGTTTTCTGTCTGACTAAAAATAACTTTGGCTCTGAAATAGTCTTTCAGAAACGCGAGGTCCTCGTACATTGAACCCATTACATACATTAATAATAGAGCGAATTCGACTCGTATTTCCAAATTTCTGAGGAGACACTGTCTCGCATCTAATTTTGTTTATGTACCCACTGAATTTGAATTTTAAATTGCTAGTGCTAGATGCGAAGATGCCCAGAATGGGTACCTATCAGTTTAAATTATTTAGGTTGCATTGTTCGAACTGAAACATACTCCGTGAAATGCTCATGGAATTCGCTGTAAATAAATGATAAAGTTTATTGGGAATTAGCTGTGCCCGCAACTTAGTCGGCGTGTATGTTTGAAAATAACTAGGTACCTTTTTATATCTATAATGGGTCTACTCTTGACCTCAATCTTGTCCTGCGGTCAGAGATGAGGTCGACGATGGAACGAGCTTACCCAAAAGAAGCCTATTAACTCGCGACTTCAACAGATTGGAGTCATATGAACTCAGGAACACTAGGTACCTATGTGTCGCCTTGAGAAGAAATACCACCATTGAAAAGAAAGGATCCTCCTACCTAGGATTGTTTTTTTTTTGTCTTCTTGTAGGCGCGGCCTCAATAAAATTCTCCAAGCGCGATTCGAGTCGGACTTATCCCCTACGATCGATACATTGCATTCTTACAAAAGAAATGTTTAAGCGTCTGTACTTCAGGGTACCTCATTATATTTTTAATTAAGTTATTAAGAATATCATTCAAAATGTACACATTCACCATCTAATCTAATGGCTCTAGTCAGAGACAGATTATCCTTAAGGCAAACTAGGCACGTGCCTAGGGGCGCGTAGTTAGTTACAAGGGGCGCGCGAGCTCAGATTTTTTTTAAAATAAACTAACCTGGCCAACTAACGTTTTGATGATACAATGTTATAGTATTATCACAGTCTAAAAACATACAGTCGTCCAACGAAGCCGTCTAGTAGGCCGGGCAATCGTGCGGGGTGTGAGGGGCGAGACGCGGGAAAGCCGCTCCCGCACTGCGAACAAAACGATGTTCGTAGTGCGAGAGGTATTATTCAAGTCTAACGCGTGTAGAAGTTGTCGGCATTTTTCCAGAGATCCAAGGCGTCTTCCTACTGTATTAATATTTTATACTGTGGTATTATGATGGCTATTAATGGCATGTACAGGGGCGCCGATGAAGTGATTGCCTAGGGCGGTCTGGACATTGAATCCGCCACTGGCTCTAGTAGTCTAGTTCTTATAACAAAGCTAGGTATATATTTTTATCCTAATCTTTATTTAGTCCAGATATCTTTAAGTAAATACATAGATGTTATCAACACAATCATATCTGTTATTTATACGGCGGGCTTTGGCTGTCGATAAGGCGGACGTTGCGAGAATGTGAGATCAATTTTATTACGATTAACGGATAGCGATAACGTCGTTAACACCCTAACGACTGGGACTAGCGGCCGTTACCTTCACACTGCTTACGTAACGGCGATAGTGTTATCGGTTAAACACGAGTATTGTCACCTTCGCTGTTCATGATATAGAAGGAATGATACTAGCGTTATCATCCGGATTTACGTATTGTTTCTTTGCGATCACGTTGTACGCTGATAAAAGTAGAATTTTTATTTGTCTCTAGGTCTAGGTGCTTATTGTCTTAGCAACGTAATAGATAAGCTGAATTTGGCTGGAATAGATACTATACATTAGCATATACTACATATATATAGCAACTAGGGCATGCAAACCGGATACCCGGATAACCGAAAAACCGGTTAACCGACTGATTGGGAACCCCGGTTTCTTAGCTTAACAAAACCGGAGTTTTCGGTTTCTTTCTCCTTTGTTATTGATTTAATAATCTACTTTAATTTTCCCTAACAAAATATTAACTTTATCACTGAAAAACGTGAAACGTGGACGGCGAGGCGGCGTAGTTCCCTTTTCAGCCACGTTTATTTAGATCCATGTCACACTACTATTTATATTAACCGACTTTTAAAAAAGGAGAAGGTTCTTCATTCGCATTTTTTTTTAGGGTTTGTTACCTCATTACTCCGTCGTTAGTGAACCGATTTTCAAAATTCTTTTTTTTTTATCGGGTATACTACCAAATTGGTTCCATTTGTATCAAAACTCAGATCTGATGATGAGATCCTTGAGGATTGAGAGGACTCCTCAAATAAGAAACACAAGTACCAATATTTACTTTTATAGTAACAAAAGTAAAAAAAGCATTTTCATTTAGAAAGTATCATTGGTAAGTGTTTTTTTTAATGAAGTCGATAATATTACATAAAGTGAATGAACAAATACTGGAAATGTGATCACAGCAGGGAGGTTTTGTTTAAATAATAGCTTTAAATATGTAATGTCCTTATAAATAAAATCCTATTATTGTTTGAAAAAGTCCGAGCTGGTCACAAAGCACACAAAGTAATGGTTTTTGGATAAAGAGTGTTAAAAAATAAAATTAATACATAGGTAAGTAGACAAAGATTGTGTTTTGGTAAGTATAAGTTTTAACCTACTGTAAAAACTTACTAAGAAATGGCTCAGATGTGGCATATTTTGGCCTGTCTTCAATTTAGAATCTTCGTTATTTAGTTTCTGCACCAAAACGGAATTTACTTAAAACTTCCTTCCAGTTGTGGTTTTTTATATACATCAGCATAACCAACCCCAAACATAAGTGCAGTAGACTCATAATTATGTTTTCAAAGATAGTCAAGATACACAAACAAATCCATCAAACGCAAAACATACTAATTTTTTCACAAAATTACATTCTGTTGTATAAGCTGTATCAGCGATGCTGCTTTGGATGGCCAGTAATATTAAAAAATACATATTTTGGTTAGACTTTAGCATTTTCATTTCTTTACCTACATATTTCTCATTTCTTTAATAAAAACTGAAAAAGAAACCGAAAAAACCGATTTAACCGGTTTCACCGGTTTTGTAAACAAAAAAACCGAAAAAACCGGTTTGCTTAATCAACCCGGTTTTTGCATGCCTTAATAGCAACATAAATATTAATTATGGAAGAATACTCAGCAGCGCAACCACATAAAAGTTTACGTCGAAACTTAAGTTTTCAGAGATATAGACTTTTTTTTAATAGGATTAGATTTTTATAGACATTCCATAGAATTTTTTATTAACCGACTTTCAAAAAAGGAGGAGGTTCTATGTTCGTGTGTATGTATTTTTTTTTTTTATGTATGTTACCTGATTTCTCCCCCATTTGTGAACCGATTCTCAAAATTCTTTTTTTATTCAAAAGAGTATACTCCCGAGGTGGTCCCATTTTAATTTGGTGAAGATCTGGTGCTGATCTTCGGAGATATACAACGGAACTCTTCAAAAATAGACGGCAAATCCGTCGTGATTGCTGGAATCGCTTGGATGTTTATTGTTTATACAACATCATGACGTATTATCACGCCTGTATGCTCTGAGGGGTACGCAGATGTGTACAATATACCTAGATTTCGACAGTTAGGTATGTTAATTTTCATTTATTAGGGATATAGGTAACCCTATTTATCATGACATGTAATGTTAACAATTAACACTAAGTATAAAATAAATTCATGTTTTAATCAATTCATTCATCAAATATTTGTATGGGAACAACTAAAAATGGAAAATTAAAAAACTTTTTTGCAAAAAATAAAACCGACTTCAAAAAAAGCACTAAACGGTGAAAAATAACTCTAAATTAGGAAGTCGGTGGCCCATCATAAATAAGACAAAACCACCAAAGCCACAGACTTCCTAATTTAGAGTTATTTTTCACCGTTTAGTGCTTTTTTTGAAGTCGGTTTTATTTTTTGCAAAAAAGTTTTGTACCTTATACTTGTTAAGGAAAATGTGGTTTCGCCAGGAAGCATGACGTAATTGTTTATCGGCTTTTCTAATTTCCATGTTTTACTTGATGTTTTTACCAGTGACAGAGAGAAAACTAAGCACCACCGATTTCTGCCGCTCGTCCCAGGGAAAGAACCCGCAGGATCCTCAGCAGTACCTAGTACTTGCGACAGAACAAAGATTAATTAAATAGATAATGAAATTCTAGTGTCTACAGAAAGCTTAATCGTATTTGGAGAATTGTTTATCATTAGCATTGCCATTCAACGTGGCAAACCGGTTCCGGATGACAGGGATGCGAAAGAGTATTTTGACGCCTAGTTTTCCTGCAGGCTTAGCCATACTACACATTCTATTTCTATAATCGTAATCGATAAGGCGACAATAGAAAGAAAATGGCGTATAAGGAATCAGCTGTTTGTCAACTCTCAAGTGTTAATGAGTAGAATTTGTAATATGGCTAAAAATGAAATACACAACAATGAAATGCACATATAGAAATAGAATGTTCATTTTATAATAGAAATAGAATAGACATCATTGACATCGGTGAAGGAAAACATCGTGAGGAAACCTGGACTTATAGTTAATATAAGTTTGAAATGCCAATTCGCCTTGAGCAAGCGTGGTGATCAATGCTCAAGCCTTCTCTGTATGAGAAGAGGCCTTTGCCCTGCAGTGGGACAGCAACAGGCTGGTATTATTATTATTATTATTAGAATAGAAATAGAATTTGTAATATGGCTAGGCCTGCTGGTTTTATTTTATTTTTTATTTCTCCTTTTTTTTACTTTATTGACTTTTGTAGTTACTAGAACAGAGATGGTGAGAATTATTGTAATCAATATTCTCATCAAAACAATTTTGCCCCCAATTCTTTCTTGCCTAATATTTTTTCCTAAGTATTGCACAACCTTGTTTTCTTTTCGTTAAATTCGATATCTTTTTGTAACGAGGATATCGATAACATGTGTACTATATGTAGGTACGTGCTGTGTCTAATTAAATGTTAATTACATTTACAATCAATCCGTTACATCTCGTAATTCTTGATAAGTATATCTGAATACGGATCTTAGGAAAAGCCTTCCAACCAAAGGCTCTTGCCGATTGATAGGCAATCAATCAATCATATTTAATTAACATAAGTACTTATAATTAAGTAATTAAGTATTTACTTGTATGTAATGAGTCGGGATTTTTTTTCTAGAACAGTTGACAAAAGCGCGTGATTGTGTGAAAAAAAAGTCTCGATTGAAAAGGTGCCAGTATTCCTCTCGATATGAGGTTGCATTTATCCATCGATAAGTTATTTTTTTCTTTTTATATGACTTAAGCTCAATTTATATCTACTTAATAGGTAGTCAAATATCTGTTAACTGAGGAATAAAAAAAGCAGTTAGACAGCTTTTCTGTGGTTCATTCCGCGTACAGTTGAGGAGTGGAGTTCCCTGCCGGAGTCGGTGTTTCCTGATAGCTCTGCAGCCTAGAGGTCTTTACGTCACAATTGAACAGGTTGCTTCTAGGCAGGCGTGCTTCATCGTCGACCACATGTGAGATAGTGATCAATCGCGAGCCTATTAAAAATAAAATAATAAAAAATCGCCAAACCGTTATAACCTTACCGTTTAACTTCAGATAAAAGGTATCTATTGAAAAATCAGCCCTAAGAATAATGAAATGCGTAGTGCTCGGCGCTGCTCGCATGTTGATTCCTTCTTTACATAATTTCAATATATTTTTTGTATTGCCTCGTTGGTCAAGTTATAAGTGCTATAACACTGCTAAGCATGAGGTGCTGAATTCGATTCCCAGGTCGGACAAAGTTTTATTAGGTTTTTTAACCTTGAATACTTTAGTAACAGCATGGACTCCGGATTTTTGCCCAGTTGATAGCTACAGGCTCAATCTAAAAAAAAATATCAATTTTTTGAAAAATTTAAAACCTGACAAGGTAGATAGCAAGGTACGAGTATATAGCATCTTGCCACTACTGCCGCATTATCTAATCTACTTATTGTACTAAGTTTACCGCATATATGGACATACGATTGTCTTATATGTATCTAAATATAAAAGTTCGTAAGAAATTAATGCAAAAAAGGTGTTATTTGAACAAAGAAACGTTTACCTACTGCAACATCAAAAGTAAGTTAAGCCTAATTTTATAACAACCATCAGGCGGCTTTAGGAATTATGCATTATAAAATTAATATGATTATGAATGATTTCAAAGTTTCAAACGAATGATAAAACTCTTTTAGATGACCTTGTATAATTATTAGGTTGATGATAACAATGTAATTTTTACGACCGTGTCAATTATTAAAGGCCTACTTATATCGGTGCTGCCAGCAGTGTCCAAAGTACCTACTCGGGAAATTTATCAAAAGAGCGACGTACCTAACTCGAAATTACTTCTGGGTTTCGGAGGAAAACCACAGACGACACGTCTTCTTCTTTTGTTAACATAGTGAGGATCTTGTGGTGAAATACCTAGCAATGAAATGCAATGTAAATTGTTTATTGCCAGATTAACATCCAACTTGGTACCTACTATAAAGACACATTGTATCTGACAATCATAAATACCAGTACAATACATCACAATAGCATGACAAATTCAAACTTAGACGCCTCAAATATGAAAGCTGCATGAGTTTATCAGAAGTTGCCGAGTTCGGTCTGTAGATGGGGCGTGACCACTCCTATCATATCAAGGTCATACGAAGGCGTCGTACCTCATAAAGCACGTTAAATGTGTGAAAGAAAAGTGTTGGTCGTCCGGGGCCCGGGGCGAGATGGGCAGTTACCATTGTTGCCTTGCATTACGGGAGTATCCAGGAAGAGGGAAGTACAGAATTTCCCAGTAGCAGCCTGAAGTCTGGATTTGTGCCCGGTTTATGCAATACGTTAGGTCGTTTGTCGAGTAGTCAGTACCCTGAAAGTCTGACCAGCTGTTTGACCAAGGGACATGGTGTTACCTGGTCGACATCCTAAAGTAACAGTACCTAACCGTCTATTTAATTGAAATAAATTACTATTGACTTTGACTTTGACCAGCCGACAGTTTTGTAAGTCAGATAGAGGCAGTCGTTTTAAGTAAAACGTTAGTATTCAGCTAATTCAGCAGCATTTGAAGCCAACTCCAGAATATATATTTGGGAAAAGCGTGGTAAGATAATGTTAACAGACTGATAGTTAGTTTGAATATGAAAGAAAAGTGTCAAAAGTACCTACCTACTAGTTTATGAATTTTCCTGGAGTTCATGATGGCATACTGAACTATATTTATCAATTTATATAACTTAACTAAAAATTCTGTACCTTCAGTGAAAAGTGATACAAGTGAAAAATCATAGTTTTGAGTAATTTAAGGTTAAAGATTTAAAAAAATCTCGTTATTTTTCTAACGTTCTAAAATAAAAAACGATATGTGGTACGTGTAGATAATATTATAAAGATTATAAAGAGCTTGGTTTGAATATATTATTTTGCACGGAATTTAAGTAATTAGTAAAAATAGCCAGTTATATCACCGTACACTACAGTTTTCTTTGCTTATTTTTGTGTATTTAAATCTATAATGAAATGAATTATTTTACACATTTAGTTACCGTTTCGTGTGAAATGTTATAAGGCTTGTGTTTTGGCATGTTTTGCCTGCAAATAGTTGTTGTGAGAAAAAGTCGTAAAACTAATATGATCATTTTGATTATCAGCAACCTTTTTTCATTGTTTTATTTAAAATTCCTACGAAAATATTCAATTGTACCCCTTAACACCAATGTATTTTTCAAACTAGTAAGTGATTAATGCTACAAGCTAGAATTGATTGTGATACATTTTGTTTACATCGAAGTGTTTATTGATACAAGTAATAAGTATTTTCAAACGTTTTTGTCACAGAAAGGGTAAAACTATGTTAATATCATAATAAAATTATAACTAAATTAAAAAAATGTAAATGAAGCAAAAGAAATGTATAAGAATCGTAGCAGATGGCGCGTTGTTTCTGCCTACCATGCTTGCATGCATGTTTCTGGAAACCATGGGAAAAAGGCGTGAGTGTATGTATGTATATACTAGTTATTTATATTATGCAGAACAAACAACCACGTTTAATATTGCAAAAAAGTTGCCTTCTTTTAGCCACTAAAATTTATCTACCACAAAGTTCAATGTTCGACGGCTCACCACATTAATAACACGACCGTCAACACACATGACGCTGGCAAAATAATCGAAACTAACTCAGTTGCTAGAGAAGAAAATAAATAAAAAGAAGATGTAGTAACAAAAATTGAAAAGAGTATGCTTAGATGGTTTGGTCACGTTGAAAAGATGGATGAAGAGGACTAACGAAAGGTATTTACAAGGCAGATGTAAGTGGGAACGCCGGGAGGGGACGCCCAAGAAGGACATACATAGACCTTATTGGTGAGGTTCTTCAGAAAGGTCAGGTGCGTAGTACTCGCAACCGGCGTGTGTGTATGACAACACGTATGAATGTAAACGAAGCAAGAGAAGTATGTAAGAATCGTAGCATATGGCACTCTGTAGTTTCTGCCTACCCCCATGGGAAAAAGGCGTGAGTTTATGTATGTATGTATGTAAACACAATAAAATTTACGACTGGCCTGTTGGTCTAGGGGTTAGTGGTCCTGACTGCTATGCTGGATATATATAGGTTTAATCCTCACCCAAGACACATGTTTATGTGATGAGCACGACCATTAATTCTGTGTTTCATGTATCTATAATATGTATGAATTTAGAAATGTATATGTAGTATTATCGGTTGTCTAGTACTCATAACACAAGCTCTGCAGGTTCTAGCCATATTACAAATTCAGTTTCTATTATCGTAAAGGATGAGGCGACAATAGAAAGAAAATGGCGTATATGGAATCAGCTGTTTGTCAACTGTCAAGTGTTAACGAGTAGAATTTGTAATATGGCTGAAAATGAAATACACTTGACAGTTGACAAACAGCTGATTCCATATACGCCATTTTCTTTCTATTGTCGCCTCATCCTTTGACAAATAGAATAGAAATAGAATTTGATAAATGGCTAGACCTGCTGCTTAGTTTAGGACTAGATGGCGTTGTGTGAAAGTTGTGGAATATTTTATTTATTTGTATAAATCTTTAGATGATAACTTTTCTAAATAATATCTTACTATCACATTGTTGCAAATATGTCTAAAACTAGCCTACTGTTCAATATCTCCAACTAAATTCATGAACAATCCAAAAACAACCGTCAAACAGATAGAGACAATTCAAAAGCTCAATTAAATTATACCGGGACTGTCACATCATCTCCATAAGTGTCGGAACAAAACAAGCGAGGCTAATCCGGTGTGCAGAGATATTTAAAAATTATAGCTTAGGTAAGCTGTGATAACAGCAACTTGTACCTGCATTTTATGTCATTTGCTAAAGAAATTACTTAGCTGTGTAAAATTATAGTGAAAATTGTAAATCATATCGGTGAATTTGACAATATCGAACTTCTTGATGTTGGATATGTTGTCTAGTTTAAAATTTTAAGAAGAACAAGGATTAATGTAACACTTTTCACTAGATATAGGATATAAGATTTCATTTGTATCACTTTGGATTAAATGAAGTAAAAGCTTTCGGTTCGTGTAAGATGTGGTAACTCGAGTCGTATTAAAATACATTTCAGAAATATAAAGATCGGTTCGGAACACTTTGGTATGAATCAAAAAGTATTATTTTACACAATAATTTCAATAAAAATTGCTTAGTTATATCAATGTACACAAAAAAATCTCTTTCATTTTTAATCGTATAACAACGGGGATAAGATAGAAATGAAGTTAATTTTTTTTTAATAAGTTTAATCAGAGAATTTAAAAACCGATCTAGGTCGACATGTATCACTTTTCACTGAAGGTACAGAATTATCAATTTAAATACTAAAATCTCGCAAAAACCAGTAGATACTTGACCACTTGTATCCACTCAAATTACTAAAAAATACCTAAATAAGTTTCAAAAAAGTATGTTTAAAACAGAATAAGCTTCGTGGTCAATTAGGAAAATTTGTCAGTTTGGGGTAGCTTGATGTGCGTCTGTACATAATAAATAATCAATTTAAACTCATTTTATTACCAAACTAGCAAATTGTACGTTGATACATAATTAAAAAAAAACTAAAAAAAAATTATCAAGCTACATTTCGTTTTAAAATGTTGATGGTATAATTTCTTATATGTAGGGCTCATTTAAATGAAACGGGTACCCACTAGGTACCCAACCCAACTCTGATAAAATCTAAGAAAAATTTACTCGGTTGGTTACACAGCGCCATCTACTTAAGTAATATAAAACTAACGATCATTGCTACTCTACAATAGATGACGCTAATCTAAATAAACTTTTATTACTATTACTACTCTACTCCACAACAGATAGCGCTCATTTTGTTGTTTAACAGGCTTGTTTGTTAGTATTTTTGTTATTATTAAATTAAAACTTCCTGGAAACCATTCAAAATGAATTATTTCAATTTCAACTCTCTATAATTAAACGCGCATGACATTTTACAGTGGGGGTCAATGCGCATAGTCAAAGCATTGCGCATTTCGTGGCTAACCTCACCGAGTCGATCGACCAGCAGCGAACGAGCTGTCAGTGCGAAACGAAAACCTATTCATTTCGTCTTGTGCTGTATTTTGGTGCCTAGTGGGTGTGCTAAGTGTCTACGAGCGCATTTGTTTTATTTAGGTGCTAATAAACATTAAACTTACAGGTAAGTGCATAGAATATTCTGATACAAATCATTTTTCTATTGTTACGTTACAGAAAACATTATTACGGCTTAGAATTTAATAATTGTTTCATTTACTTGAACAGAACTTAATATCCCGTGTAAGAACCCAAATGTTATCGTATTTTTAGAATATTATGCCGGTATTTTGTTTTCTCAAAGCCCAAAAAGGAGTCCTAATTTTACTACCTAATAAGTTGTTTGATGATGTCATGGGCGGATATCTCTGACGATAACGTACTTCGAATTGTTATTATCAATTTCATATAACAATATTTGTCTGCGTCATCAGATTATTCGGAGATGGCTAAACATTTGTAGAATATTATGTACCATAGCAAAGAAATACCAGACATGCTTGACTTTCTGATTTACATAGACTGTTCATTATCAATGGGTCTATCAACACATCTATACAATTGGAAACATCTATGGTTGTGTATAATGTTTATTAGTAATCTGTGCTCTATGTAAAATGATTAGCTGTCCCGCTAAGTGTAACCAGCTCAAAGAGAAAATTACTTTCTAATTAGATAGTAAAGATATGGTATAACCCGTTAAGTTTTTATTTGTACAGGATATTACAATTTGAAACAAATTGATGATTCACATGAGGATGTAGACTGTAACCAAAAAAATTAGTTACATTGCAAGTGAGACGAATATGATTGACACAAGCAAAATGTTTGCCCGCGGTAACTTTTGACATACATTTAAATATTAATAATAATTGTCCCTATTTATGCAACTTCCTCTTGAACATTGATAATAATCCCATTATAATGTCATTTGATCTTGTTGCTGACGGATGATCATGAATCACAGCAGTTTATAACTTGTATTTTTAGTCTATGAGGAAAGAAACATGATCCATTTTCAGCAATTAATATTTCCTTAAAATATATCCTTCCTTATAATTTCATTTGGCTATAATTTTACTACTTGTCTGCCTATACTAATTCTAACTTATTTAGCTTTGCTCATCAATTTTGTAGATACCTAGTCAAGTCATTGAATTTGACTAAAAAAGAAAAAGTTGGCACTTTCAAAAGTGCATTACACCACCTAGTATTTTTGAGGAAGACCTGATTTTCTTATGTTAGGTATGTGTAAATAATATAAAGGGTATTCCGAGACCCAAAAATGTTTCTTTTTCCTATTTTCCCTGTAATCAATTGAACTTTTCCATTTTCAATGAAAGTGCCAGCATTTAGCTGCCACCATCATTTAGTAAGCTATTATAATTATTATTCCTTTGATAAGCCTCAGTCCCAAAAAACCCTTGACAGATAGAGGTGGAAGGAAAGTAGGGAGGCCATGGCCCTGCAGCGGGAAAATATAGGCTAGTAATAATATAATAATAATCAAATTAAAGTGACAAAGTAGGAATGCCCCTTGACCCCTTGCCCCTCGTTTTTGTCAGAATTCATTGAAAATCATGTGACAGGGTTCAGTAACTGACTTCTTTCATCCTTACTTGATAAGAACTTGACTGGAGAAGATGCCTTCTTATCTAAGAAGGCATCTTAGCTGGCTGCGCCACTGCTGTCTTTCCTCACAGCCTTGTTAACTCATCATGCTTTTTACTCCACGAAGATGAGCATTAACACAATTTACCTACCTAAACACAATAGTTAGGTGATTTTTTTTACATCTAAGTTGGTTCTTAAAACATACTTACTTAAAAGGTACCTACTTACGCGTGTAAGAATAAGCATCAAAACTTCGTAGAACAGGAAATGTTCCTTCTAATTAGGAAGGTTAAGAAACAAAAAAAAACAGTAGAAGGTTATCATAGTGGGTAGTAAATATTTCTACCTCATAAATTGAATACCGTAAATGAACGAACATTTCATGAATATAGACTTAACGCTAACACGCTATCGGTTATTGGAAACGTCATGAATATGTCATGTAATATTATACCTTCCGCGATCGACTGAAACAGCCGGGCCGTGCAACCTAAATGGATTTATGTGGGGATTAACTTCTCCGTTGTCGCGTCCGCTTTGTCCATATTCCGTTGATACCTAACTGAAACCGAGCCTCAAATGTTACGTCATGAACGTGCATGAATTAACACTACTATATGAGAATCTGTGAATATGAGGACGGCCTTCACAAGACTTTCCTTACTGGTATAATAGGGTAAATAAAACTAGTGTCCACCCGGAAAAATTAATTCGACACTTATCCTGAAAAAGGCGTACCAAGTTTTCTTTTCGCATTGTTATAAACATAAACTCACGCCTTTTTCTAACGGGGGTAGTTCGAAACTACAGAGCGCCAACTGCTACTATTCTTACATACTTCTTCTGCTTCGTTCACATACTCGTATACTTATGCATTTTGTCATACGCCGGATTCGAGTACTACGCACCTGACCTTTCTGAAGAACCACACCAATAAGGTCTGTGTATTTATTTATTTATTTATTTATTTAATACTTCAAGCACAAAAAAAAATGTACAAAGGCGGACTTAATGCCATAGGCATTTTCTACCAGTCAACCTTCAGGTGATGCAGAGAAAAGCAGTGGTAGGTGCAATTTAAAATGAAAAAACAAAAAAAAAACAAAATAAAGCAAGCAATACTAATATATGTTTAGTATATATACATAAATATGTACACTATAGTTATAATATACATAATTATAATACACAAATATATTCAGTATAAATACATAAATATGTAAACTAAACATATAATATTATATATACTACATAATACACAAGGAGTTGCGAAAACATTAGCGCTGTGAAGATACTACTGCCAACTTCTTTCGAATATGCTCGCGAACTTTAACCTTGAATGAAAATCGGTTGGTTGCCATCCTGATTTCCTGGGGGAGTGCGTTCCACAAAGAAATAAACTGCACAAAAAAAGAGCTATGAATAAAGTCAGAACGGTGAGTGGGACATAGAAGAAGACGGTTATGTGATGAGCGAAGGTTTTTAGTGTGGTTGGCACAGATGTATTGAAAGTGAGGGGTTAGATAACTAGGGGAATTAGGACCGTAAAGAAATGAAAACAGGGTGGTTAGCGCTCTTTGCTCTCTACGAAGGCGAATGGGTAACCACTTTAGCAGCGACCGCTGTTCGGAGACATGATCATATTTACGCAGATTGAAAACAAATCGAATGCAGTTATTAAGAAGACGGTCAAGTTTATTGAGGAGATCTGCATTCAGGTCATAGTAGCACACATCACCATAATCGATGATAGGAAAAATTAAGGTCTGCACAAGCATTGCTTTTGTCTTTGATGGTAAAATATTTTTCAGTCGATACAGAGCCCGCAGCGTTCCAGTGACCTTACGGCTGACACTAGTAACCTGAGTACGCCAGCTTAGAGTTCTATCAATGTGCAAGCCTAGATCCTTTACATCAGAGCTAAAAGGAACAATCGTATTGTCGAAAAGGATCGGTGGCAAAGTTGTACCATCCACTCTACTGATGATACGAGGACTCCCAGTGATAATAGCCTGACATTTATTCGGGTTTACTGCTACACCAAATCTATCTGACCAGTTTTGAATGGCTATCAGATCTTTGTTTAATTTGTTGATGGTGTCGGCTATTTCATCTACCTTGCCTTGACAGTATAACTGCAGGTCATCTGCATACAGATGATACGCACACTGAAGTTCGGAAGTAATCAGGTTGATAAAAATTGAGAAAAGAAGAGGAGAGAGAATGCCGCCTTGAGGAACGCCAGTTTCCAAACTACACCAACGAGATGCAGAATCTCCAAAGCGAACGGACTGTTGACGTTCCTGAAGATAAGAGCAGAACCATTTCAGTGCTTCGGGAGAGACCATAACATAGGACAGTATTTCCTTCTAAGGCTTCCCCTCCCGGCGATTCCACTTACATCTGCCTCATAAATACCTTTAGTCTGTCGCCTTTCATTCATCCTTTCAACGTGACTAAACCATTTAAGCATACTCTTTCCTAATTATGTCACTACATCTTGTAGTAGTAGTACCTATATCTACTTACATAATCATCGCTGTCGTAAACAGTCTCACTCGAGTTGTCGCCATAAGGAGTAAAAAGAAATACAAACGTGCCAACTCCGATTAAACAGTTCTTGGGAGAAAACCTTGAATAAGTAGGTAGGTACCCAGGGAGGATTATGCGCAATACCAAATTGCCAATACTTTACGAGGGGTTGAGAGAATTGTTTGGAAACGGGAACCTATTGTAATTATACACTTATGATGATAAAATTATATATATATAATTTTAATTTTAATTAATATATTAATATGCCATCCGTGATGAATTAATCACAATTGAACAGAAGACAAATAACCGAAATTCGTATTAGTAGTTTAGATAAGCATAGCTAGTTAAGATAAGCAAGCTTGTTAGTTAGTTAAGAAGTAGTTTCATCAACAATAACTATACAGTCTCTATTTAGATTTTTAAAGATCCCAATAGATCTATAAGTGATCCTATTCTGCATCTATGAGATATAGGGATAGAAAGTAGCCCATATGTCATCCGGGAATAGTTTTTAAGTTTATGCGTTACATATTACATTCCAAATGTTTCCTCTTTGAAATATTAGTTTTAGTATAGAAAGATTTTACATAAATGCAGTTGTTACACTGATGGCCGGATGCCTACACTACCTTTCTAGAGAATAGACAATAGGAACGCCAATTTGCGAGATTAAAAAAATCACCGATAAACGGCCACTGGCACCCACACGTCTAACTCAACATTGTAGAATAACGGAACTTTGTGAAACTAATGTAACATAAACTTTCCGCATCAGGCTCCTTTGTTTTCATTAGAGCTACCGACCTAGTTTCCAAGAGTCCACGCTTGCATTGATCTTGTTCTGGAATTCGAAACCATAATGCTGCCATACAGGGAAGTAGTCACCGTCGTATCTGCTGTATCAATGATACGGGGTCACGTAGGCTACAGGGACCCCGACATGAGGTAGCAAAAATACGTAAAATGTTATGCACAACCTAAAATTTGTTTCGCTGGTAGCTAAAGTGTTACGAAGCTATAGTTTGCTAGCTATCTATGCTCGCTCTTAATTAAATATCAATTATTATAGCTTAAAATGAAGTCAGTCTTCCCTTTTATATCATTATCTTTAAACTCTTTACCAAAATAGTCGCGTAAAAGGGGGAACCAATTTTTGTTTTTAGGCCCCTTTAAACTAGCTTCGCCACTGCTTCCATATCACGTTTCTGTCAAAGTGCTACCGGCACACTTCGTGCTCCGAATCGACGGAGATTAAGCGATACAAACATACGTTCGTATAGTCCATTCTCTCCAGCTCTGCTACGGACAGGGAGGAAATTAAAAACCTTTATGACGTGAAATTGTTGTAATAACGCCAGTATACTTTGAAGCCCTTTATAATGAACATTGGACGGTATGAATATGAAATGTTAATCTGCAAAATCTGCTGGGTACACACTGAGAATCCCTATAGGACAATGAATTTGGACAACTCGACATTATTCTTTGCATTATTACCATAGGTTTACCATGACTAGTAGACGAATCTTTCAAAGATAAAAGCGTACCTTAGGATTGTGATTGAAAGTGTATTAAATTACGCAATCAAAATCAAAATTCATTAATTCAAATTAGGCTTAGGATTAGCACTTTTTAATACGTCAAAAACTATATGAGACAGTCGCTAAGAAGCCCACCCTTCGCCCCCCTTACTAGTGTTTTTGCTGAGTAGAAGAAGCGGCGCAACAAACTCCACAGTTATCCGAATGCTAGTGTATAAAATAATCTTTTTACATGATAGGTGAACACAAACTAGGCACCCTGATACGGCGAACACACTAATTGGTTTTCCCACAATCGATCCAAAGAACCTAGTAAAAATAATCGCAAATTAGGCGGTCTAAGGCAGGTCGCTGGGGCACCAGCCGGTGGTTGCGGGAGAATCGTCCGTTCCCGTGACATACCCCTTTGCCCTCCCCAGGGTAGAGGACATCCATGAGGACTGTCCACCCGCATCAAAAATAAATCGACTACTAAACGGGAGCACTGTTCGCAGGAGCGGGATGGGTACTGACAACTAATTTAATTAGCGTACGTCCTTGCATCAGCGCCTTTCAAGCAAAATGTATTCAGTCCTGAAGTCCTAAACAAATGGCATGTTCTGTATTTTAAACCATTCTATAGACGCTTCAGTTATCCAGCCAGAACTTATATTATTCCAGTATTTATGCCATAATGTTCCTTTGACGTCCAAACGTAGGCACGCCCACCCTTATGAATAAAAGGATCGACGTAGGCCTACATTAAAAAGGTTTTTTTTTATTATATCATTCGAACCTAAACCCACTAAGATCTTTAACCTAACGTCAGGTATGGCGTAGGAAGGCTGATCGACTTATAATCTTCTTCTTAGCAAAATGATGACAAATATTAAGGTTAAAAGCACTAACAATAGGGTCTTCTGTCGATTGGCTAATGACCCCATTAGCCAATCGACAGAAGTAGATTGCCTAGGCTGCGCTGGGACCCGTAAGAGGACAGCGAGTACGTCGCTCAGGGAAGCTTCTTTCACGAACCCATAATGAAATGTATAAATAAAAAGATAACAATACCTGGCCGCCAGCATTTTCGCCAATCCTTCCTAGAATACCGTGTCGCCCCGTGAGGATAAAAACAAGGCAATATTGACCTAGTAATTACAGCGCGCGCGCTACCCGGGGAACTCATTGGCATTGAACGTTGACAGCTAAACTAATTGAAAAAAAAGAAAGAAAATGTTAAAGATAAAAATAGAAGTTATAAATAAATAATGCTATCACGCACGGCAAGACCGCACTGAAGTAGGTACCTAATTGGCGTGAGAACTACATTGACGACTTTTTCTTGACTCTGAGCATTAATGGCATGACCTACTGCATCCACGGTATAATTTTTTTAACGAACTTTTGTTGGCATTATTAACTCTAAAAATAGCGCCAAACAAATAGATATTTAACAGCTTAATAGACATACTCGTAGTTATTCCAGAAACCGTACAAATGTTGATTTTGCTGTTGTCTCTCACCAGTGTTTAGATGTAGCGATTCATGCCGTTACGTTGTCTTTTTATTTATTAGCCACCTCTTCTGTAATCTCAACAGATAAAGGTTTATTGTGAATCAGAATTTAAAATAGTGAGAAAGAGAGACAGATATCTTCTCGTCTTACACCACAGTGTCTAATGACGAAAGTCTTTGACCGATGCGTGTCAGTGCCGTTGATGACTCATGGCAAAGTAAAAACTTCCAAGCAAATTACTAGAAGGTTTAGGGTGGTCGTTTTGGAGACTGTCTTTGTAATTTTTGACGTTCTAATAGATGTTCAGCCTAATTAAATATTAAAAAATAGCCAAACAGTGGTAGCGGACAGGGCATTTGCAGAAAGGTCTATACCTACGGGACCGATGTGCACTACCGGAACGAAAGAACTCCTCTCACAAGGTAAACTTATGACCGGATGTAGTCGATGTAGTGTGGTGTTGGTGAGCTATAGGTTCTATATTCAGCAGTAGATGTCTTTCACTGAGATGATGATGTTCAATATTGAAGACCAGTTACACTAAAGAAATATCGGAAACATTAAAAATAAGATCATGGCAAATTTGAGAAAATGAATAGACCTATTAATAAATAATGAACTCTAAAACCCAGGCCCTTGACTCATAAAACGAACACAAATAAAAACGTTTACGTCAACACTTTGGAATGAACCGCAGCATTCTAATTTGAACTCGGCCCAAATGAAATCCCAATGTTTATCTACTTTAATTATTCGTATGTGACGTCACTGGCGCCATCTTAGTTATAACGAGGGTTAATATTTTTGTAATGAGCCCAAGCTCGCCCCAAGCGAGGCCGTGGTAAATGTAATATTCGCAGAAAACATGAGTTATTCTAAATGTCAAAGGTCAAAACGAAACTAACACATTTTGATATTTAACAAGAATATAATAGAGTTTTATTTGATGTATTCTCTTGCGGGTCGTTAAGACGATTAGGTATTGAGACAAGAGAATATATTGTAGCAATCTGAGCACTAACAACATTCAACAATATATTGCCATTACTAATCCGTTTGCCGATCTTGGTAATTATAGCAATATATCGAGATCGAGAACGTTTATTGCAGCGGGTATGTGCTCAACTGCCAGGCACATGATTGTGTTGATAATTAATAAATGATGTGTTTAATTTTGACAGCAGATTTGATTAGTCTCCTCGGCTTCCTGCACTTATGCCTACTTATTTCAAATGGCCGCAGCAATTATTTTTAACTTCGTTATACGCTATCTCAATATTCACTCCTTTTTTAACCATATCACCGTTCGCACCATTCATCTATCAACTATCTTCCCAAGCACATTTCACAAATTTCCTTTGTTCTATCTAACTAGACATTTTCTTTTCTCGAAAACCGATCTTATCAGTCAATCGCCCGCTCTCTATTTAAACAGCTTATGATGGAAGTCTAGTAATTTAATATTGTACAACGCATGTTTTATGCATGTGTTGTAATCTCGTTAGCTAGACTAACCAGTTAACCACGTTCCCAATTAAGAATTTATCGTCCCTTGTAAACCCTTCGCCAGAACTTGAGGATTACGCAAATTGCCGTACATACTTTATTTAACATCATTTTGCAAATGGAGAGGAATTAAGGATGCAGATTATTGCTTACGTATTTTTTTATTCTATTTGTTCTTGTCTAGTATAATACATTCGTATTATACAATCATGTGATTCAGCCTCTAATTAGAATTCAAATTCTGTGTAGACTCAATGTAGATTACCATCTAGTCACGCAAAGAAGATGATTATAATTCTAAGAAAAGCAAATAAAAAAATCTCACATCGTCGAAGCCACGACTGGAAAAGATATACTCCAGGCCTTTTTAAATTAAAAACTTTGTGACGGGGTCTAGAAAGTAGTGATCACAATTTCTATCTATTTTCTTTAGCTCCTCATGCCGCCTTCGATTTTTCCAGATTCTTATTATAAGTTCTTTGATGCGTAAACAAGTGGAAAGTTGCAATAAAGTGTGGTGGCGGCGGCAGGGGTCGGCGGCAGCTCCGCGCGGGGGTTGCGCGCGTTTATTGATTTTCCGCGCGGCTCCACGAACGTGACCCGTCGTCGGCTCCTATCTCCGCGAATACTAAGATTACTGCTACCCGCACTTCTGGGACCTGACGATTGTAGCTAAAACACATCTGAGCGACGAATCCTTTCATAAATTACCATCAGAAATGTTATTTATAACGCTGGAGAAAATGTATTTTTGATTTAAACCCGTAAAGTTCATGCGTATGACAGTAATTTATTTGTCGACGACATCGAAGAGAGGGTGGGGTAGAGTGTATACTGGGTAATATCTGGCAATGACATCAAGCAGATGAGATGCATGAATCACGCGCTCTGACCTCTGCGTCAAGGTTATGCCTCTCGCACAATTCGCTAACAACCAAAATTTATCCAAATGAAATCAGTATATTTTTTGTGAAAGGGTCTTAGGAAATCTCGGGACACTTCAGGATCTAATACACTTTTACAATATTGTGGAACCTCTCCAAATCCCAAGATACTCATCAAAGACTTGGGGAAGCCTTTTATCTCACGTGGCTAAACAATTACTTACTCCCAACTAAAATAAAGTGAACGTAACTAGGTGCATAACGAAGCCAGACTTTACTACGCGTCTGGCTACGCTTCAAAACAATCACATTGATGAAACTCAAAGGAACGCCTATAAGTACAGAATTACAGATGCATTGCCAGTACCTAAGTACGTGTCATAATGTGTAAATGCAACATTACTCATTACTTAAACATGAGGTGAACTAAGCAGGTGCTACGGAAATAACTCTGATACAAGACCATTCAGAACAAGTGCTTACAAAGCTAATTGTCGTATTCATCTTAGTCAGCAGCCAAACGTCATTCTTAATCAACCAACAATATACGTAGATATGACCTAATGCTGTGTTTAATGAATGCAGTATATTTCTAAAGTGAGCAAGAATAATGCTAAAACACTCAATCGCGATTCCTATCAAGGTTAATCAACCGTTATTGTAATCAATTAAATGAGTTCTTGATTATGTTTTAAGTACCGTAGAATGAAGCGATTTATTATCACTTGCTTCATCTTCTTTGCTAATTTCCTTTACCTTATCGAATTTCAATATACTGGTACTTCTTCTGATACCATTGCTATAACGAAAATAAAACCGGGAGCAACTAAACGTCAAAGGACTCTTCCGTATCGCTGTCATCCGGAACGGGCCCAGAAGACTGGCAGCATTACCACGTTGAATGGCAATGCTAATTCTTTGATCAAAGACTGATTCTCGAGAAATCTCCTTGAATACATTAAATATGGTAAAAGGAGCTTTCGGAGTGTTATTGAACTTGGCAAAATACCAAACAAAAACTACATAAGCTTTGGTTGGGTATTTTGACAAGTGTCGCAACTAGCGGCACAATATCACTTACTTACATGACCATTCAGATTGGCATATGATTCGGACAGGTACTAGGTACCAGGCGGAGACAGGTTAATGAATAAACAGGCAACAATAGTCCCGCAGGCAACCTGTGCAGGGTTAACTACAGGCTATCATTAAAATTCAAAGGTCGGTACCGCTCGGCACGCTATGCTCACGTAAACGCTCACTACGGTATTCTATTGTTTTGTTAAACTCTGCATGGAAATGTATATCGTGTGCTTGAAAGTACTAAACAAAGGCTTGCAGACAAGGTCAGAACAAACATTTTGATTCTGAACTACTCGTAACTATCGTCATCTCGGTGTTTTTGGGAGATTGTTGTTTCGATTCAAATGTAAAGCCTTTGTTCTGTCCTGGAGCTGCAATGAATACGAGTAAAGTGACCAGCGATTACATTTAACAGCTTAGCTCTGAAAGTATATTCTCTGTACACAAACACGCCCTAACGAGTAGCCGCAGTAATTATAACTAACGACAACTCTTAGCTGCGAAGCAACGAGGCTCGGAATTATAACAAATATGGCTATACTTTCATATAATTACGATATGTGTGTGTATTTAGTTAAGATTCAGGGTTATGGAATTTGAAGGTCATGGGTTATTGAGGGTTAAAGCCTGTGGCCTTATTTTTATAATTCACGAGTGGACTATGAAAAGCTATAAGCTTTCCGAATATTATGCGGACGATTGAAAATTTATCTTCTGTATCTAATTTCTTTGCTTAAACCCTGTACAATGATTACTCTTTATTTACCTTAATGTTTTGATAAAGTATTTTCTAATGAAAGCAAATCAAAGGTCATCCAGACTCTCAGTGTCTTAGGTAACAGATACACAGAGCCTCCCACATTACGCAATTGTGATTACCTTCCTGCCCTGGAGATATCTTATATGCCAACCATGATATGCCCGCGTACATCATCTATAAGGGATGCCTGTAATCAGAAATATTCCAGTAATATCATTAAATTATATCTATTAAGTCATCACTTTATCACTTGCCAGCCTACAGTCGTAATTGTCACGACAGAAGTGGGTCGTTCTGCTTGGAACGGGCACGTTGCCAACTTGCCGTGACTTGAACGTAGACCAAGTTCAGCGATTGCTATTGCAACGTGTCGTTATTTATTAACTAAGTATGAAACGTAAGTTTCGAGAACTGTTTCAGAATTCAGACCAACCTGTTCACCAGCTGCTAAAGAAATTGTCAATGCAAAATCGCTTTTGTGAACTTGTGCTACGAAAACCAAGAATAGATCGAGCAAAAGCATTTTCATGTTACTAATTACCATTAGCGATGCAGCATTCAGCGGTTTTATAAGCGTTGACTATACAGACTACATAGCAATAGCAATACACTTAAAAGAAACAATTTTCTCGGAGGAAAATGTGCTATTTTATTCAACTAAAACAATTAAAGTAGGCATGACATGTAACTCAGTTCTCTAAGCTCATTAAAAAGTTAAAACAGGCACGTCAATGTTGGAGTTGAGAATTTAAGGGTGAAATTAAAGTTAAATAAATCCAGGCGTTGTTAAATGAGGCAGAACATAAATATTTAACTTTACGAGAAGGTTGAAAAATAAGCCTGTTTTTTCCGACTGACTGCTGTCCCACGTTCTTGTCTACAAACAATCCTGGCTTAGATGAGGCGCTACGTGTGAGATTGGCTGTCCCCACCCTTTGTTCGCCGCGTCAAGGCCGTACCACCCGCAGGGTGTCCTGCGTTTATATCTACAATTTATACATTTTCCAACTGTCGCGTCGCGTCGCCGCTGTGCACTAAACCCTAGCTAAAAATAACTTGACAACGAAATTTTCTGCAATATCTTCTAAATTTTGATTAGCACCACGCAAAACCCGAAAATCTTTGCATGATTCACGGTTTGAAGTATGCAAATTTCGAGACAACGATAATTTTGAATGGTTTTCCTTCCTTGAATTGCAAATTGAGTGACGAATAAAGCGTTGATCTTTGAGGCTCGAATACTTACATTTTCTACAAAGCTCTCATGAATACTACTGGTTTTCCGCTACAACTCTATTTCATTCGTTCAATACTTCTGATTGAGCATATTCAATGAACATTTAGACCGTATTGTTATTAAAGGTAAGTTATGAGCTGTCCCGTGAAGCCTGCCAATGCTAAACATTACCATATAGAGGTTGGTGGAGAGAGCCGCGCCGATGGTTTTATGTTAACGATAAAACACGCTGGGAATTAAGAGTTTAATCTTCTCTAATTAACGTCTGTGAATGGCACAAGCGACACCAAGTGTCGTAAATCTCGTGAAGTCGTTTATTGCTCACGAATAGGTTAATTATCAATAAATCAGCCCCTTACTCCATAAAATTATCCGTACTCATCTGTCGCACGTATCTACATTAGGCTCTTATATTAATGTATCAGATTCTTGGCAAATCTGAGTTCTTTTATTAATATCAGTCATGAAAAAAATCGTGAGCAAGAACAAAGGATAATCCTGATTTCTGAACACGAAAATCGAGAGCGCTATACTTTCCATGTAGATATAATATTATATGATTATGATATCATCGTTGTTCGTGTAATAAAAATAAAGGAGATTATAATGTATCGTTATTTTTCCCACGTGTTCTCGTTTGAAGTGAAAAGCTACGTGATATTATCGAAGTGTAGGTTTAAAGGTCAGAGCATGCAGCCTCACAACTATATTTAAGTAACTACCACGTACCTGTATCCGCTCGGCTATTTTAATTAAATGAAAGTTCAGGTGCACTAAGGTTCTATATTTAGATCGAAAATACCTGGAATTTATGTAATAGAGCAGATTCGCAGTTTATTTGAAAAATCAAATATTGTTTAAAATATACAGGTACACAAAACGATGGGTGGACAAAAGAAATGGATGAATTTAGATGAGGCGTATAATCTAGCACAAAGGAGACTCCGGGCTGCTACTGCGAAAACTATTGATAAGTAATTAATTAATTGTTAGTAATATAAACAGAACGTTTATTTAGCTATTTTTATAGGAGGGGTTCCTATAAAAATAGCTAAATAAACATTCTGTTTATATTACTAACAATTAATACTAACTATTTTATACTAACAATTAATTATTCATCAATAGTTTTCGCAGTAGCAGCCCGGAGTCTTCTTTGTGCTAGATTAATGACAATAAGCCCCCTAATACATGGGACTTAAACATAACTGGCGAAATGTGGGTGTACTTACTTTGTGTACAATGTATTCCGAGATTACGCCAGTTGTGTGAGGTGTACCTCTGCCCAACCCTACAGGGATTACATGACTAATGTTAAGTTATGTTTATAATTACTAACTACAAACATTGCTTTAATAACGATATTAAGTAAATATTTCGCAAGGTTTATGAGAAATGAAAAGGGTTTATTATTATCAAGGGGTATTTATTTAAGGCCGTCGCCGCCGCCTCGGTCGTACTGTTAGGTAACATAGGATAGTAAACTGTTACTGTAGTTATAAGGCTATGTGTAAGGTTACTGCAAGGCCAGAATTAACACTTGCCACTATTTTCATTAGCTAATCGTGTATCTATTGTTAAAAGTCCGTCGTAAATAGCATAAACTTTATACATTATATCAAGAACTTGTATAGTAGAAATTACTATAGCATTTTCGTACCGAGGCAATCTAATACTTCTGTTTCAGATTGCCTTTGCGAAGACTTTTTCACAGTGTTCTTGCTTTCACTCTAGTTCAATCGAGAGATATCACATTTGGACATCCTCCTTGGTCTAATGATAGTAATCACCACCTGATTTCGATTCATGGGTTGGGCCAAGTGCAATAACACTTTGCCATCTGGAATTTGTCAGTAGCACCCCGGAGTCTGGATTTGTGCCTAACTTACAAGATACTTAAACATAACTAGCGCAATGTGGCTGTACTATAGATATACCCATGCCCAACGCTAAGCTATAGAAAAACCTTCTTCGGAAAAGCTTTTCTAACAATATAGACCTATTCCACCCAATTGTTAATTCAGTCTCGGAATTTGTCAAAGACTGAGTTGTTCTCCGGATTTCCTAATTCTGAGTTATGTCACGTAGAAAAACTTTAAACTTTCCTCTTTATGTATCTCGACTTTATGTACCAACTAGAGAGGGACTATAAATGTATTTTTGGTCCCTCTTTTAACCGATAACAACCGAATGTATACTATATTATAGTATACATTCGGTAAACAGTATAAAACAGTATCGGCCCAACAATCACATAATAAATTATTTATTATGTGATTGTTGGGCCGATACTGTTTTCTGAAAAGAAGTGGAGTGTCAATCTGAAATTGTAATTTACCTGTTTTATTTATTAACCCAAATTTCATACTTTTCTCACAGACAGATTTAAGCAATTTCTCACATACCAATGTGAAAAAGTTTTATTTAAAGGAATTGAGAGTACCTAATCATTTTTCTTATTTTTTCTTTTTCTAAAAATATTTCCTTTTTGGAATTTAACCGACACCGATATTGGTTGGGCTGCCATCAAAGTAAGTTGAGATTACTTAAATTAGCCGCTTAACTAGTAAACTTGAATTTTCTTGAACTATATCTTTGGATAATAGCATGAATCTAGAAAGTTTGCGGTTAATTGAGGGATTTTCAGAACAAATGAAGATTTAAAACAATCGGAATATTTTTTAAATGAAGCTTGCAATCGACGATCAAAGAGCGTAATTTGTGCAAGAGGAGTTTATGGTCATTATTTTTATGGCCCATTATAAAATGGCGACCACGGTCTTGACTTTCGTTACTAAAAGCAGCCTATGGATTTAAAAAAGGAACTATATTATTTTAAAGCAAAGCAGTTTTATTGGCTTTTTCTATAATAATATGACGATTGACGGCAATAGGTTCGCCCGCTATTACAGCCGACATAACTGGCGAAATGAGAGAGTACAGTCCTTAACTGGTTAACCTTCACGTTTTAAATACCTCAGATAGCCTCCTGCTTTTTAGAAGTCGGTTAAAAGGGGGGTAATCAGTTGAAGACGCGTCCGTACTTTAAGTAGGTACAACTCTGTCTAATCCTACTATATTCTTTTGTTTATTAATTGACATATAAGTAACGAAGTCACTTGCATTGTTTCAGAATGCCTTCAGCAGCGCCACCCGCCGAAAATGGCGCGCCACGCAGCGAGCTCGAGCAGCTGCAATTGCGCGCCGGACAAGTCACCGATGATGTCAGTATCTTGTTCAATTTATTACGTATTTTCCGGACACTTTTAACGCAATGTTTCAGACGAAGCTACTAGGTTCAACATCTACCTAGCTTTTACCCAACTTTGTTGAGGTCTGCTTCCAGTTTAACCAAATGTAGCTGAATACCATAGTGTTTTACATGGAGCTAATGCCTATCTGACCTCCACAGGACAGTAACTGGGTAGCTAGTAGCTCTTGACAAGACTGGTTATCCAAATTTTGGGATTCGAAAAAGGACTGTCAAAGATCTACCGAAGACGGCTCAACTATCTAAAGCACAGATGAATCTTGGTGTGTAATGGATTGTCACCTATCCACGCGTTGGCATCAGCAATCGTTGCTTAAGACTAAAGATGCGGCTGAAATTCTAAGACCCTTTTACAAAGCTAGTAGCTTACCGTGGCATTAGTCCCTGATTTAAGACACCAGCGGTTTGCTAATGGCCGCTAAACAATTTGAATTCAGAAACTCACAAGCTCAAGTTTCTCTACCAAATCAGCAAAGAAAATAAAAGAACTTAAATAGTTGCAAAACGAGTGAGACGTTCTGAAAAATACTATCCTCGTATAACTTTACAAAGTTATATTTGCTGGAGCAAGTTTTCTTTGTTCAAACTTGTACAATTGTAATAAAATAAGAGGTGTATAAAGTTTTCCATCTTATTCTGATTTGTAAATAATTGAATTTGTTGTAATATTTCAGTCATTGGAGTCCACCCGACGAATGATGCAACTATGCGAGGAGGTGAGTTATCACTACACCTATTTCTATTTTTAAATTTAGAATTAAATAAATAAAGAGGAAAACATTACCCTCAACAAATATATATATATATATATTAAGAATTAATGAAACTAATAATTTTACCTATAATATAACTGTGTATTTGAATTCTACTAACCGCTCTAAATCTTTGGAGCTATCATTTTACATCGGGAGAGATCTGTGTGTTTTTTTCGAGAATACCTCCCAAAATTAACTTTAAATCATATTGTTTATCGTTTTCCCCCTTGATACTAGTTCAAATTGCCATGAATTTGATATGAAAACTCTTAAATTGTTGTTTATTTCCATTGAATGTACTTATTAAAGTTAGTTCGTTTTCATATCAACTTCACTCATAACTAATTGACCCAAGTGTGATCTAATAACCTGTGTGTTTAATATTGAATGAACTATTAATTTTCCAAGCGTACGACTATACTGGAAGCTCTAAATCTATTACTAAATAGAAATGATTGAGCCAATAGAACTGTGCGGTCTTGTATATCCGTAGACGCGTTTCAGTTAAAAATAACTTAGTTTCCCCCATAGTTTAATTGTGTTGAGTTCTGTCGACTATGTGAATTATTTGTGATCATCTGTGAGAGAGGTGTTCTCGATGCGAGGGAGTGAGGGGTATAGCGGAAGTGTCTGGATAGCCCCAAGCTCGGTTTGGTCTCTGACGCCCGTCCCACCCCCTAGGGCGCAGCCTCTGCTAACCCTGGCTGTTGTGTTTCGATGTCGCTAAATATTATTTTGTTTTTTATCTTTTTCTAAATGTGTGTATGTATATCTATTGTAGTTATCCGGCCATTATTCCTTATTTATTTTATGTTCAACCCTACATTTGAGTATAATATATAATATTTAATCAGTATTATATGTTATTATAACCATACTTATATGGGTGTTGCATGATCCGTGCCTTTACTGTGTCCGAAAATGTTAGACTTCTATAGCCCTTTGTGTTGTTCGTAGTGAACTGTACATTTTGTGTGATTATACCTTCCCGGGCGAACTGGCCCTCGGCGCTGACAGTTAACGAATTGTTATACTTAGAACAGCCTCCTTTAGTTATTTTGTCAAAGAGGCAAATTATAAACTCAAAACCTAGAGTTTAACCGTCAGCTCCTGTAAATTCGCCCGAATGCCGTTTTAGGTCAAAGCATGAAGCCCATCATTGTCCACAATAGAATCCAAGTCCCATATTTAGTTTGAATACTTCTCTAAAGTTAGTACCCCTTTTAATACGTAATTTGAACGAAATACGTGCGCTTATGAGTTTGAAAAAAAAAAATAGTCAATCCATTGTGCTTGGGCTTGCTTTCTACTGAGACCCTTGTGAACCACTCGGATCCTCATGAAGGAATCCGCGTCCGAGGCTGACTCACTGTTTCAACGCACTTTCTATTTCTATTTAATTTCCTGTCTGGTAACGATACTTCTACTCTTCATAGATGACATTATTGTTCTCTGTGTTTCTTTATGATTTCTGTAAGTAAACGTTCCAACACGAACTGATCCCGCGAGCCTTGCCTTGATATGTCGTGATCAGTGTATGTTGATGTTCGTTCTATCCTGTTTTAGTTGATCGTATCTTAGGTCTCTGTTGTAGTGGCTGCTCTCTGTTGTTGACTGTACATCTATTATGTTGTATGATTTTCATGCCTTCTCGAACATTCACATTACTGTCAATATGTGGGCGTTAACACACCCCGTACCTGCCACTGAACTCCAACAAATATATCGAGCTACACCTATTGCTAACTCTCACACAATATACCTACATGAACCTAACCTAAATTATCAGTATTATCCACATAACTGTTCCATTATTATTGATTACTTTTCATTTATCAAAATATGTTTAGTATTTTTTTGGTTTTACCTTTTTAGAACGTACCTAATTGTCTAAGTTATATTTTGCAAATATTATTTTTGTACTTATGTTTTATATGCCAAAATGTATACGCGAAATATAACATGATATACGACACTGTACAGACTCAGCATTACTCTCAACAACACAGTTCAACACCGGGGAGGACATCGTCCGCCACTCGTCCACGCTCGTAACGTGTTGGACACTTGTACAAGCCGTCAGCTCTTGGCGTGGCGTGGCGGTGGACGCGGTCCTCTTGCGTGACACAACTGCTACATCTGACTGTACCAGTGACGCGACACGCTCGCCGCGTGCCCCCGCCGGGCTCGAACCCACCATCCACTCACTCTACTGTACCCCTCACAACTAACATGCTCTGTGACTTTTTGTTTCTGCGGCGTAGAGCAAGGAGGCCGGCATTCGTACTCTGGTCGCTCTAGACGACCAGGGAGGTGAGTGATCTGCAAAATTTGCAACACTACATTATTTACAATTTTATCTATTTTATCCTTTTTCGCTAACTTTGTTGAGCATCGTAGGGTTTTCAGCCGACCCGAAGATGGGCTCACCGATGTAGAAGAGTTTAAGGGGGTATCGCATTGATTATGTATTTAAAATTACGTCACTGCTATTACAATGCAAAGGTGCGGGCATCCTCTGAGAGATTACCGTTTACATTGTAAGACTCACACACGGAGATGATCACGGAAAACCCACATCTTTGTATATTTATTCGTTATGTAGATAATATACACCACTTTGCACAACTTAACAACGAGCTCTATCTTCTATGACGTCAGGCAGGCCGAACGATTCGACATAACAAACCGTATATATCCGAGCGTACCGATACTTAATACATTATGCATTTCAGATATTGTTTGTACTCGACTCTAAATTAACAACTTTACTGAATTCACATAAACGAATCTAAATGAACGAGCAAAGTAAATTCGAAACGCTTCTCCTCAACGCACGACTCTTGACATCACACAATAAATCATGAATCATATGAAACTGAGCACAGATGAAACTAAATCTGGTTTTACTTGCAAGCTTCACTGCATGCATGTCGTTGTGGATCGAGTAGTGTGTGTTAGCGGCTCGCGAGGCGGCGCGCGCGCCGCGGCCCGCGCGCCGCCCCGCCGCCGGCACTTGCACGCACGCCGCCCGTCGCCTCCGCCACGCCCGTAGCGTCACGCGTCACGCCGCCGCTGCACGCCACGCTCACGCGCGCCCGTGCGACCGACTCCGGCGCACCGCACCCACCCACCCACACACCCCGATACTCTCTCCTACGATATATTATTTTGATTTGTATTTTATGTATAGAGCGAGGACGCCGGGGGGCAAGCGCTTCATATGTTGAGTCACCAGGGCGGTAAGAGTTAAACTGACACATGGGTAGTCGAAACGTGAGAACGTCTGTGTTTGAATGTGCAGTTAATAAAATTAATCTCTTTGTTTTTCTTTGACGTTTCTCTTAACTAACGACTTATCTGAGATCGATGTTGCGTGTGTATCTATGTTTCGATGGGGATGACCTTGACATATAGTGTAAATAGATAAGCCCGATGGCCGTTCGTTGCTAATTGTCGCAAAAGACTGTTACTCTATCTTTTGCTGAAGATTTAATTTGAATGAGCTGCGCAATCTGTTTAGTTCTTCCGTTGATATTTGATCGATACGCTTTTTATAGGTATATTTATTTATCTTTCCGAATCTACTGTTCTCTTCCGTAATCTGCGGTACTAAATGAATGCGCGTTGACAATGTCTGTTCGACGTATAGAATGGTATCGCCTCATCTCCATGGCTGGCAGCGTACTGTTTATGTTAGCTGTAGGTCTGTAACTGTTAGCTCGACGTCTGTGTCTGTCGGCGAGGCCGCCCCTCGCCGCACTACATATTAGTTTGATCATTTTTCTTCTTCAATATATCAATACTTTGCTATTTTCACGTTTCATTTAGGAATGGCTTAATGGATACGCTCATTTGCTAAGTTGATTTATTTTGTCCCATGATCACCCGGCGGCGGGCCGGTGTGGCCCGCCGCGCTCATGTCCATGTTTTATTTCTGTTTAGTTATCAGTTTGTTTGTGTTGGTTTGAGTTTGCGACGCCCGCGCGGCCTGTGCGCCAGAGTGTCACGGCGGCCTGCGCGCGCGCCGCTCCCGACTCCTCACCGCATTCGTTTGGCGAGCTATAGTGACATCATTATTGTGTTGTAGAGTCACGAGGTGGGCATGAAAACCCTGGTCATGCTGGATGAACAGGGCGGTAAGCATCCAGTAGAACATACTATTTTGCATCACTCATAATTTAGTAAAGCTTTTGTCTGAATGCCAGTTCAGATAATTTATAAAAGTTCGTTGAATGGCAATGACTTTATGACAATAAATATGTTACGATTGAAAATCTGCTAACAGTTTATTTATATAACGGATAAAAACTGAAGGTAAAACTTGTTTGTCATGATCATAACTAAACCTAGTGAATAAAGTGCATCAAACGATCTCTGCGCTCCGCAGTGCGCCTCAGCACACAGCCATGTGAGCTGGGACCATGAGATTATCTGATTCAGTTAACCCGTATTGATTATTTTATTTAGTTCTTGTCACGCATCCAGCTATGCACGTCTTCTTCAATATTGCTGTTTATTTGCATGATTAGATTTGTTATAAGTGATATTTAGAAACTGTTTTATAATAATTGTTAGTCACTACGAGTACGGTAATGTAATCACTTAGTGTCAGCACATACATCATTTTATTCAAAGGTAAATGATAATTTATTGAATTAGTTTTAACCAGATCAAGTGTAAGACATACCTAACAACACAAGCACCACAAAGAATTGTTCAGATAAATATTAGATGCTTAAATATTAGCGTTGAGATGTCATGACATAGTAATTGCTGTAGGTTGACAGCTTGCATGGACATACATAGTTGAATTAAACTCGGCTACTGTTACAAGATACGTGTCTTACACTTAGCGCTGGTTATTGTCGAGAGCGTTGAGAATTTACAATCGAAATTTAAATTTTGTTAAAAAAGATTCAAAAATATTAAAGTCGCGAGTAATAATTGGAAAGAGCTAGGAGCTTGAACACATAACTGAAGGTAAACTGACAAGGGCGGATCTAAAGCGTTTGTTGATGTGTGTGAACAGAGCAATTGGACAGAATTGAGGAGGGAATGGACCAGATCAACGCGGACATGCGCGAGGCAGAGAAGAATCTGTCGGGCATGGAGAAGTGTTGCGGGATCTGTGTGCTGCCGTGCAACAAGTGCGTACTCCACACGATTAAATAATGCTTCAGCGCCACGCCCATTTAAACGAAACCCGGTCTAATAATAATCATATTCTGATTTTTCTTTTTCTTTGCTATATCACATAACTCCTTAAACTTCGTAATCATGAACTGCACTACGACGAATCATCACCAGGGTTTTATGTTTTAGAGTGATGCGTTCCCATATTGTTTCTGCGTCGGTTTGTGTGGTATTCTTGCATGGGTTCAGCTGTCATTCTTGCAGATGCGGGTGCGTATAGGACTAGAGGACTAATGACTGCTGTGTTATGATTCCAGGGGTGCGTCTTTCAAGGAAGATGATGGAACGTGGAAGGGCAATGACGACGGTAAGGTGGTCAACAACCAGCCGCAGAGGGTGATGGACGAGCGCAACGGTATAGGACCACAAGCCGGATACATAGGAAGGTGAGCTTACCACTTCTTTCGGCTCCCCACTAATTAACCTTTTAAACGTGTGAATGAGAGAAACAATAGAAAGACAATGACAGCGCGGACACCGGTGTCCTCTTGGGTTTAATGAATAAACGTTATACGTCTTGAGTTCAAGCCCAAGACACGTACAACTGACTTTTCGTATTCATGTGCGTATTGTCCGACGGTTGTTTGTCTGGCCTGTTGGTCTAGTAGTTAGTGACCCTGACTGCTATGCCGGAGGTCGTGGGTTCGATTCCCACCCAGGGCAAATGTTTGTGTGATGAGCACGATCATTTGTTCTGTTTCTGGGTGTAATTTGTCTGTTATATGTATGTATTTAGAAATATATAAGTATGTTTATCAGCTGTTTAGTACCCATAACACAAGCTCTCAAAGCTTAACTTGGGACTAAATGGCGTTGTGTAAAAAGTTGTGGAATATTTATTTTTTATATTTATATTGTATAATTATCACTATCTCAGTGGCGAAGGAGTATTTATATCACTGTTATACATCTTGTTTTCTCTTGAAGTCATCGGTCTGCCTTCCATCCTGTATATCTTTGACTAGGTTCTGCCCGCGATTTCGTCCGCATGAAAATCGGAAGCTTTTTTCCAGTTTGCAACATTTCTTATTGCTGCTCCGCTCCTATTTGTCATAGCGTGATATTATAGTGAAGTTATAGTGAAGATTTTTTTATAATTTGCTTCATTAACCCAGGATAACAAACGACGCTCGCGAGGATGAGATGGAAGAGAACATGGGTCAAGTCAACACTATGATCGGTAACCTGCGCAACATGGCCCTGGACATGGGCTCCGAGCTCGAGAACCAGAACCGCCAGATCGACCGCATCAACCGCAAGGTAAGGTGTCCAACTCGATTGGTGGAGCCTTATTGGTTCTTATCCAATGAGGTGCACGCGAATTCGTTTGAAATGAGAACTCGATAGTGTTTGCAAATAGAACGCAGGACAATGAAATCATATGCAGCCTGTATGATTTAACCAAAGAGATTTAAGATATTTACTATTTAGGGTGACTGGTAATTAGTGACCGATACTTAAACACGTGATTGTATTCATGATTGCAATAAACTTTCCCAAAGAAACTTTTTATACACAATAACTTATAATACAATAAAATAACAAAAACGATCTTTGAAAATCCCGCGCGCGAGCCTGTGATCGATCAGCTGATAGTCTGACCTCGGGAAGGGCAAAATCTACTAGTAGTAACATCACACGCTCCCCCGCCACCCCCACCGCTCCCGTTGTGCAGTACTGACGTAATTAAATTAATTGAAAATGAGTATAAAAAAAAGTGTTTCTTTGGAATAGTTATTCGTATTCATGAGTAAAATCACGTGTTTAAGTATCGAACACTAATTACCAGTCACCCTATAGAAAAGACATGCGAAGTAATGTCATAGAGAAACTGATCCCATGACTCTAAAAATATTGCAATATTAGAGCGGCAGCGCAGCGTACTAAATTAAACTCATAGACTTGTGTCTCTCATAGACTCGGACACGAGTATCGGATGAAAATTTTGTTCGTGATGTCCGGTCTAAAGCATAGAATGTCTTTGGTTTTAACGCACCAGACAGACGTGTGCTAGGGAGTTTGTTACACCACTTCTTATTCCCAGCAAAAACACTAGAAAGTGGCGAAGGATGGGCTTTTTAGGGGACTGTCTTATGTATTTTTGCCGTTTGAATAAATGAGTTTTGATTTTAAAATAGTAAAGTAACTGTTCTTTCAAATAGTAGTGTAAAGTACTTCTATCAAGAATAAGCATCTAGATTATAATAATAACTTTAAGAGCTCTTATAGCCCAAGTCTTGTGGAAAACGCTCGATGTCTATAAAATTGGGCTGCTTCAAGTTAACAAAGTGAAGTCGGCTACCAAAGTTGTTTATTATTCAATTTGGATAAAAAGTAATTGCCCAAGACGTAGAAATTAATACTATATTGAAAGGTAATTCGCGAAACAGTCCGAGAGAAGAAGGTGATTATTTTGTCTGTAGAAAGTGTGCAAGCTGTGTTAAATTGAATCTTATTTGATTGTGTTAAGAGTCATATTACTATCACATTACGCGACTCATACACCTGATACAAGTTTGTTACAGCAATCTATTTTCTCTACTTCTATTGTTAGTCTATATCTATCCTTCTCTCCCGCACTGTCTCGTTCATACCATCTAAAAGACGAATTCGCGTGCACTCTTGATTAATTTTCTTCTCAAATAGATCTCTCTCGAACCTCTACTCTTCAAGACATTAAAGATTACATTCTTATTAATATTTTTTTAATTCAAATTATTATGAAATGATTGATCGATGTTGTCGTTTTGATTGATTCATAGTGTGAAGTTTTACCCAACACCCTTTCATCTAAAAAGTTAAATGTTGCCAACGAAAAAAAATGTAACAAGAATGGTAGTAAATTGGGTAAAACTTTTCATAGTGAGACGCAGTAGAATGTCAGTAAAATAAATTTGACTGCGTCTCAAATTTCTCATGTACATTTTCACCATCTAAATGTTTGTGCCTGTCACGTTAGCTGTGGAAGTGCGACTAGTTGTCATCTATGTCTATGAACTATCTATTCTGTCTATTCTGGCTTGTTGGCATCCAAAGTTCCAGTCACTCGCTTTCCTGGCAATCGAATCACTTACCTTCTGTCTTCACTCGACGCATGTCCCTTCATACTTCGTAGAGTACCTGTGTGGTTAGTTATTGTTGTGAAATTGAATGATTTTTTTGCTCTGTGACTTCCGAATGTTCAAGACATTACGACTACAACACATCCCACACGACCATTGTGTATATGTTAACTAGTTGTCACATCCATCCAGACTAACATGTACCCAGATTTAGACTCCCATAACTAACACATCATTCACATCAAATGCTAACGAAACATTCTTTTTGTTTCAAACGACAGCGACTGAAGGGCATCCCACACACTTTAATGTTTTACTGTTACAATTTAAAGATTCCAATATTACTTCGATTTAAAGAAGAATGAGTAACTTTAATTTTGATAAAACAACTAATATAAAAATGTAGTCATGTTGGCAACAAAACAAACAAAAGCCGCACCGTTAATTATTGTAGTGTTGTCGTCGCTACTGCTGAGCATGAGGTCCCGGATTCGGTCCCTGGGTCGGGCAAAGTGTTAATGGGTTTTTCCATCTGGAATTTCTAAGTAACAGCCTGGAGTCTGGATTCGTGCCCGATTGATGGCAATAGATTCGCCCCCCATTACGTGGGACTAACATAACTGACGAAATGTGTATGTTCAGGGTTTACCTGTAGTACATCCACATTTCGCCATCTCTGCCTAACCCTTCGCGGAGACGTGATGTTATGTATTGTTATTTTTATACTCTATACTAAATCTATGAAAAGCTCATTCTCCTTTAATCGTATCTCTGTTTAACTGGCCCCAATGACATATCAATTATACAAACAATAAGTCGCTGTGAATTGAACAACTAGCAAAAACAAACCGCGTGTTCTAATCTTAGGGCGAATCGAACGAAACGAGGATAACTCTGGCGAACCAGCGCGCGCACGAGCTCCTCAAGTAAAGGACGGCGGACACACCAACACCACACACACACTCACACGGTCTCGTGGTCTGCGCGGGCGCAACTACACGCCCACAACACCGGTTGCAGATACACTTCCCTATTTATGCTGTAGTCAAATTAAAATATCCTTTTTGTATTCTCATTTTGAAAACTATTATTGTAACGGCCCGGTTTCTAAAAGTTCGATTTAGTCAAATATCAAGCTGTTGTGATTGGTTGTAAAAAAAAACAACAACCAATCAAATAGCTTGTCATTGTAATTGGACATTGTATACTTTTAAAGACTGGGGGTTTGAAATGTCAAATATGTATACATATATTTAGTTGCAACTATAGTTAAATCATTATTTGAAACTATAATATCTTAAATAGTGATATAGGTTATTATTTATTTATTACGCTAGGGGAATTAATTATAAGTTTAAATTGGATCTGCAACCGGCAAATAACTTAATTTTAAAAAATCAAAATATTTTGCTTAGTGTCTCTATTCTATCTCGAGATACATTTATCCAAGTGTAATAATAATATTAATATTTAACATGTTATCCTAGCAATGCTACTGTATCAAGTGAACACTTGTTCGTTTTTTGACTCTATCTGTATTTTACTGCTTTTTCTTGACGCTCAAGTTTTAATTACGTCGTGTTGTTAAAATTTTGAGAAATAAGTACACGATGTAGTTTTGTTTGGGGTATAAAGCTGTCGACAGGATACGGAAACCAACAATAGTCAAATTTACTCCTAACGAGCATATGTCGCGAAGGTGCTATTCAACAACGGTGCATTATGAATTAAAAAGACGCTACTATGCTTGTCTACTTTCCTGTCTCATGAGTCACATAATTATGACTCATGTTGATTGTTTACCTATTGTGCAATGATATTATAAGTAGAAAGATGTAGATAGGTTACCTAAACAACATTCGATCTTCAAAAACGGCACACTAACTCACGCACGCGTCCGTTGACTGCGCGACGCGACACTGAGGTCAAGTGTAGCTAGTTAGCCACATTTTAACGTGTCGCTAGCTGAGCGCTTATAACCTATCTACACCTTTTTACTTATAATATCATTGCTATTGTGCACAGTGAAAGTGTTAACTTTTAACACCCAACTCCCCAAATGTATAGCGGCAATAGCCCAATGGTTAAGGCGTTGGTCTGGCGATCGAGAGGTCGTGAATTCGAACCCCACCCATTGCACTATTGACGTGAACCCACTCCAGACACAAACATACTTAGTTTAGTTGGAGGGGTTAACAAGACCCCAAGAGGGGTTTAGTAATGTGTAACCCACATTACTAGTAAGCTTTTTATAAATAAATGAAATAAAAATAAAAGAAATCCTGTATGAGAACGGGACACCCCTTACAAATCTACATAATTTTAATAATACATAGTTGTTGGTGCTCATTTCATGCAGTAGGACATGTTGAAGTTATAAAGATTATACTTAATCGTATTTACGCCATCGTCTTGTATAGGTACTTAAATAATATTATTAAAATACTACACAGTATAAACAGTTAAGAAGTTGGAGCGTGAGATTTATTATTTTGAGAAAATGCATTTACCCCTTGTTAATATATGTAGTGTTACTGTTGATGCTAGGAACGTTACAATGTTGCTTGTCGCAAACTTAAACATTCATAATTAATAATATTAATTAATTTATAAAAGTTGGAATTGAAATAACTTGAAAACTTCTTATGAGGATCATTGTACTTTTTATTATCGAACTTATTCTTTGAGACCGACTGTTTAATCACGACTATTAAAACAGCTAATTTAGTTATTTAAGTATTACTATTACCAATCAGTAATTAGTACAAAGATATCAAAAGCATGAATTCTAATATTTCCGTTCGGTGGCCAGTACTATCAAAGTAGGGATTGCAATTCTTAATGTGAGTTTCACATTTATATAATATCTTTGTTTTTATTATTTGCGCAGATATAATGTGTTACTGTTTGTTTGTCCCAAATAAATAAATAAAATAAAAAGAAAAGTTCCACCGAGTTCTATGTGAAAAACAGCCTTTGTTTCTTTTTGTCTGTGACGTCAATTTAATTCTAATGCCTGTCATTTATTTCTTCCATGTGCATCACTTGGCGAAAGCTTTATTCGCAAATGAGCATTTCCTTTTGGGTTTGCTTAACCCGACAAAATGTCGGGACAGACTTATTTTGCGCAGTTTCGAGGTTGTGTCGATATTAAAAGTTGTTCAAAATAAAGAGTACAATAACATCTTAAAAGATTTTCAGTTATTTCAATTACTTTTGTATACCTTGAGATGTACCACAAGAGATATAAAGGAAATTGTTATGTACTCCTAAATTAAGGGATCAAATCTCACAAAGATCTGTGTTTATTAATTGGCTACATTAACTTTCAAAATTTCACTATACTTCCACGTATTTCCTATTCACTATTAAATTGTCTTCAGTAAGAGGCAAACTTTAGTTTATAATTATAATTTCAATAGACTTCTTCCTTGCATATTAGTCAAAATGCATTAACGACATGTGCTGTTCTTCAGATTAGACTATCTCGTAAGAGGGGATGAATAAATGGGTATAATGAATGGCAGAGATGAGGTGATATGTGATAATAGTTTCAATTTAAGTGAATAGAGTTTAGCCAGTCACATGTCTTCGAAGAAAGTTAACTGTATCTGAAGTGCATCAGATCTCATCTTTGATTTTTAATACTTTTCATAGGAGCATTTGTGTAATTGATATGAAGCATCCAATCATTCCAAATTATCTTTAAACTTTAAAACAAATATTTAGCAGATTGATTTAATATTAATCTACTTGTGTCATAGTAGTGTTTTCCTTTTTTACATATTTATATCGGTAAATTTAAAACATTAACATTTCAATGTACCTACCTAAATAGCTTTTACATATCTCCCTGCAATGAAATACATATCTGCTTCTATGAAATGGTATGAAAAGACGCTACCTAAATAATGTAACTTAGTTAATTAATTAATTACAATGTAGCTATCTTAACTTAGCGATAAACTATCATTATTTATTAACTAGTACTTTTTATTTATTTTATGAGAAAATAAATTATTTCATTTACAAAGTGATTTTAAGTTATTTATTTTCCCTTTTACACTTTCATTTGGAATTTATATTGCGTTTATTCTTTGAAAAAATGTTGGTTTTACAATTAATATTAATATAATGCTAATGAAACAATCAGTTTTAACATTATTTGAAGGGTATAAGCTAAGGAGAAAAGAAACTTGTAGCTCGCCGCAGTATACTTTAAGTAATTAAACAAAAAAAAATATTTATCGTATCTCAATAAGTATGTAAGTTCTATTCATTAACATAAATATTATAATAATTATATAAGTAATGTTTAAAAAATAATTCATATTGGGTTGACATCGAAAGCAGACAACTTGCTTTAGGGAAACTTAAGTCGGGTAGGTAATGTTTATCAACTTGGATAGTTAAAAAAAAATAACTGTATGATGCATTACTCCACGAGACTGCACACCCACACAAACAAACTAAACACACAACACGTCGCTGAAGACCGTGAGTATACTTTTATAATAAAACAGCACTTTTATAAAGCGGAGCACAGCTTGCACTTGAAGCGATTGAGCAGCACAAATTGGCTTTTGTGTCACTTTAAGACGCTATTGCGTGGCCGCTTGAAGCCAAAAATCGCTGAAAGATAAAAAGGCAGGATTAAAATCGTGTCGCATGTAGCAGCACATTTGATAAGTAAACAAATAAATAGTAAAAGTATTATACAGCTTTACGTTGACTTTAATATGAAGTAAGTTATGATAATAGCAACCTACTACCGTGACAATATTATAATTATATTCGAAATGAATTTAAAATAGAATTAACTAAACATTTATAAACTTGTGCTGTTATATGTGATCACAATCTTCGTGCTCGATAATTTGCCTTATTGCAAAATGTCCTCCATAATGAATTTGTAAAATAACTCTGGTTTTTTATGTTTGATTTCCTCTGGTTAACCCCATGCTCCCTTTCGATTTGGTTTTATTTGACCTTATTATAATTTGTCTTCTTATATTAACACTATCTTTATTTTATTTTTTTATTTGACGTCATGTCACAGTTCTTCCTTTTTTTTTTGTTGTTTGTTTATTGTGTTTGTCCCTTTAATTAATTTATCCACCTAACAAAATATACCATCAATTTATCCTATAACACTTTAATCCTTATGTTTAATTAAATAAGATCTTATTTTGTGTGACAAGTTATCTACGTTTATTATGTGCAATTACAATGAGATTTGTTTATAGGGTGAGAGCAACGAGACGCGTATAGCGGTGGCCAATCAGCGCGCGAACAAGCTCCTCAAGTCTTAAGCACCACGCATTTGACTAATGCCACTAAAATGACGCTTACCAAACAAACTAATGCTATATTATAAGTAAAACGGTGTAGATAGGTTACCTAAACAACATTCGAACTTCAAAACCTGTCGACGGCGCGACGCGACACTGAAGTCAAGTGTGGCTAGTTAGCCACATTCTTACGTGTCGCTTGCTGAGCGCTTATAACCTATCTACACCTTTTGACTTATAATATCATTGAAACCAACACATTTATTTCACATTCATTTTGTTTTACATACAGTACACATAAAGCATAATAAAGACGTAGGATTATTTTTCAAATAGAAGTATCTGCCTACGATGAAATAACAGAAACTTTTAAAATAATTTTTATTTACAATGTTATATTTTTAATATACAAGTTCTAAACTCTTAGTTGGTATCAAGATATTGGAAAGCGTCATTTTAAGAGTTCCTTAAGCGTTATGTATGTGGTAAGTACAGTTATTATTCGCGTATAAATTAAAAAATTGCAATAATTTGATTTATGTCGTTATTGTATGAGGCTTGTGGACAAATTGACTGACACGTTCCTAGTCAGATTGTCAAGTATTTTCCTAAATGTTATCGTGTTCTACTAAATAAATATATCATTAACTGTACTTACTTGAGTTCATTTGGACTTTGACAATGCAATTCACTATTTATTTATTCTTGCCTTATTTTTAAGTTATTTCGCATTTGCAATGATATCAACATTCATTTGAGAATGTATTTACATATGGCAATATCACAAATCAAACAGCGTAAAATTCAATTATCTTAATAATAATGCTTCTATCTTATTCCTAAAAAATAATATTGTTCTATATTATATTGCGTTGTGTAAATACATTCTCATTAAACGTATTATTTGCTAAGAATGATATTTAAAATTTATAATTTAAGTAATGTGCCAAATTTTTGTTAACTAAGAATGTCACTTCTCAAGACACCAGATCCCAGTTTATGGAACGATTTTATTTATCACTAAGTTAATGTGACAAATTTTCAAACGCGTCAACTGATGAGATTCGTTCAATCAATTTATCAACAGCCAATCACATCACTTGACAATCGTTTAATTTTTGATGTGTCACTAATTTCGTTCCAGGAACTAGGTGTCTATTTATGTAATTACAGTTTACACTCTCATTTTCACCATATTTACTGTTCTCAATACAAGGCCTCGTTGCAATGCCTACACCTCGCCTGTAGAGAATTTACATAATAATATTTATTTTTACTAAATAATTACAAAAACGCACTAACTAGATGAAATATTTTCAGATAACTTTGAAAGGCTAAACAGCCAAAGATATGCTCTTTTATAAATTTAACATACGTTATGAAGTTGCACAGATCTTAAAGCACACGAAAACTTTTTATAAAAGAAATATTTTCATATTCATTTGCACTCATCGCTATTATAGAGCGTGCAATGTAGATTACAAGATGGCGGTGTAGTTAGACCTCGAAGCTCAAACATTACATTTATTTGCCGCCATTAAATGGCGTCGTGACGTATTTACTACCAGTCACATTTTGTCTATTCCGTATTCCTTACCTGTAATGAGTAAATAAACAATGCTTACCTATCAGCATGTCTTCGTCGTTAATTAAACAATAGTGAGATTTTAAAAATTAAATATTATGTAGTATTATGATATTTGTTGAGATTTAGGTATCTCCCGTTTTATGTAACTGAGTGATACTTGCGTTTAGTGTTTATTTGATGTGCATTAGAATTGTATAATCCATTGTACTGCTTCTATTAATTTATTAGATTAAGAAAACGGTGCCTGAATTCGTAGTTTACGTTAGTTTTCTCATTTAGTGAGTTTGTCACGTGTTGCATTTAATATTACATAAGTTACAGTCCAAGCTTTTGATTCTTTTCATTTTATTGTAGTCGCGTAGATTGGAGCCAGTTATTGTGTAAACGCTTATTAACGGTGTCGTAACCGTGGATGTCGCGTTAACTGATAGGTAGGTAATGGGAAGATTATCAAGTGACGTTTAAGATGACACTCACTGAGTTACTGAAAACCCAATCAAAACGAGTAAATTCAAATCTGCAGCTGTTTTGATTGGTTGACTACAATAACAACAGCCAATCAAATCGATCAAGGTTTGAAAATAGAGTAAACCGAATAGAATTTCAAAACCAGATGAACGAATAACGGTCATAAATTAAAATAGCGTTGTAATGTGATTACAGAATATAATGCAATAGTGTATGGAAACGATATCGTGTAGTTGAATATTTAAAAGTTTATTATTACTTAAAGTGTATTGTTGTAAGTATGACGAAATAAAATGTACCGGCCTTAGGAGTAATGTGTAGGAATGTTAAAGGCAGCGGCTTGACAAATTATTATACTCGTGTACCAGTTAGTGTTAAGAGTTTTCGAAAATTTCTCTATGTCTTTTCTCTCAATCGTATTAGTTTCTAAGGACATACGTTTACCGACAGTATGCGGACATTTATCTAAGTACATCATATTTTAATATTGAAATATTTTAACAGTGTTGTCTCGTAACTTTTGAGCTGCGAACCTTTCGTCTGTCGGTTTGTGACGTCGACACTAGCGCTTCTGTGCACGTATCACACGCTAGACGTCTCGCAGATAGCAGTGTCGATGTCGCAACGCGACGGCGTGTGCGCAGCCTCGTAGATTGTTTTGTATCAGCTACTCAATTTAACCAATAGATGTGTAAATTTACCGCCTGCATAATCTGTTTAATGATTTTAATCAGCCTAAAATATTAACTATTTAGGATAAAAATAATTATGTCTATTTTCTTTAAGAATAGATAATGGATAGTATAAACTGTTAATTTCTAATTACATTATTGATTTGTTAAATTATAAATGGCTTGTATTATTTCTCCGACATCCTAATCCTAAATACACATGATATAAATTTAAAAACGCACATAGGTATTTTTTTTATAAAATTTATTTAAAAACATAATATTTATTTACAATACTTACAACAATAACCAAGGAACTAACATGACCTTATCATTAAAACAATTATCTCGGTCGATTGACCTATAGTTTTTTTTTGCATTGACTAGGTATCAACCTTCCACATACAAAATGGCCACGCATAACTTATTTTCCCAGTAAATGAAGCTCAGCAGGCCAAGCCGTATAACATATTCTATTTCGATTATCGTAATCGATGGCGACAATAGAAAGAAAATGACGTATATGGAATCAGCTGTTTGTCAACTGTCAAGTGTTTTTTTTATTTTCGGCCATATTTACAAATTCTACTCGTTAACACTTGACAGTTGACAAACAGCTGATTCCATGTACGCCATTTTCTTTATATTGTCGCAATAGAATAGAAATAGAATCTGTCATATGGCTAAGCCTGCAGATTAGCTACGGCCATGAGATCAACTTGTTCAGCAGTCAACACGTTCAGTCTAGACTGAAACATGACTCATTCTTAACAATTTACCTAGTTTAAACGTGACACTTTATAGTAGAAGATATTATTATTTATTGTACAGACGCCAGCACGTCAAGTTACCCCAATGTTTCAAATTTCTTTGATCGTTTTTCAACTTTATGTCAAACAGAATAAAGTTCATATTCAATTGGGAAAACTTGACACATTGTGTAACTTGATGTACTGGCGTCTGTACTTTACAATAGCGGCAAAATTTGGTGTTTCCATGTCGTTCCAGTCACTAGTTCTGCTGTCATCCTCACGCCACTAAAAAAATAAGCAAATAATTTAATTAGCAAATAAACTGATTGTCATTGGAATGCCCTACAAGATCTATAATGGTTCTAATTCACAAAGGAGTAATCATTTGTAAGTTTTTATGGTGTTTAAGTTTTTATCTGTCTAGTCTATTCTAAAGGAAAGATAAAAACAATAATCAGTCCTCGGTTATTACATAATTTTTAGTGGCAAGGAGTTTGTCAGTAGGTTGAATTTGTTAGCTACCTACTATAAATAAACAGTGAACAAAAAGAAGTAGGTAATTATATAATAATTCTTTAAACTTATGTAAACCTCAGATTATTTTTTTATGATGTCAGTAAACGTAATATTGAATTCTATTATAAACATTTTATTAGTACCTACAATGTTTTGAAAATGTTTATTTATCTAGCTATGGCTCTAATAATAATGTTGATAGTTTCACTGTAATTCTTAGCAAGATTAGACCAAAGTTTAATCTGTACTAATGTACGCAAACAATTATACCGTAATTTCAGGGACCCCGTAAGGCCCGGGGTCCTGGGTTTGTGCTCTAATTTAAGTCGGAACAGTAAAAAGAAAGAGAAAATTAAACTTACCAAGTTCAACAATGAGCTCAAGTACGACCATGACAGCGAAGCCGAGCAGTGCGCATGTGAACTGCAGCAGACCACTGCTTCCCTTCCACACCTCGAAGAACACCACGTACACCAGGGTTCCGCACGCCAGACCCTGTAAACATTATAATTAGAACCTATAGTTGTGGACGTAATAGGAAAAGTATTATAAATAACAATTTAATAGGCTCGCTTCAAATTATTGAGTAACGTGTTTGCTTTAATCGTTTACGTTCTGGTAATATTTATCTTAACAATGAACCTCAATGCTGACTGGTGACGAAAGTTGATAAGAATGAATTAAAAGTACCTATAGCCAAAGGAATCATAGTAGGAGTAATGTAGATTCATCCTTAAAGACCTCAGAACTTGCAGCGCCCTCTAACGTAGATAAGTAATAAATCGACCGGTAGGTTCCTACGTAGGTACCTACTGATTCATCAACATAAAATTTGCAAGATAACTGGCAAAATGAGTGTATACTTTTTACATCACTGCCTTACCCTTAGTAAGGGATTACAGGCGTGATATACCTATGTGACGAAAAGTAAATACATCGCATCGTGTCGAAGCTTTTTTTGTGTAGGTACGCCGCAATTTCATAGCTAAAGCCCTAATAGTTAAATAGGACTCGAACTTTGTTTGGGTTTAGGTAGAGGTAGAATTGAGATACCTAATAATTACATTGCCCAGCTCTTTAGGAAATACTGGCATGGTAAGGACACATATATATATAGGTAAGTAGATTATAGATCGGTTTAGCCCAAAGAAAAAATGTCAGAAAAACATTAATCCCAAAAAAAATGAATTTAATTGAGTAGGTATGCCATCTAGAATACCATAGCAATATTGGAGTGACAGCAGAGCTTACTTAACTAAACTCATAGTCTTGTATCCGCTTGGACACAGGATACCTAGGTACCTATCGGGTGAAAATTTTGTTTGTTATGTCCCTTCTATTAGATATCTAAGTATTGAATGTTTTTGGTTTAGCCTTTTCCCGCCTATATTGGGATCGGCTACCAGTCTAACCGGCTGCAGCTGAATAACAGTGTTTTACATGTAAAACACTGTTATTCAGCTGCAGCCGGTTGAAGGATAATGGACAGATAGGAAGTCGCTCCATGAAGCGACTTCCTATCTGTCCATTATTCTTACTGCTGGTACCACGATCTCCTTTGGTAAGGTTCATTGAAAAAAAAATGTTTCCTGATTAGCCATTCAACAATGTCATCGTAAATTACGATGTCATTATTTAAAATTGATTTCTTTTGATGATTACAACAGATTTGTTTGTCAGATTTAATCACAATTATTAGATAAAAGATTATTTTATACTGATAGAGAATGTGATTAATTATTCTTATTTGATTACGATTTAGTTAATTGCTTTTTAATTGTTTTTGGTGCAAAAACAGCGTGGCTACCTGACTAATTAACGTGCTTAAACGTTTAAGCTTTTATTCTCAGTATTTCAATCTGGATGATAAATTTAAATATCACAGATACCTAAATATTTTCCTGGTGCTAAGCAATTAAGGTAATCCGTTATCTAGGTATTTATAATTTCTTCAGCCTAATTACAATTATAATTGTAGGTGGTAGGTATATTAATACCTAACATAGGTACTATCTCTTTCAAAATATCTGAAAGCTGGTGCCTACCTAAAAGGTAATTACATACCTACCTTAATTACTTAGGTAGGTACCGATAGTTTTTATCTAGCTCAATAAAATTTTCGCTAGACCTTCATATTTTAAACAATGTGATTTGTAACTGTTTTGAGTCTGTGGTGTAAAAAGATTTTCTAAAAAAAGCTGTCTATTGTCATTGTCACAGGCAGCCTTAAAACTCACTAATTAAAGGTAATTTCTAGAGCAGCATTGTTTTAGAGTCGAAATGGCATCACGCAATTACAGAGAAGACCTCGGTAGCACGATACAAATTCAAGTTGTAACAAGGTAGATGTCTAACTACGGACTATTAGGCCCAGCTATACTGCCGTGCTAAACGCAAAAACGGTACCTACCTACCTTAGGCGGTATCTAGTTTGGAAAAAAATAACGTTTTGTAATTTATATCTAGGTACCTAAGAAGTTTTGTACAGATGTGAGTCGATGTCCTTGTATACTATCAAATAGTGAACGAAATAGATGAGTTATAAAAAGAACAGTTTCATCTTCATCTTACTGAGAAAGTCAACTATCAAGATTTAGAATTAGGAATGTTCAGTTCTAAAAGGCGTCGTCGGCCTGGCGATGAGAGCTCCTGAGTTAGATCACCACCCATTGGCACTATTGACGTGAATCCACTTACACTACACAAGCATGTTTACCTTGTTAGAGGGGTTAACAAGGCTAAGTAGGTACCTACCTACTGTCCTAATGTGGAACCCATAATTATTACTAGTAGGTAAGCGAGAAAACTTAGGTAGGTACAGGATTTTTTGGTAATTTATAAGTAGTCAAATACTCAAGTAAATCTTTACCAATAAGGATGTTTACTTCATACCTCAATAGGTATGAAGTAACTAATAGATGAGTAACTAGATAGGTATGAGTAACTAATAGATTGCAGGACTCAATGTCCTGCAATCTATTAGTTACTCTGGTACAAGCGCGGATCCTCCGTTGTGGGCAGGTTGGGCATGCCCACAACCATAATTGAGAATGTTTGGAACGGCACAAAACTAGTGTTAGCCCCGCAACTTCGCCTGCGTGGACCTATTTACTGATCGGACTGTCATACGGTTTTTATACGTTTTCTTTGAGGGATCGAATTTGGGACTAGGTACCTACCTACTAGCACATGGCTTATTTTTAGGTGCACAACCTTTTTTGGGGGCTAGATCAGCGCCTGCTCTGTTGCCTAATCAATACACACCTGTAAGATGACGGAGTATACACCGGCGTCAGCAGCGCCCGCGCCGCCGACCAGCAGGATACCGATACCGATACCAAGCGCCGACATGAAGGAGAACGTAAAGATGTACACGATGGAGACCCAACGCTTGGTACCTGACGCCAGCAGCTCCACTCCGATGCAGAACGCGATTATATACTTGTGGGCTGATACGGCACCGAACATGTACCTGGGGATAAGGAAATTTAATGCATTAATGTAAAGTACCAGCACCTATACTTCGTTTGCGATCTAGGTACTGTTCAATGACCGGCCAAATTTTCACAGGATGTTCTACCCATGAATATGAGCAACTTTCCCAATAGGACCAACTCGTCCAACTCTGTAATCACGAAAAAAAAATCAGCTGTTTCATACAAAAGTTCAATGCCTACTCGATTAAAATGTATGAAACAGCTGATTTTTTTTCGTGATTTCAGAGTCGGTCTCATAGTGAAAGTTGTTCATATTCATGGGTAGAACACCCAGTGATTTGGCCGGTCATTGAAAAATAACCCTGTATATTATTAGACTACTTAGCTACTCCAGCAAACATCGTTCCACTTTTTCTTTTTAATTGTGTACGACCTCTTCTCAGACTTGAATAAACACTTAATATTTCATAAGAATCATAACTATCATAACTTTCATAACTATCCTAATGAAATGCATTGATTTTGAAACATACAAAATACCTCATTTAAAACTAAAGTACCTACTGCGCTGCGTGAGCCTGCTGATCTAATTGTTACTAGGCTCTGACTATTTTTCCGGGGGTCATGGGTTCGATTCCCACCCAAAACGGTTTGTCTGATAAGCACGATCATTTGTTCTGACTGACCTCAATTAGAGTTGTGGGCATGCCCACACACTGTGCCCACAAAGATGGATCCGCGCATGGTCCCTCGACTTTGTCACATGGAAAAAAAGTACCTACCTTTCATACAATAGACAGAAAAAAAAACATTGAACGAAGACTTTATTATTATTTTTTCAAACCATAAGAGCTGCACTTAAATATATTCGAAAATTAGCTTGCCCCACTCATGTATATTGAAGTGGCTAAATCCGAAAAAAATAAATCTCGTATCTACTACAAGAGCATCAAGATTCAATCATACAGATCAAATCCCTTCAACGAACATTAAAATAGAATTGAAAACCTCTTCCTTTTGTGCAAGTCGGTTAAAAACAGCTAAGAATTATTTATTTTTACCGTAACGTACGTGATCGATACTGTATCATATTACTCCATGTAAGTACTTATTTTTACTGTTATTATGGCGGTTTTCTAACTAAATTCACAATAATCTTAAGCCATTATAATAAGTGTGCTTTACCTACAACAGGCCAATTTACCGCCAATTGCCAAATACCCATAAATGAATAATATTTTACGACAAGGCTTAACACGCTGATTGATAACAAGCCCTAATTATTTATCAGGTATAACCAATACCTACTGTTTGTATCATACTTTTGAGATAACCCTTATTTATTTACATAAAAACAAACACACTTTTACTGATATTCGTTTCCCTTAAATAATTTTAATTAGATCGTGTTTAGGTACATGCTGGCGAAAATATTTAAATTCTGCTTCGTAAACGAATTCGTTTGGTTTAAAAAAAGAGACTTGTAAACTTATTATTTCAATGGTATGTAGGTCTAGGTACCTACCGCATAAACATTAACTAATGAAAAATAATGTTTTAAATACACATAAACAATACAGGACCTTAAACATGGATCTTTTTAGTAAGTATAAGTTGGAAGAATATCTATGTCGTTGTGAAAAATATTTTAAGTAGGTACAAACGCCAGCACATCAAGCAACCCCAACCTTTAAATTAGCCCAATTGAAGAACCTAATTTTATTTGTAACATACCTAGTTCAAAACCATCAAAGTAATTTTTGCCGGAGATCGTGGGTTCGATTCCCACCCAAGACAAATGTTTGTGTGATGTTAACATTGTAATATTACTTAGATAAGTATGTAATTTTCTAGCTTGTTTTAAAAATGTTTTTTTACTCGATTTGTTTATATGCACCATGTACCTACCTAATTTTCACACAATACAATTTTCAGATACAATTTATTGTTCATGAATAAATTACTAATTAACACGATCATTTGTTCTGTGCCTGGGTGTAATTTATTTATGTATAAGTACCTATGTTTTTAAATATAAAATTTAAAGCTGTCTACCTACCCAATTAGGTACCCATAAAACAAGCTCTGCTAAACTTGGGACTAGATGGCGTTGTGTGAAAAGTTTTGTAATGTCCATTTAATTGGTTGCAATTATTGCATTCAATTTATCAAAAAAAATACCGCAAAATCAGGTATACATGTTATCATAGTTAAGGGCAATCGCATTTATGGTAAAAACCGATATTCGTTATCAATATCGGCAATCAGCCCAATTGGGCAATATAAGCAACACTGTGAAGATATACAGGCATATCAAACAAAGTTATTTTTTACTAATTTAATCGTTTAATCATTTACAATCCATCGTATCTTTGTAGGTACGCAATTATTCAGGTTTTGTATATTGACGTTATAAAAGATAATATAGGTCTAAGCACGCACGTAACAAACCATAAACAAAAGAAATAAAAGTGACAGCTAACTTTCTTTAAACTTAGAATTTGAATGGACATAATTATGTAGGTAGTTTTTCGAACTCAGTAATCGTTGTCGGGTTTCAAATCAACATATTGGTTATTAAATATTGTTTATACAAAATTTTGTAGATAAGTAAAATCTTATATTTTCAGGTAGTCCCCAAAAGAAGGTTGTGACGTCACAGTTGTCTGAAAGAATGTTACGCTGCGTGAACAAATTCTATGGCCTACAGGTTCCTCAAGTTCCGAGTGGAGCTCACGATATCTGACAAATGCTTGCACTGACTGATCTGGTACCCTCATATCTGTGTGGTTCTTTCCTCAAAAAAACCATTTCAGACACTAATCTGCATGGTTCTTACATGATCGAGACCAAGACAATGTCTGGACTTTATAAGAGACTGTGACTTCTGAGTTGCTTTCGGTGTTTCTTCTCTAGAGTAGTCAGATAGTCAAACCCCTACCTCACCAAAAAATTACATGTAAAAGTGTTAGTATGAACCTATATTTACAGAAATAAATATGCTTTGATTTGATTTGAGTTGTGTAAGTAGTATTAAATGTTCGTAAACGCACAAAGGAATTCTTAGTGTACATAGAATGCACAAATGCAAAAAATGTAAGGGGTGGAGATATGCTTCTAAAAGGGCGTTAACTTGAAGGAGGAAAATGAGTACCTACCCTACCTACAATGTAAGGAAAAGTAGGCACACTTGAGCACTTATCAAAGAAGCTTTAACTCAAAAGGAAGCACTCAATATGAGTGTCATCATTACCTACTAACGAAAAGTCACGTATTGGTTATCAAGTAGGAAGGTACTTGTAATAATTCAGCATGCTTATTTTATAAGATTTGGATTTTTTATGGGTAGGTACTTCACAACACTTTAAGAGCTCAACTGTCACTCATGACTATGAGACAATACTTGTCAGTAATTTATTGAATTACATTTTCAATTGTTACCGATCATTATTTAATTTCGCTGTATCGGAACGGTGATGTCTAACTCCAAGGTGTATTAAGTACCACACTTGTTGCACCCGACGCCATCACACTCAGTTTACTCATACTGCGTCAAATCAGAAACGTTGCATAATGTAACCAATGACAACACCACATTGAAGTCGCGCTTCATGGTGTGTCATAAGTCTGTTGACAGCCTGATTAGGTGCGTAAGTTGCTGCCAATGTCCACGGCTTTACTTGCCATATTAGAAATAGAATAGAACTTAATGTTTTACTCCACAGAAACAACAAGTATGAGCCCTACCTATATTCGAAAAAAGACTAGGTACACAAATTATTCAGCAACTAAAGCTGTGATACGACAATTTTATTAGGATTTGATTGATCAATGACTAAAAATATACCTAAGTTAGTAACTCAGATCTTGATATCCTTCCGGGATTCAGTCTGACTGACCTTACGAGATGTTTAGTTGATAAGAAGTGATAACTAATCCATCACGTAACATCCTTACGTAGATAAGCTATCAATTTTCCCAACAGTTCTAATATTTAAATAAGATGCGTCTAATCAAACTCTTGAAATTCGATAGGCATACCTACACGATATCGTGAAAGACAGGTGTCGTAATTTCTTTGTACCTAGTAGGTACAAAATCTTTAGATAAGGTTTACGTGACTGTTAGCGGCACGAGACGACATAAGTAGAGTTTCGATTGCTTTTACCAGTATCGATTTATTGCCATGACGATTACCCTCTACCATGACGATTAACCATTCTGCAGTCCTCAAGCTTTAAAAGGTTGTTAAGTGGCAAAATCAAGTTTGGAGCTAGAGTCGCTAAACGCGAGAATATTTTAGGAAATTTAAAAATTGTAGGTAAAATTGTACTTAACTACACTTAAACATTGCTAATTCCGAACCTCCACAGACAGAGATATTTTTAAAACAGCTGAAGATTTATAGAAAATTACTAGCATAATTATTCATGTTGTGTTTACAAATAACAAGAAAATAAAAAATAATAATACAAAAAATAAAAATGTGTACTTATTGCAAAAACTTATACTCGAATTAGTAGAACTGGCCTTTTAAGCAAAAAGTTTGCTGTGGTAGGACTCTTCCCATTCCATTTCTTTTACATTTATTAAAATTAAGCTAATCCTAGAGTTCCAAAAACATCATTTTTTTTATTTTTATTCAGTTTAAGTTGCTATTGTTTAGTAGCTTTTTAGTTTATGATTCTGCTAACCTTTTTTAAAACTGCAAAAGATGGAATGATCATTCCTAGACAGATTGATAAAGATTTTTTTATAAAATTGTATTAAAACGTAAGTCACTTAGTCGCCTTTTAGCTTGAGGACGGCAGTATTACGACGAATATTCCTATTCGTCAAAATATCTAGTCACTCACCTATGCTAATAAATCTTTCAGTAAACATGCCGCAACAACATTATACCAATCATATCGTACCAAAAACGGCACGTACTTACATATTCTACATAATATGTTTCACAGAAATGAACAGGAAAATTGTATTTGTTTGTAGTTTTTATTTCCACCTGCCTTATCGGTTACTTCGGTTAGTGGCTACCGATATCTAGATATATATACCTAATCTTAATATCCATGTCACTAGGGCATAATGAGTTTCTCAGCGGTAGATAACAGTTCAACTATTCATTTGTATCACCTTTGAGAAGACAAAAGAGCCTTTGACGTACCTATGACTAATTTAGTAATTAATCAAGTTCATTACAAAAGAACATGTTTGGGAATTCGAACAATGTGTAACGAAGTTGTAAGTTGTGAGACGAAAAACAGACAGACGCCTCTCCCCTGGCAGAGGACTAACATGAGGATTGTTCACCCTTAGATTAAAAAAATGGTATAGTACAGAGGGTTCAAAATACCGGAGGTAAGTTATTCTGGCGCTAATAGCTTCGTAAACACGCAGCAATATATTTTGTCATTTGTTATTCCTTATTGACCCTAGATCGATAAAATGTAGCAGTAAAGATGAAGAATGGGTATTGAAACCATCCTATTGCTTGCGGATTTCCCCGTGCAACGTACCTAAAGTATACTTCTATGTATGACAAATTCAGATGTTACTATACGTTCAATGAGCAGGTTAATTTAATATCGAATTCAGTACATACCACACGTTTCCAACTGATGACTCCAACCCAACAGCAAGACCCTCAAAGAGTTCATGAACCGACAGCGCCAACACAATGAGCAGTCCTCTCAGAGCCGACGCCACAGAGTCTTCCTCTTGAAGCATATGATGAATTTCAATTGCGTGTTTCTGCTCAAGCTCAGGTTCCTTTTCTGGGACTGGTTCAAGGGCTGCTTCAACGGAACCTCCTGCCAGAGAACTCTTCCTCAACCTGAAAGGTTTGGTGAAGGAGTTGTTCCTCTTCTTGCTCTGACGACTGTTGATGTACAAGTGCACCAGCTCTTCTATTAAGTATATCATGAAGAATCCACCGCACATGATGAGCCCGGCCATGAAGAGTGGGATTTCGGCAAGCTCGCCATTCTCTGTAAACAAAGAGAGACCAAGTTAACTATGGTATAGTTAGGTGGTAGGGTGTCCGCAAGAGAACCAAAGAAACCTTAAACGTTGCACGAAGAAATGCGAATCTTAAATGACAGTGGGCTATGCACATTGCATGCAGTACTGATGGCCGTTGGGGCGAAAGTGTTCTCCAATGGCAAATAACAGAAAATGCAGCGGGGGTAGGCCCACTACACGGTAGACTGACGCTTTGGCGAAGATCGCGAGCAGTTGATGGATTGAGAGCGGCGCAAGACCTATCATTATAGAAATCTTTGGAGGACGCCTATATCCGGCAGTGGACGTCTTTTGATCAAATTATGATGATGATGAAAGTGGTAGGGATGTCGATCGGTGGCATGGAATTCTCATGTTTTAAACTATAATTATGTATTACGTTATAGTACGTTAATCCTTGTTTCATTGCATGCTAGGTACATATTATAGTGCTTTTTGCCCAGTCAGGGAAACATCGTGAAGGAACTTTGTAAACTAGTGAACTTGTGCAGGTTGCACTATTAACTTATCAGCCTGAAATACTATCATGTGATGATAGTATTTCAGGCTGATTCTTCTTCTTCTTCCACCTGGCGTTAATCCCGGCTATTGCCAGGGTCCGCCTTCCGACTGAGCTTCTTCCACTTTGCCCGATCTTCAACATCCTTTTCGGTCAGGCCATTGGCTCTCATGTCGGACTTGACGACGTCCAGCCAGCGTTTGCGAGGGCGACCACGGGGCCTAGCCCCAAGGACAGCCATATACATGCATCTCTGACCAACGTACTCGATAGGGCGGCGCATGATGTGTCCATACCATCGGAGACGACACTCTTGTAGTTTTTCTCCCACGTCGCGGACACCAAGGCTACCCCGGATGAATGAGTTGCGTATGCGATCGGATCGCGTTACGCCGCTCATCCACCTAAGCATCTTCATCTCCGTGACGCGGAGTTCCTGGGTGTGTCTACTTAATGCTGGCCAACATTCGCCGCCGTACAGGAGGACAGGCCGTATGATGCATTTATATATCTGCCCCTTGAGCTTCGGAGGCATTTTGCGGTCGCATACAACGCCCGTTACCTCGCGCCACTTCGCCCAAGCTGCGCCTATACGTGCTTGGACATCGTAATCCACGTTGCCAGACTCGTGCAGCACGGATCCAAGGTACCTGAACTTATCGGACTTAGAGATCAGGTCCGAACCTATTCGGATGGTATTTGAATCCGTGCTGCCATAGGACATGTACTCAGTCTTCGCCACATTTAGTCTCAGACCACCGTTTTCCAGCGTATCCTTCCAAATATTGACTTTGCGCTCAAGATGTGATATGTTCTGATTTACGAGGGCAATGTCATCGGCATACATCATTAGCCATGGAGGCTGATCTTGGATGTTTGCCGTAACTACATCGAGCACTACGTTAAACAAGAACGGGCTAAGAGCCGAGCCTTGGTGAACGCCAACAGATATTGGAAAGCCATTGGATTCGCCAACAGCGGTCTGGACAGAGGAGACGGAATCGCGGTACATGTCTCCGATAATGTCAATATAGACTTCGGGAACGCCCTTGAAGCGAAGTGCCCACCAAATGGATTGCCGAGGTATACAGTCGAAGGCCTTCTGCAGGTCTAAAAAGGCCATATGCAGAGCTCTCCTTCTCTCTCTGTAAGCCTCAGCCAGAGTCCGTAAGGCAAACACTGCGTCCATGGTACTGTTACCCGCCCGGAAGCCATATTGACACTCAGAGACAGTGCACTCGCTACGGAGCCGTGTGTCAATGATGCGCTCGAAGAGCTTCATGGTGTGGCACATGATTTTGATACCGCGGTAGTTACTACAATCCTGTACGCTACCTTTGCCTTTGAAAACAGGAATAATGAGGCTATATCGCCACTGGTTCGGCATTTCCTTGGTGATCAGGATGCGGTTAAAAAGATCCGTCAGAAGGTCCACACCATGTGGGCCCATCGCCTTCCACACTTCAATTGGCACATTATCAGGTCCGATCGATTTCCGGTTCTTCATGCGGCAAAGAGCAATGCGGGTTTCGTTGGGGGAAATAGGGGAAATAAGTCCAAGGTTAGCAGGCGGTTCGGGAGGAAGGTTATGGGGATGCTGTTTGTTAGACAGCTCCGCAAAGTATGTGCACCATCTCTCCTTAACAAGGGGTGCATCGTAGAGCAGCTTACCCTGGGCGTCCCTTACACAGAGACATTTGCTAATGTCTCGTGTAGCTTTATTTCAGGCTGATTAATGAGATAATATTCACTTGATAAGAAGGACTTATAAGACGCGACGCGTGTAGGTAATTGAAATTACAATCAGGGACGATTTTGGTTACCCATTGAAAGGGTTTTTGATAGGGTTTTGACAAAGTGTTGTTTCAAAACCAATTTCATATGTGTTACCCTTTTTTACGAAAACCCTCATCAATGGATAACCTCTTCAAAACCCTTTCGATTTGATTACCTGTATATTCAAAAACCCATTCTTGTTGGGTTATACTTTTTAATGGTTACACGTTTGGAACGGGTTACCCCTTCAACGACTATAACAGAGTTACCCATTCAGACTACATGTATTGTAATTTTATCTTTCGTGCCTTTACTTTAAAGTACTAAACTGCATGCATTCGGCAGATATGCGTCAAGTCGCAACACGCAGTCCATGCCCTAGCGACTCCACACACATACGATTATAGTTATTATCACAGTGATTTTAAAGTTCAATGTATTTTTTTTTCTGGAATAATCGGGATTGTTTTATGTATAATGTTGTCTTTTTACGGAATCATAATTATGTTATTCGATCATCACACTCATCATTTAGTGCCCGAAGTTAAAAAATCACAACCGAGACGGGATGCCGTACATAGATATTATGAATACCATGCACTTTCTCAGAGCAGCAAATGCAATTTGTGTCTTAGAAAATTAATATATTTTTTAAGAGACTCAGGTTTTCTTTTTGTTAAATAAATGCTACTTTCTCTGTAAACGATTACCTAGTAGTCTGTAGACTTATAAAGATTAGATTATTAGATTATTTAGATTAGATTAGATTATTTAGAATTATTAACCGACTTCAAAAAAAGAGGAGGTTCTCGATTCAGTTGTATTTTTTTTTAGGGTTTGTTAGGGTTTGTTACCAGTAGCTACTCCGTCATTTATGGACCGATTTTCAAAATTCTTTTTTTATTTGATAGGATATAGCAGATTGGTCCCATTTGTATCAAAACTCATATCTGATGAGGGATCCTCGAGGAATTGAGGGAACTCTTCAAAAAATATAGATACAGCGATTTTTACATTTTTAGTAACAAATCAAGCATTTTCATTTAGAAAGTTTAATTTTGTGAAGAAAAACTGATGAAAAAGACATGCGACGGAACTCTTCAACGCATAACAGCAAATTATTCGCAATTGCTATAGTCCGATGTCTATGCAGAGTTCTTGTATTTCCATAACATAACATTACGCCCTTCTATTTTAAAAGGGGCCCGGCAGAGATGTACGGATTAATCTTTAGAAAGAACTTTTTTTAGCAATTGTTTACCAATTTCAATGATTCTTTAAAGTTTTAAAAGACTTTCTTTACATACGAAGAAACTAAAAATTGCAAAATAAAAACTTTTTCACAAAAAAAAAACAACCGACTTCTTAAAAACGCTAACAGGTGAAAAATAGCTCCAGTTTCGGAAGTCGGTGGCCAATAATGAACGAAACGAAACCTCCAAAGCCACAGACTTCCGAAACTGGAGTTAGTTTTCACCTGTTAGTGTTTTTTTAAGAAGTCAGTTGTTTTTTTTTGTAAAAAAGTTTTTTTACTTGACGTTTGAATTTTAAATTTCTATTTTTGGACATTTTATTTATTTTTTCTACTTTTTTTTAAACTTTATTTATAACTAGGTGCCCCGGCAAACTTCGTTCCGCTTTAGTTTTAATTCATTACCATTTTTTTTTAATTAGTTAAAATCCTAATCTCAGACCCAATAAATATACACACAAAATTTCATAAGAATCGGGCTAGCCGCTTCGGAGGAGTTTAGTTACAAACACTGTGCCGTCTCCTTCGATATCTCGAAGGCTTTTGACAGGGTCTGGCACAAAAGTCTCATTGGTAAGCTTCCTTCTTTCGGTCTGCCCACTGGTCTATGTGATTGGATTGCTGAGTTCCTGAGTGGTCGCTCCATCCGAGTTGTAATTGATATTTTTTGTACGCAAGTAACGGTTGCTCTTTGCGGAATAAGATAGTTGCGCTTGCTTAAGCTCGGTACTTTTGGGTATGCAGACGACAGCACTGTTGACGAGAGCTACATGTCTGACGCACGGGCTAGTGGGTCACAGTTCTCCAGATCCAGTTTCTCCAAGAAGCTATGGTTGAGCGCTTGAACTTATCCTTGAAGGCAGTCACCGAGTGGGGTGATGCCAATTTGGTCGAGTTCAATGCTGCGAAAACCCAGACGTGTCTGTTTCCCGCCAAGCGGAGTCTATTTCACCCGGCTCCATCTTTTCGAGGTGTAACCGTGCCGATAACCGACCATCTTGATCTTCTTGGTGTAACGTTGTCATCCACTCTCATAGCTCTTACATCGAGGCAAAGGCTCAGATAGCTACAAAAAAGAAGTTAGGGATACCTAACTTTTTGCAAAGGCGAACCGTTACTTCACACCGGAACAGCTGCTTAACCTTTATCAAGTGCAAGTTCGATCGTGTATGGAGTACTGCAGTGCTATTCTGAAACGTTTATTTGCGAAATCACTTCTGAATCCGCAGTGAAATCATGTGAAATTAAAATATCGTATTCTTAAATGGAGTGATTTCGACACTGGCGCCACCAAGTGATGACCAAAGTGAGAGGAACTAAAACGGGTGAGCTTTTTGACGTTGACATGTTAATACCGAAACTAGTACAGGCGACATGAGAAGCGTAGTGAGTATGACTTTCGAGATGATTTGCGAAATGACTTTCGAAGTGATTTGCTATTACAGAATAGCACAGCTGCTCTCATCTTTGGGACGGATCCGCCAAATACCAGCTTGATGCGCTTGAGTCTATTGAAAAACGAGCCAAGAAGAACATCGGCAATGATGCACTCGTTGAGTCAAAACTTCAAAATCTTGAGCATCGACGCCGAGTTGCTAGCCTATCGGTTTTCTATCGGTTATGCATCGGAATTGCACGATTAAATTCCACCAAGCCCTTTTCATCATCGGCCACCAGACGTTCGGCACTACACCAACGATACATGATAGATATCCCAACCATGTGTGTGGAATTCCTGCCGGAGTCGGTGTTCCAGAGATAGCAACAACCAAGGGGTCTTTAAGTCAAGAGTGAACAGGTTGCTTCTAGGAAAGCTTACTGCATCGTCGACCACATCATCGCTTGCCGTCAGGTTAGATAGTGGTCAAACGCATGCGTATTATAATCTCTCTAAAATGATCAGTGTTTCTTTGCTATATTATACATGTATTATACATAAAAACCTTCCTCTTGAATTACTCTATCTATTAAAAAACCCAATTACAATCCGTTGCGTAGTTTTAATACCTCAATTTGCTAAGCAAAAACCTCTTAAGATTAAAACGACTGCAGAAATCACTTTGTAATTAATAGATTAGATCATGAAACTTCATAAAATATATAATTATATATTTTAAATTTTGAAAATTACCATTATTTACACTGTAAAAAGAAATACCTTAACTATCGCGCATTGGAGCCGTCCGCCCTGCCGCCCGGCTCCCCGCTCAGTCTCACTTCGGCTTACGAACGTGGAGCTTATGTCGCTTACGCTCACGCCACACGATTACGAAACATGACGCGGCGGGACAACTAATTTTATTTGATATAAAATAATTCCAGTAAGTTTTTCGTAAATTACGAAATTTTCGGAATAAAACAGAAAATAAACTCAGTTGGCGTAAAAAAAAGAGGCAAACATGTAAGCAACGAAATAAAGTAAGTATCTACTACTGCTATAAAAATAAATATTATTATCTGCAATAGGGTAAACCTTCCCAGTTGTTGGTACCTAGACCATTTTTTTGTATATCCTTAATAAAAAAAATGATTTATTTCAGACAAAACAGTCCATAAAAGTTGTTAGTAACAAGCATTTAACTACTAATGTTAGTAAAAATCTAGATTATATAATAAAATTAAAAAAAAAAACGTAAAAATATACTTATAATAAATCTGTAGAAGTGAAAGAACACCGGCGAGGGAATTGTTGATGAAATTATTAAGCGTCTACGTATGTCACCGTAATAGATACCAACGAAATAATTTACTAAGTTTTATCAAATCAATCATAAGGCATATCAAAGTCTGGAAAAAAGTCTTCATAATTAAGAGCTTAATTGACTAGATTATTGATGAAATAAATAATCATAGCTTTGTGTTTTTTTCTTTCTGGCTTGACTTCATGGCTTTTGGATTAGCTATACTTTTAATGTTGCCATGTACCTAATATAAATCTTAGTCAAGTTGCTTAAAATGATTGACTTTACATAATGCATTTATATACTTAGGAAATACAATCATGTCTGCATCAGAATACAAATGTTAAAATAAACACGATTGTTTGTGCTAAGATTATAGCGGACATATCCTTTTAAATAGTCTTAACCTCTAAAACTTAAAAATAAAATATCTTTAATTCCTGACTTCCTATAAAAGTATAACCAAAGAAAAAACTGTTCAGAAATTCAAACTCTATACTTTTGGATATTTTTCATAGGCAAAGCAAAAAAAAAAGTCAACAAAAATTTGTTTGGGAGTTCGCCGGTGTTGTTTCTGTACATTGATAATATCAAAATAATAAATAGCAGGGGGTGTTACTGGACCGACACTGAACCCAAAAATATGATTAAAAAAAATTTGTCTGTCTGTCTGTCTGTATGTTCAGGTATCACGCCAAAACTACCGGTTCGATTACGATGAAATTTGGTATACTTATTTTTGAATATCCTGGGCACTACACTGGGTACTTTTTATCCCGGAAAAGTACATATAATAACAAAACAAACTTAATTTTGCGGTTCGATCCCTAGACTCGACTACTGTACTAACCGCAAATAATAAGTTTGTCGTAGGTTACGTCACCCGCAGTGGAGTTCACCAAGGGGCGCTATACACGACTAAGATAGGTACTATAATATTTTATCTTAAGATACAATATAGTTTGCCATAAAATTCAATGGACTATCACACACTATTAAGATAATAAATAATACTTATAATAATACTGTACAGTAGTCAAGTCTGTACATTGAATATATGTATATTCAAAATTAATATTGGAGGATGATTGGTGATCGATACTGATGCCAAAAATGCAATCAGTAAATGTTTTGTCTGTCGGTTTCAATACTCAAGGAAAACATCGTGAGGAAACCGGCATGCCTGAGAGATATTTCTCGAAGCCCGTGGGCGGCATTAAAAACTCTGACACCAGGTTAGTTACTAACCACACGATAAGAAGAAGAAGAATACTCAATACTCAATTCTTTATTGCATTGGTTTGTCTGTATGTATGTGCACGCATAGTTCAAAAACTATTATAGGGATTTTAACCTAACTTGGTATGTACGGTTGTAATCAATACGCCTGGGCAGGTTGATCTAAACTGTCTCAGTTGTTTTACGCATGATCAGTTGTACGGCGCTCTTTCCCTGGTCAGTAGTTCCAGAAATCTTTATGCATACATACCGGAAGGATCAACTTTGAAAGTAGTCTATTCGGAAGTATTATGCTAAAATTATTACGTTTAATATATAGCAACGCACAGCCCAAACCTGTGGTATTAGAGACATGAAACTTGAAGAGGTGTTCTTAGTGAAGAGTAAGTATCCACTCAAAAACGATTTTTGGAAATTCAACCCTTAAAGGAAAAACATAGGAGATGGAAGTTCGACATCCCCGCGGGCGAAGCCGCGGGCAAAACCTAGTGTAGATAATATTATTATTTAGGGTTTTCCGTCAGGGGTGTCGTTTTCATGGTTTTCGGGGTCGCTGATCATGAAAATGAAGTCAAAATAAGAATCCAAGATGGCGACGAAAACTTTTGGTTTTTCCGTCATGGGTGTCATTTTTATGGTTTTCGGAATTGCTGATTACGAAGTTTAGGTTAAAATGAAAATCAAAGATGGCGCCGACGAAAGTTTTATGTTTTTCCATCATAGGTGTCGTTTTCATAGTTTTTGGGTCGCTGATTACGAAATTTAGGTTAAAATGAAATTCATTCAATTCATTGAACCGATCTCTATATTGATCATTCCAGTTGTATTTGATGAACCGAAAATTCTCTTCGGCACCATATTTGATTTTTTTTTTACCTTAATTTCGTAATCAGTGATCCTGAAAACCATGAAAACGACACCCGTGATTGAAAAAACAAGAAATTTTCCTGGGCGCCAACTTGGATTTTCATTTTGAGCTCATTTTCGTAATCAGCGGCCGCGAAAACCACGGAAACGACACCCATGGCAAAAAACAAAAACAAAATTTGGACGTCATCCTGGATTTATTTTGACCTCATTTTTGTTAACAACGACCTCGAAAACCTCGAAAACGACACCCATGATGAAAAATCAAAAATTTTCCTCGGCGCCATCTTGGATTTTCATTTTAACCTCATTTTCATAATCAACGACCCCGAAAACCACGAAAACGACTCCTATGACGAAAAATCCAAAAAAAAACCACCTTCAAGTATAACAAGCATGATATTATGTTTACTCTACTGAGTAAACCTCAGTGGCCATTAAGACGCGCATCTGTCCTTACGCGCAAAAGTTCATTCACGTAGGTGTCCTGGCGCGCAAAAGTCCAATCGCGCAAATTCCATGCGCGCATTAGTCTCTTCGCCCAAATGTCTTTGGCAAAGTCAGATCCCTGTTGGTCTAGTTGTAAGTGGCCCTAACTGCAATGCCGGAGGTCGTAGGTACTTACATAATTATTTAAAACGCGTCAGACTGTTATTTTACTAATTAAATTATTACATAAATTTATTTATGTATAATATAACTAAAATTAAATTATATTATATCAGTACCGTAATACAATAAAAGTGCAGTTTACCCTCACACAATCGTTTTAACCGCGTGGTACCGGGAGCACTGTGTGTGCGAGCGGGATAGAGAGTTAGTTGGCGCGGGGAAGTGTAGGTGAAATCCGAATTTGCGCTGAGGTGTAGGTATACGTAATAGACTCTTAAATGTCTAAACATATACATATAGGGACAGACAGACAGCGGGAGCTACTTTGTTTTATACTATGTAGAGATAATGCTTCCTCTCCAAACTGACTTGTTTTGCTGTGCCTGCCATGACAGGGTCCATAGTACCTATCTAATTATAAGCTTACCACCTAAAAATAAACATGCAGAATGCAATAAAGTATTGAGTGTTGCGTAAACGTCCAAGGTCAATACTTATTCCTCCACTCCAACGTAATTTAAAATGATTTGATTTAAAACCTTTTGATTACCCCGACAAACCCTTTCAAAGGGTTATCTTCTTCAATTGAATATCAAATAAGAGCCGGTAACATCTTGTACAAGTTAACTTATAGAAAGGGTTACCCTAACGTTAGTGTTATGAAAGGACTACCACTACCAAGAGGTAACCACTTCCGTTACTGTGGGCGCGCAACCCGTAACCCTTTCGAAAGAGTTAACTCATATTCGGGGTTGTACGGTCCCTGATTACAATAGATAACAATCTTGCTTTGAATAGAGAGAGACACAATTTGTTCTCTTCTCTAAGCTTGATTTTTGTACAACGGTATAACAATTTTGCTACTTGAATTCAGTCTGCTATTAATAATAATATCCTCCCAACTTTGTTTAGTTCATGGCGGCCAATCGAAAGAGAGATTAGCTAAATGCGCAGGAGAATAGTGTGCGTGTGCGCAAATACAGGTACGCTCCCTCTTCCCCCACTCGAATAGCTAGATGTGACGGTAATTCGTCACGACAGAGGAGTGAACAACGGCTTTGAGTCCTTTCTAACTCGCGACTGCTACTGGGAATTAACAAACGGAAAAATTGAATCGTTAAAATACAAAAGTCTGACAACCAGTTTAACAAAAAGGTATCGTAATACCTTGTCTGACCTCCACGAGATTGTGGAGGTCAGATAGGCAGTTGTGCCATGTAAAATACTGGTATGCAGCTGCTTCTGAAAGACTGGAAGCCGACCCCAATATAGTTAGGATAAGACCAGGCAGATGAATCATCATTTGCCTGGCCGTATCCTATACCTAAGGCGTTTAACACACTGCCCCGCATGATGCAGCGTAGCGCGTGGATGCGTGTTCTTCCGTTGCTTGTAAGTATCTCCGTTTGTATGGAAAACACGCACAGTCCAACACACAGAAAATGCATCCACGCGCGTTCAATTCAGTTCAGAGACACGCAACAAGCAGCGTGATGCGGGCAGTGTGATAATCGCCTAAGTCATCAGACTAGGTATCCCAATCCGGGATGCCCAGAAGGCCACACTTAGCGGTCGCGGTTTGCAACTACTAGACCAGCGGGACTGTCCATCAAAGTACAGACGCCAGCACGTCAAGTTACCCCAATGTGTCAAATTTCTTTGATCGCTTTTCAACTTTATGTCAAAGAGAATAAGGTTCATATTCAATTGACACATTGGGGTAACTTGATGCGCTGGCGTCTGTACAAGACAGAACTTAAGTGGTTACAAAAGGCTGCGACGGCCATGCATATTGAATCTCCAGTAATCAGACAACTTACAGAACAAATCAGATTTTATTTAAAAAAATCTTCCGGCAACGCTTGCGGAAGATATCTAATTTTCTTTACTATCTTTAATACACAAGTAAATATTTACTTATACGTGAGATAGTAATGAGACGAGAGAATAGTTACTTGCTATCCTTATTTGCCTAATATAATTATATTATAAAGAGGAGAAAATTGTTTTTGTAAGTTTGTATGTAGGGGGTCGGTAATCTCCAAAACTAATTATCTCATTTAAAAAAAAAGTCACTACATTTTACTTAAGTGGTATATAGACTACTCGTACTTCTATCCCAAGAAATGCTTAATAACTATTGTGGGAAAAGAGAACGAGAAGCCGCGCGCGCTCTTGCCTTCAGAGATATTTGGGGCATTTTATTAGGTGGCTGTCCCTAGCGCTTCTCTCCTTTATCGTTTACCTGACTTTACCTATCTGTTGACTGGCCTGTTGGTCTAGTAGTTAGTGGTCCTGACTGCTATGCCGGAGGTAGTGGGTTCGATTCCCACCCAGGACAAATGTTTCTGTGATGAGCATGATCATTAAAATTTGTTCTGTGTCTGGGTGTAATTTATCTATAATATTAAGAAGTATATAGATACGTATGTTTATCAGTTATCAGTACCCATAACACAAGCTCTGCTTAGCTTGGGACGAGATGACGTTCTGTGAATAGACGTAGAATATTATGATTTTAAGTGAAATAACCAGTTTAAATGATTTTGGTTGCTTTTATGACCTGATGAATTGCTCAGAGTGGGTTGCTCCAAGATACATAAGAGTTTCCTAAGGTTTTATCAAAATGTTAGAAACTCTTGTTAGAGACTCAGAAATGGGCTATTCCCATTATCTCTCACACGAGTTTCTTAAGTACTTGTAGGTATAATCAATTGTCAGATATGACTAATAAAACTAATCTAGTATTGATAAATAGTTGTTTTTAGTTTTTTAGTAGATAACCAAATCTAACGATTGATTTATTATTAAACTTTACAAGTTCAGAGCAAAAACAGATTATGATATAGATAATATAAGATTAATGAGAGTCAATAAAATATAATTATTCCCGGGCTGTTTTCAACAACACTAGAAGACAAATGCTTAACTGTAATGGCATTAAAATCTAGGTCTATGTATAATAGGTCTATATGGTATGATTGGCCACTTAGATCAGTCTGTCTTCTTCAATATTATTATTTAAGTGTAAAATTGGAAGACAAAAATCGGGACAGTATTAAACGAACAAGTGTAGGACATGTTAAACACCAAATCAAAAACAGTTAAAAAGATGCAATTGGGTATAATAATCTCATCACAAAAGTCAACAATAATAAGAAAATTAGAATAGAAAAACCAAGCCGCCCCGTCGCTAGCCAAACAACAAAACTAGCCCCCAGCAACGGGGTTGCCAGATCTGTCGCAAACAGGACAGGAGTATAATGTGTAATCTATGATAAATATCCCTAATTTAATGTCGACAATCGTATTGGACTTTTTGGATACATTCATTGCGCGTCCAGCTAAGGTGTGGAACTCCCTACCGGAGTCGCTGTTTCCTGATAATTAAGTACAACTAAGGGGGTCTTTAAGTCAAGAGTCACTTAAAGAGGTTAACTTCTAGGCAAGTTTGCTTCATCGTCGACCACGTCATCGCTTACCATCAGGTGAGATAGTGGTCAAACGCGAGCGCATCCAATTATAATTAAAAAAATAACACTTATCCTTATTCCCATAAATTCATAAATTCCCTACCTCCCTTCCTTCTTCCTTTCCTTCCTTTCCTTTCCTTTCTTCTTCTTCCTTTTTTCCTTCCTTTATTACCTACTGGTATAGCAAGTAATGTACTTAAGTAGGTACTTATTGGCTGAAGAGTAATTCTTTTTTTTTCATGTTTTATCTATATCTACATAATTATACAGTAAAAGTTCCGAACGGCATTTTACTAACAAGAAAGTAAAAAGTTGTGGAAGTTGCACCAAAAATAGTTTATTTGTATTTTGGCATTCGGCTAATCTCAGAAATGGCTGGACCGATCTTGCTTGACGGAGATTTCACCAGCGACTGATAACACCACACAATCCCACGGTATACTTAACGCCGTCAGATGCTATTGTGTTCCCATCAAGCGGACATTTATGACATTACGTGACCACCATGACCTATCACGTCGGTCACGTCGGACATATCCGCCGGCTCTCTGTTACCCTCCGCTGGGTGCCATGAACCTACTTTTTTTAACTTGCCACTGCCGCTAATTTTGCTTAATTGGCTGTGCCTGCACTTCATAACTTACATTCTTATAGATAATTTCATCCGCGTAGTTCACATTCCCGTGGGAATGCACGGATAAAAAGTAGCCTATATCATCCGGGGCTAGTTTATCTTTCCAACGGTGAAAGATTTTTTCAAATCAGTTCTGTAGTTTCGGAGCCTATTCAATGCAAACAAATAAACAATCAAATCTTTTCTCTTTATAATGTTAGTATAGACTAGCACTTCATCCGCAACTTCGTCCGCTTGAACTTCGCACTTTTTTCCGTTAAACTTTGAATATGTAATATGCCTATGTTACTCCGTGATAATTTTTAAAATCGGTTCAATAGTTTTTGATTTAAATCCCGATTTAATAAACAATCAGACAAATCATTCTTCTGTATAATATTACTATACAACTACCTATTACCTACTATTTATTAAAATAGTACCGGCCTAGCAGGGGATGTTTTTAAAGTAATATACTACTATTCGTCAAACTTTTTAACCGTTCTTGAATAAACTACCAAAAAAAAATGACATGTTCTAGTCTCCATTAATAGAAAATACCACTTATGTTTCATAGATACACACATCAAAAGTGTCTAGGGATCAAGCATTTTTATGCGGATTTCTTGAGATTGAGATGTGGCTTTGTAATAAATTTATGATTTTATAAATTTATATGGATCCTTTTTGGTGCATTTCATAATTTGAATCAGGAACTGTGAATCAAATTCGAGTAAAAGATGAAAATCAGCTGTCAATATTTTCCCTATAAAAACATACAACGCATTGAAGACATTATTAGTGCTACTGTTTCCCTACTACTGATTAAAACCAACGTTATTATGGAGCGGCGACGTCATTTAAGCAGGGAAGAAATGCTTAGAGCCGTGGGAATGATAGAAGCTGGTTCCCGGCAACGTACTGTGGCTTTAGCTCTGAATACAAGTCAGAGTGTTATCAGTCGACTTTGGACACGTTACCGAAGCACTGGTACCGTGGCTGAGCGCCATGGAGGACGGTAGTGCTGCACCACACGGAGACAAGACCGATACATTCAAATCTTAACTCGAAGAGCTCCAACAATAACCGCCATGATGTTAGCCGTGAGGCTTCATCACTCTTCAGGGAACTTAATTAGCGACCAAACAGTCAGAAACCGCTTGCATGAAGTGAACCTTCATTCCCGAAGACCGCTACGGGTACCACCTATAGCAATGCACAATCGTAGGATTCGATATCAATGGGCTCTTGAACACAGAAATTGGGCAGAAGAACAATGGCGTTTCGTGTGCTTTTCTGATGAGTCTCGTTTTGGTATGAGACCGGATACAAGACGTATACGACACTGGAGAACCCCTGGACGCCAACAGCGATTAAAATCCTGCCAGGAAGTCCATCCTTATAGTGGTGGAACCATCATGGTATGGGCGGGTATTTGGATCGGCGGAAGAACTGAGTTGATTTGGATCAGAGGCAACCTCAACGCTCAAATTTATGCTGAGACGATTGTATCAGACGTCATCGTTCCTCTACAAGTGCAAATCGGTCCCTTATTTCAGTTAATGCATGATAATGCACGACCGCACACCGCAAGAGTTGTAAGACAGACTCTCGCCGCAGCTAACATCAATGTCCTGCCCTGGCCTGCTCAGTCGCCAGACTTGAACCCGATTGAGCATGCATGGGATATGCTACAGAGAAGAGCTCTGCCGAATATGGAGGGTATCCAGTCGCAAGAAGACCTTTTTTTGTTGTTGCAACGAACATGGGCGGCCATTCCACAGCGTGATTTGGATGAACTCATTTTGAGTATGCCAAACCGATGTTCTTGTGTTGTTAGTGTTCGCGGTAGAAACACGGATTATTAATTGTTTAAGTTACCCAATAAAATTTTAAAGAAAACTGTTATTTCAGTCTTTTTTTCGAACTTTAATGTTAGTGGTTCAAATGTCAAAAATCCCTTTATTAGGAAAATGGCAAATTTCTTTATTAATGCAAAGGTGACTTGGTTTATCGTTACTGTGACAAACGAAAACACTTTATTTGATGAATCCTTAAAGAAAATTTTAATTAATATCAATCAGGAGAAAAGTTATTGCAAAAATATATGTTGATCCCTAGACACTTTTGATGTGTGTAGATATTTGATAGTCCCTTATTAGCTGTCCACCACTACATACGATAATAGGGTTTTTTTAACATGGATAACTGTTTCGCTTGATTTATCGCAAAGGCAACACACACTACGGTAAAGATTCTCAATATTGGCGTTAATTAAGTAATCGCAGGCAGGTCAAGCGTAAGCGTCACGCGTAGCCCATAGACTCAGCGTAGGCGCGACACGTGTAGCCCGTAGGCAAAGCGTAGGATCGGTGCGTAGCCCGTAGGCAAAGCGTAGGCACGACGCGTAGCCCGTAGGCAAAGCGTAGCCCTTAGGCCCAGTTGGCAGTGTGGGCCCGCGGCGGCGTTTATATAACTATAGGCAGAGATATGACTGGTCGACTTGCTTACCAATGATTTTTTTTTTATTGTTATAACAGTTAACTGCTTATTGGTTTCACTTCAATGGTCCTAGATTATCATTTTGAACTTAGAGTCGCAGCCTTATACATATAAGCCAGCATTGCACGTATAAGCGGGTACGCCTTTTATACCTGGAGGCTGTTATTTTTCAGTTTTGTAGTTGTTTTGCTTTTTTTTTTTAATCTCGGTATATTGGAGTGTGCTAGCTGCTAACACGTGATAATCATTCTGAAATGTAATGTTTTACAAAGTGTATAAACCTTAGTGCTATTTATTGAGCATTTCATTGTATAGATTCTTTGTTCACCTAGTTCTTCAAACGAATCAGACAGATGTGTTGCTGGGGAGTCTGTTCCGCCACTTCTTCTTCCCAGCAAAAAAACTAGGAAGTGGCGTAGGGTGGGCCGTTTTTGGTTGACGATTCGAAGATGTCGTGTTAGTAGTGGTTTCAAGGGCTACTACGGCAAGCGATTGTGCGGTCGCATTCAGTTCAATTTCCACGGAGTTACAATCGGTTTTCCCATCTTGAGTTTGAGAATAATAGCTCGCCTCTTATTGAATGGTACTCTAACGTAACTAGGAATGTACGGGTGTACTATCTCTGCCTAGCCCTTCGGAAAACACAGAAGTTATGTTAAATATGTTACGTATTTGATAAGTTATTTTAATCAGATGTCTGGCTACCTACGCGAGGAGTGACGTTAACTAATTAGACGATTGGACGATTAACAAATGACCGATTACAATCGAAAATTTTCGTGTGTATTTTTGTAATCAGTTTTTTTTTGTGATTCAATGTTCGATTCGGCAATACAAGACACAAACAATAACAAGCTTTGTTTTCTTTCACAGATTTTTCTTCTACCAAGAATATGAACAACTTTTACTATGGGACCAACAAGGAAATCACGAAAAAAAAATAGATTGATACCTAGGTACTCAACCAAAATGTTTGACACAGCCGATTTCTTTTTCTTGATTTCCTAGTTGGTCCCATAGTAAAAGTTGTCCATATCCATGGGTAGAACACCCTGTGAAAATTTGTCAGACGACTAAAAAAACACCGTGCATATATATGTATACAATAAGACACAACTAACAATAACCAGCTTTGTTTTTTTTTTCCTGCACTTGGAAAATTGCAGTTTGTCAAAGTCTAAAAACATACAGTCGTTCGGGGTGTGAGGGGCGAGACGCGGGCAAGCCGCTCCCGCACTGCGAACAAAACGATGTTCGTAGTGCGGGAGGTATTATCCAAGTCTTACGCGTGTAGAAGTTGTCGGCATTTTTCCAGAGATCAAAGGCGTCGTCCTACTGTATTAATATTTATATATTTTTTGACTGGCCTGTTGGTCTAGTAGTTAGTGACCCTGACTGCTATGCCGGAGGTTGTGGGTTCGATTCCTACCCAGGACAAATGTTTGTGTGATTAGCACGATCATTTGTTCTGTGTCTGGGTGTAATTTATCTATAATACGTATGTATTTAAAAATATATAAGTATGTTTATCAGCCATTTAGTACCCATAACACAAGCTCTCAAGCTTAACTTGGGACTAAATGGCGTTGTGTGAAAAGTTGTGGAATATATATTTATTTATTTATTTATACTGTTGAGTTTATTAACGATAAGCGGTTTAGTGTTTTTACTACTTTATTTTTAGGGAATATTTAGAAAGTTTCGTACCCACCCAAGCAAGCAATTAAAATCCAATTACGCATACCAATGTCAGCATTATCTAATCGAACGTTACGCAACAACGTCAGTTGAAGTTATGCAGTTTATGGAAGCAAAAATAAATTTGTGTCATTATCGGTGAGAAATTGTATTATAATCACGGATACAATTAAATTGCACTTTATTTAATTTTATGGTGCAAAACGAAGTTTTTTAATGAACATATTCTGCCTAATTAATAAACTTGAAGTAGGTAATGTTATTCCAAATTTAAACCTCGAAACATATATTTAAGTATATAGTAGTATGAAGTTTATTCTGGTTGTCATTTTACTCTACGTTAATTTTAAAAAGGTGGAATAATATTATTATGTTGATACGTAATACGGCAATTATTTATATATAAGTAAACTCATATAAGTTAGCGAGAATGTTTATTAGTGACAACATGAAATATCTTACATAAGTACCTACTGATGAGCTCGTATTTATTTAGGAAACGGATATTGGTACTCATAGGTCGGTAAGCACGTCGGTCTCGGCCGTCATTTATACTAATGTTATAAAGAGAAAAGATTTGTTTCTTTGCATTGAATAGGCTCCGAAACTCCTGGACCGATTTGAAAAATTCGTTCACCATTGGGAAGCTACACTATCCCCGGGTGACATAAACTACTTTTTATCTCTGAATTCTCACGGGAACTGGAACTAAGCTGGTAAAACCGCGTGACGTCTGCTAGTTATAAATTACCCGAAACAATAAAGAATTTTTATGAAAATAAATTTTATCAATATATTAAAGCTTTTTCTAATTAACAAATGCTACTAGGTAAAGTTTAAATGAATACTTTAATGACCAATTTATTTCTATAAAATTCACACCAGTGCTCTTCCTCCTCTCTCCTACTTGATCTATGCTGTGCCCAACAGGGTCCATAATTGTATCTACATATTATAATTTTTCTCACTAACTTTTAACACATAATGGTATATAAATAAAGATTTGTGAAAATGTGAAAAAAAAAATAGTTTATTAATAATAGATCTTCGACAGCTGTCACAAAACCCAGAAAGTCTGATAACCAGTCTAAAGAAAACGAAGAGTATCGTATTATCACAGTCTAAAAACAACGTCGTCCGACGAAGCCGTCTAGACAGGGCACTCGTGCGGAGTGTGAGGGGCGAGAGGCGGGAAAGCCGCTCCTGAACTATGAACAAAACGATGTTCGTAGTTCGGGAGGTATTATTCAGGGCTAACGCGTGTAGACGATGTCGGCATTTTTCCAGAGATCAAAGGCGTCGTCCTACTGTATTAATATTTATACTGTGGTGTTAGTTGTCACCCAGTAACTAGGTTGTGGAGGTCTGACAGGAAGTCGCTCCATGTAAAACACTGGTATACTGCTACATACTGTTTGACTGGGCGCCCATACATCATAGTTGGAAAAAGTATAGGCAAGTGATGATGAAATAAGTCCTAACATTACTTGATCTATGTACCTATGTACATTAGCATGGAGCTGTTAACGGCTCGGTACTCGCGACAAATTATTTATAACAGACTTTTTGAACACGTTTATAATTTTTCGCGTTTACTTAACACATAATCAAATGTCTACTTCTCTCGATAATGGTACCTATTAAGGTACCGATAGAATTATTTGACTTAAAAAAACTTTGGTGACTGTGAAAAAAAATTATAAATAGACAAAAAGTCAAAATGAGGGGGTTATTAATGACCCGACCCTATATGACCATGGAACAGATCTGAGGTAGGCCATTGACCGCAAACTGCAAACCGCAACCTGCACGGGTTTATATGAAACTCTATGTATAATGTGAAATTAGTGGTGGCCCAATGGTGGCGGCCTAGACTTACGAACAGTAAGTAAGTCGTGAGTTCGCATTACTTTTTGTAATTTATTTCATCACCACTGGTCTCAAAAACGGTGAAGGAAAACATCGTGAAACCATGATCTAGAACCAGAATTTCGAAGATATGTGACATCTACCAATTCGCACTGGGCCCGCGTGGTAGATTACGGTCCATACGTAAAATACGCGCTTTGATGTGGAGTTGCGGATACCAGCCCGGTATCTTTATCTTTATAATGTGAAATTGATTCGGAGCGCTGCAACACCGGCGAGACTACGAGCCGCGTCTGCAGGCCCATATTTCATAGAGATTCGAATTCGAAGAAACCCGTGGAGTTTGCGATTGCAGTTTGCAGTCAGCGGCCCATTTTGGACTTGTCATACAGGGTACCATATAAAAGGGATTTAAATATAAATTACTAGCACTACCTACATTCGCGATTACGTCGCGTCCGCGGGTATATTTCCCTTCGTCCTTTAAAATCCTCGCTCCACCATCTAGTAGATAATTTTGCAAATAAAATTATGTTACTCGCTGATAATTTTAATAATTAGTTGAGAATTTTTTAACAAACCAAAAAATCACATCTTTTCTTTAATTTATTTATTTAAACTTTATGCACAGGTAAAAAAAAACGGTATAAAGGCGGACTTAATGCCTTAGGCATAATAATACTTACTAATATTATACTACTACAGCTTAATATTAGCTAGTAAGTAGGTATACTTACTTACTTAGATAATTCTACGTTTTTTTTTAGCATTTATTAGTTTTTTGTGTACAGAATCCTACTAATATTATAAACGCGAAAGTTTGTGAGAATGGATGGATGGATGTTTGTTACTCTTTCACGTAAAAACTACTGAATGGATTTTAATAAAATTTGGTATGCAGTTAGCTGACTGCACCCTGGATTAACACATAGGCACCCTGAATTAATTTCATTCCTGTATTCCCACGGGAACAAGACCGCAGCAAACGCATATAACTTTACTTCCAATAAAATAAAATAAGTAGATACATCCTATCTGTGTACATTACGGTCATAGCTACAATACCCACGCTAATGCAACGACAAAACTGTAACTATTGTTTTCTTGCCACTGCTATTTATGTCACAGTTACGACAGCCGAGAAAAATGCATAAACTTTTAAGTAGCAGTTTTATTAGCACGCTACTTAATTAATCGATAAATATTGGTATACCTAAACACATACAAGGCATACATAGGTCTACATACGCTAGCACATCAAGCTATACCCGAGCTGTCCAATTCCCATTTTTTTTTTTTTTTTAATTATAAACCATTGCGTGACTGCAATCCCACCTGATGGTAAGCAGTGATGCAATCAGTGATGGTGAAACGCACTAGTTTATTAAGAGCCTATTTCACTTTGGCCTTGAAGATAAATTTGCACCTAAATTATAATCGGACGGGAAGACCGCAGCAGGCAAGTTGTTCCAGTCCTTCGATGTACAAGGAAAAAAAAACGACGCAGCGAAACGGTTCGTCCAAATCGTGGAAGTGCAAATTCAAAATTCAAATTCAAATATACGATGTAAGGGTGGACACTCGCCGTACGCCGGCCGGAGTTTTCCGATAGTAGAAAGGTGATGGCGGAATCAAGTCATGTGTTAAAGTTTAAAAACTATCAAATAAATTTTACAGCTTGGGGTAGCTTGATGCTTGCCTCTAACATAGTTGACTGAACGTTTCCATAATTATGTATGACACGTGGTCATGCGCAAAAGATCTTTATCTACTTTTTCATCGAAAATACGATGTCACATATTTGGTTAACCAAGGAAGGAATTTTATGATACCTATTAAAAAACATGTTAAGTTTTCGATTAAATAAAAACCAGTGAGGTGTCGCACTGTTAAAGGTTAGTTTGAATAAATCTTCATGAACGCACAACATTTAAAGAACCTACCTACCTAAATATTTTTATATTTCAAAATTATTGCTCAAAGAAATTCTGAAAATGATATATTGCTGCGGTTCTAACCGAAACTACTTCATGTTTCTTTAGCTATTTACTATCTTAAAACAAACAAACAATTGGAAATACGATTACTATTTTAATTATTGGTAATGCAATATATTGGAAGTGCCATAATTTTTTGAAAAAATTAATTACTGCTGTTTATTGTTCACGTAAATTAACAAAATGTAATGAACGGCTGCTTTTTCCTAATTTATGACCACTCAAGAGTTTATGTACCTATTATTTTAATTAACTATACTTAATTATCAAACCCCCAATGTGGCAAAACGGGAAGGAAAAAGCAAGACCTGGCGTAATCCATACTTTTACCTCGTAATTTACGATAAGACATCTAAAAACAATAGCAAAAATGTTTGTGCGTGTACCTATCGCTTCAAGGCGGCATCTATAATTATTAATAATGCTTAAAAATTCTGAACTGGCAGGTACGGTCAAATTTCTTTGTTAGTTTTTCAAGTTTATTACAAACAGAATATGGTTCATATTCAATTGGGAAAATTTGTCAGTTTGGAGTAGTTTGATGTGTTGGCGTCTGTACTTAGTGTACTATAAAAATTTCAAAAGGAAAAAAAAGAATCATAATGGCGAACATTTATCCTCCTCCTTTCCAGAGGTTAAATTGGTTAAAAAAAGATTACGCCCTTACGTAACCGGGGGAGGTGATTATTTATTTATTTTACACCATCATTTAGCAGTTCATTGTAAATATACCTACAACAATATTTCAAATTGCATCGATATTGTGTCGAATAGTCTCCGAATAAAATATTTGTGAAACATAGGACAGAGAGACGGATCGGACGTATGATGGTTTGCGCTATTTTGCTACGTAACCCTGATAACGTAAGTGCATGATGATTAGGCTATTTGACAAAATTTAAATTTTTAGTCCTTCATCCAGATTACAAGAAAATATTTGACACTTATTTTTTTCTTTTTCTGATTGATGGAAAACTGCTAAGATTAAGCGCATTAAAGTTGAAGAGGGGGCTTGTACCGTCATTGGCTAGTATAAACTGTAGGTACTGGCTAGTGAAGTCATGCGATATTTTGACTCGTGTATCGCCAATAATTTTTAAATACGTGAAAAAATTAAAAATATGTTTCGAATATTTTCTTGTACATCTAGATGAGGGACTATAAACTAAAATGATGGCAAATAGCCCATTGTTGGCAACAATGGGTACTTGAGTTTACGTAGTTGGTTTTGGTATTGCACCGGCACACCGACCTCATCTTATCCAGCCATTAAAAAATGACATGTCGTGTAAAAGTTTTTGTATGAACCCTGAAACCCCAAATAAAAACCTTACCTTACCTTACTTATTGAACTGTAGACCAGCTACAGTTCAATCTAGTAACTAGGAATCGATAAATGGCATCGCGTTTCAAGAAGACCAAGGGTTATGGGGTGTTAGCCTTCTAACCGCCTGATTTTTATAAGTAGGTACCACCAACTGCCGTGCCTCCAACGCCCAACTTATAAATCGTCAATACATTTAACATTTTGCCTGAATTAACCTATTTTTGGATAGAATGTAAAGTAGAACCAAGAAATCAAATTGGACTGAGTGTTTTGGTCGTATAAATACGACTCAGGCGAAAGGGACCCGAAAATCATAAAATCCGGCTTAGGCCGTTAATGGGTTTAATTAATGTAAATACATCCAGGTACTAACCTTGCAGGACTTCGATGTTTTCGTCAACTTCGGGTAACAAGTGCATGAAGGTGGTCGCGAACAGAATTCCCCCTCCGAACGCGAGTAATCCCATTACCAGCCGATTGGAGGAACGCAGGTTGGAGTCACTCGTCTTGAACCAGTCGTACTTCAGAGATATGAGCAGCGGCAAGCACCCTGTCACCATAGAAATGGCGAAAAGGCACACCATCGTAATTATTTTAGCCATAAGGGCTTCTTCCATCGCTTCGTTTAATGTGAAATTCATCTTGATTTTTAGTTTTAAGTCAGGAATTTAATTAATTTAGTTCCGCAGTAGAACGGTCGGTTGTAGCCGCACGATTATGTTGCGCACGCGTCGCTGTCTGATCAACGATCAGTCGACTGAGCTTCCTGCGCTCCTGCGCTTGTAGGCGGGCTCTTGATAACGACTCATTATTAATGATAAAAATGACAGTAGTTTGTTCGCCGTCGCATCAGTAAGCTGCTGTTGTTTGTAATCAACGGTAACGGTAATCCGCCAATATCTGATTCGTGCATATACGTGAGCTGTAAAGTGTAACTAATAAAAATAAACATTCAAAAGATTATTTTAGATTACCGGAATTACGTGACCCTACTAAATTTACTACTATTAATATAATAAAATACTATTTATACCTACCACCTACACATCCGTGTTAAGGTGGCTCCAAAAGAAAGGTTTAAAAAAAATAGGAAACTTACTGACAATAAGACACATTTTGCCAAATCAATCATTCGTGAGATTATTCACACCAATTTCAGTTGGTTGTCACTATAACCTTGACTAAGGTCGTCTACGTAAGTAAATCATATGGTAAGCGTGATTTAAATCTTATGAGGATATTACACTAAGTACCTACTCATCAAATAAACAGGATAGTTTCTTTTACCATACATTTAAAGTACCTAGTTTAGGGAAATGTAATTTATGCTGAGACTCGCACTATGATTTGACGCACATAGGTGAGTACAGACTCCAGCACATCAAAATAGTCCTACCCCAAACTGTCAAATATTTTTTTAAACATAGGGGTAGCTTGTAGTAGTGGTGGCCTCTCTGTACTATGATTCATATTATTACCCGAGTCTTTATTGAAATAACCTCCCGAGATAGTGTATACCTACCTAATAAGCGCTCTAACAAAAAGTAGGCCGTACATACCTACCTACTTACTTGCTTGAATGAAAATAAAGGAAAAAAGAAATGAGTTTACTTGCGCCCAAATGATGTTTATAAATTAAAAAATATAACTTAATGAAGAACATACCTACGCATCACGTCAGAGAAACGGCCATCGCTCAGTATAATGCTGCAACTCTTGTGCAAGACAAAGGCACAGAGCGTGCATCACATAGGTAGAACTCCAGTTTTATAATGTACTCTGTGGGTAGAACTGTCAACCGTTTCATGGGCGCTCCAGCGGCTGGGAGGGTAGACTATTAAATTAAATAAGTAAAACGCATCGATCACTGTTTTTTATTAGTGATCGTCGTGATCGATAGTAAAACGTAAAAACTGCACAAAAAAGCGAGTGAGCCTTGTGCAGCGAAGGATCCGCACTTACTTACTATGCGTTTCAAATGAGAATAGGAATGACTTTGCGCCATGTTGTAACGTCAAAGCTGTCAATTCAAATAAATTAGGTTTTTGTTTTTTACGAGTAAAAATTTACGAACTACGAGCGAATAATTTTCTAAGTTGAACTCTCAAAGTATTTGTTTACATTGGAGATAATCTCTCGAGCCCTCCAAAGCAAGACAGCGCCTTCTTTCACACATTTTCGAGCAGTCAGGGAGATGAAAAAAAAAATCAACAACAACAGCAAAAAACCAAACAGAATTAATAAATAAAACGTAAGCACTCCACAACACTAATTAATTTAAGACGTTTTTAATTTTGAATAACTTCGACTCGGTAAAACAAAAAAAAGAATATAATTGATGACGCAATTAAGGTTTCGTTGCAGGCCGTACTTTTCAAGCGACATTTGACAGATAGAGGTCATTGACGTTCATTATTCTTATTTGAAACGCATAATAAGTAGGAAAACCAGTTAAGTTTTAATCACCTGATTTCGCGACCGGAACATCTACTGGAATTCTTTCAGAGTAGGTACCTAAGGTTTAGTATTTTTGAGAAAAAAATTAAGCATAAATAAACCCTTAGAATATTATCTAAGTAAAAAACTATGCCACACAAAAGGAATAAGTAAAAAAAATATTTTGTCAAGTGCGCATGGAACCCAAATCATTTTGCTTGCTAACTTTAAAATTTAAAATTTCAACATTGTATTTGGTCCTTACCTAACAATATATCACTTGCTGTTTAGTTATTAAATGTCTACATATTTTTATATAGTCTAAATCAGGGGTTTCCGTTTCGTTCTTGCTGAATGCTATTATATTCTACCCGCATCCGCATAGACTTTATGAATGGACCATATGACAGCAAGTACATAATCTGTCAAACTAGAAAGTCAAAACAAAACCTCTGACTAAAACATCTGTTGCAGTAGTAGCTTGTCGCGTTGTTTGTTGTATGTTAATTGTTACTGATAACGATATAATCGTTTCAATTATTTGCAAAAAGTTAATCGTGCGTAAACACTCTGAATATTTAATTAAACGATATAATTTGGTAGACCTTATAATGATATAACTGGTCGGATCATTAAGGCATGCGTGACTGAGTTTTATACGTATGCTAAACAGTGTTAAAAATGCGCAAAAAGTTTGTTTACATAGCTTTACTCCTTGGAATAGCACTTACCAGCTGGATTTATTGGAAATCTAATGCCGAATTCAACGATACTCTTATTATTCTTAAGAGAAAATTGTATACAATAAGAGATGTTTTTCTTCAACCATCCCCAAAAATATGTCAAAGTAAATAGGCTTTAAAATAATAATTATTCACTAAACTTAGCTTTATGTTAAAAATTCCACATTCAATCAAGTAACTCCCTAGCCCAATCATTAAAAGATAATTCCAAATTCGATTTTCAAATTATTTGTTTTTTTTTCACAAATACTACTATTAGCACAGTTTTTTTTTGTTGACACACCTCATACCTAATGAAATCTTTTTCGATAAATTTCAGGTCATCCATTTTTGGTCATAATAGTCACTTCATATGTTGGGCATGTAGAGCTACGAAGTGCTCACCGAAGAGCTGTTCCTGCAGAAGAGCTGAGGAAAATAAATGCTACCAGAGTATTCTTACTAGCCCAAATACCTGATAATGAAAAGTATGTACCCAGTACCCAATAATAAAATTGTTATTTAATTTCCTCGGACCAGCATTCAGTCTTCTTCTTTCACAAATTTCTATTTCCTGTCATCTCAATGGTGACATCTTTTCTAGCCATATCGCAAAACCAATTACTTAATCCTTTTGTTTGGTTTCCATGAACTTCTGCAAGCTTCCAATCTCCATATTCATAAATACACACACACACCCTCACATTACACACACACACCCTCACATTACACACACACACACACCCTCACATTATACTTAGTACACTTTACTCTGTATCTTTGATGTTTTTATAAAAATTAAATTGTTACCTAATTGTTTAAAAATCACTAAGCAATTGATTTCTCCAATCAAGGGGATATGGCTCTGTTTCTCTTTATTACAGGCTTGTATCACAGTATAAATATTAATACAGTAGGACGACGCCTTTGATCTCTGGAAAAATGCCGTACGTCTACACACGTACTACACGTACGAACATCGTTTTGTTTGCAGTGCGGGAGCGGCTTTCCCGCGTCTCGCCCCTCACACCCCGCACGATTGCCTTGTCTAGACGGCTTCGTCGGACGACTGTATGTTTTTAGACTGTGCTAGTATGTAGCCTATCTAAGAGGACCTTAACCACTGTAGCAAGCCTGCTGTTTATTTGTAAATGTAATTTTTTGAACCCCGACGCAAAAAGGGGGTTGTTATAAGTTTATGTGTGTATGTATGTGTGTGTCTGTCTGTATGTGGCACCGTAGCACTTAAACGGGTGAACCTATTTCGATGCGGTTTTTTTTAATTGAAAGCAGACTTTCTTGCAATGGTTCTTAGACATGATTCATTACATAGCGGTTAAACTTATAACACCCCTTTTTTTGGGCCCCGACCCAAAATAACAAAAGTACCTTTAAAAAGCATTAGGTACCTCTCTTTTTTCAGATACATAACCCAATCTGCGATCAATGATGAGAGCAAGACTTTTGGTGATATATTACAAGGAACATTTGTAGAAAACTACAGAAACCTAACTTACAAACACCTAATGGGGTTGAAATGGGCTTCAACAACATGCCAGGAAGCATCATTTATACTCAAAGTGGATGATGACACGGTGTACAACTTGGAAAGATCCTATGCATTGCTGAAAACACTAAACTATTCCACAAACCTTTTAATGGGCTACATGCTGAACAATACCAAGCCTAGGAGGAACAAAGAAAACAAGTGGTATGTTACATGGGACGAGTACCCAAGACAAGAGTATCCTCCATACCTATCTGGGTGGTATTACATCACAACTCCTCAAATAGCTGCTGCACTATGTGATGAAGCAATCTATCACCCATACTTCTGGATAGATGACATCTTTGTTACTGGCCTTCTAACAGAATCACTTGGTATTCAATTAAAACAACTACCAGACAACTTCTGGCTAGCATATTATGAATTACTTGAATGTTGCCTAAATGACATGATGAAGAAATCAATAAAATGTGATTATGTAGTCGGACCAAATGGTGGAAGAAATAATTTGATAGTAGAATTCAATGATGCAATAAGAAATTGTAATGATTGGGGAAACTGTACAAAGAGGACTTCTGATCAGGATTTAGATAAAGTTTGTATTGCACACAAAGAACGCGAAATATTTGGTGATGGTGGGCAGGTAGAAGTTAAATATATAAAACTATAGTAATAAGAATAACATTCTGGACCATAAAATACTCTAAGAACTAAGTGAATTCACACACCTGATTTCTTCACCTGGCAGAGCCTGTTGAGAGGGACAGTAGGTATTATCAGTACACAAAGAATGTAAGTAGCATTAAAGATCTGGGTGCAAAATGGCGTCCACTTCTCTACGGGTCAGGGACTACTCTGATGCCAAAGCGTATGCTGCTCATGGGGCTCTGACTTGGTGTCACATGCTGTTAAGAAATCACAGTCATGCTGATTTCTTCACAATGTTTTTCTTCACTGTTTTTGAATAAAGAGATAATTATCCAATACATGAATCAGAAAAGAGAGAAACCAGTGAGTGGAGGTAAAAAAAGCTGAATGATAAAAACATGAATGCTTTTTAAAAACATTTATTGTTCAATTCAATACAATAATATCAACTTAATACATACAGATAATAATATCAATTGAAAACATGCAAATTGTATGGCACAAATTGAATCTATGGACATGATTAATTATTGTAACTATATTAGTTAGTTATATAAAAAAAATTCACTAATTTATACCTATATTAAATAAGTACAGAACTCATAAAAATACTCATAATATCTAATTATGTCAGTCATTATTATAACAATGCAGTGTTGCACTAACAGAAATATAGTTCTAACAATAAAAAAAATATTAAATTGAGCTATGTTTGTTTTGTATTCAGTCAAGAATTGAGCCAGGCGTTCGTGATTGAACTGCCGTTAACAATACAGTCTTTAAATCCCTTCATGACATATGATGATTGATACCACTTCATACTATCAGTAGATTCAATCTCGTGGTATTCATCAGCATTTTCATCAGAATCTTCCAATTGTAAGTTTTGGAGATTCTGATACACTATGTCTCCAAATACTTGAAATTCATTGCAACAAGCGAGGTTATCAAATATTTTTGATCTTAAGTCTAAAACAACTATTTTAGAGTTCCTCGGTATTCTACAGCCACTAGAGAACACAAAGTTATCATTGTCAAGCACATTGTCTTGGTTGTTCACCAGCTTTTTCTTAATAAAAACATACAAGTTGGTTGGTGAAAGTTGATTGAAGAAAACTTGGCTTAATTTTTCTGATGTCACTAAAGTCCTGAAACCAAAGAGAAGGATATTATTAACTATTGTGACTTTCGAGTATTTGAAATAAAAAAAATCTTGTTCAGGCATTAATAAATTCCACAACTTTCTAACAACGCCATCTAGTCCCAAGCTAAGAAGAGCTTGTGTTATGGATACTAAACAACTGATAAACATACTTCTATATTACTCAAGAACAGATGCAGAACAAATGATTATGCTCATCACACAAACGTTTGTCCTGCGTGGGGATCTAAACACAATCTCTGGCAATGTTGTCAGGACTACTAACTACTAGACCAATAGGCCAGTCAATGGACAATGAAGTGGACCTTTAAGGGATCAGTATGGATGAGGTATGAGACCCTAAAATTTAGGTACACAATTTAGATCAAGACAGTAATATAGTCTCTGATGATCTTACTTTTAATCACAGTACATCTGGCAGCATAAAACATATAAGTTACTCATTACAACAACACAACTCTCAATGATTGGCCTGTTGGTCTCGTAGTTAGTGCCTGCCCTGACTGCTATGCCGGAGATTGTGGGTTTGATTCCCACCCAGGACAAAATGTGTGTATGATGAGCACAATCATTATTTTGTTTTATGTCTGGGTGTAATTTACCTGTGATATGTATGTATTTAGAAATGTATGTTTATCAGCTGTTTAGTACCCATAACACGAGCTCTGCTTGGCCTTTGAATAGATGGTTATGTGTGAAAGTAGTGGAATATTTATAATTTTTGTAATTAATGGAACTTTTTTATAATTTCTTACCTAAATACACTTCTTTGTATTTTCTGGTCATTAGCTATGTGTGTAGAGTGGCACTGTGGCTGATGGCAAGCACCTGGCAGGAGTACTCTGTACACCTCCTTGCAGGTCACTGGTGTGGCACCAAGTGCTATACACACTTCGTCAGGTATTGATGGACCACTGATCTCTTTTTGAACGCTCTGTAATTAATGAAAATTCAATTAGTATTATGAGATATTTAAATCTGATATGAAGGTGTTTTGTAGAACCTTATTTTAAACCTAATAATAAAAATTCAATTAGTAAAATGGAAAATTTAAAAAAAAAGTATTCATTTAAGTAGTATTTTATTAGTATTAGTTTTATATTTTTTTTTAAATTTGTTAAGTTTGTTTTGTAGTTTTTTTTTTTACATAAGATTCATTTGATAATATAAGATGAATTTGGATCTGATTATGACTTAGAAAAAGATAAAAATGTTAATGGGTCTGTGTGTGTAATCTTACGGTACAGACACCAGCACATCCACTACCCCACTACCCTACTGTCAAATTTTCCCAATTGAACATGAACCTTATTCTGTTTGATATAAAGTTGAAAAACCATCAAAGAAATTTGACAGATTGGGGTAGACTGATATGCTGGCCTCTGTACATTGTTGATGTGTGAAATTAATGAATTAAATATTATTTTTTGTTCATTTGTTATTTTCTTAGCTACCAGATTACTCCTCAGGTCTCCTCTTATAAAGATGCTCAGTAAATTCAATTTGATTTCAGAGAGGGTAAATCAAGTAGAGATATCATAAGACTACACTGTTAAAGGGACTTTGTAAATTGCTAAGTTTCAAATAGATATTAGAAGTAGCAACTCTTAGCTTATCATGGTCAGTGTAAGCATATCTATTTCTTGTCTTTTTATTACTATTGATATAAATTCATGACTGAAGAGGCTTTCTCGGTGAATGCTAAATTACATTCAATTAAATTCAAACATTACAAAGCTATCTTGTATGAAGGTTGTTCTACTTGTAACCGAAATGCAGATGGACTAGCTTAAATAGCCACAATCAAAAAACTCTTGGACCAACGAATAATAATCTATTACAAATTTCAATCTATACAAAATTTACCTTCAAAATGAAATCTAAATTCTCCAAAGCAGTAGAAGCTGTTCGAAAGTGTCTTTCAGATTGAAAACTTTCTTTCACGTCATCGTCTTCACATGATTTCTTTTTATTTACCACTTGTTTTAACCACTGATAAGAGTACGGTATTTGCAGTCTTTGATAAGCAATAAACTTGATTAACTCCACTATAACATGACCACAAGATATAGTAGTTAATTGATCACCAATATCTAAGTTTAAAATTATAGGTTTGTTTGAAGAATTCATTTTTTTGCTTAAAAATATTTTACACGTTATGACAACCAAACTACACCCAGCCGTTATTTTTAAAATCGACCGATGGTGATCGTGATGGTGTTGAATCTTTGGTTAATTAAATGTGACATTTTTTTTTTTTTTTTCAATTTATTCATGACCATGGATACATGTCCTTCAGTCGTAATCATTTAAACATACTACTCATAAAGCTTAATAAAAGTATATAAAACAATAACAAGTTCATCAAGTGTTTACCGCTCTTATGAGCTAAGTACATCTGAGAGGCGATGAAATTATCTAATTAACAACAACAAAATAGTAAACTAAAAATAAATATGAAACAATTAAAAAACAAACAATTAAATTTTTTCTATAGTACTCATTATATATCTAAATAATGGATTATAATAAACCGTTTTGGAAAGTAATTCCTGAACGTGGCGGGGAACACTTAGAGAGTTTTGTTCTGCTATGTCACTAATTTCACTGACAAGTAACAGTCTTTGCATGGCAAACGATTCACAATCAAATAAAATGTGTTTTATATCCGCATTTTCTTCAGAACAATAGGTACATTTGCTTTCACTGATGATTCTCATCCTGCAGAGATGAGCTGGGACTAAACAATGGCCAAATCGCAAGCGATTAATGACGGTTATGAACTTTCTGCTAGAGTATTTGAATTTATTGTACCACGGCATTGTTGGTAAGTCTTGCTGTAATTCTGAATACCATTTTCCTTTTGTTTCTGTTGTTGCGTCCCAATAATCCTTCCATATCGTCCTAAATAATGTTTTAAATTGTTCATAATAATCCGTGAAAGGGACCTTGAAAGATTCTGTAATATCCTCGTCGTGATCCTGACGAGTTGCTAGATCTACAACCTCATTACCAACTATGCCACTGTGAGATGGAACCCACAAAAATTCTACATGTTTTCCCAACTTTTGTAGAGTGTACTTAATTCTATGTACAATATAATTTTGCTTATAACTAAAGTTACAATTACCTAAACTAGTTAAAACGCTTTTGGAGTCACTTACAACTAGTACATTATTTACACTATTTACATCTTTGCTTACACCATGTTCATTAGTATTTACATATGTTAGAGCAGCTAGTATAGCCCAACCTTCTGCAGTGAATATACTACAACTATTTGGCATTTTAAAACATTTTGTTATTCTCTTTTGTGGGTCATAATATGCTGCTTTAACACAATCAACGGTTTTAGATCCATCAGTGTAAATGATATAGAAATGTGATTTGTCATTCAAAAATTCTAAGAAATCATATTTATTTTTGACAGTATCTAAAAAACACTTGATTTCAAAGTAAGCTACTAAAGTATTATATGGGAATTCATATACTGGCCACTTCTTTTTGATGTACATGTCTCTTGTCTGGTTCTTTACTTTAACTAGAATGGTTGAAATTTCAGGCAGTGAACCAGAAATAAAAGTATTTGCTGAGATGGAGGATGTGACAGCTGACTGTGTGACCTCTAGAGGAAATTCAATTTTATCAAGAACTGTACTATTATTGCAAGATAACTCTTTGAGACAGAATCTCTCAGCCAGCTGTAAACGTCGCATAGATAAGGGAGGTATAACATTTTCAATTTCCATAGAATTTATAGGGGTGGTGCGCATTGCTCCACTAATTATTCTTAAGCCCATATTTTGTATCACATCCAGTTTTCTTAACAATGTGGTACTTGCATTCATATAGGCTAAGCAACTATAGTCAAAATGACTTCTGACTATGCTTTTGTATAACATGCTAAGTGTTTTTGGGTCAGATCCCCAAAAAGTTCCTGCTAAGCTCCTAAGGACATTGATGCTCTTCATGGCATTTTGACAGATATAGTCAATGTGCTTATCAAATTTTAGTTTATCATCTATTATAACACCTAAAAATTTGTGATGATTAACAATAGGAATAACATTGTTGTTATATACAATATTTACAGTGGACTGTGCTAATGAATCTTTACTAAATAATAATACTGAACTTTTCTCAGAACTTATATCTAGTTTTAAAGTATTACTGTAATAATATTGTAATTGAGCCAATGCAGTATTAATATTGTTAACAGCCATATTCAAGTTTTGATTTACTGTGTATAAAAGCAAGTCATCGGCAAATTGTAATATTTTGACTTGAGAAGTATTTACATATTTAAGAATTTGGGATGTATACAAGTTATACAACAGGGGTGAAAGTGTTGCTCCTTGCATTGTGCCTTTACTAACTAACCTAGGGCCATGGAGCTTATTATTGAATCTAACATACAAAGTTCGCTGGTACAAAAAATTAAAAATCCAATTTAATGTTTTACTTGGTAAGCCCAATTCATGCAAAACACGAATTAGACATTCAATATTAACATTATCAAAAGCACCTTTTACATCCAAAAAAACACATATAACATTAGAATGACTAAGTTTAGCCTTTTTTAGGTCTGATATAAATGAAACAAAGCTTTCAGAGCAACTTCTGCCTTTTCTGAATCCATACTGTATATCTGGTAACTTGTCTTGAGTTTCAGCAAAGTAATCTAAACGTAACTTAAGCATGTTTTCAAAAAGTTTACCCAAACAAGATGATAATGATATAGGTCTATATGATGATGGACTACTTACAGATTTATTGGGCTTTAAGATTGGAATGACGCATTGAGTTTTCCATGACTTTGGTATAAGTAGTGTATCCCAAAGTTTATTATAAACATTCAATAAAATTTGTAAGGCATTAGGGTGTAACTTTTTTATTAAAATGTATGGTATGTTATCCAGACCTGGGGTGGTATCTTTCCTACTCTTAAGAGCTATGTGCAATTCGTTTATTGTTAATGGACTATTAAGAAAGCAGTTGGTTTCAGATTCAACAGATTCTTTTAAAATATCATTTATATTATTTTCATTCATTATTGATGAGTCTGATAAATTTTCTAAGAATTCAGGTACCCAATCATCATTTAAAAATTTGTTAGAAGAAGAACCTATCCTTTTAAACTTTTTAATATAACCCCATATTCTTGCAACAGGTGTCATTCTATTAAAACTACTACATAACTCATGCCATGAATTGATACTCTCCTCTTTTAATATTCTTTTCTTTTGAGCATCAAGCTTTTTGTAATGTATGAAGTTGGGGATGCTTGGTGATGTTCTATATTCTAACAGAGCTTCCTTAGATTTTTGAACTGCCTCATTACATGTTTGGTTCCACCAAGGAGCTGGTTTTCTTCAAATTTGCATAGTTTGGTTAGATTTTCGTTTTGGGACTGTATTTAGTCTTATATCATATAAAATATTCACAAAATTATCATACAGATGAAGAGGTTCCATATTATCAATGTCTAAATGAGAAAAACTGGTTTCTGATAATTCATAATATTTAGACCAATCTGCTTTACTATAAATATATTTTTCTTCCACAGGCCGGACATCATATGTTGATGGCTTTACATTTAAAACTACCTGGGTTGGGTAGTGATAACTTCCCATAGGATCGTCATGAACCTGCCATTCACAAAGAGGAGCCAATGCGGAACTTACCAGAGCTAGATCAATAGCTGATGCATTCCTGTTTGGGTACTGAACAGTGGTTGCTCTACCATCATTTAAAACGCATACATCAAATTCATCAATAAGGTTATATAAACTGTTACCCCTATTATTGTTTGTATGACATCCAAACAATATATGGTGTGCATTAAAATCACCCATGATAAGACATGGCTTGGGAATTTCAAGAAGCACCTTTCTCATTTTGTTAGTATCAAATCTGTTGCTATTGGGAGGACAATAAACACATAGGATATGCAATCTACCCATGGATGTTTCTATGGAAATACATATATTTTGGATTGACTCATAAAAAGTTGTTTCTATAACATTATAAGCTAAATTTTGTTTTATCAAAATACCTACTCCATTGTGTTTATTTACTGAATTTTTATATATAAAGTTGTATGATGTAAAACGAGGAATTACACTACTATTTTTTAGCCAAGTCTCATTTAACAGGCATATATCTATTTTTTGTTCAAAAAGAAATTTGTTTAATAAGGCCTTCTTACTCTGTAAGCTTTGTACATTGAATTGTGCTATATTTAAAAATGTATCCATCAATTAATAATTAAATTTGCTAACAGTGTTTCTTTTATTCTTTTATTTGTTATTGGAGCATTATCTTTATTATTACCTAGACCAATTAGTGATTTTACAATGGCGTTTATAATTATTTCATTATTTACAATTTCTTCAGCAAATGACTTTGAGTTCTGACCCAAAGTCCTTTCATTTGGTTTTTTGAGTGCTGGGAAAACATTTGTATCTGACATAGTTGGAGGAGGTGTACTCACCACACTGGCATATGACTGATTCCGATTGAGAAACTTCTTCTTCTTTTCTTCCATTTTTTGCTTCTTAATGGGGCAATCCCTTGAAATTGCTAGGTGGTTGCCGCTGCAGTTTATGCAAATAATTTCTTCAACATCACACTCTTTGTATGAATGTCGACCGGCGCAAGAAGAGCACATTTGCTCACCACGGCAAGCTCTTGCAGAGTGGTTATATTTAAGGCATTTGTAGCACTGTAGCAATGGTGGTATATATATATGTACTGGGTATCTAAACATGTGAATGTATGCATACTGTGGCAATGCCGTTGCGGCAAATGTAACTGCTATTGTACCTAATGGTGTAAGTTTTCCATCAACTTTCCTCATAAATCTTTTAATAGATGTAACTTCTACGTCACTTTGAATGTTTTTATAAACTTCCTCATTTGACATAGTTTTCGGTACATAGCGGATGATGCCTGTTGTTTCCGTCATGTATGCAGGAACGAAGGCTTTTAATTTATTTTTCCCCAAGAAATGGTCCATTTTGAGAAAACTATTCGCAGGTGCAGGTTTTTTGAAAGTTATTCCAACTTTGTAGGCATTGACTCGATGTACACCTATGATGCCTTTAACATTTTCGGTGAATAATTTCGTAAGTCCAATTGGGTTTTTGTTGCCTAATTTTTCATTTTCTATTGATTCCACAAAGACTACACAATCGCCACTGTGGCATTCGGGAAATTGTCTCTTGTAATTCGGTTTCATAAATATTTTGTAAGCTGTAGACTGCGCCGAATCCATGAGAGCCAATTTTCGTTTTTTTGGCTCTATATCGATGGGGGCATCGCCCCCATCGCTTTCCGTTCCCATTTTACTATATACACTGGGAATATAATAAACTATCTAAGCAAATATACACAAAAATACAAATTAATACGTAAGAGAAATTTTTAAACACCCGCGCAATTTGATTTCCCGCCAGAGAATCTTAAATGTGACAGCTGACCCAGTGTTACCAACTCCCGAAAACGTTTAACCCTACGCATGCTTTTGTTTTAAACCTCCAAATGATAAGCAACTTTTGCAAAGCATAAACGCAAACTTGCGGTGAATATTATCAGGTGACGTTGCTTTGCCGCACGGAAAATCCACAACCAGATTAAGGCCACGCAAAGTGAAGAGATCCATAGTCGGGATGAATATTTATAGGTGTATACGCAGATTTTATTTACTTTAAAAACTTGTTAGGTTCATAATTAGGATTTCTCGAAGAAACTACTTATAAAAACAAAATAATTTCCGAAGCTGTAGGTACCTATGTACTGTACTGTACCTAAGTATGTAGGTACACATACAGTAGGGCATGTCGCACAAAGTATTGATATTACTAATTTAAAATTGCACTTAAATTAAGGTACCTTTAAATACGCATATTTAGTCGTTTTATCGCTCTTTATGTTTTTGGTCACATTTGGTCAATATTGAATGTAGCAATTATTAGTCTTTGAGTAAAATTCCGCTGTTTCATTACGGAGTCTGCAAATCGAGCATTCCAAAATGAGGTAAAACATTACTTTATTAGAGTTTTTATTTCAACTCCATTCTGAATTCAAATATTTCGCACACTGTCACTCGTTTCTATTTTATTCCATGACCGTATGCGTCAGTGTTACTATTTTTATTATTTGAAAGTCTTGAATAAAATAATAATATGTATCGTTTAAGGCATGCTTTGCCTTATGTCTTCAAATGTAAGGCAGCATCAATTGTTAATTCATCTCGTTTTTATGCAAAAGAAGTAAGGTTCGGTCCGGACGTTCGGTCAGTTATGTTGCAAGGAGTTGATATCTTAGCGGATGCAGTCGCTGTCACCATGGGTCCCAAAGGTCGTAATGTTATTTTGGAACAAGGTTCAGGACCCCCTAAAATTACTAAAGATGGCGTAACCGTAGCCAAAGGCATAGAATTAAAAGATAAATTCCAAAACATCGGTGCCAAACTTGTTCAGAATGTTGCAAATAAAACAAATGAAGAGGCTGGAGATGGAACAACGACAGCTACAATTTTAGCTAGGGCTATTGCAAAAGAAGGTTTTGAAAATATTTCGAAAGGAGCTAATCCGATTGAAATAAGAAAAGGGGTCATGTTAGCCGTTGAAACCGTCAAGCAAAAATTAAAGGAAATGTCTAAAGCAGTAAGTACGACGGAAGAAATAGAACAAGTAGCAACCATATCTGCAAATGGTGACAAATCTATTGGAAAGTTAATAGCCGCTGCTATGAATAGAGTTGGCAAAAATGGCGTAATTACTGTTAAGGACGGTAAAACATTGGATGATGAACTAGAAGTAATAGAAGGAATGAAGTTTGATCGCGGTTATATTTCACCATATTTTATCAATTCAAATAAAGGGCCAAGAGTGGAATACAATGATGCGTACATTCTGTACTCGGAAAAGAAAATTTTTAATGCCTCTCAAATCGTACCAGCGTTGGAAATAGCAAATGCACAAAAAAAACCACTTGTCATAATCGCAGAAGATATTGATGGGGAACCTTTATCCGTGCTGGTAGTAAATAAATTGAAAATTGGGCTACCGGTAGTTGCAGTAAAAGCCCCTGGATTTGGTGACTTCAGGAAAAATGCACTTATGGATATGGCAGCTGCTACAGGTGGTGTAGTGTTTGAGGACGATACAAACCTAATAAGACTAGAGGACTGTCAACCTGAGAGCCTTGGTCAGGTAGGCGAGGTAATAATTACCAAAGATTCAACTCTTTTACTGAAAGGGAAGGGTGACCCGCTTGAAGTCGAACAACGTATCGCAGAAATTAAAGACGATTTGGAAAACACAACTAGCAATTATGACCGTGAGAGGCTTATCAACAGATTGGGTAGACTGCAAGCAGGTGTAGCTGTTTTATTAATTGGAGGTTGTAGCGAGGTTGAAGTTAATGAAAAAAAAGATAGAGTTAATGATGCATTGAATGCTACTCGGGCAGCAATTGAAGAAGGGATCGTTCCTGGAGGTGGAACAGCTCTCCTCCGATGTATACCGTCTTTAGATGCACTTAGACCAGCAAACGCTGATCAAGAAATTGGAGTATCCATTGTTAAGAAAGCTCTACGAACCCCTTGCATAACGATTGCTGCTAATGCTGGATTTGATGGGGCTGTAGTAGTATCTAAAGTCGAAGAAATGGAGCCTGAATTTGGGTATGACGCATTAAATAATGAATACGTTAATATGATTGAAAAAGGTATTATTGATCCAACTAAAGTCGTAAGAAGGGCTTTGACGGACGCCAGCGGTGTTGCGTCATTACTTACTACCGCAGAAGCAGTTATTTGTGAATTGCCGAAGAAGAAAGAAAGTCCACTGGAATATCATCCAATTGGAGGCGATTTTTGAAACTACTATAACATATAACGTATAACGTGGTTACAATTTATTTAACCTAAATGTGCTTGAAATTAAAAGAAAAACTTATGATTTTTTTATCCTTATTAATATATGTTTAGAGTTTAAACATAATAAATTGTTTCAAAGTATTTTCTAGATACATTTCTTTGTAACCGTCAGGGCTTAGACACTAGCAAAAATGTATAGGTACACCGGGTACACCTCTACCTAACCTTCGGCGAATACATGCGTGAAGCGGCGAATGTTATGTTTGGAAGCCGTTACCACGTAAGGTTTCACCGTAAACGGTCTTTGAAAACGGTTCATTGTCGAAACACCTACAGCTTGGCAAAAAAGAGTGTGGAATAAATGAGGTCGCTAGTATCGCGCATGTGGCCACCCTGAATACTGCGACTTAACAGGTTTGATACTTGTTATTTTTTAGTACCTATTTAATTCCAAAGCTAAGTGGGTGGTCCTGTCTGTCGGATGCTACACAAACACCATGGAAGGCTTCAATGTCCAGAATTAACACTATTAATAGTGGGCAAATGTGTGTAACGACATGTAAAAATGTATACGAAGCAAAAGAAGTATGTAAGAATCGTAGCATATGGCGCTCTCTAGTTTCTGCGCCTACCAGCGTGGGAAAGAGGCGTGAGATGTACCTAGTTATGTTATAGTGGACACTGAAGCCTTGCACGAATGCGGTGCATTAGGTATCCACAGACAGATATAATCATGCCCTCGAGAGCAATCTAACCGTAAGATTGTTAGGAATTAACGACAATAGATTGTTTACAGGGATAATGAAAGAACACGTTTTTTTTAAGTTTTATTTTAATACCAAAAATTTTATCAGACGAATTGAACATACTACCATCAAATATTCGATCCCAGAAAAGCTCACATGTTGGCTAGAGCTTCCTGCAACTTCTGAAACGCTAGTATTTTCTAATTCTGATAAACCACTGCTACAGTCATCTGTGAGATTTATTACTGTCATGATATTATTTTTCTATTTTCATTACAATATCCTTGTATGATTTTTCCAACCTTAGTATTGTTTGCAAATTGTTCAGCAGCCACCTTTAAAAACAAAAAATATACAAAAACAATGGTTCTAACATAGCAACTTTAAATATGCACGTATAAACTAGGCTACATACCTTTACATCAATGGATCCAACATTGACTGAAGTAATTTAATGTTTTGCGATTCCCCATATTAATTCAATTGGATTTACGTCACAATGATAAGGTGGTAACTTTCTTCGGGCTACCTTTGAAATGTTTTCCCGGTGTTGAAAAAATATCTTGTTTTGACCTTCCTTTTTTTTAACATATTTCTTACTGTGTTGACAGATTTACCTAAAACAAAAAAAAGATACGGTACTTTATTATTAATTCCCTATTTTTTATCTTCAAGTATCAAATATGGGTATACGAGGCACTTCAAACTACAAAACATAACCTTAAATTTCAATTTTTGTAAACAAGACCAATAGTTACTTAAATCTGTATATCAACAAAACTACGCATTGGAAACATTTAGAAAAGCTTATATAGTGTACAATGATTTAATTAGGGTAGATAAATACCTGTCCTAGCGACAGTTCTTCGATAAACATTCCCGATATCGGACAAAACTTGTCCCGCTTCAGATTTGACCAAACACCACAAAAAGACGAGGTAAATCACTGCTCTGATACAACTACGAATTGTTTTATTAAGTTTCAATCGGTAATTTTGCAACGAAACTTAATAATTTTGGTAAATCTATGAAAAACAACGAGGATTTACGCACTTTTGACACATGATGTACTAGCAGTTGACAAATAAAACAATGTTGCCACAATCATCCAAGTTTAGTTTCAACTGTCACCGCGTCAGACTCTTTTTTGCCAAGCTGTACTACCAATTAATACAACAAATGTGATTTTGTATTTTAGGTATTATAGTTAATCTTCCTCTGTTGGTCTTATATCGGTTTCATTTACAAAAGAGTGTTCTATTCCATTCTGACAGTGCCATTATATGATAAGTGATGGGATTAAGGTATTTTCACTAGAGTAAAATGGCTTAATCCCATCACTATCATCACTTGACATTATTTAAATGTAGGTCCAAGTGACAGGTGAGGCGACCGACCAAAAAAAACACCTTAACGTCATTGTGTGTCTGTCAAACAAAATGTCAATGTCTATTATTTCTGGCGCGAAACTCTTATTCCTTCGTCCTCTATTTTCTTTCAATATCTCAAATAAGTGTACAAAATAATGTGATGATCAATCCTGATTCCTTGTTTAAACTATAAATGTATAAAACCATATCTGCAACAAATTGAACATGGAATCGCCGTGTGGTTCCACCGAAAACTTTTCTACAGTGAACAATAAAGATGTGAGAAATACCATAACTTCTAGTGACGATGAAAGTGCTCCCATACAAAGAATCAAGAAACGAGTGAAGCAGTTTTCTGAAAGTGGCAGCGAGGACGAAAATGGACTACCCAAAGAGAGTAAGACTGTACAAGAACACAAATTACAAAGTGATAGTGAATCAGAAAACAACATCGTGCCCACAAGTAGCAAAACAAAGTCGAGAATACGGATGGAGGAAACTTCAGACTCTGATGATTCAAACCAAAACGGAAGTCTAAAGAATGAAGAGCAACAAATGAGAATGAAAAATAAAAGAAACAAGATGAAAGATAAGTTTAAAGGTCTGCTGAGTTCTAGAGGGAAGCATACAACACTACAAGAAAACAGCGATAAACAGTCTTCAGAAGGCAGTCATGGCGAGATCTCGGAACCTTCTGACAATGAAATGTCATCCATAGCCAATATAAAACAGGTAAATACTCTTCTTGAATTCCAAAAAGGTTGAAAGTCCAAAAACCTTTTTGGAATTCTAATGTTTTATGGCCTGTTTAATCAATGGTAGTTTTCAGGCTAGTATAGAAAGTGCTAATAACTTAATTGTAGACTCCTCATTAGTATTAGTTCAAAATACAGTAAGCTATTATGATAGTAAATCATGCAGCAATTCTACATTAGAGTGAGTAGTACCTCAGGTCAATTATTATATATACATATAAAAATGTTATGTTGGTTTGTGTATGCTTCAAAAACTCAAAAGTGCACCGATTGAGCTGAAATTTTAGCATGATATTATAATTGCATCAAGGATTGTTTTTATCTATTTTTTTTTGCGTGGCAGGGTACAGCTAGTAAATTTATAAAAATGAACTGCACTATTGCATAGGGATATACCTATAAAGATAGTGGTGAAGGAAGTCTTAACAAATAAATAAATTTAAATGTTCTAGCCGTGTGTATTATTAAGTTTCACATTATATACTTACTATACATGGGACATCACAAACAAAATTTTCATCCGATGCTTGTGTCCTAGTGCACACTAGTCGTTGAGTCCAGTTAGGTTAGGTTTAATGGGCAGGTGTCCGCAACTCCACGGCCAAGCGCGTACTTTGCGTACGGGTGAGGATATGCCATCTTAGCTCCTCGAGGAAGGCCAGCAGCGGTTTAACGCTACTGGCGATCTCTCGGAGAGCTAGGCCTAGTTTTGTATGCTTTGCTCCCGCTCTAATATTGCTAAATTATGCTAAATGGTGTTGACTACGACTTGGGATCACAGTTTTTCTACAACATGTCTTTGCGTGTCCTTTCTTTATTATTTTTAATCTCTTTGGTGTACAATAAAGACTATTCTATTGTATTCTTTCTTGTGTGTTGAACTTTGTCCTTCCTTTCCTCCATACATACAATGCACAGAAGATGAGAGTCTTTACAGTAACTTTACAGAGGAGGAGAGTCTTTACAATAACTTTTGATCTTTTTAACTTGTTTTTTTACAGAAAATTAAAAAGAGTATGGCTTCTATGTCGTCTATTTGTGATCCTGATACATCCGATGAAGAGGAACAAATGAACAAAAAGCAAATTCCTAAACTGAAAGCCAAGAAGCAACAGAGATCTACCAAACTGATAGAAGCTAAACCAGTGAGGGTAAGTAGTTTGAAGTAACTAAAGTTTTATGAAAACACCATAATTTTGCTATGATACTTTGTTCTCAATCCATTTGAAACACCAGTTTTGGATGACATGGTTTGGTCTTTGTTCACCTGAGAGGACACGTAAAAATCTAACCAAAAATGGGTGTTTTCTTTGGATAAAAGCTAAATTAAGCTTATTAAATATGGTTAGTCCATAAGTATTCTTATAGAAGCAAAAATTCACCATAATATTTAGTATCAGAAATGAGCATCTGTTTAAATCTTAACTCCATTTTGTACACAATTTTTATTTCAACCTGTTTTTGATATTCTTCCACAGATGTCAGCTAAACAGGCAATGGAAAACATGCAATTAATAAAAAGTGAATCTAATCGTATGTTGAGGGAGAAATCAGTATCATTGCCATATCACAGACCAAAAGCTCTGTCCCTCAAAGACATTATGTCAAGAAGAAAGCCTGCCGTTGCGTTAGATGGAAAAGCACTGCCTATCAAAATGAATGAAGAGCAATTGAAACACTATGCGTAAGTATTTTTTGTATAATTTAATAATATGAGATAATTATGGAGATGACAGCAAATAGAAATGTATGGAAGGAGAAGATATCCTTCACCTACCCTGAACCAATTGTAATAACGGCAGGAGGGTGATGATGAGTGATTGTATGATTAGCTGTAGTACGCTGTGTGGAGTTGAGGAGCTGTTTCATAATAAGCGAAATATTCCAGGGTCATTAACATAAAAAAACAGCTACCCTGATAATAAAACAATTAACTGATATTAAAACAATAATTTAAATATTTTTTTTAGGCTATTACTAGAACAGAGACAAAAAGAGATGATGGAATTATGTAAAAGTGAATCAGATGAGGAAGCCACTGAAGCTGAAGAAAAATGTGATGCAATACAGCAAGAAACAGAGAAAACCTCTGATGTCACAAATAATGAGAGTGAAGTTACCACTGAAAAGTCTGTCAACACTATGGAATGTGCTAAAGATGGACTATTCACCAAAACAGATGTTGCTAACAATGATCTTGCATTTACTCAATTGATAGAAAATGAATCAGACAAAACAGCTTTAACTGAAGGGACTATCTTAAATAGTGAAGAAGTTAATAATGAAAAACCTGATTCTCCTAATATCACAAATGATCTCCAAGAAGACATTGCACAAAATGATTCTAACACGGATTTGAAATTAGTTTACAATGATTCTGTAGAAGAAGATCATTTAACAACAGACAAAATTGACAGTATTGAAATGGAAGATAAAATTGAAAATGGTGAAGTTAAAAACAATCATGAGCTAGAAACCAATTCAGAGCAACAGATCTGGAAAGTGTCTACTGAACAAGAAAGCCAATTGATAAGTTTACATTACACTGAAAACAATTCCGAAGAACAGAACAAAACAGCGAAGCCAGAAGACTCTTCTAATGAAATTACTGAAGTCATTCATATTCCTGCAGAAGAAGAAAAACAAGATGACTTTTTCTCAGATGATGATGTTAATATGGAGGATATTGATAGAATAATTGAAAATGCAGAAATATTGAGAGGTAGGTGATTTGATCACTATAACCTTGTAATGTAGTTGTGCTCTTGTTCTTCCTTAGTTAGATGGAGTCAGTGATAAGTGTGTTTTCTTTGTAATTTCAGATGATATTGACATTGTTAACTCTCCAATGCTCATAAGGGACCCTCTACCTTTAAATGCTAAACCTACACTAATGGGTGCCCCTGGTATGGTAATTGACTTGGATGGAGGTACGTTTGTACCCAAAAAGACTGGTGTTGAACTACTAAAAGAGAGGTTTACTTACTTTGCAAGATTGAAAACGCCTGAAGAAATTGAAAGAGAAAAGGAAAAAAAGTGAGTAGAAATTCAATTGCAGTACCCATTAATTAAATCATAACATTATAAGTTGGCTAGTAAAAATTGACATAAATTCCAGATTAAAACCAGGAGCTCAACATTTGAAATTAAAACACGAACTTGAAGAAAAAATTGCAGAACAGAGATCTCTTGAATGGGCAAAACGTCTTGAAGAGGAGAAGCAGCAACACATGGAAATGGAAACTATCTTAGATGATGCTGAAGATAGCTTCGAGAAACTTGAAGGAAAGTTGGAAGAAGATGATACAAAAGAGAATGACAGCTGTTCAGAAAGTGAGGAAGAGGAGCCGGAGGAAAATGATATTGAGTTAAAAGACAAACCAAGGAAACATAACCCAATGCTTGATGATGAAGCTGAAGAATCTGAAACTGAAGAAAACGAAGGTATTGAAGAAATAACCAAAGACAGTGAAGCCAATGAAAACTCTGATGATGGTGATGACAATTTAGAACAAGAAGAAGAAGAAGATGAATCTAGTGATGATGAGTCTTCAGAATCTGAACAAGAAGAAACAACTAAACCTAAAAAAGGCAGAATATTGAAAGCATTTGAGGATTCGGATGATGAAGATACTGCAATTAAACAAGTTGAAGCAGAAACCTTAGTGAAGGATAGTAGTGAAACAAACGACAATGAAGCAGTTGTTGCAGTTTCAAATGAATTTCAAGGTGCTTCTCAAGGTAATTTACCTAAAAAATTAAAAAAATCTATAATTATTGTAAAATCATATTTAGTCGTATGAGGAAAATTGAAAAGGGAGCATCATTGGCATTGGTCTGATGAGCTACTACTGCCAGACAGATTTAGTTGGGATTTTGTCTAATAGATTCAATTTCTCGGATAACTTTTAATATCGTGATGTAGGATATTATGTCAGTTTAAGTTAGGAAGTGTCGAAACAGATGTTGCTACACATTAGTTATGTTTATTATTTATAAATCCTTTTTTTTTAGATGATGTGATACAACTAGCGCAGAGACATGCTTCTGTATCAGATGATCTTTTCACAAGCCAAGAAAGTTCCACAGTTGTTGAGCGAACCAAGGAAGGGAATAGTGCAAGTGATGAAGTTATGACACAAACATTTTCTATATTAGACTCTACATCTGGGATGACCATGGACACGGAACTGAAATCACCCAGTAAATTAAATGTTTTGTGCATGTCGCAGCCCTATCGTGACGTAAGTATTACAGACTTGCTATGTACTAGTTGTGTCCCGCGGACCGCGAAGAATTTTTACGTATTATTTGTCATTTTTTTGTTATATTTTGGCTAATTTACACAATACCTTTAAAAATATTACTTAGATTGTATAGTAGTAGTATTCTACCAAAACTAAGCAGAGCTTGTGCTATGAGTACTAGACAACTGATAAACATACTTATATATTTCGAAATAGATACATTAGTAGTCCCTGACCCTGACTGCTATGCTGGAGGTTGTGGGTTCTATTCCCACCCAGGACAAATGTTGGTGTGAAAACACAATCATTTGTTCTGTGTCTGGGTGTAATTTATCTATAATATGTATGTGTTTAGAAATATATGAATATGTTTATCAGCTGTTTAGTTCCCATAACACAAGTCCTCAAGCTTAACTTGGGACTAAATGGTGTTGTGTGAAAAGTTGTGGAATATTTATTATTATTTATTATTACATTACACCTAGACACAGAATAAATGACATGATATTCTAACTAACAATATTCATTTAAATCCATTCAATTATTTTTGTGTGTAAGTGTTACAAACAAGCATGTTTACATACTTCTATCTTCACAAAGTGTTACATGGATATTACTAGTCTTTTATAGCCACTTTTAATATTTAAAGTTAATTTTTCCTTTGCTTTATCCAGCCCAGTTTAAACAATATTGTGGAGGGCTCACAGCTACCAATAACACAGACTTCTCAATCGCAACTCATCGGAGAAGATATATTGGCTCTTTGTACTGGAAAGTTTTACGATAACGAGTTTGTATCACCTACCGAGGAAAAGGAATATGTCAACAATATGTCTCAAGATTTAGTGAACAATGATTTCCATGACACACAGACAGCTAAGTCTGCAACTAATGACGATATCATTAAAGTTAATGAAGAAATATCTGAAAAAAACAGTGAAAGTATTGAAGTACTAGAAGAAAATAGTAAAAGAACAATTGCAGATGGAAACCTAAAGTCTATGCTTGATGAGTTAGATGATCCTGAGTTCGACAAGCCAAGGGCAAATCATTTCTTCACAGGAGGCAATGCTCAAAAAAAAGAAAATGGCCAAGTTCTTGAAAGTACTCAAATGAAAAAGAAGTTTACAATAGATTCTGATGATGATGATGATGGTGATGAGACAGCCGAAAGAAACGGAGAAGTCGCTCAAGGAAAAAAGAAAAAGCTTAAGAAGAGGAAGGCAGAAAAGAGAGCCCTTCATATTTCAGGTAAAATATTTTTACTTCCATCATGTGAATTAATTTCTCACCTAATATGAATGTAAGCTTGTGAGAAATAAATTGCCAGGAAGAATGTTGACACCTAGGCTTTCCTGGTTTTTTTATTTTGTAGTCGACCGTTTTCTACTTTATTTTTATCTGGCACTTCGCTCGCGAAATCGCGGTTTAGTCCGCGTGCATTTCGTACTTTAACATCCCTCCCACCACCTCTTAGGCCTCATTTACGGAGACGCGGGGCGTCTCGCGTCGCGTGTGGCGTGGCGTGTCGCGGCGCGTCGGACGTTTTTTCTGTTTACGGTGGGGCGGCGCGTGAAGCGGCACGCATCATCGCACGCGTAAACACAAACTTATAGCAATATACGACCATGTTCATAGAGAAGCGAGACGGGAAGCGTGGCGGTGCCCGCCGCGGCGCCCGCACGCGGCGGACAAATCATACTCCATTGCGACGGTGACTTCGCCTGTGTTGCGCAATTTCTAAATAAGACTGACAGAAGATTCCGCCTCGGACATAGCTTCATCGAGAATTGCCGCTACATGCGCCGCCGCGATAAACGCCGCGTGGGACGCGTCGGTGCCATCCGCGGGCTCGGCCGCAAAAAACGCCCTAATTCAAACAAACGCGTCTAAAATCGCTTCTCCGTAAACGCACTCATGCAACGCCATATATTTGAATTTAGTGCGGGCCGCGCCGCTCAACGCAACGCGCGACGCCCCGCGTCTCCGTAAATGAGGCCTTAGTTACGTAAATAAAATATAGCTTATCACACTCACAAATAATGTGGCTTTCTATTTGATAAAGCTTAGGTACTAAATAAAAAAAAAACTCATAGACTTGTGTCCACCAGGACATAAGTTTCGGATGAAAATGTTGTTTGTGATGTCCGGTCTATAGTAAACTAAGTATTGAATATCTTTGCATACACAACACACATAAAATAGCATATTTTTCTTATTTACAGATGATGAAGACGAGGAAGACGAAGAACCAGCTGACGATAATGAGTTCATGTCAGACTTAGAAGATGAAACGGAAAGATTAGTGGAGTATGACTCTGAAGAAAATGAGGTCAGTATACTACACTGTACTGCACGGTACTGCAGTTCTTCCGGCATGTTCACAGATGCGAGAATAGATGACTTTTAGGGCGAGGCTCCACCAAAGCGGAGACGAGAAGAGATGTGTTTTACAACCAATCAGCTTGCGTCATTTTGACCGCTCAGTTCTTAGCTTTAGCGCAATACAATATCCTATTGGTTAATTACGAAAAATCTCCTCTCGTCTCCGCTTTGGTGGAGTTTCGTCCTTACGCCATAATGCGCGATCGTTGCGCTTCCACTATGCGCAGGGTACGCACGAGACATGCATGTTCTGATGTATAACACAAAGACACCCAATGTGTGGCTAAAATTACAACCCAGTGTTCCATACACCAACACGCGTAGCAAGACCACCATAGAAACGGATTTGTCTACAGAAGAATCGACAGATGGTAGAAATATTCATATTGTTTTGAGCACGAAAATGTCAAGAATGAAGAGCAGTCATGTGTGAACACATTGAACATTATTTCTTCCGTTGACATACGGTGTTCATGCTATGCGTGTAACTAGCAACATCTCAATAACATGGTTTGGTGTGCCTTTTGCAAAAAACCCATTATTATCTAAGTTACTAAGAGATTTATTTATTTCATTTATGTTAAAACGGTTTTGGGAAACCAATTACTAATATACAGAATTAATCTAATATACAGAAGTCCTAGAAGAGAATATACAACATTATCGACACTGTCTTCTAAGTAATCGTGCATTTTACATTCACAGATTGAAATCAAGCCAGATAAACCGAAGAAGAAACGTAAAGCGACTGATTTCTTTGAGCAAGAGGCAGAACTGACGAGTGAAGACGAATGGGTGGGGTCCGGAGATGAAGACGAGAAGGGCCTGGACAGGATGGAGCGGGAAGAGGGAGATGATGACGTCTTCCATCAGGGACAACTTAGAAAGGAGCTAGGACAGATACATATGTACGTATATCTGTTTAATAATAATTTGTTCTGTGTCTGGGTGTAATTTATCTATAATATGTATGTATTTAGAAGTATATAAGTATGTTTATCAGCTGTTTAGTACCCATAACACAAGCTCTCAAGCTTAACTTGGGACTAAATGGCGTTGTGTGAAAAAGTTGTGGAATATTTATTTATTATTATTTAAGTAAGAAGTAGTAACCGGTTCGAAGTCAAAGTCAAATCATTTATTTATTTGAATTAGACCCATAAGAGGCTCTTTTGTACGTCAGACTTAATAAATTAAGAGATTGATTCTAGTAGCACATTCTAAAAGGTAGTTTCTTAGGGAGAAGAATGTGCAAGAAAGTCCATACTTACTCCTTTAAAGTACATTTGGTTGGTAAGCTGGCAGTGGCACTGAAGTAGACTGCCCATTAGTTCCCAGAGTCCACTGGATACTTGTCGAGGGCGCGGTGAATCCTGTACCCCCGCCCGGAGTTCGGTCGAGGAACACAAATACAATACAATATTTAAGGTTCAATATTCGCGATAAGTGACTGCTCTCAACAATGAATAAGATTTGTTTTTATTACATCTCAATATTCTTAATTCTAGGCGAGATGTGCTGGACCAAGATAAACGAGAAGTGAGAATTATACAAGAGTTATTATTCGAAGACGGTGATCTTGGTGACGGACATCGGCAGCGAAAATTCCGATGGAGAAATGCAGGTAATTTGATATTGAATTAAATTAAAACTCATCCATTGTCATTGGAATTTTGTTTCCAGACTTCATTCTGAAATAGACCATTGTGCGGGAACCATGGCAGCTGTCTTCTGAATGCTATAAGCCCACATCCCTCTAGAAACAGGTTAAACCTCCTAAACTGGTCAGGGCATTCACAAGTGAATTTCGGTGATCCGAAGATCCTCTTCCGTATATTGGGGACACCTGAACCCTAAAGAAGCATGTGCACTACCGTTTTTTCCTTCATGCATGCCTGCATAGAGGACTGGTCTGTATACCTTTTGTGTAGAAGTGTTGCCTAACGAGCAGTGTGTGCAACTTTAATGCGCTTAATCTAAGCAGTTTTCCATACATTTGCAAAAGAAAAAAATACGTGTTGAATATTTTCTTGTAATCTAGATGACGGACTAAAAACTATTTTTTTTTTCAAATACCCCTTATTGACCCTGGTGGGCACAGTGAAATTTTAAATATGTAAGTAGGAGCGAAGAAAAGCACTATGAACATAATTTGTTCCACTCAAACCCTTTTTTTTATTTTATAGGTGAAGAAGATGAAACTGGTACAGTACCTGATGAATTCGCTGATACACAGGAAGAAGAATTTGAATCTGAAGAACAGTGGAGGAAACAGAGGCATGAACGGGAGGTGTTTTTGAGGACAATGGTTAGAATCACTACTTTTTAAACTAACGCATATACTGGTACTATGCTATTATTTCAAACTAATGTTTGAAAGTACTCTGTAATATTCTGTCTTATTAGAAAAAGAAGGTACCTATATCTTTTAAAAATGTATGCACTGCCTTGCTGGTCTAGTGATCACAAGTGTTTCTGCTAAGTATGAGAGGACCGCATACTCTTCTTAAACTCAGGAGAGTTCTATTCCCGTGATGGGAAATGTTTCTTACTGGAAATCTTCAGTAGCAGCTTCAGAGCCACCGGGTGCAGTGCAAAACCAAAGCGGCATAGTTGGTGTTGTACCAGATGGCAATAGGGGTTTAACATGGTACTGAACATAGCTGGGGTAAAGTAGGTGTATTATATAGGGTGACTGGTAAGTAGTGACCGATACTTAATCACGTGATTGTACATGGGTACAATCACGTGTTTATATAAGGATACGAATAACTTTCCCAAAGAAACTTTTTCTATACTCATTAACTTTCAATTAATTCAAATTACGACGACGGTGGGGGTGGCGGGGGAGCGTTTGACACTACTACTACTAGTAGATTTTGCCCTTCCCGAGGTCAGACTATCAGCTGATAGATCGTAACGCCTTTCAAACAGCGTTTTTGTTATTTTATTGTGTTATAAATTATTGTGTTTTAAAAAAATATCTTTGGGAGAGTTTAATGAAATCATGAATACAATCACGTGTTTAAGTATCGGTCACTAATTACCAGTCACCCTATATAACACCTCTGCCTAATCCTCTGGGCAAAAGACAGGCGTGATGTGGCATAGTATCTACAGGATAATGAGTCATTAAAATTTATTAACATTTCAGCAACAAGATGAAGAAGAAGGCGCCAACGTTAGTGTTAATAGAACAACAATAATAAAGGCGAATCTCTCTTCGAAGTCGATGTCCACTCTGCTTCAAGAAGTTAATCAATCGAAAACTGAAAATACCGACAGTCCTATTGTTCAAGAGAAGAAGACGGCTAAAGATATACCTAGCCCGAAAAAGTCGTTCACTATGTTACAGGTAAGGGTTTTTCCTAACATTATCAAAATATGACTTTTTTTTTTTTTTTTTTTTAAATATTATAAACTAGTACTTGACTGCAATCCCACCTGATGGTAAGCAGTGATGCAATCGTTGATGGTGAGGCGCACTAGTTTATTAGGAGCCTATTCACTCTTGCCTTGAAGACACCCAAATTATAATCGGACGGGAAGACCGCAGCAGGCAAATTGTTCCAGTCCCTTGATGTACGTGGTATAAACGACGAGGCGAACCGCTTGGTCCGGGTCGTAGAGGTTTCAACAACATAAGGGTGGATACTCGCCGTACGTCGGCTCTTATCATAAATGTCACCAAGTCACCTTTACCACTTCGAAAGGACATCAAGGTGTTCTGTATGATTGAAAATTTAATGTGATAGTTAGTTTCTAGTATTAATTATATTGCATGACATATATTTCCACTTTTGTACGTAACTTATAATTTACCTTTGTTTCACAATTTATAAATGAATCTTGAATCAACATTTTTGGTCCAACTCTACAGCCTTATTTCAATAAATGAACCTAGATTTAGATGTTTGATTGATAATAATTCTGTTATTTCAGCAAAATTACCATGTTTCTTTGCTAACGCGCGGTCGAGGTGCTCTGGCGCGATTAGCCGCGTTAGCTACACCTCTAGCAGCTGATGATGACGCGCCAAAAATTGGCTCTCTGACAACTCACAAGGGAAACTTTGTCTTTACCGCTCTTACACAAGACGACGACGATGTACCGAAGGTTAAAAGGCTATGTTAATAACTACCTACATAGAATAGATACCTACTCCAAATTATAATTTTAGCAAGCCAGGCAGCCTTATCGCTAAAAGCGATCTCTTACAGACAAGATATCTTTTCTTACATACATAACGTCACGCCTGTAATCCCCGAAGGGCTAGGCAGAGGTGTACCTGGTAGTACACCCACATTTCGCCAGTTATGTTTGAGTCCCATGCTCGCCCCCTAGCGAGCCTATTGCCATCAATCGGGTACAAATCTGGTTATCGGGTTAGACTGGAAGCTGACCCCAACATAATAGTAAAATATTTATAAACAAGATTAACATAGTTGGAAGACGGCTAGGCAGATGATATATCCTTTCTCTATCAAGTCCATACAAAGGTTGTACATAAGCCCGCTTACTAAAACACCCTCTGGCTACATAGTTTACTTTAAGTCATTTTAATATTGTAGTTCACGTGTAGTCCTCTCGCTTTCCAGAAATTTAACTTTAATTTGATGACTTTTTTATTTTCAGGTAACAATAAAACGAAAAGCTGACGTTAATCTAGGAACACCAAAGCTAGTAAAGAAAATGAAAATTGAAGAAAAACTGATTCATTCTAAGAGTAGTCTATTTGATCATTTAAATCTATAGATTTAAATTATTTTATATTATGACTCTTAGGATGCTCTTTCTCATCAAAATTACGATGATTTGTGGACTGAGGCCACAGATATCGTAATAGATACTTTTTAAGATATTTCAAGACTGTGAGGTGCCTTTGTAATACTTCGATACTGTTATTTACTAGTATGTAGTTCATCACTTACTGAAACCGAATATTTGGGGCTGTATGTTACGTACAAAGCTATTCAACTAAGAATTGTAACATTATAAGCTAGACGACAAAATTTTAGTTTTAGTGCTTCATCTAGATTACTAGAAAACATTAGATACATATTTTTCCTTTTTCCACGTTATCCAATATAAACGTCAAAATGTCGCATGACGTCACGATTTCGTAGTTTGCACTGAATTATGACGTCACACCAGGGGGTCGAGTCTGCTATTGCAATCGTGTCTCAATGACCGGTCAATAATCGATTTTTGACGTATAACGTCAAACTTATGACACATTTCCCATACAAAAACTGTCAAAGTTGTCAAATATTCGATCAATGACCGGTCATTGGGACACGATTGCAAGAGCAGACTCGAGCCCCTGGACACCTTAATTTTTATTATCTAACTAATGGCCTAAATAGAATTATGATATTCATACACCACCGTCTTGCCCATTTATTCATTCCATAGACCGGTTAAACTGCTGAAAAGGCTGTACAATTTGTAGTTATTCACATTATGATGGATTTGTACCGGGCCCAGTACAATTTTATACATATTGTGTAGTTTTACCAGTCTGTAATTCTATTAAAGGGAATAGGGCCTAATGTGCTAAAAATTGTAAGGTGCAGTTTTCCCAAGTCATAAAATGGTGCATAGTCATCCTTGTTGTTCGCCAGTTATGCTTAGCAAAGCAGCACCTCATTCACTCATGTTGGAACAAAGTCAGATAATTAAAACAAATTAAACATAAATGGCTAATAGCAATTTTTGTTATGACATAAATTATAGATTATAGTTTAACAGCTGCATTGCTATTTTGTATAAATCTCTCTGTAAATTTAGGTGAAGTAATGATAAAGAAAGCTATCATCCCATATTAATGCTATATACTGCTGTTTACATAACTTACATTGACAGTTTACTTCACCTAACTTTTCACGGGATCGAATTTATCAGAATCGATCGTGGTCATTGATCTTCCTTTTCGAAGTTGAATTGCATTGTTAGTAAAGATTATATAGTGTGCGTTAAAATGTTGGTTTCCAGTAATGTAATGTAAATAATGTGTTTTAAAGAATGAATAGAGAATGAAGACTATCGAAGACACAGTTTTCAGACTTGAAAGTTATATAGTTGTGACATATTTGTAACTAAGTTTAATTATAAAATATAAATTAACTTATTTAATATTAATTTTGGCTTTAATTTATAACACCCTTAAAATTCTTTGAGTCTTTCAGTGTTTTCTTGAGAGAGGATTATTTTGCCCACAATATGCCTATATTTGTATTTGAATTCTCAAGGTACAGACGCCAGCGCATCAAGTTTACATCAAGTTGTACCCTGAACTGTCAAATTTTCCCAATTGAAAATGAACCTATTTGTTATAAAGTTGATAAACTAGCACAAAAATTTCACACATTGGGGTAGCCTGATGTGCGCCTCTGTACATTCAGTACGATAACCATACCCTGGTGTCCATCGGCAGTAAAAGTTAAAACTACCGACACTAACGTTGGATTCATAATCTGATCAATAGCCAAAGAGATTTAAAATACTATAGAGCGGGCATGTCAAGGAAATGTCATAGAAAAACTTTGATCCCATGTCTCAGTAACGCCATCTAGAGTAATATATGAATATGTGAGCGGCAGCGGAGCGTACTACAAAAAACTCATAGAATTGTATCCAGCAGGTCACACTTTTTCGGACGAAAATTTTGTTCGTGATGTCCGGTCTATAGGTATTGAATGTCTTTGTCAATAGCCAACGATACTTGTACATATATATACATACAAACATAACATCACGCCTGCAATCCCCGAAGGGTTAAGCAGAGGTGTAGGTACCTGGTAGTAGGTAACCTTTCGCCAGTTATGTTTAAGTCCCATGTAATAGGGGCGAGCCTATTGCCATCAATCGGGCTCAAATCCAGTCTCCGGTTTGCTACTGAGAAATTCCAGATGGAAAAACTCTATAACACTGCCCGACTCGGGGATCGAACCCGGGACATCACGCTCAGCAGTAGTCACAGAGTACATTATACTAGCAGTAAAGCTGGCGACCACTAGACCAACGAGGCAGGCATATTTTCTGTTAATTATTACTTCACATAATCTTCAACATGTACTTACTCTTCATTGGCGTTTCACTCTTTGCCACAGAAGAGAGTTGTTATACACCTTTTAGTGATTTTATGGTTCCGTACCTCACAAAAGAAAAGTCGCCGTCAGCCCGTCTGTCTGTCCCTTTATCTCGGGAACCCACGAAGGTATTGAGTTAAAATTACCCATCAAACTGAGAACCTCTTCCTTTTTTAAAGTAGGCCAAAAAGAAGGGATCTGTGCTATAAAATAAAGCACAGCTAGTCTCTTGTATAAATCTGTCACAGAGGTTCACCAACAGACGGAACCCGAGTAGGTACCGAAATCATGAAAGTTGAGATAGAATGAATAATGTAGAAGTTATTTATCTGTTAAATTATCTGTTTTCAATCGGTTATTAGCCTTCAATACAATGCTATTAGAATTTAAAGTTAAAAAAAACTTAACTCGCTTCAGACTCAGAGCTTACTAGCAGAAGTCACGCGGTTTCACCCGCGTAGTTCCTGTTCCCGTGGGATTACAGGGATAAAAAGCAGCCTATGTCATCCGGAAATATTGTAGATTTCCACCAGTAATTTTTAAAATTGGATCATAAGTTTCGAATATTACCCCCTACATACAAACTTACAAACAAACATTTTACCTCTATAAAATATTAGTACCTATAGATAACACTATCTGGAATATTATAATATTAGATATACATTTTATTTAGAATACTTAATTTAAACTGGCTTATTTCCTTAGACTTGTGTTCGTTATGACTTATTGCAAATATTATAGTTTGTAAGATTATGAATGACCTTGTAGTATCTAGTTATACATATAAATCGTATCCAATCTGTCCTAACTGCGATTACCTACCTACACCTTCCGATTTCCTAGTTGGGATTCTACAAATCAGATAGTGTATTAAGCCCATTACCGGCTGAAATATATTATTGAAAATATGTTAAGTAGGTAGTTGGCCTTAAAATGGAAACGTCATTATATGACAAGTTTTTCTTGAATGCTATGGAAGAAGACAAATCATTGAGAAATAGGTTAACCAAAATTCGGACAGCCCGGTCGATTCAGTAAAAGTCACGCCGTGAAAACTTGAGTGAAGTGAACTGTCAATGCCTAACATTAGCATGGAATGACAGCTCAATTCGCCCTCACTACGCGGCCGGCCTACATTTTCACGCGGTGATTTGACCACTATCACAGGTCGGCAACCTCAAATGCGAGTGGCACGGATTTTAAATTTTTACTAGCGGCACATTTTGTTCTGCCATTGTTTTTTAAACAAAAAAAAACAAACGACTTCATAAAAAACACTAACAGGTGAAAAATATTTCCAGTTTTGGGAGTCTGTGGCTTTGGTGGTTTTGTTTCGTTCATTATTGGCCACCAACTTGGAGTTATGTCGGAGGAGAAGTCGGTTGTTTTTTTCTTTGTAAAAAAGTCATTGAAATCGGTTAACAATAATTGCTAAAGAAGTTCTTTCTAAATATTAATCTGTACATTTCTGCCGGGCCCCTATTAAAATAGACAGGCGTAATGTTATGTTATGGAACAAAAACTCTGCACAGACATCTGACTGTAGCAATCGCGAATAATTTGCTGTTATGCGTTGAAGAGTTCCGTTGCCTGTCTTCTTCATCAGTTTTTCTTCACAAAATGATGGGTATGTACTTTCTAAATGAAAATGCTTGATTTGTTACTAGAAATGTAAAAATCGGTACGTGTGTACCTGTGTCGGTACGTGTGTGTATATTTTTTGAAGTGTTCCCTCAATTCCTCGAGGATTCCTCATCAGATATGAGTTTTGATACAAATGGGACCAATCTGTTAGTAGGTATAGGGTATACTAACAGATTGGTCCCATTTGTATCAAAACTCAAATTAAAAAATAATTTTGAAAATCGGTTCATAAATGACGAAGTACTGAGGTAACAAACCATAAAACAAAAAAAAAAATACAACCGAATTGAGAACCTCCTCCTTTTTTTGAAGTCGGTTAAAAATAACATGGAATGAATGACATGCTGGATTTGGGTCTTTGTAATTAAATATTATGGTTTTGCTAAAACACGTTCCCAAAAGGTTTTCCCATATTGAATGGCAATACTGGTTTCTTACAAAATCAATTTTAATTCAATCTAACCATAATTATTTCTTGCGAGAGTTCAACAAATCATTAGAATTTAGATGCGGCGAAAATTATATTGCTCTCGCAAAAATGTAAAATTGGGCAAGTCTGGTAACAAAAACTGCGTTTTACAATGTTGGTTGCATTGCCACAAGTATATCCTTCCGTTTGTCGTCTCCCTTCTTCCCTTGTTTAGTGAATTTGTCCTTGTCACTCTCCGACCAATCAGCAACCTCAATACGCAGCTATCTCTGTCAGCTGGTCGCGTATTCGCCGGGTACTGTGTGGCGTTTCGTTCGCACAGCCGAGCCGGCTCAATCAATGCTTTTTTTCTGTGGCGGTGTGGTGTTGTAGTGTAGCGTGGAAGAATTCTAGTCAAATAAATCTGAAAAATATAAGTGCTCCTAATAAAAATATAAATAACGTCGAAATGGCGAACGAGAACAATGATATGAGCGACATCGTCAAAAAATGCAATATCCTTTTGTTGGATATTGAAGGGACCACAACATCGATCAGCTTTGTTAAGGTAGGTCTAACGATTGACCGGCCGGTGTTTTGTCTCAACATGTGTTTTTGTATAACCGTTATTTGCTCCATATATTTTTTTAGGAATCGTTTACGTGCGTCTACTTACAACACATAATCACCATGCAAAATGGTCGCGTTTTCAGATTCGCAACATGGAGGACGAAATCAAAATGGTACCCCTTTTCATGTTCCTTTCATTGTCTGATTTATCCACGTGTTCTAAGCTTATTTACTGCTGATTATACAGCTTTTCTAATCTTATTTCATAAAGCAATTCTGATATTTTCAATATGTAAATGGATTGAACATAGTTTCGTATTTATTGATTTATTTTAGCGAAACGGCTAATGGACGTGGACTGGACCCTAGAGTTAGGTTGCCTTTGTATCAAAAGTATATTGTAAGTCCTCGAAAATAAAAAAAAATATCAGTACTTTTTTATAGTGCGTAGTTGCGTGCTATCACACCTACCGGCTTGAACAGCTGTTCCGAGCAGCTGGCTGGTAAAAAAAATGTGGAACAATAATTAACTGTCCTCTTTCAATAGCATTGAGCTTGAACCCGCTTGCGTTGGCCTTGTCGCACTCCCATGAGGAATACAGAATGTGACAGAGATAAAAAAAAACGCAAGTGGTGTTTCATTTGTCAGCATTGTTGATGAATTCACGATTTTACCTGGCCGTCTGGGCGAGGGGAATGTACCTATAAAACGAGTTCCGACACTGCACAGTATTTTTTATAAAGTTTTTTTTACCATTACGTAGGTATTTACACTGTCAGTACCTATTCAGGCTAGATCCGAATTAAAACATTTATGAGGCAGACGTGGAAAATAGGTACCAACGGGTAGCCATTTAAATTATAGGGCAAGTAGGTAGGTACCTATTTTACGCAAAATAATAACTTTGTTGCTAAAGTAATAAAGGTTATTGTTTTTTGCAGCCTTTAGGTAGGTAAGTAAGGTACCTACCTACATCTTTAACTCGCCCCCTTTTCTCCTCACAAAATGAGGTTACCTTAGCGGTGTCGTGTTGTTAATTAAAGTTAGGGCTGTAACATTATATGGTAGCGGTTTCAAGCAAAAAAGAAAAAAGAATCGAATTTTAATTGAAAGATTTAAAACCACTTTTTTAGCGCAAAAAGCGCCTCATTCGCCGCTCGCGCGATTCGTCTCGTCAGCTGTTAGAGTACAGCTGATTCATGGTGTTTTTCATTCGTTTAGGTTTACGAGTTCAAATCAGCTGTTTCCTTTTTATACCTGCTATGTCATTCATTCATTAAAGTAGGTATAACACATGTCTATTGTTTATATCTTAGATCTTATTGATGATCAAATAGGTATCTACCTAAATCGCGGTCATACCTACAGATATTGGAGTATTCCCGTTTGAGCACCTATGCATTTAGCACCAAAGGTATTCCCATTTCCCATAGGTTAATGCATAGGTGCTCAATAAATAGGTGCTCAAACGGGAATACTCCGAAATATTAATAGCTAGATTATAGTGTAGTGTAGACAACGCTAGCTCGTTGTTCTATTACCTACATTAATTCTTATAGGGCTTTTTACACTATTCAATTTGTAGGAAACCTAACTAGGAAATCGGTAGGTGTAGGTAATCGCAGTTAGAACAGATTCGATCCGATTTAAGGTAAATAGGAGGTTCCAACCGCTTGGTTGCTTCCTAACTGTTCCTAGTTAGGTTTCCTACAAATTTAATAGTGTAGTAAGCCCTTTAGCCATCATACCTAAACAATAGGAAGGTATAGAAAGAAACCTACCTACCTACCTAGGAAGTTAAAATATGTAGGTCCGCGGCCGCGACAGCCACCATCATCTCGGGGAGCATGGTTCGAGAATTTGGGTGTTTTTCACTCGAAAGTCGGTCGAATAATGAAATAACACCCAGTGGAATAATTAGAGCATGGTTTTGTATAACAATGTTGGGTAGAGGTGCGTCCCTATCGCGGGCGCCGCGGGCTGGGTCGCTCGGCTAGGTAGGCTCGCTATCCGGTTTGGACACCGGCGGCAAGTCGCGCAGTTCGTTCACCCACCGACTTGCCGCATCGTAGGTAGACGATGCAGTTTCACCAGGGCATCATGTTATGCTAAATTCAAAGGCATGGTGGTTACTTTTTAGAGGCGAGAGTTTTAAATTAAGACTGAGAATAAGCAATGTTGCTTAAAAGGCTACAAGTTAAAAGAAATGGATTGTCGTTGAGCTAGCTATTGTTGTATAGGTAGTCATGTTTACACAAAGGTTCCCCAAACACATTGTCTTTTTTTAATAGGTATCTAAGCCAAAATGCTTTTTGGAACCCTTGAACAGTGTAGGTAGGTAGGTAGGCACCTACGCACATAACTATCATCCATTGCTGGACATGGCTCTGCTCTAAGCTGTGTTTCTCGCATCCGTCTCATTACCGCGACATTCAGCTTCATAGGTATTCGGGAATCATAACTTATGCGAAAATAGTTACAAATTGAAAATGAAAAATTTTAATACAGGTAGGTAAAGCCACTAGGAGGAACAAGGTACCTACAAGATCTTACTGAGAGCAAAGAAATCGATTTTATTAATGTAGGCAGTGGGGAGGTGGTATCTATTATCAGACGACTGGGTTTGGTACCTACCTACGCGCCGGACAGTGGGTTTGGTTGGCAACCTACAACAAATAGAAGACGACATATTTTTAGCACATAGGTAGGTAGGTACTTACTAAACCTGAAAAGGTTTTCGCACTTACCATTATGAACAACTTAAACTATGAATCGAGCCCAGAAATAGAGAAAACAATCAGCGGTTCCACACGTTTTCTCGAGACGTGTTCCTACAGCAATGTATGAACAGCTGTTTCGCTATTTCAGTATTCGTCTAATGGTAAAAGTTAATCATAATGATAATTACAACAACCCCTTTGCGGGTTATAGGCACTAATAAAAATAATCTTGTATCGGTAAGTTTGTATTGACTTCCAGTTCGGCGACAATTATAATTTATGCGTTTCAAATGAGAATGAGAACGTCAATGACCTCTATCTGTCAAATGTCGCTTGAAAAGTACGGTTTGCAACGAAACCTTAATCGCGTATCAACTATTTTCTTTTTTTTTGTTTTACCGAGTCGAAGTTATTCAAAATGAAAAAAAACAACTTAAATTAATTAGTCTTGTGGAGTGCTTACGTTTTATTTATTAATTCTGTTTGTTACACGGTTGTTAGTTGTTGTTGATATTATTTGTTTCCATCTCCCTGACTGCTCGAAAATGTGTGAACGAGGCGCTGTTTTGCATGGGAGGGCTTGAGATATTATCTCCAATTTAAACAAATACTTTGAGAGTACAATTTAGAAAATTACTCGTTCGTAATAAATAAATTATATTTAGAAAAAATCTTGTTTTGCTAATCTTACCCAATTTATTTGAATTGACAGCTATGACGTCACAAAATGGCGAAAGGTTATTCCTATTCTCATTTGAAACGCATAGTAATTACCTATTTCGTGTCCACGCTGTCCGCTCCAAGACGGATTAGACCGCTCCGCCCAAAAACCGCGCGTGGTGTGCTTCTGTACAAATAGCAGCCTAACGTGCGTTCGCAATTTTAGTTACTTAACAACATCACGCCTGTAATCCCCGAAGGGCTAGGCAGAGGTGTACCTGGTGGGCACACCCCCATTATGTTTAATTCATTAAAACCCGAGAGGACACCGGTGTCCGCGCTGTCATTGTCTTTCTATTGTGTCTCTAATTGCTGCTAGCTGCTACTGAGAAATTCCAGAAGGAAAAACTCAATAACACTGTTCGACCTGGGCATCGAAACCCGAGACCTCATGCTCAGCAGTATCGCTTGCGACCACTAAACCAACGACGCATGCAGTCTAGGCGGTTTTAGTTACATTTAAGTTGAATTCGTAAAAAATTGAATTTTATGGACCCACAATATTGATTTGCAAAATGTTTAGTCCATGAACATAAAATTCAGTTTGCGTTGCGCTACCTACAACTGCTAATATCAAATATTAATGTTTATTAAGGTTAAAATCAATTAAATTTTTATACCTAAACAAAATAATAATAAGTTGATATTTCTATGGTAGGTTTTACCAAAAAAGACAGCGCGCGGACGTTTTAATAAACTTAGGGACAAATTATGTAAAATTTTTATGGGATCAAATGGCAACTACTTCGCATCGAACTAAAAAAGAATCACAAAAATCTCGAAGTAATTGGTGTATAGGTACCTACCTACATAAAAAAAAATACCGATCGAATTAAGAACATTCTCCTGAAGTCGGTTAAAAACCACCAAAGCCACAGACTTCCTAATTTATTAGAGTAGGTATTTTGCAGAGATATTTTACACCGGTTAGTGTTTTTATGAAGTCGGTTCATCGGTTGTAATAAAATAATATCAATGAAAAATTGTAAAGTTAGTCTTGATTTTTTGGTATTTTCCTAGGCAGAAAAACTATGAATGGTCTTTCTACGGTACCTACCATTATTTTATAAACGAATCAGCGATAATAAAAACTCATTTGCAAGAAAAATAACTGTAGTACCTACCTACAGGCTACAAATAACATTTTTTTTTTTTTTTTTATTTATTTATTTATTTTTAACCAACTTATATTAACAGTTCACAACTAAACATATAAGCTATTGGTTGAGGAAATATAAAATCGAAATAGTAACAAAATTAAGTAATAATAATAAAATAGAAATAAACAGACAAGAACACAGATAAACTAAAATAAAATAATGTAATGTTTCTTATTTTAAATAATCTTGGGAGATAGTGCTTGGAGTGGCAATGGACTCCAGATACCGAGAAGCAGTGTTCAGGAGTCTCAGTTCGGTACTTGCAAAGATATCTGCGCCTACGTCATACGTCAACATGTTATTGATATGGGTAAGGGCTAGAAACAGTGGGCTGGTCTTAAGGGTTATGGAGCAGGTTGGAGGAATGGAAAAAAGAGGACGTTGGCGTGGGCGAAGAACGCGTCTAATAGGAAGAGGGACGTTAAAGGAGATGTGTTCCAATAGCGAGGAATTGAAAAGGGAACCACGAATTAGACGTATGACGTATTTGACAAGAGCAAGATTTCTCCTGACTTCCAAACTCTGGTAGGTCACCATACCAAGCACGAATGGTGTAGGGTACATGTATGGGTACAACCCATATAATTTGAGGTAGAGGTAACGGACAAAAGACTTCTGAACCTTTTCTATTACCAGTTTAAAGGCTTTCATAGCGAAATACTTTTCGAGTGTACGCATTCAGAGAAACCACGTTTTTGAGAAAAGAAAAGAGCACGTGGAATCATGACGAATAACGCCCATTGTTGAATATACAGGAATAACTGAGACCTTTTAACTTCAAAGGTTAGCTTTGTACCTAGTTGGTCGCTTGTGGGAGACAGCCCGGCCGCTAAATAACATACAACACTGCTTTTCAGGGTTCATTGTACCTTATTATTTCTTAGACGAGATCATTAACTTTTATTTGGAAAGAAATAAGGCATTAGCGTTCAAATAAGTGGCCACCATTAATTACGTGAGGTGATTTTGACGAATTTTTGAGATTGACCCCCACTGCAATGGTGAGATGTGAGATGTCGTGGACTCGACGACTCGAAAATGCGTATTTATAGTGTAAATATGTATGTTAAAATGTTCTTGAATAATTAAATAAAAAATCCTTAGTTATTGAAATCAAGGAGCTACTGTGAGAGCAGTAGCAGCAGTGATGGAATAAAATACTCTCAGAGAGTTCTGTTCTAATCTACTGTGGTAACAGCGATAAATATTTTTGTTTCGGGTACATTGCAGTCTTGTAGTTATATTTTAGAGAGAAGCACGTTGTACATAATATTTTAACCCGGTATTCTTGCATTTTATACTATTTCATGCTGAATAATTAATTACTTGATATTTGCCGTGATCTCTCTCCCCTAACTTACCATCAACTGCTCGATTCAGTAAATTAAATACTTGAGTGACTTTAACTATCAAAAAGTACATAAGTTTTCCTAGCATTAGTATGGAATGACAGCTCGATTCGCCTTCCCTTTACCTACATTTCCACGTGGTGATTTTTACAGAATATCACAGCAGATTGGTTGTGGCAGTGGTAAACGCAAGCCTAAGGCCGGCAATACACGGACCGCTTAAAGCAGTCAGGGGCGACAGCTTCAAGCTGCGACTGCACAGTGAACTGCAGAGTTCTATGGACGCACATACACGAACCGCTCGAGCAGTTGCAACTGATTCGGGCGGTCGACAGCACGGTGAATTTTCATCGTACGGTCAAGCAGTCGCCAGGCATACACTGACTGCTCGAGCTGTCGACTACTCTCGCGCAGTTACCCCCGCCCGCACTCTTCATTCCTTAGTTCCAAAAACAAGCGATTAAATTCTCCATTATAATTTCGTATTTCTAATATTGGATGAACCCCCAATTTTCTGAGCAAAAGCAGCAGAAGTGCTTCCACCTCAAAATATATGATGATACTGATGGATACTGATTTGAAATTGCCAACTGCTCGAGTAGTTATCAATGGCAGCCTCAAGCTGTTGACTCTTGACTGCAAGAGCGGTCCGTGTATGTTGATCACTAGGTAACTGCTCGAGCAGTCAGTGTATTGCCGGCCTAATAAATGTATGTAGATTTAGAAGATATCTAGTTATACGTAAAAGTACCAGTTTATAAATGTATCGTGAATAAGGGAATGTGCACCAGGTATTTGACACAGAAACAAGTGTCTTGTCTATTCGTACTATGCTAATGTACAGCTTTGGCGACGGCTCCGTTACCGTGAACTGGTCGATCCATTCTGCGTGATAAATTTCTGCCAGTCCCATATACCTACGTAGCGTCGAAACTAAAGACGCTTAAGTACTAAATATTCGTACATATTAGGTACACAATACATGTTTAGCATAAAAGCGGGTTTAGTGCTAAATCATTAGAGCTGACGACACGTATGACTCCCCCAGAAAGGCGCGACGCGACAATGAACTTGATTTTAGGATGTATTTCTATGAATCGCGTGATCCTTTATGTCGCAGTTTAATTCGGTTGCTAACCCGTAGATTCGGAATTAATTTTATATGAATTCTGACGCTGGTTCACACGTTAGTTCAGCCATCGACACTAGTATTTTCAAGACGAGTTAGGAGCATTTTTTGATACCTATGACCTATGCAGTGCACCTTGGAAAGCTGGTGCCGGGTATTTTTTTTTACTCGATTAGATGGATATAGGGAATGCAATCTCGTCTCGCCGAGATCCCGATCTCGCGAGATCTCGGCCATATTTTACGAGATTGGATCTCGTCAAATTTCGTACGAGATCTCGCGAGATAACGAGATCGACAAATGCAACGTGACGATGTGTATTTCATAGCGCGGCTGCGCGCGAACTGAATCCTGGCCGGCCATGCGGCCGAGCCTGGCGCATCTGACAGACGACTTCTGATTTTGCATGCAAAATATAATAAAATAAAGTCGTCTGTCAGATGATACTCTCGACATGATGTGATTTTTGAGAAGCCATTTTCAGACAAACTAACTTGCCTTTCCGTACCTTGATAACTTCATCTGACTTCTACTTTAAACTTCTTTTATTTGATTAATACGATCTCACAACATTTATTTAAGAACTTGTGAAGTTAAGTTTTTGTTTTGTTGCATTTATTTACCATAAGTAATGATCCTATTACTCTTAATTATTGAAACTAAAGTAATAATTTACAAAAGACTAAATATAGATAATTATTGTTATGTTACCAATATTGTAAGAATTTGAACCGATTAGCTACAGTAGGTATAATAATTATGGACATAAACAAATGTTATTAGAGTTAGAGACAAAATATTATGTACTCTGTTGATTTTTAAAATAAAACTTACATTATTTTTATAACTAAGCAACGCAGTTTCTATTTAATTACATATGCAAATGCTTGTTTTAAGAACTAGTAATTGACATATTACTAGTTCTTAAAACAAGCATTTGCATATGTTTTAATTGTGATTCTCCCAATCTCGCGAGATCCCGTAATTTGCGAGATCTCGCGAGACTGGGTTTTGAGTCTCGCGAGATCTCGCTAGGCGGAAATCTCGTACGAGATTGCATACCCTAGATGGATATATCTATATACTGTCGTCTCATATTAATATTGCCCGCGGCTTCGCCCGGGTAAACAGTAACTTTCCCAAGAATATCGCCAGTGGAATAAAAAGACCTATGTGTTAATCTAGGAAATGGTCTATTTTTGTACCAATTTTCATCCAAATCTGTACAAAGGTTTTCGCGTGATCGATTAATAACCAAACATCTTCCCAAACTGAACTTTGCTTGTCATAGAGAGGCGGATGGGAAACCAACAGCAAAATCTTGGGACTTTCACTCGCATGCGTTCGGACACCTGTAACTGTTCCAATGCAGGGCAAAGGCCTTTTTCCATACAGAGAAGGCACGAGCTCAAGGCGGAATGGCGATTTCATACTAATATCTATATGTATAAAAGAAAGTCGTGTTAGTTACTTCGCTTATAACTCAAGAACGCAGCGCCATCTTGGATGACATGACAGGAGTCAAACTTCCCAGTTCATTATCAGGTGACAATTTGAAATTGACAAGTCTTAAGCTAAACCCAAGAAGGTAAGGTTGTCAATTTATAATACGCACCTACGTTCTGAAATTTATTTTGTTACTAAACTTGAGGTTTTATGTAGCATAAAAAAGTCTTATATTTCAGAAATCAATTTACGTAACTAGCAATGATGACAGAGACGAACTTTAATAATTCTTTGCAAATAGAACTTATTTTACTGTTAGGAGTTTAATTAAAGTAGACCGGGAAAACTATAGGCATAAATTATTGTATGTAACATAGAGGCAATAGTTCAGATTAAAATTATGAATTTAGTATTTTTTAGTAAGGTAGTTAGGTTAGATAGTTGGGTTAGCTATAGGATAGGTATGGTCAGTTAGGTTAGGGTATATATACATGTTGTAATTTAAAAGTAGTAGTAGTTATTATTGGTTTGGATTTATTTGTTGTCGTCTTATTCAACGTATGTATATCTAATACAAATATGATAAGAGTAATAAATTGACTCTAAGGCGCAACGAAGTTTGCCGGGGCAGCTAGTTAACTATAAGTCCAGGTTTCCTAACGATGTGTTCCTCCACCAACGTCAATGATGACCAAGATAAACTTAGTCACTAATTCACTTCTCGTTATAACCAAACCCCTATAATTAAAGATCAGTATAGTTAATTCATACCACGGTTAAATAATTAATTAGTTTAATCAGTGCAGTAACAGGGACGTGTCACTGCTACTTCAATTCGACGTAAATGGTTTTACCTGTTAATTGAAATTGTGTTTGGTGTTAAAATCCTTATTCTTTCTCTGTCACATCAATAGATTTTGAGAATAAAAACGAGACATAGTAGAACTATCTATGCAATTTAAAGGTAGACACACAAGTACTAACCTTCATATTTGTCGTCCTACCAACTTTTCTTCTTTTATCGAAAGAATAAAGTCGTAAAAGACAAGTTACATAAACCCTATGCAATTTGAATGGATGGATCTCGGGACAGTCAATAAAGCAAGGCAATTTGCAAGATTCGAATAGGTATCTAACTGAGGGTGCAAAAAAAGGATAGAGCTTCCTAAATATGTGATTTGACTACCAGACATCCTGTAGTTATCTGGGTTAGGAAGTGATAGAATGTTTGTAGTTTATTCCCAAAAATAATACGGCGGACTAGAAGATTTTTCCATCAACAGTATCACAGCGAAAGCTGTAGTACAGATAGTTGTTGCTATTTTATGAGAGTTCTCACGATTCAAGTTGAACACAGTTTTCTCAACACAGCGCATCAATATGGCAGTGTTTTAGTGTTATATTGTCTACCTAATCGTAATCAAAACATCAAAAAATACATGGCGGAATAAACTCGCAAGCTACTCATCTGTCTGATTCGTTAGAATAACTTTAATCTATACCTACATTAATTTCTATCTATCTCACCACTAATTCCGATTGATATAAGCAAATACATTGTCAGCCAATGTTATCCTTTATCTTAAGATCTTCAAATATTAAGGTAGGAGAGGTGAGGGAGACAAAAATGAACTTAGTAGGTATCAATGACTATTTGTTGTATCTCTCAGTCATTGATCTATCTACCATCCTGTATACCTTTGATATAAATAGGTACCTATAGTATATTAGGCACCACGAGAGTGGCTGCCATTACAGGCTATTATGTATTCTATCTAAGAGGACAGTACCCCAACTATTACTATTATGTATCAAACCAGTGTTTATTTGTAAATGTTACTTTTTTATTGTATCTACTACAACACCCTAAATGCAATAAACTATTACTTATTTTTATTATCATTATTCAATAGCGGTGGACTTGCTGTTCCGAACCTCCAAAGGGAAACCGATGGGAATCGAGTTGTATCAACACTTCGCCTATGTAAGGTGGATCTTAAGTATTAATTTCTTTGTTACAGGACAAGCTGTTTCCGTACGCAGAAGAAAATGTGAAAGATTTCTTGACCAACCAATGGGAGGCTGATGATGTGAAGGAGGCTGTCGCAGCGCTTAGGAAACTGGCGCTTGAAGACAAGGAGAAGAGCGTTGAAGGAGTCATCCCCATTCCAGGAGAGGTATGTCACTTTTATCAGTATTACAACGCGGCGTGATGTGGCAGTAGGTAGTACAGAGGCCAGCAAATCAAGCACCAACCCAAATGTTCTTTCTTTGGTATTGTTCGTCAGCATGTGGAGCTCCTAAAAGTTCCGATTTGAGCTCACGATTACTGACAAATGCTTTCACTGACTGATCGGGTCCCCTCATATCTGTGTGGTTCTTTCTTCAAAAGACAGACACTAATCTGCATGGTTCTTATATGATCTGACCAAGATTATGTCTGGACTTTAAAAAAGAGAATGACCTCTGAGTTTCTTTCGGTGTTTCTTCTCAGAGTAGTCATATAGTGAAACGCCGCGGCGCCGGCCTCACCTAGCTTAAAAAATTAAGTGTAAAAGTGTTTGTATGAACCTATTTACAAAAATCCTTCTGAAGTCGGTTAATTCGTCCCACATTATACGGGACTAATCTCGGTACCTAACCGTATGCGAGCTCCCGGTATACCGGTATTGCATTCCATACGTTTGCAGATGATTAACATTTTGAAGTAAGTCGTAATATAATATCACGCCTGCATTCCCAAAGAGTAAGACACAGGTGAACCTATATTACACTCATATTTAGCCAATTAATATTTAAGTCCCATGTAATGTAATAAGGGGCGAGCTGATTTAAGAAAGACAGTATTAAACGTAATGAACGGTACTTAGTCAGCAACATATGTATCAGTAAATTGTAGGTAGGTACCTAACTAGTGTTCGGTTCCAAAAAAACATTCAACAATGAAAGAACGCGCCAAGCGGGTCTAATTTTCAATTTTTGTTTCTTCAATTACCTTATTAGCATTTAGAATTTATTAGACCGACAGTAGGTATAACGTTGTATTCACCATTCGTCATCATTTACTGTCTGAATAAGACACGTGTTTGTTTTGGAATGGCATTGACCTTTTTTTTATCAGCGTCGAGGGGTCAAGAAACTGATACTCTCGTCTACAATGATATTTTTTTGTTATGACTTGTAATATTTTCGAGTACTACTAGTAGGTTTGATACGATAATATGTGTGCGAACCTACGGTGTCACTTTCGACTGCTGCCGATGCGTCCACTCATCTGGACCTGACATTCAAAATGGCCCCAACAATAGTGGATAAGATAAGAACTCTTTGAACAAATAAGATTCTAATGACATTGGCGAACTAGACGCCATTGCTAGTTAGGGCGTGGTACGCTATCGGTTTCAAGAGTTTCTAGACCAAAGATTAAAACACGAAACCTCTAATATTACCAACATACAATAGGTATGTTGTTTTTATAAAACCAGAATCAACAAATTTCGTGGAAAACATTTTCCTTTCTTATTATAATAAAAAGGACCTACCTACCTTTTGTCAAACTTTCTATTATAAAAACGTTTGGAAATTTTGTAAAGTACAGCTGTTATGAAAATTCATAGTAAATGAATCATCATAATCATAATCAATATATCATTTATCTTTTTTTTTCTAATAAATAGGTAGGAGAAAATAACAATTAAATGATGTTCTGGTTGAACACGTTTTTTACAAAATGGAGAGATGTTCCCGGAATATGGTTTTTCATGGAATTCCACAACTAATATATTCCACAACTTTTCACACAACGCCATTTAGTCCCAAGTTAAGCTTGAGAGCTTGTGTTATGGGTACTAAACAGCTGATAAACATACTTATATATTTCTAAATACATACATATTATAGATAAATTACACCCAGACACAGAACAAATGATCGTGCTCATCACACAAACATTTGTCTTGGGTGGGAATCGGATCCACGACCTCCGGCATAGCAGTCAGGGTCACTAACTACTACACCAACAGGCCAGTCAAAAAGATTTAGCGTGGGATGTTGCATTGTAGTTTGAAATCGCACCTCTTCGGGGAGATCTTTTTATTCTATATTTATAAAATAATTGCTGTAGCTGGCAAACTGCGTAATGACATAGTTTGCCGGCTATTGATAAATGAATCAATACAATTAATTCATAGTAAATTATTGCAACGATAGATAATTGAAATTCCATTGTTCTCTAAATAACTTCGTAAATCAAAACTGTGAAAATGTAATCCCGCCATTGATGAGTGTAGCACGCACATGTAAAAAGTGGAATACCAATTCGTCTCAACTGTCTGCACTCGACATTTTCCATCGCGAACATGATAATTACGAAATTCTGAATGGGGCGTATCCGGAACTGTGATTTAAATCGGACACGCTCTTGGGTCATGTTACTTCATGTCAAAGGTATTTCTTCCGGTCAAGTGTAGGGAGCTGTTAGACTTATTTTTTCTTAATAAGGTGGAAATGACGATGAGTCAGAGGGAGTGAACCAAAAGCTGTGAATGCCTTCGACAGACGGGTACTTATTACCGTTAATTGGCAGCCGTGTCAGTGTTGCTTCACCCTTGGAAACACGTCATCATCAAGTTAAATCTAAACATAAATAATATGTATGTATACAGGGTGGAAGTAACATTGTCGCACATACCGGTACCATGACGTTTTTTCATATTTCTGGACCCCCCACAGTATCGATTTTTTGGTCGGTCTTTTCCGATTTCTTTTTACATCATCATTACCTTCCTTTCCTTGACCCATGTTGTTTGGGGTTGGCTCAATACTTTTTTTTCTCCCATTCTCCTCAGTCATTTGTTGTATCATTTAATCCTATCTCCTTCAAATAATTTCTCACAAAACCCATCACATCTTTTCTTTGGTATTCCTCTCCTCCTCCAGCCATCAATACCCAAAACACAGACTCGCACCTCTGACTTTTCGGATTCATGTGCTAGTTCCCTCATCACATGTCCTACATCCCTCATCGCATGTCCATACCAAGACAGAAAACTCCCTGTTATCTTTTCTGTAACAGGCACCATTTTTAAACTTCCTCTATCAATTAATGTAATTTCAAAAATGTAGGGTCATTCATTACACGTAGTTTTAACAGATTGACGCTTAGATTTTCTTTAAAGTACGGGAATTGGCCCTTTGATATTAATTGGAGTTACTATGGTTCTTACTTTTAGACCAGAAATATGGGATCCTATCAAGGAAGTTCCACAACGAATTCGAGAGCTCAGCTGGTTTCTTATTAAAACTGTTGTATTTCAGGACGCGTCCAAGGACGACCAGATCGAGGCTCTGGTGAAGAGTGTCAAGTGGCAGATGTCATCTGACCGTAAGGAGGGTGCACTCAAGCAGTTGCAGGGCCTCATTTGGAAGCAAGGTTATGACAAGGGAGACATCAAGGGACAGTGAGTGCATTGTCTATCAGTTAATTTTACTTTTATTTCCACAGTTGTGACACTCATCTCGTGTGTATTCATAACAACATAACATAAAAATAACATCACGCCTTTAATCCCAAATAATTATGGACCTTGACATGCATTTTTCTCACAAAAATTCAAAAATTCTTATAGTATTGTTTTTCATTCATTTGCAATCATAATTATCAAAATCTGTGTTTGAATTCTGAAATGTGTTAATAGAGCGTAATGTCCGAGGAATTAACTTACTATTCAGTACCAATATTCCAGGATTCGAATAGTGTAGACTGTAGTGACGGCATATTGTAATGCTTTGCGGGGCCATTCAATCAGATTCATATTCGCCTCTCTAAAAAGTTTTATTTTTGGTTCACCATTCAACCTTGAGCTCCAATGTATTTCATAAAATGTGTATATCGTCAGACAGGTAAGATTTTCGAAGAATTATTGTTTTGTGATTCCAATGACGCATTTCATGTGAATTCGTTTTGGGTATACATCACAGATAATGTATTCAGTTCTTAACATATTTTAAACAATACTCTGTCACTATCATCTTCAAAGTATTGACAAAAGCAGAGTGATATTCTAAAACTGCTAACCATCAAACATATTTAATTATTAATGCAGGTGTGGGCATTAAGTGTCAATACAATTCATGGTTTTGTTTTATTCCCATTGAATTCTACAAAACATAATACACTTTTCCCACAAGTTTTCCTTGACTACAATAAGTCAATGACTTGCGGTGGCGTCAGTCATGTTTTATTTTTCTGACCGCTCCTATTTTCTTTGTGCCCTACTTCCTGGTGACTGCCTGATGGTATAATATTATTGAACTAAGATCTTTTTAAAAGTTTATTTCTTTAATATAAACGATGTGAAATGACTGTGCACTTAATTTTAATAGTAGATAATGAATAACCATTAAATGAGAAGCATGTAATTATTTATTATGCTTACATAATAAAGTGTGTTAAAAAAGGTTCTTGAACTTTTTGTAATAAAATTGGGTGCTATCAATTTCAGCAACCCATAAATGTTTTATCTTTAGCTCAGAATATTTCTGTTCCATGATTCCAGTGTATACGACGATGTGTCTCCCGCTCTGAACCTGTGGCGCTCCGTAGAAGGTCAGAAGGTGTTCATCTACTCTTCTGGCTCAGTCCAGGCCCAGAAGCTTCTCTTCGGCCAGTCGCTGGCCGGTGACATGCTCAAATCCATTGATGGACACTTCGATACCGCTGTCGGTGCGAAGCAGGAGGCTGCCAGCTACACCACGATTGCCGAAAAGATTGGTTCCAAGCCGGAAGAAATACTGTTTTTAACTGACATTGTTAAAGGTATGGTTGTATTTCATTCACTGCAGTTGTGTGCCCCCCTTATGGGTAATGCTAAAATTTACTTTTCTGCATTAACAGCAGCATTCCATTCAAATAAACTGTCAGGGTTGTTAAGCTAAAATTGTTCTACTACTAACAATAAGTAGCTAAGAATTTGTCAGTGACTCATTTAAAACTTGAAAGCATCTCCGTTTACAATGAGACTTAGTGACCTATTGGTCCAATAGATCAATCTGCAATTACCATGTTTACTGCACAATTGCCATAATCTTACAAAAATACTTCAAAATAAATAAATATTCCACAACTTTCACACAACGCCATCTTGTCCCAAGCTAAGCAGAGCTTGTGTTATGGGTATCAAAACTGCTGATAAACACTCTTATATATTTCTAAATACTTACATATTATAAATGAATTACACCCAGACACAGAACAAATGATTGTGCTCAACACACAAACATTTGTCCTGGGTGGGAATCGAACCAACGACCTGCTGCTTAGCAGTCAGGGTTACTAACTACTAGACCAACAGGCCAGTCAAAAATGTAGCAAAGGAGTTCAATTTCTGGTTAAGTAATCGTACATCAATATGTTGTTAAACTTGAAGCGTCGTATTGATCATCAGAGGCGGAAGCAGCGCGCACATCAGGCATGCAGGCCGCGCTGGTGAGCCGCGAGGGCAACGCACCACTTCCAGCTGACGCGACAGCTTCGTTCCCGGTGCTGTACAGCCTGGCGACCCTCGCCAACCCCAACAAGCGCAAGCCCGACGCCCAGGTGCCCCTTCGCTGATACCCGATACCCGCCATAGCACGCCTAATGCATGCACTTGTAGTTATATTTGTGTAGACGAACAGTCTCGCCGCAGCACTTGCAGGTGAGTACGCGTGTAGATGGTGACTGGTTCTTGTTATGGTTTCTGTGAACATTGGAAACTAATTATGTGGATATTAGTATGTAGTAGTTTTTCCGAACATATTTTTTTCATAACTGTAACTTTTTTCAGTCATATATGTTCAGCAATGTTGCCCCACACTAGGAATTTCTCCTGTATTGTGTGTGGGGTTGCTTTTAAACACATTTAATCTCACATACACAAAGTACTACCTCAAATGTATGGTTAAAACACTTTCAATCCAGCAGACCAATGTTTGTAGAAACCAATAAATACGCTTTGATATGCTTTAGGCTAAGGCTGTGATAAATATTTAATAGTTACTGTTGATGGATATCTGTTATGTGGTTGGAGTTTACTCTGTATAAAATAAAATATTTATAAAAAAAAGTTTAATAATTATTTATGCTTTAGGATAGTTTCCTAAACCATTTATTGTTCACCAACTGTAATTCTACCTTAAATTTAATTCATTAAACCCCAAGAGGACACCGGTTTCCGCGCTGTGATTATCTTTCCTTGTGTCTCTAATTAACTCGATTGAAAGGTTAACTGAATTTAAAACAATTTTACAGATAAACGTAACTGAAGTAGTGCAAACATTGAGGATAATTTAATTTTATGAAGACAGTGCCAAAATGGGATAAATTCTTCACATACAATACTACTCAAATAGGAATTTACAAAAAAAAAGTGGTCCTTAACAGTATTTCAAAACTGTTTACTTATTTTTGGATATGATAAACAATAAAAATGATGGTTTTTATTTCGGGTTTTTGGTGAAGGTTTATCGGTGTGGATTGTTATTAAACATTTATTTATTTTATTAGTTGGATGTTGTGTTAAGAAATTCAGTAATTATTTTTTTATTATGTTTAATAATAATTAAATTATTTTATAATTATGTTGTTATCGAAATAATTATGTAGATGTTCCCTTAATAAGATTACTTTGTTAGAATCGCGTAAGCACTACAACTGTCAATGTTCTTTAGCTTTGGCAATTTAAAGACTATTGGGATGAAAGTATGTAAACAAGTGGCATCATACGAGTATTTACCTCATTGGTTTTAAATATGTGTACTTCTTAAACTAGGCACGCCTTTGCTAGGCACGGTTTTAAAAAGATGCTTTATAGTGAGGAGAAGGCTGGCAGAAGGCTAGCTTGTTAAGGATAGCAGTAAAACCCGTTTTCAAACAAATTACCTTATCTAATAGGCATCATCACACTGCCCACTAATTGGGTTGTAGAGAAGGTGTATGTTAGTAATTGTATATTATTGAAGCCACAGGTAAAATACTTGAAAATGCTCACTTTCTAGATTGTAAATCATCATAAGGCTTTTATGTCATTACAGGACGAACAACCTGCCAAAGTTCTGAAAACCGATGTGGATGCAGATGTTAAAACTCCTACTGAAACAGAAGTGACTGCTGAAACTAAAGCGTCGTCCGAGGAGAAAGCTCCTGAAGCTAAGCCACCAGCGGAAACGAAAGCGCCCGCAGAAAAAGAAACACCCGCTGAAACTCCGGCGCCTCCTAAAGCCGAAGCTACGCCTGTAGCAAAAGAGAGCGCTGAAGTCAATTCAACACCCGAAGCGATTGAAAAACCTGCTCCGAAACCAGCTGACAAGCCCGAAAAAATGGAAGTGGAGGATGAAGAGGTACCTGTTGCCACAGAGGTTAAAGCTGTTCAAGATAAAATGGAGGTAGTACCTGAAAAAGTCGAAACTACTGTCGAAGAAGTCACAGACTCGAATGAAATTGCCGATACTCCAGTCTGCGACATTGAACCTATTATTGAGGAGAGTAGCGATAAGACTGAAAAACCACAGACTGAAAAAATGGAGACTGAGTCTCCAGAAACTGTTCCTGAGCCAAAAGAGAATGCTGAACTTAAAAATGGTGACAAAGATGCATCTGTTCCTGAAGAAACACCTCCTACTCCTATAATCACAGAAATTACTAATGACAAAGAGGAACTGAACGAAGTAGCGGATCTGATCGAAGATCTCGATCCTGTAATTGAGGAACCCTCTGCTAATGATATGGAAGTACTGCAGAATGTAGGAGAGGTGCTGGAGAAGGAATGTGACGAAATATTGTCAAAAGTTCAGGATGTTGTGACTCACTTGGACAACTTACCACTCAAACCATTACTGAATACTATTGCTGAAGAAACCATGGAGACTGAAAATTTGGATACAAATGATATTGTTGAGAGAATCTTAGATTCGGAAATGGAAATGGAAATGAAAGAAACTGAGGAAAAGGAGAAAGCTTTAAAAGCTGCAGAAGAAGCGTCAGAGAGCAAGGTTGTAGCGGAAGAAGATAAAATCGAAAAGCAGGAAGTTGCCGATAACGAAACAACGAAAGTTGCTCCAGAAGAGAAACCCACGGAAAAACCTGTGGAAGATAAAGCAGCAGAGGAAAATGTTGAAAGTAGTAGTCCTAAGATTACAGAAGCCGATGAAAGCAAAGTAACCAGTGTTGAGAAAGAAACAAAACCGGAAGCAGATAAAATTGAAAAGAAAATGGAAACAGAAGTAAGCAGCCCAACTGAAACCGATGATAGTAAAGCTAAAGTGCCCGAAGTTGCCACAGAAAAAATTGTAGCAGACGTAAAAATAGACGCAGAAGAAAAGAAAGCCGAAGATAATAAACCAGAACCAGAACAGAAAGAGACCCCTGCTGAAACAATTAAGGAAAAAATAGAAACTCCTGCAGAATCTAATGAGAGCCAAAAAGTTTCTGAAGAAGTTAAGCCTGAGAGTGAGCCAAAAGAAAAAGAAACAAAAGAAGCAAAAGTGAACGGAAAAGCTACTAACGGTGATGCAGCCATCGTAAATCAAAACGGAGATTCTAGCAAAGACGAAGAATTAAGTTCCCGTCTGTCAATGGAAAACGGTAAAGAGGTCGTGAATGGCGCTAATGGTGATTCAGCTAAAGAGGCTCAAGGCAAAACCGAAAATAGTACCGAAAAAGATGTAGCCGACATTAAAGTGAAGACGGTAGCTGTCGACGAGCCGCGCAATGATCCGATAGAGCAGCCCACGGAAGCATAAGATAGTACGGTGAGTGTTATGAGACCTGTATTATATTATAAAATTCGCCATTTGAAATCACTAATGTGTCACTTTCTCCTTCATGGAAACATTTCTCAGCTTTGCAGGGCGCAGTTAACCATGTACTGCTGTCTTTCTAATACTTGTATGTGTGCTTGTCACCTAACTCCTTCTAAACGACTGTACCGTTTCTAATACTTGTATGTGTGCTTGTCACCTAACTCCTTCTAAACGACTGTATCGTTTCTAATACTTGTATGTGTGCTTGTCACCTAACTCCTTCTAAACGACTGTACCGTTTTGGTGATTTATTATTTTTGTGTATATTTGAGTGTGTCCCTGGATAGTTTGAAAATATGAATCCTGTACATGGTTCTGTTCAATTAGGATTATGTCAGCTAGGTAAGCTAGTATAATTTGTTATAGTAATTATTATGATGTTAATTCATTAAACCCCAAGAGGATGCCGGCGTCCGCGCTGTCATTGTTTTTCTATGGTGTCTGTAATTGACTCAATTGGAAGGTTAACACCCAAATATACATTTTGTTGTGCTATTGATAGCAATGTGCAAAGGTCAGCACATCAATCTACCACAGTGTCAAAGCTCTGATAGTTTTTACATCTTTTTTACAAACAATAGTTTCATGTTCAATTGGAAACATTTGACAGTATGGGGTAGCTTAATGTGCACTGGCGTTTGTACTAGTATCAACAAATCTGGGGCTCGAGTCTGCTATTGCAATCGTGTATCAATGACCGGTCATTGATCAAATGTTTGACATCTTTGACAGTTTTTGTATTGGAAATGTGTTATAAGTATGACGTTATTCGTCAAAAGTCGATCATTTACCGGTCATTGAGACACGATTGCAATAGCAGACTCGACCCCCTGGTCTGAATCTTACCCGCCGACGTGTTGTGAATAGGCATAGAATGTTGTCTTTGCGGATTATATCAGCTTCTCTCTTCCAATTGCAATGAAAGAGATGATGATGAGATTTTCTTTGAGTCTATAACAGAAGGAGCAGGTTAGGTTGTCGAAAGACACGTCAGACTGGCCAAAGTCAGGTCCGTAACTGAAACCAAAGTTTGCATTGACTTATCCAATAGGACAGCACTGAATCAAATGTTCATTAAACATTTTACTTTTGTTTATTCAATTGCTCATAATGGCCGGACACTGCTTACCAGCATAACTTGCTCCTTCTTTCGAGAAACTTGAGAACCTACTATCCTTACAGTTTGTCAAGTTTTTTATTTTGCAATTTTATTGTATTACACCCAACAATATTTTAATAAACAGATATGTTATACATTCCCAAAAAAAACGAAATAAAGTATGTCCAACACACATACACACTGATCATTCATAAAATTTGACATTTCACTTCAAGTCAAAATGATAGACAATAAGAGATGGCTCGATAAAACCAACAAGAAAATAAAATATAATAATATTATTATTGGGCTGCCTCAAGAAAACCACTCGTCGCCATACGTGACGCAGATTTAAGGCAATACGCCTCAATTAGCACGTTTTCAAGTCTTCCCGATTGCGCCCGCAACATTATCTGTTTATTATAATATCATTAATTTTGCGAATATAATCAAGACTTTTTATTGTTCTGCCGTTCTGCGGTGCCTATAAGATTTTGGTATACTGCATGACTCGTTAATACTGCATTTAAACATTTTTTTCAGGGTCGGACGAGTGTAACTGCAGGGCGTCGTAGCGTTGTTGGTTCACATCTGAAGATTGACAAGACTGAGGTTGCTTCCACGTTATTTGTCATCACTTCCTAGTTTATACGTGTATTGAAATTTTCACTGTGTACCACGCGGTGACGGTCGGTGCGCACTGCTGACGCGAAGTATACATTATTAACGTGCAACACGACTTGTCAGGAGAACCGTACTCAACTTATTACCTTAAATTGTACTTAGGTAACTTAGTACCAATAGGTTTAACAGATGCCCCAAGGTTGAACTACTTAACTACTTTACAATAATGTACTTGACAAGTCTCTCATATGTAGATTTTTATTACTATACCATTATTACCATTGCATCTCACTGTACCAGTTCTTTAACTTTATATGACTAATTAAAAATGATAGTATTGGATCTTTTGTAAAATTTTATTAGTAAGCATCATTCCAAGAGTATCCTGCTATAGTAAGATGCAGTGTGTAATGTGTTTACATAAGTTTAATTTTGCTGTAAGTAAAGTTATTGAATGTAAGTCACATAGATGTAAGAGCGAAACTTTTATTATTAGACATTCCTGTAAGCGTACAACATGATGTGGTAGTATTTTATTGAACTTGCATAATTTCTTTGTTTTGGTACGTAAGGGCCAAATCATGGTGCTTTATACGAGTTGCCAGACCACGCACGTTATGCTATTTTCTTATTTCTGTATTATCTACTCGATTTAGTAGGGACCTAGTAAGGTCATAATAACTATAGGACTTTCGTCGATGTTGCGCTCTTTTTACCCTGCGTACATAGAATTATACAGGTAAAGCGCGGCTGTTTTAGATGTAAACACTAGTAAGCTGCGCCGCGCCCTTAATTGTAGGAGCATTTGTCTATTATATGTGTCGTGGGAAAGACGTTCGCGTCATGTATCATTTCCCAGTTTGATAAGCTACGCCACCGGCCTAGCAGTGCGCACCGTCCGTCACCGCTTATCATATTTGACATAAGTAAGTCCTATTCATAAGTATTAACTGTATTGTGATTCTTAATTATCGTATAATATGTATTACTCAATTTTTCGTAAACCCACTGCCAAACCTGTGCAACCCTGTTTGTCGTTAGTCTATGAGCTACTGGCGTTTTTGTGATAATCAACATGACAAGAAGACTGTATCGATAGTTCCACGGGCTGTGTTAAGTATTTATTGAGTCGGGTGCGTAATCGACGATTATTTACAGTTGGTTCTATTATTTATTTAAGCATTTCAAAACTTGCTGTATATAAAATATATATAATTCATTATCAAATGTCTTCACAATATTTATAATTAATTAATTGTCTTGGATGTATGTTTCAAATATCAGGCGCTTATTTTTTGCTTTATGCCTTTTGAAAGGGCCGATTAATACGATGTATGCATGCGTTTGCGTTATGGATACTATTTGTGGTGTTGATGGTGCGAATATCTAAAGGTTGTGTTTGTCTCTGCTTTATTGCGACGATCTTTATAATTTCGAATAAGCTTTAATTGCATGTTTTTAAGAAAAAAATGCCAAACCAAATTGACTGAGAATTAAACAAAACTAGTCTTATCTTATTTGGAATCTCGGTATATTTATGTTTGGCTAATTTTACAAATTTGACTGAATTTATTAAACATCGGTAGGTACTATTCTTTATTTATAAGTTGTATTTTTGTTCCTGTGTTAGTTATATAAGACCTAAGCTGCTGATAGCACAGTATTGAGGTAGCTTGTAGACCAACGACAGACCATTGCGCAGGCATCTTCGTTTAGACTGATTTTTTACTATGAGAATTTCAATGTTCAATCATTATCTACAAATTGAAGTCAAATACGTAACATTAGCTTCAAATATGTTAGATAATGAATGAGCATAGGATGTCTTAACAAAATAAGAAAACATACATTTGAGTTCTTACATTTTATTGTAAAAAAGTAAACAAGAAATCTCAAACGCGATTGAATGTATTAATTTTAATTGTCACTACTAATGACGTTAAAATATAATGGATGTAGAATTTCTAAATGGTTTTTTATTTTAGTTTAGTTTATGCTTGTAGATAAGTACCTAGACCATGTTTATACATCTGGCGGGACCCTTTTCACGGAGCAATGAATTAATTTGTGCCTTATTAAAGTTTCAAGATTGCTTCTTTTTAGTTACGAGGTATGATGCTATTTTTTTGAAGCTGGATTTACTTAGAGCCGCACAAGGTTCTAGGTTCTTTGTTAGCAAAAATAAAGGTGAGAAATCTCATTATTGAGTGCTCATATAATTTATTTGTAATCAACAAAATTTCTATAAGATTTAAAACAATCATGGACCCTGTAGGGCACAACAAAATGAAATAAAATAAAATAAAACCGAAAAAAATATTAACAATTAGAATTCATCCGATAATATTCTCTATCTTAGGTATCTGAAAGGGATTACTTGCATGTAACAAAAAAAATATTTACGTGTAAGTATATTTTCACTTTTACCCATTTCTTTAATATTTTTTGTGGCTCTATTGTCTACTAGATCGTTGATCACACAACACAGCAGTACAGTATAAAATGTACAGCTTTATATAAATTATAGCGAAATGTGGGCGTACATTGACGGCCCTTCCGACCAGGTCCTGGTGATTTTTCCTTGATGTGTGTGTGTCATTGAATTAGAAAAGTGTGTGTGTACTTTTCTATTTGAATCAGATGTTCACTATTCCTTGCTTTTGTTTTTTTCGCGAAGATCAGCTATCTATCTGCGAAAGTCCTGTCAAAAGTTGTCCAGCGGTTTCGGAGATTGATTAAAACCTACAGGCAGACTGCGGCAGACAGTTAGACGACATTTAAGAAAACGTAAATGACAATAACATATTTTCGTATATTGCCAATACAAATATACAATTATTTTATTTATAAACATTCGTCGTTCCGAAGTGTCCTAGTAGTAGAAGATGCATAGAACCTCGGGACGGGCGTGCAAGACCAGCAGTCAAATCACCGCGTGAAGATGTAGGCGTAGTGAGGGCGAATTGAGCTGTCATTCCATTAGTATGGAATGACAGCTCAATTCGCCCTCACATAGGCACTAGGCATTGACAGTTCACTTCACTCAGGTTTTTACTGCATGACTTTTACTGAATCGACCGGCAGATGTATGAATTGACTGCGGGCGCTATCGCCTACGCCAGGCCGCCACGCGCCAGTGCGGCCAGCCGCACAACCCGCTTGCCTAAACCGCGAATTTTCGATGTGATTAGATTGTGTCAACTTTACGTGTTGGCATTAAACGAGCACTAAATAAAAGTTTCCAGACGATAAATAGACCTATAGATATTGAATGCAGCTTAAGGGGTGGTGCAACGGTTGTAGGTAATGTATGGAATTGTATACGAGGTGTCTTATTATCAACAAACAACTCGCACTTGTACAGTCAACTACGCGTCTGTAGTTAGACTTTTACCACGAAAATAGCTCTTACGTCTACGTAATAAAGACGCTGTTACAGTGAATTTTAGCAGACGTGCGGTAGATAGCAGACCTACTGAGGATATCATTTGATATTTAAATAAACTACCTACCATTACCAACTCCATATAGCATTAGAAAAAACTTTTTTACAAAAAATAAAACCGACTTCAAAAATAACACTAAACGGTGTAAAATAACTCTAAATTAGGAAGTCTGTGGCTTTGGTACTTTTGTCTTATTCTTGATGGGCCACCGACTTCCGAATTTAGAGTTATTTTACACCGTTTAGTGTTATTTTTGAAGTCGGTTTTATTTTTTGTAAAAAAGTTTTTTATTTTTCCATTTTTAGTTGTTCCCATACAAACATTTGCCATGAATTAATTTTATATTGTTAATTCTTAACAATACATGTCATTATAATAGGGTTATCCACCTAACCCTAATAAATGAAACTTAACATACATAACTGTCAAAATCTAGGTATATTGAACACATCTGCCTACCCCTCTGAGCATACAGGCTTGATGATACGTCATGATGTTGTATAAACAATAAACATCCAAGCGATTCCAGCTACGATAGATTTGCCGTCTATTTTTGAAGAGTTCCGTTGTATATCTCCGAAGATCAGCACCAGATCTTCACCAAATTAAAATGGGACCACCTCAGGAGTCTACTCTTTCAAACAAAAAAAGAATTTTAAGAATCGATCCACAAATGGCGGAAAATCAGGTAACATACATAAAAAAAAAAAAAAAAAAAAATACATACACACGAACATAGAACCTCCTCCTTTTTTGAAAGTCGGTTAAAAAAAAGGATCGTGAAGCAGGAATGCAGAACATTTTATTTTAAAGATAAGTGAAAACAATTTTATTCAAATTATTTTATTTCAAATTTAGTACTTAAAAGAAAAGTTAAACGAAGAGCGTGTCCATTTATTGTTAATCCCTGCTTCTTTGAGGTTGTTATCGTTGACACTACAATTTTCAACTAAAATAAAATAATACCTACAACTAAAGAAAATCCGCATCATTTCTTAAAAAAAAATGTTGAAATTGTTACAACTGTGTGTTGAGAGACATCTGCAGTAAAAATAAATATAAATTGATAATGTTTATTTCGGCGCCTATCGTAATTGTATGTAACATGCTTAATTGTACATACTTTCGTAAGTGGCAAAGTGTTATTGAGTTTTTGCATCTGGGATTTCTCAGTAGCAGCCTGGAGTCTGGATTTGTGCCCGATTGATGGCAATAGGCTCGCCCCCTATTACATGGGACTTAAAACATAACTGGCGAAATGTGGGTGTACTACCAGGTACACCTCTGCCTAGCCCTTCGGAGATTACAGGCGTGACGTTATGTTATGTGTTTCGTTACAAAGTGTGCATTAAAAATAACCTTTTTTAACTTCTAATGCATAAATGGAGTACAATTTTTATACAAATTCGTAAAAAATTAAGTGCAAATTTTACCCAACATGTTTGAGGCAAGGTACCCATAGATATCCGTCCGTGCAGGTACCTAACCCTTAATGATCTCAAAAAATAACTATTTAGAAAATATGGTTGTGAAAAAAACAATAAAAAGAAATATATTCTCGCATTTTTTTGGTGCTGGAGCCCTGGAGCCAGTCACATCAACTATAGTCCGAGTGTTCATCTATTTAACCCCACTGGTATCACCAGCAACAATAAATAAATTAAAATTGGACATTTAATATTTATCTTTCATTAATTTTGAACTTAGGCTTTTAAAAACTTCCTACCGTTTTCCTGACTTCCTTTAAGAACTAGGAGAGAAAATTTGCCACTCGAAGTAAGTATAACGGAAGGTCGTAATCAGTGAAGCAAATTCGGCACAAGCGAGTAGAGGAGGCGAGTCGTCGAGGTGATGTGGAGGTTATGAATACAAAAGGTATAGAAACGCGCAGCATTGCGGTCGAGGAACGGAACGCGACGGACAAACCACCGCCCGAACACCGGGGCCCTATTCTTATAGCGTGCTCAATACCGCCAACTTGAATATTCCTTTTCCAAAATACCCAATGGTTGGGTATTTTCCTTTGTTTAAAAAGAACTCGTAAATTAAAGTAGGTACCAAGATATGATTACTGTCATAAGTATGTAAATTCTAGTCCTAAATAGTCCAAGAACATTAAAAGTAGGTACCTCGAAGATTTAGTAAGATTGAATGTTTTATTAGCAAACCTACACTTGTAGACATTTTCTGATTATTTTACAGATTATTCTTGGGAATTACGATAGACATCACAAAGCGAACAATTATGGACAAATTTTTAAATGTCGCTCAATCTAGTTCTGTCTCTAATTGCATATCGTTCATTACTACCTGTTCCTTTCTGTTAAGGATGGGAAACCATCTACTAACTCTTCCTGATCTGGGTGAAGGGAGTATCAGACTCTTACCTACTGACTGTAACCCATCCGTGTTCCTCCTAATGCCTTTGGCATTCCAGGGCCGCGGTGACTATTTCGAACAAATTCTTCAACCCCGGCAGACACTGGCCCTAACGGGCCCTGTCTTTTATTACTACCTATAATTCGACAGCTTATATAATAAAGTTAATTAAGCAGTTTTGCTGTATCTAGCGTAGGTGGCTTCACTAAGACCTCGCAGTGAGTCTGTAGATGAAAAAAAAACTAAAAGCCATTTTGAATTTACTTTTATAAGTATTACCTAAAATATTGTTTGGTTTATAGTCTTTCTAATGGTATATGCTTCATGTTACAGAAAACAATCAATAATGTAAGTCCAAATAGATGAGTCAGGGTTAAGAAAAGACTTAATACGAGAACAATGTTTTTATTCAACTAATTACGTTAAAAATCTTGTTTAGTTGACCACCTCCATTTCGTATACATGCGCGACATCTGTCTTATTTCTACAGTAGTTTTAGGTACGAAATCGCATTTCTGCTTTCATAGTTTCGAACGCCCCGGTTATTCGTTCAATCAGAACTTCCCTAGTGGACACCTCTGTTTGGTAAATCAATTCTTTTGCTCATCCCCAGACTTATCCAGAGGAGTCAGGTCTGGGGACCGTGCTGGCCAAGGTATAAGGCCGCCTCTACTACTCCATGGGTTTGGAAAGGCATTATTTAAATGCTCTCGCAAGTCTCTTTGGTACGTAGTTTTCCAAAATGACGGTTGTCAATACGTGAATTAATAATAAAATAATTAAGAGAAACTGGTGTTTCTTTTTTTTCAAAAAAAAAATAGAGTAAAAAATAGCGCCACTGTCAAAGTACTTGTGGTTATTTTATCTGCTGCTGCTACGGCCTTGATACACCGGAGTCTGTAAATTCCATCACATTGAGACTTACCTTAACATAAAGATACAGTTTCAATTTGGCGATGGGTTAGTTCGCATTGGAAAGTAATCTAACGCGCGATATTTTTCGACGCAGTGTTGATAATAGCCACCGCCGGACGCGCGCTGACGTCAGGGATTCTTGTGCACGCGCAGTCCGGTGGCTCTGAATCACGCGCCGATGTGTCACCGCCGACGCCGACGCCTGCCACACTGCCACCGAGCTAACAACGTCCATACAGCATTATAATATCAATGTGAAATACTTGTGACCAACTCACTGTGAGGACTAGGCCATTTCTTATATCTAAAGTCAAACGAATGCGGGTTTGTAGAAATACATAATTATTGACAATATTGGTCTGTGTGTTCTGTAGCTGGTAATATTTGCATATTTTCTAGAATGTTTTAGCACTGTAAGTCGTAACTAAGTGTTTTTCCACAAAAAGGAGATAATTTTGTTCTCTATAGGTGATAACTTCATAAGCCAAGGAAGGGTATAACGGGTGAAAAGAACAAAAGTTGCGATACGATTAAGGGCAGACGAATATTCAGCAATGAACATCTTTCGTACCCGACGGGTTAATCGTGACGTGTAATTAGTTTCGCCAGCCCGAATTGAGCTAGTGTGGTGATTACTACTTATTCCTTCTCTGTATGAGAAGAGGCCTTTGCCGAAATTGCAGGATGCATGAAAATAAGGGTCGATATCTTAGACACGTAATAAATCAACCTTGTGAAATACCGCCTTGTTTTGATTGTAAAATACGAGGGCACAAAAAATCTAACTTCAAGGAAACTAACTGGTTTAACTTGCTTTTGGCAAGAGTAAATCTACGACTATAGCTTATAGACAATTCCTTATACCTAATAATACAAATCCAATTACGCTAATAACAAGGGTAAGTAATTTACTTTTACCGCGACTTGTATCGTACAGCGCAATACAATGGAATTTACTATGAATATAAATTTCTGTAAATGATAAAGCGTCTTGCATCGTGAATAAAAATGAGTGGACAGCTAGTAGTGTGTCAGTGTGGGGCAACCGGTAAGGAGCGGAGCCGTTGTCGGCAGGTCCGCTCGGTCGCCCGGCAGACTTGTATTTTTATATAACTTGTTGTTAGGCTGCAAGCAGTGGTAGGTAGTTGCGCCACGCTCCGCTCGCCGCTCGCTTCGAAACCGTGCCGCCTGCAGACCGACCCGCTGCTGTGGCGAATGGATTTGAGGAAAACTGGGCTGCGATAGAGAACGTAGCCGACCACAATGCCAACACTCTCTTGAAAGAGGTTTTATTAAAAGTTCAATTGGTGTTTTGACGTTCACGTCTTCAGGTAACAGAACAATGGTTTTGTACAAAAGATGATGATGAATAAAAGGTTTGTCAGTAGGTATCTACCTACATATCATGAATTTGACCAGAGCAGAAGACGTTGCCCTCCTTTTGGGGTTTCTTCGCCGAAGTACCTAGCCGTCATTTTAACTTTTCGGTGCCACGGACCAGAGGGTCCAGTTTGCTATAGCAATCGTGTCTCAGTGACCGGTCAATGATCGATTTTTGACGTATAACGTCAAACTTATGACACATTTCCCATACAAAAACTGTCAGAGTTGTCAAATATTCGATCAATGAGCAGAGCATAGCAGACTCGAGCCCCAGGAGTCGATTCTTGCCCAAGATTGTGGTTGTAAACGCATAGATTTTTGAAAAAACTGACGGATTTAGAAGTCAGCTTTGTCTACAAAGACAATCAATTCTTACCTACTTTACACGGGTTAAGAACAAAACTTTTATCCCATCCAGCCGATTAGTCTAGTTTAGTACGCTCTGCTGCTGTACGCTAGATGGCGGTAGGTACAGAGACATGGAATCACAGTTTTTCTATGTTTGTAATAGGCAATGATATTAAAAGTAAAAAGGAATATTTAGGTTATAAGCGCTCAGCAAGCGACACGTTAAAATGTGGCTAAATAGTCACACCACACTTGACCTCAGTGTCGCGTCGCGCCGTCAACGGACGCGTGCGTGCGTTAGTGTGCCGTTTTTGAATATGGAATGTTGTTTAGGTAACCTATCTACACCTTTACCTTGGTAATAGGTATGTCCTCTTTATAGTATTTTAAATCTCTTTGTTTGTCTATAACCTAGTACCTATAGTCATGATACAGGAGACATTTGAGACAGTGTTAGAAAGAAAGCAAGAAAGCTCACCCAGTCTAGATCCGAAGTTTACGTAAGTAATTTGATTTCGACTACCCACCTATTTCGTAATCTAATGTCTACGTAATCTCACTACTTGCTTAAAGTTGACTGTGATAGTTATATAGACAACAAAATCTTGATCAACTAGATTTATTTTATAAAATATGGTTCGGAACTCTGTAAAGGAGTTTATGTTGAGTATTATATCTACTTTAAAATATAACACACATAGCGTCACGCCAGTAAACCCCGAAGGGTTGGGCAGAGATGTACTGTAGTGCACCCACATTTCGCTAGTTTATGTATTAGTCCCATGTAATAGGGGGCGAACGTATTGCTATCAATCGGGCACATATCCAGGCAAAAAAAAAACAACACACAAGTGTCAAGTGTCTACAAAGTACAAATATCTAGTATTTACAACAAAATTTTCGTCCGAAATTTGTATTCTGGACACAAGTCTTTGAGTTTTTTTAGTATGCTCCGCTGCCGCTCCAATATTCATATATTATTCTAGATGGCGTTACTGAGACATGGAATCAAAGTAATTTTTCTATGACTTTTTCTCGCATGTCCGCTCGAACGCATCAACAGCGAAATATCAATGGAAGCCGCACCATTCGCGGCACCGTGCTTTGACGCGGCGCCATGCCGTGGCCCGGCGACGGCGTCGTGGTCATGACGTTGTACGGTGACGGTGCCGCGCCGTGCATGATGGGGACGCGACCTTAGGTACACCTCTGCTATACCCTTCGGGGATTTCAGGCTAGATGTTATGTTACTTTTTTAACTCCTCTTTTTCGCTCTTTTAAATACCCTTACTTAACTAAGTAATTATCCGGTCGTCTATAATATTAAGTATAAAGAAAAAAGATTTGATTGTTTGTTTGAATACATTGAATAGGCTCCGAAACTACTAGACCAATTTAAAAAAAACTTTCAACGTTGGGAAGCTACACGATCCCCAGGGCCCTATCCAATAAAGCTGACAATCCGACATATATGTCAAAAAATGACAAAATTGTAGAATTGTCGCGCTTAAGCTGTTTAATAAACGTGACAAATATATCAAAAATCGACAGGTGAAATCTTGACATATTTTTTAATGTAAAAACACGTTTAATAAAACTCGACATATCAAAAAACCACAGTCACAATATTTCCGACAATTGTCGGTGACAATATTGTCGGATTGTCGTGACAATTATGTCGACTTTTGACATATTTGCAAAGAATTTTGTTTTATGAAGCTGGATGAGGATAAAATTGAAAAAGATATTATCAAAGTACAAGAATAAACAATCACTAATGCAACTGTTCTTCGATTGTGTTATGATCGCGTGTAAGATGGAAATGCACAGAAAACTTACCATTTTGGGCCTTATTTACGAAAGTAAAAATATACTTTTTGGGAAGTTTAGTGACCAATTGACCCACGATGTAAAAATAAATAAATGGAAGGAAATAGCCGAAAACTTAAGAACATTAGGTATTTTCAATAAAGACTGGAAATACCTTCGTGACACTATATATATGACAAAATTGGCGCAAAAGGACCATTCCTTTTGCGCCAATTTTGCCATAAACTAAACCTTACCATGGGGTAAGGTTTAGTTTATTTTAACTAGTTTATCCTTCATCAATCCGTATTTTTTTTTTATTTATTTAGTATTTCATCATCACTACTCTCACTGCTCGATGTAAGTACCATTTTTTTGTAATAAACTTTTTCAATACACTTTTTTACACCTTCAAAATTCAAAATATGGTTTCGCGACAGAGGGTAACGCGCCTGTCAGAATTGTCGGACAATTCTACAAATATGTCAACATGTCATGACAACTTTCTGTTTAATAAAGCAGATTTGACAAGTTTTTCACGACAAATTGTCACCTGTCACCTGTCGCATATAAAGTTTTATAAAACAGAAAAATGTCAAGAATAAAAAGAGTCCGACATATTTGTGAATTTTCCACCATGACAATTTTGTCGCCTGTAAGTTTTATTAAACAGAAAAATTGTCGAGTTGTCACTTTTTGACATATGTCGGACTTGTCGGATTGTCAGCTTTATTGGATAGGGCCCAGGTGACATAGGCTACTTTTTATCCCTGTATTCCCACGGGAACAGGAACTATGCGGGTGAAACCGCGTGACTGCTAGTTATTAAATAAAAGTAAATAACAGTAAAGTTGGTTTCGATCGAATCCCACAGGCAAGCTGCTGCAGCCTAGGATTCTGGGTAAATATTCGCTCGTGGTGTGTTCGATTGCTCCGCGTAAACATGTTTATGAGCCCACAGTCCACTCTTTGACATTCTCTGAAGCGTTTATTGAAATAATCTATTTATATACTCGACATGCATATTTTTGTCTACTGCATTTAAACGAGTCGAAAGCAATGCAAATTCTGTTAAATATATTTTTAACGTTTTGTTTGTATGTAACTGCAACTGTATTCAAGTTCACGCTAACAGGGAGTAAAACCTAGTTTAGTAATAGTCTAGTGTTTGCAAGCGTTACCGCTGAGCGTGGGGTCCTGAGTTCGGTTCTCGGGTCGCGAAAACTGACATTGGGTTATTCAATTAGGAATTTGGGTTAAATGTGAGTACACCATTGGTAGGCACAGCTCTGCTTAACCCCTCGGAAAGACTTACTGACTTACTTACAGGAAAATGTTCGACACTTACCTATTTTTTCTTTTTTCACGTAACCAAAAAATAACGATACCTACATCGAGTCAAAATGTCGCATGACGTCACTAGCCAGTACTGTTTATACTAGATAGTGACGTTACAAGCCCCCTCTCCTCAACTTTAATGCGCATAATCTAAGCAGTTTTCCATCAAATTGAAGAAGAAAAAATGTGTCGAATATTTTCTTGTAATCTAGATGAGGGACTAAAAACTAAAGTTTTGTCAAATCGCCCATTAGGTAAGTGTGATAAAAAATCTGCTGTAGGTAGCATACAAAAGTTTGGTACACCCACTGGACCAAAATGTTGGAGGCAGCAGCTTATTTTTCGCAATTTCAAAATTAATCCCTTAGTGAAAGTTGTTCGACTGCGAAAAGGGCAATGCCCATTTCTGGGGCCAAGTTTATCCCATCTATGTATTTATTATAATAGTAATAATTAGGTACTAATATTTTGTAACTTGATGAGTACAAAGGTATCAATAGCAGATTTTCATATGATACTCAATTGTTTATTACATTCTAATATTTCGGTAGACAGTACCTACCTACTATCAAAATAGGGATTACAATTGTTAATAAAAAAGTTCCACCAAGTTTTATGTGAATAAGAGCTATTGTTATTTATTTATTATATTTATTTATTTCTTATCTGTGATGTCAATTATAATGCCTATCATTTGTTTCACTTGACCAAAGTTTTCTCGGCAAATGGGCATTTCCTTTTAATCCTATATTTAAAAATACACCTGGTAACTTATAGAATTGTAAGCAATGATATTATAAGTATAAAGGTGTACCTAGATAGATTATAAGCGCTCAGCAAGCGACACGTTAAAATGTGGCTAACTAGCCACAATTGACCTCAGTGTCGCGTCGGTACGTCAACGGACGCGTGCGTGCGTTACTGTGCCGTTTTTAAAGATCGAATGTTGTTTAGGTGACCTATCTACACCTTTTTACTTGTAATATCATTGGTTGTAAGTTTGACAAACAGAGCAACAACTAGCGTTTATTCATCAACAACACCTCAAGGGGTATGCATTTGCCAAAGCGTTGTGACCCTCAAAGTTCATAACTGCTCTTTACACAACCCGGTGATTGAACCTTAAACCCAAATATAACATTGTCACTTGCGGCCAACGCACTAACAAGGGCTAAAACTTTATGTAGGTACTTAAGTTAGATAATTACATGATTACCGCATTTCTATGAACTTGGGGTTTCAACGTTAGTCAATATTTATTTCATAAAATGTATGAGCATCTAAATGATCAGCTCTTACTAAGTTGAGCTACTGTTATAAGGGTACACTGAGTGGACATGGTCCACTTATATTCTGTGTGATTCTATCCTCAAAATACCGTCGTAGTCAGTAATTTTCATGGTTATGGCTTGATCTGACCAAGAAACTGAAAATGTCTTGACTTAGAAAAGATTAAAGATTATAGATACCTGGCTGGTATCCGCAACTCCACGTCAAAGCGCGTATTTTACGTATGGGCTAATGTCTTGACTTTTAAAGAGATTGTGACCTCTGTGTTTATGTATAACTTATATGATTACCAGCTAGTTTTAAATTCATTGCCAAGTAAAACCAAATTACAGCAATAAATATTATTATCATTTAATAGTTATTAAGGGGCTCTTGTCTAAATAATAATAGCCGCACAACTCTTTCTAAAGTTAAGCACGCTAACCAAGGTCGGTATCTGAATGGGTGGCTATTCATTAGGTACAGTCAATGAGCTACGTTGCCTGACCCATCTGCCCCATATATTTTTTTATAAGATGGATCAGCCGGTCGATTCAGTAAAAGTCATGCCGTGAAAACTTGAGTGAAGTGAACTGTCAATGCCTAACATTAGTATGGAATGACAGCTCAATTCGCCCTCACTACGCCTGCATTTACACACAGATTTGACCAGAATCGCACTGCAGGTGACGCAGCTCACTGACTGTGCGTACATGTACAGACGCCAGCACGTCAAGTTACCCCATTGTGTCAAATTTATTTGATCGTTTTTCAACTTTATGTCAAACAGAATAAGGTAAGGTCAACTGGGAAAATTTGACACATTGGGCGAATTGATATTAACTTGATGTGCTGGCGTCTGTACCTTGCCGTGCCTCAGAAAGCACGTTAGACTTTTGATCCGGGCTTTCATTTGTAGATCTTTGACAGTCAAAGATACAAGTAGACAGAACCTCGAAAATTTGATAACCAGTTTAACAAAGGCCTATCGTGTTACACAGTAATTGGGTTGTGGAGGTCGCTCTGTACTGGCTCTATGTAAAACACTGATATTCAGCTACATACAGTTAGACTGAAAGTAGACCCCAACCACAGAATAAATATTAATACAGTAGGACGACGCCTTTGATCTCTGGAAAAATGCCGACAACTTCTATACGCGTTAGACTTGAATAAACCTCCCGCACTACGAACTTCGGTTTGTTCGCAGTGCGGGAGCGGATTTCCCGCGTCTCGCCCCTCACACCCCGCATGATTGCCCTGTCTAGACAGCTTCGTCGGACGACTGTATGTTTTTAGACTGTGCCCCAACATAAGTAGTTTGAAAAGGGCTAGACTTATGATGCTTCAATTGTTTGTAAAAAATAACCCATGACTCTCTCTTTCTTTATAAAGGAAACACACCCGAAATATAAACAAGGTTGTATAATACCACAGTCTAAAAACCTACAGTCGTCCGACGTAGCCGTCTAGACTGGGCAATCGTGCGGGGTGTGAGGGCCGAGACGCGGGAAAGCCGCTACCGCACTGCGAACAAAACGATGCTCGTAGTTCGGGAGGTATTATTCAGGGCTAACGCGTGGTAGATGTTGTCGGCATTTTTTCCACAGCTCAAAGGCGTCGTCCTATTAATATTTATACTGTGATAATAGGTACAGACGCCAGCACGTCAAGTTACCCCAATGTGTCAAATTTCTTTGATCTTTTATCAACTTTATGTCAAACAATATAAGGTTAATTTTCAATTGGGAAAAGGACCATGCAAAAAATCGTCCCATACCACCAACAGATTTCAAACGTTTCACAATCAATTCATCTTGGCATCATGATCATTTTTTATTATGACGACATCTCCGTAAGTCATGGGGGTATCGCGCGAAAAAATATTTTTTAAACACACTTTTTGGTACAGTAAATTGTAAAAACGTACAGGAACACTAAGGTAAATGCACCTTATTCCGAGGGGTTCTAAAAATGGCATCATATTCCGATGTATTTAGAAAAACAGTTTTTTAAAGCAATTTACTAGTTATTTATGGTCTGCATGATAAAATAATGAATTAATAATTATCTGTTCATATTTATTTATACAAAGGAGAGTTTAGTATGGTCACACTGTAAAATAATCGGTCATTTTGCCGCGGGGAGCGGCGTCGAAAGCACACTTCATACATTTGGGACCTTATGCACGTGAGTATTACGATTTGCCAAATAGTGTTTTACGTAATAATTTTATACAACGCGAGTTTTCGTTTAGGTTGAAATATTGAAAGGATAATATTTTTTATCGAAAACACTTAAGATTTGAGTATTTTATTTGCAAATTAGCAAGAAAATAAGTGTTTAAAATACCGCGGCATTAGGTGCAAAATATTTTAGTGTGTTCCTAAAAGCCGATGTATACCACGGAAAAACAAATTTAAAGACATTTAGTTTTTTTAAATTTCGGTGTCTGTTTTATGATTATAAACTTTAATGTGTTAGTTCTGACTAAATGAATAACTCATACATTTAATAATCGATTTCCGAGGTACACCGTGGCGTCGCATTTACTAATTATAGCAGGTCAAAAATTGTTTGTACAGGTACTTTATTAATACGTTGTATAGAAGATTTTAGTGAAGACATTAGGTTTTATAAGTGTTCTGTTATTATATGTATGTACTTTATATTTGTTTTCCTTTCATATTGTAACTATACATTATTTTATTTGCATAATATTAAAAAATCTTTTACTTTTTAGTACTCGGAATTAGAAACTTTGATTTAGCATCATAAAACGCTATTCCGATGTATTTACGTCGGAATAAGGTTACATGAGTACCTAATTCCGATGTATTTACGTCGGAATAAGATTACATGAGAACCTAATTCCGAAGTTAGTTAAGACCCTGTTTAAATACAGAGTGTTCATTATTTTATGTGCTTAGTAGATACGCGTTTAGTAACTGAAAGAATACTAATCATCTATACAAATACATAAAATTGGAGTGTGTGTTTGTAAAAAATGTTGATATTGTTAATTCATTTTTATATTTTTATAAGATTAAGGAATAATATTAATAAAAAACAGGGTTTAGAATAAAACTAGAATAAACAAAAACAGAATTGATTTAATATAAAAAATAAACAGATTTGACTTTTAAACATCATGTATAATTCTCCCTACATAGTTCTCTTTCTATTTTTATACTCGGAATTAGGAACCAAATGCATCGGAATTACGATTTTTAAATCGGAATAAGGTACCTCGGACTTTTTTATATTTTTATTTATTTTATCAGCTTCAATAACCTTCTACTGACAAACTGCAAATATTTTTCAAAAATTTGATAGCTAACACTTCTGATAAAAATATAAAATTGTAGGTACACAAAGGTCCGATAAATACTTAATTTATAATGTTCTTTCGTGTTATGTTAAAAACAGCACGGAATTAGGTGCCTTTACCTTATTTAACTATAAAAAAAACTATTGATAGTGAACAGCCGTGAGATGCACAGGATAAAAAACCAGTCTGGCGGTGCGCATAATATATAGTCTCAATTTTTTGGTATATGGAGAAAGGCCGTCACACTGAAGTCAATCTGCCGGCAGAAATGCTATCTACTATAATGATAGACGAATAATTACTAACTTACAAAACTGGATAACAGTTCTGTTGACATAAATATGTGTCGGCGTCAGCGATGGCTGAGCGGTATGGTCGGACATCAGGGGTTTCGTGGTACCAGGTACATAACGTTGAATAATAATCTTCATTGCAGTAATAACCTCACTTAAATAAAAGTAATCACATAACATAACTCAGATAGGTAAACAGACAGTTTCGCACTGGACTAGTGTCTTCGTTGGTGTCTCAAATCCAACTGAGCTCTGCCTAGCTTCCACTTCCCAACACGACTCCATCCACGTGACATCGCTCGCGCCATTTGCAAATGACAGCTGACGTCACTGCGTTTACCACAGACTGTACTAATGTAATCAACTTCACAACTTCTTATTTCTGAATATCGTTCGCCACGACATCGACATGTGTTTGTACAATACACAATAACAAAAAATGTGATTAATACTTACCCAAAATGTTGTTATTTCATAAATATGTAGGTATATACTTATATATACTTATACATGTTATAAAAACCTAAAGTGTTTAGTTGATCAATTGTTTATTGTAAAATGTCTAAAACCAGGTTATTTAAAAGTACACCCTTTTTAAGTAAACACTTTTTTTTTAATAAGGTACCCCATATATTTACGGACTAAAAATTGTTACTTGTGTTTTTATGAGACTTCATAATAATATTGAAACAAGTCCCATGTCTGTTGGTGGGTTGGGACAGCGCCCATACAATCTTTTGCATGGTCCTTTGACACATTGGGGTAACTTGATGTGCTGGCGTCTGTACTATAAAATGTTGAACCAAAATAAAATATTGAGTCACCCGTATAATTTTTAAAATAATTTATTATTTACAGTAAAAGGTAGACCTCCACGGCATTTTCCAACGGCACATTTGACGTTACACATAGCAGTAAAGTAACTGGCGCACTTTACCCATATTTCAGCAAGTTTTCGTTTTATCTCATAAAAAGTATCTACCTCTACTCGAGTGTTATTCGCAACACAAATAACTTAATCGCGCACTTGGAAATCTTAAGTTACTTAAGTAATTTCTGTGTCACGAAATAATAAAATAAAATAAATATTCCAAATTTTCACACAACGCCATCTAGTTTTAAACTAAGTAGAGCTTGTGCTATGAGGTAAGTACTTAACAACTGATATATTTCTAAATACATACAAAATCAAGATCAATTACACCCAGACAGAGAACAAATGATCGTGTTCATCACACAAACATTTGTCTTAGGTGGGAAGCAAACCCACAACCTCCGGCTTAACAGTCAGCGCTACTGGCCACTAGACTAACAGGCCAAGTATAATGTATCGCCATTGCTTATAACAGGGTAAGCATACATAAAAGTGAGACTTAAAGAAAGAAAGAAAGAGAGAAAGAAAAATATTTATTTGACATCAGACATTAAAAACACACATACACACAATAATTATGAAACAATAGAAAATATTATAGAATAGTAGGTACAGACGCCAGCACATCAAGTTACCCCAATGTGTCAAATTTCTTTGATCGTTCATAAACTTTATGTGAACAGAATAAGGTTGATATTCAATTGGGAAAATTTGACACATTGGGGTAACTTGATGTGCTGGCGTCTGTACACACTTGTTATTGTGATAAATACGCCGCCATAAAAAAAGACAGTACGACTTGTACCAACCTTAGCAAAATGGGTTGGCACCATCTTACAGCCATCTCCAGTCTTCATCCACGAACAAATTCCGCAAGAACGCATAAAATATCGTGTAATTGATGAATTGACGTGATACCAATATAATTTTTAAGATGCCTATAAATAAATAAATATTCCACAACTTTTCACACAACGCCATTTAGTCCCAAGTTAAACTTGAGAGCTTGTGTTATGGGTACTAAACAGCTGATAAACATACTTATATATTTCTAAATACATACATATTGTAGATAAATTACACCCAGACACAGAACAAATGATCGTGCTAATCACACAAACATTTGTCCTGGATGGGAATCGAACCCACGACCTCCGGCATAGCGTTCACTAACTACTAGACCAACAGGCCAGTCACTGACATAAATGTTATTAGTATGTATTTTTAGGCTTGTTACCTGAAATAAATGGTTTATTATTACTATTATCTCTACGCCACCACGAGCGTTCATTGGTGATGTCAAATAGTGCGCGCTTCCCCGGTTTCCTTTAACACATTTCCGTCCCTTCTCACGAAACCACTCCTACAAAAAATATCCAACCAACGAGAGGAAAGATAGAGAGGCACGTTAAAAAGTATCTACTGCTAAGGCAACACCAACAACTTAATCACACACTTGAAGAAAATCTTGAGACAATTTGTGTATGTCATGAAATGTAACGCCAATGCTTATAACGGGGGTAGCATAATAAGCAGTACTGTAAATGCAATGCCTCTTAACGGCTTAGGGCCCGCTGCGCCGCGTGTCCTCCGTACCCTTGCCCGTCTGTGGCCCTTCGTCCTCGAACGCGACCTCGCGCCCTCCCGTGCCCTCGCGTCCTTGCACACCCTCTATGCGTTCATCTAGCTATTGTGACCGTGCTATCGCTCACAATTACTCTTAACGTTGCAGAATCCAACATATTCATCAGTAACCAACACATTTATCAGTAAAGAAAGTTTCGTGTTTAGGCCATTAACAATTTATCTTATGTAAACAAACTAGGTTTTTGGTTTGTTGTTGTACGTCATAATTTCACGCTTGTTATGTTTAAGTCTTATGCAATAGGAGGCGAGCCTATTGCCATCAATCGGGCACACATCCAAACTCTGGGCTGATACTGAGAAGTTCAATATGGAAAAACTCAATGAATACTCTATAGTTAAATAAAATAAAATAAAAAAATAAATATTTCACAACTCTTCACACAGTGCCATCTAGTCCCAAGCTAAGCTAAGAGCTTGTGTTATGGGTACTTAACAGCTGAAAAACATACTTATATGCTTTAAAAAAAAATCTTCTTCTCTTCTCTTTATCTTCTTTTCTTTTTCTTTTAAATAAATCTTATTAATAAATAAAATTGTCATGTCACAGTGTTTGTTACTAAACTCCACCGAATTAGCACGACTGATTCTCATGTAACTTTATGTGTTCATAAGAATAGGTCGTCAACTAATTTTTTTTAAAAGCGGAACGAAGGTTTCTTATTCAGCTAAATAAATAAATACTTCACAACTTTTACACAACTCCCATCTAGTTTCAAATTAAGCAGAGCTTGTGTTATGAGAATTAGACAACGGATAATTATACTTATATACTTCTAAATACATACATATTATAGATAAATTACACCCAGACACAGAAAAAAAACAAAAACATTTGTGGTGGAAATCGAACCTACGGCCTCCGGCAAAGCAGTCAGTGCCACTAACCACTAGACCAACAGGCCAGTTAGTTGCAGACTATCTATTCAGTTTATCCTATTTACATCATGTAATGCCATCGAGTGTTCCGCTCTGAAATTGAAATAACTGTAGTATACGGAAGACTGAGGCCAATTTGATGGTAACAACTTCTAGTCAGAAGGTCGACATAGAAAGTGGTGTTTAATTTTGGCCTAAATAACACACATAAAGTTTCTTAAGTTCTGAGTTCATTGGCTGTGTTTGAGAATGGGTACAAAGTGCTCAGCATAATTAAATAATATTTACTTTCAGGCTTGAATAATTAAGGTGCATGTCCCAGGGTAGCCCGCGAAACTTAAATTGTCTTGTGTTTTATTTACAATTTTCCGCTCTAATGTATGTTGATTAAAATACGGTTCGCGTTCGGAATCTTAACAAATATGGTTTATTTGAGTTATTATCAATAAGAATACCAATACAACCCTCTAAGTTAATTGAATCCCATTAAATGACTTTTTCATGAAATAATATTTCAATGGGATTATATGAACTTAGAGGGCTGTCTTAATGATTTGAATGATTATACTTCCATAAACAAATACTGTTTACGTTGGTAAATCATATTTTGTTGCTGACAGCTTGACACTGAACAGTAAATTGCAAAAAACACAAGAAAATTTGAATTTCGCGTGCTTCCCTGGCACATCCACATTAAGGATTTTTTAAGTATGGAGTAGGACATGGAAGTATTCGTTATTTAAAGAAGAGTAAATTAGCAAAATCTAAATATTTCAATAAAACAAGGTAAAATAGGTATCGTTTCTGGAAACCATAAAATTGAAACCATAAACTTAGTAGTTAAGTATGCAAGCAATAATTTTCAATGCATTAGTCTACTATCTTTTTTGACTTGTTCGAATGGTCTAAGTATAATAAATAACAGTTCCTGGGTTATATCCTGAGATTGGGTAAGTAAGCAGTCATATGGTTAACCTTTGGCAGTTGTCATGAGTTGTCAGAAGCTGCAACAAGCTTATTCGCTCATGGTGTGAGGTGAGTGACATTGGAATGACTAGAAAAAATATGACGGTAATACCTACTTTAATAACGATCACTGAACATGACTAATAAAACTGGATTCATGAAATTCATCGCTGAAGTTATCTTTCAGTTTTCACGTCGGAAACTGCAAATCATAATGAGTTGATTGTTGTCAAAATATATCAACAGTCACTTCGGTGTTTGATGCGATAATTAAATGGTGACGCAAAATTTACTAATTCATTTTATTCACATTACAAAGAACACACTTGTTTTGTTTACTAACAGTCTTCAACTTTACTTAGATCTGATATTATTTGAAATAGTTTTAATACTTAGGTACTTACTCACCTACTTTTTCTTTCGCTTCTAGTTTTCATTGGCTCCTTGTATGTTGTGGAACTGCCTGTTGTGGAGCTTGTGGCGAAAGAATTAAAAAGGCGCGGGTCGATTGAAGGTTAATCTACGCTTGACGAGGTCAGTCCGTGGATGGGTGACCATTTATCACGTGCCAAGACTCCTCCTTCTCACAAATAAATGGTTTGATTTGATTTGATTTCCGTGCTTAATTTAAATAAATGATTTGACTTTGACAAAGAGGAAGAAGAATGATGACGAAGTTTGAGAACTGCTTCGTTGGGGGTGGCTGAGCTTGAGGTCCTGGGTTTGATATCCGGGTCGGACAAATTTTATTGGGTGTCAATTTTGTATTTGATAGTAATCCAGAGTTTGGATTTATGTCCGATTGATGGCAATCGCACGCCGTTCCTGTTTGTACAACTGTTTCATATAATGTGGATAAAATTGTTAACTAGTTATACATTTGTATTCCTTTTTTAGTTTTTAGTTCCGTCTATTTTCCCAAATAAATAAAATAAAATAGGTAGACCCCTGCCTAACCATTCGGAGACTACACGATAGATGTGTTGAGGATATATAAAGATCTTTAATCCAAAGTACTAATCCCTGGTGCCTCGGTATACCGATGTCCACTGCTACTGCGTACCCCTTCACGGATTAAAAGCTTGATGGTTATCATAGACAGTCAGATACGTTTACATCAATTTCAAGTCATTGCAATGCAATCAAGCTGGCTCGTGTACTCGTTCCTTATAAACTGGATTGACGAAATAAGTTTAAAACATGCACCCTTGAAGATCATGCGAACAAGTAATGGATTTTTTGTCATAGGTACCTATAATAAAACCAGCTCGTTACTGTCCCACCGCAGGGCAAAGACCTCTTCTCATCCAGAGAAGATACGACCATTAGTCAAGGCAATCACGCTTGCTCAAGGCAGATTAGCGATTTCAAACTTATCCTACTTACTTATATTATAAACGCGAATGTTTGTGAGAATGGATGGATGGATGGATGTTTGTTACTCTTTCTCGTAAAAACTACTGAATGGATTTTAATAAAATTTGGTATGGAGTTAGCTGACACCCTAGATTAACACATAGGCATACTTTTTATCCCTGTATTCCCACGGGAACGGGACCTACGCGGGTGAAACCGCGGGACGTCTGCTAGTTTTAACTATGAGGACAGGTTTCCTTACTATGTATACCTTCACCGACGTTGAGTCAATGATGTCTTAGATAAACTTAAAAGAACAGATGCCAGCACATGAAGCTACCTCCAAATTTCAAACCCAATTAAACATGATCCTTTTTTTGTTTGCTGCAATGCCTGCAATAAAGTTGAAACTCTATAAAAGAAAGTTGACACATTGGAGTAGCTGGTATGTGCTGGCCTCTGTATTAAATATCGCAATTTAATAATAATATATGGATTGAAAAAGTCACATTCATACTTGCCTGGATTTGAACCACAAACTCGTGCATGAGTGATAAGCGTCTAAACCTTTGGGCCTTCACGACATAATATACCTTTTGTAATTTAAGTTTAATAGGTTATTTTTTAAGATTTGCCCTAAACTACTACATTTAAACTCACTTATAGAAACAGCTAAACCTCGAACAGTTAATTGTAGGTCATACAAATATTACTTTCGGGCGGGTATCAAACCTACGACACGCAACGCCGAAGCCATCACTCAGATACTGCGTCAACAGTCTTGTCAACTACATTATTTTATGGATATAATAAATAAAAAAAACTTTTTTGCAAAAAATAAAACCGACTTCAAAAAAAAACACTAAACGGTGTAAAATAACTCTAAATTCGGAAGTCTGTGGCTTTGGTGGGTTTGTCTTACTCATGTTGGGCCACCGACTTCCGAATTTTGAGTTATTTTACACCGTTTAGTGTTTTTTTTTGAAGTCGGTTTTATTTTTTGCAAAAAAGTTTTTTATTTTTCCATTTTTAGTTGTTGCCATAAAAATATTTTATGAATTTATTTTATATTGTTAATTGTTAACAATACCTGTCATGATAATAGGGTTTTCCACTAATCCCTAATAAATTAAAATTAACATACCTAACTGACGAAATCTAGGTATATTGTACTCACCTGCGTACCTCTCAGAGCATACAGGCGTGATGATACGCCATGATGTTGTATAAACAATAAACATCCAAGCGATTCCAGCTATCACGACAGATTTGCCGTCTATTTTTGAAGAGTTCCGTTGTATATCTCCGAAGATCAGCACCAGATCGTCACCAAATTAAAATGGGACCACCTCAGGTGTATACTCTTTCAAACACAAAAAGAATTTTGAGAATCGGTCCACAAATGGGGGCGAAATCAGGTAACATACATAAAAAAAAAAAAAATACATACATACGAACATAGAACCTCCTCCTTCATTTATTGAAAGTTGGTTAATAAATAAATAAATATTCCACAACTTTTTCACACAACGCCAATTAGTCCCAAGCTAAGCTTGAGAGCTTGTGTTATGGGTACTAAACAGCTGATAACATAGTTATATATTTCTAAATACATAAATCTATATATATAAAAGAAAGTCGTGTTAGTTACTTCGCTTATAACTCAAGAACGGCTGAAAAGATTTAGCTGAAAATTGGCAGGGAGGTAGTTTAGAGCCAGGAGAAGGACATAGGATACTTTTTATCCCGTTCGACATCATAAAAATAAATATCAAGAATGTCGGTTGTCTCAAACATTTTTCAAACGCAGCGCCATCTTGGATGACATGACAGGAGTCAAACTTCCCAGTTCATTATCAGGTGACAATTTGAAATTGACAAGTCTTAAGCTAAACCCAAGAAGGTAAGGTTGTCAATTTATAATACGCACCTACGTTCTGAAATTTATTTTGTTATTAAACTTAGAGGTTTTATGTAGCATAAAAAAGTCTTATATTCCAGAAATCAATTTACGCAATTAGCAATGATGACAGAGACGAACTTTAGTAATTCTTTGCAAATAGAACTTATTTTACTGTTAGGACTTTAATTAAAGTAGACCGGGAAAACTATAGGCATAAATTGTATGTAACATAGAGGCTATAGTTCAGATTAAAATTATGAATTTAGTATTTTTTAAAACAATGCATTTTAGTAAGGTAGTTAGGTTAGATAGTTGGGTTAGCTATAGGATAGGTATGGTCAGTTAGGTTAGGGTATATATACATGTTGTAATTTAAAAGTAGTAGTAGTTATTATTGGTTTGGATTTATTTTTTGTCGTCTTATTCAACGTATGTATATCTAATATATAAAAAAATAAGAGCAATGAATTGACTCTAAGGCACAACGAAGTTTGCCGGGGCAGCTAGTATTATAGATAAATTACACCCAGACACAGAACAAATGATCGTGCTCATCACACAAACATTCTTAGGGAGAGGGGAGGGGTGGAGGGGGGGGGGGTGGTGGGGGGGTGGGGGGGGGGTGGGGGAATGGAAGGGGAGGGGCGGGGCAGGAGGAGGGGGGAGGGGAGGGGATAGGGGGGAGGGTATAGGCAGGGGTCGGGAGGGGTTAGGGAGGGGAAACAGAGGGAGGGGTGAGGGAAAGGGAGGGAGGGGTGATGGGAGGGGCGTAGGAGGTGTGGGGGAATGGGAGGGAGGGGGAGAGGGGGGAGTAGAATGGGGAAGGGGAGAGGGGGAGGAGAGGAATGGGGAGAGGGGGAGGAGAGGAATGGGGAGAGGGGGAGGAGAGGAATGGGGAGGGGGAGAGGAGAGGAGTTGATAAAAAATGTTATGCAATAGCTTTACCGCGGCAGTCTCCGAGTGCCACACGTCATTTTTTTATCACATCTATTCAAAAAGAGCTAGTTTATTCCTCGTAAACAGGGACCAAAATAGCTCATTAATCCCTAGGTACAAAAATTGATTTGAATTTGGAATGTGGATATTGTTAGTAAATGTTTCAATCAGCAAAGAGGTGAATCACAAACCATGCCGGAACAATGTATTGAATATGTGACTGGCTGAAAAACTGCGAGCACGTCAAATTTAAAAAAAGTTGATGAAAAATAAACAACGCGCGAAATTAAATGCATTCTGCTTTCGTTCGTAGTTGATTCATATTCAGATTTTAGAATTATAAAAATATAAACATCAGCCTCTAATTATTTATATTTTATTTCTTATGGTTCTGAATTGTACGTAAATAAATTCTTGTTCATAAGTTGCACTTACTTATTTTCTCATAGAGGGTGATACAAAGTAGAGTGTCCACCTCGGGAGCAACACTATTTTAAGCTCAAGTGACATACTTTTAATCCCTTGCTGCGCTCAGGATTCTACTCTAGAATCCTTCGCTCCGCTCTGGATTAAAAAAAACACTCTCGCCTTTAAAATAGTTGTTTGCCTCCTAGATAATCAATCTACTAATTAATAATACAGTTTGAAGCAAAAAGAAAACATCAGGAAAATTCCAACGCTGGGGGGTTCTGCAGGGCTATTGCGTATCATGATGATCACTTGGCAAAGTGTTCAACGATTAACTGTCAAACGGCTAGTTTCGTATTGGTTAACATCAGTGTGTATCTAGGATGACGTCATGCGCACTCGCAGAGATGTGACGAAGCGCACAGTATCCCATCCCTATAGTCACCGTAACTTGAAGTCCACTTAAAGTGCAATACCATTTTTTTTGTTAATTCTTAGTTGTGATCAAAGTTTGTTGTGCAACTGGTCACTGGCAATGAAAAAATAGTCCAAAACCCTGCAGGACCATAGACTGAACTCATATGTCCAGACGTGTGACTCCATTTAACTCTGTATTTTAAGGAACCCTACAACCAAACATACCCTTCTTGAAACTGGTTGCCGTGTAGGGTGGCTCATTTCCTAATCACGCACATTCGGGGGGCAGGAACTCGCTTTACAGAGTTCAGTGTGCCTTGCACGAATTTGACGTAAGCGTAACATCAATTGGAACAATTTAAAATAGAACATACTCGTTACTAATTTAGTATTCATTATTTTTTTCTGACTTTATTCTTACATATTATCTAGAAGCGATACTAATCATCGTACGTTTTTAAAGAATTTAAAACTAAAGTAACGCTACGGAATAGTTATGTTGTATTTTTCATTTTAAAATCATAAGCGTTACATTAAAGTTAACGATTCGTCCTAGTAGGGCTACGGAATTGATCTTAGAAAGTATGTCAAATATTAAAGACTTTGTCTTTATTTTAATAATATTTTGTATTATTATTAAACTAACTATTTTTTTCATATGTAGTGGATGAGCAGATCAGTAGTTTTGTAGATTACCGTACCTACAGCGGCTTGCTTACCCTAGATATCAAAATGTGGACAAGTGCACGTAGGCCTCAAGCTCGCAGGGTTCCGCAACAATATCAAAGGTATGATTTACAGACGGAAGGCCAAACTTAGCTTCTGATCGAGAATCACGGGCATACCCAGGAAGGATGAAGATAGAAGATGCCAGAGATATTACAAATATTACAATCAAATAGATTATAAAAACTACACTATTTGATTCATTCCAAGTTGATAAGCATTCTTGACTGTTTTGGCATACGAATGATAGAGTTATCCTATAAAGAATCCATTTTCTAGGTACGTGATCCTAAAAAGAGATAAAAGAGAAGCAGAATTCAGTTTCCCACTGCTAAAGTGAAAACTAGATTTCTTTTTTCGTGTGTGCCCGATTCCACCAACCTAATAATCTAGGTTAGCCCACAAGAAAAGGTAGATAAACACAAAGAAATAAAAGAAAAGTCTAGATTTAACGTTAAATACACGAGTCGGTTTCGTGGTATACTTATATACATCCGCAGTGCGCAAAATATTGGTGTCTATTTAAAATAATTTACACGGAGTTTTGGTTCCTGAACAATTTTTAGGTTCAAATTCAGGTTCAGATTGGTGGTCGCAGTGGCCGAATGCCACTGTCATCTATACGTCTTCTCATGCAAGAAAGAGAAAAAAAGTTATTTAAGCTGTATTTTACTATCTATACACATATACAACATTATTTAAAAAATTAACCGAATGGGGTTATTGTACTCATTATTTATGAATCACTTTTACTAATCCTGAAATCAGGAAAAAAATCAGCTGTTTCATAAATTTTGACAACTTACGTTGTAAATGGACTGTTTTTCTTATCGTGATTACAACGTATGTCCTATTGTTGTTCATAATGATGAGTAAGTAAAACAATTCCGTTTTGGATTTCGTATATTCTAAAAATAATGTTGTGTTTTTAACCGACTTCAAAAAAGGAGGAGGTTATATGTTCGTGTGTATGTATTTTTTTTTTTTTATGTACGTTACCTGATTTCTCCCCCATTTGTGGACCGCTTCTCAAAATTCTTATTTTACTTGAAAGAGTATACTCCCGAGGTGGTCCCATTTTCATTTGGTGAAGATCTGGTGCTGATCTTCGGAGATATACAACGGAACTCTTAAAAAATAGAATCGCTTGGATGTTTATTGTTTATTATACTACATCATGACGTATCATCACGCCTGTATGCTCTGAGGGGTACGCAGATGTGTACAACATACCTAGATTTCGACAGTTTTTGTATGTTAAGTTTCACTTATTAGAGATAAGTGGACAACCCTATTACCGTGATATGTATTGTTAACAAATAACAATATAAAATAAATTCATGGCAAATATTTGTATGGGAACAACTAAAAATGGAAAAATAAAAACTTTTTTGCAAAAAATAAATCCCACTTCAAAAAAAAACACTAACCGGTGTAAAATAACTCTAAATTCGGAAGTCGGTGGCCCATCATGAATAAGACAAAACCACCAAAGCCACAGACTTCCTAATTTAGAGTTATTTTTCACCGGTTAGTGTTTTTTTTGAAGTGGGATTTATATTTTGCAAAAAAAGTTTTTATACAAAATGTTTTCTGGCTATTTCAGGTCTTGTACAAACGCTGGCAGATCAAGCTACTCCAAACTGTCAAATTTTCCTAATTTAACATTAATTTATTCTATTTGTAATAAAGTTGAAAAACTATCAAAGAATTTTGACACATTGCTCGAGCTAACCAGCTTGACGTACTGCGTCTCTTCATACCGACTAGAAAACAGCGTATTCGCCATCCGCCTAAAAAAATAAAATATAAAATTACTAATTGTTATGTACCTAAAGACTTTCCAAATTAATGAATTTAAAACCAAGGTAACTGGTTAAAACTGTCATTATCAGTGTTATCAACAGATTGGTGCGTTTCTCACGAGTGCTATCACAATGACTCATTCGATAACCTACCTAAAAGATAAATTGTTTCTGATTTGTAATTTCAAATTCACAATATATAAATAGAATGTAAATACAGGTATTCATTAAACTAATACCACAGTATAAATATTAATACAGTAGGACGACGCCTTTGATCTCTGGAAAAATACCGACAACGTCTACACGCGTAAGCCCTGAATAATATCCTCCCGCACTACGAACATCGTTTTGTTCGCAGTGCGGGAGCGGCTTTCCCGCGTCTCGCCCCTCACTCCCCGCACGATTGCCCTGTCTAGACAGCTTCGTTGGACGACTGTATGTTTTTAGACTGTGCTGATACCTCATTATCTGCCTAGCCTTTTTCCAATTATATTGGGGTCGGCTTCCATTGAACTGGATACAGCTGAATACCAGTGTTTTATGGATGGAGCGACTGGCTGACTCCACAACCCAGTTACTGGGTAACAGGATCCCTTTGGTTAAACTGGTTGTCAGATTTTGGCCTTCTGACGATCTGTAACGACTGTTAAAGATCTACAAATGACAACCAGGACCAACGGCTTTATAGGCTTTCACTAATACCTAATTATGACTATTAGATGTCAAAAAAGAACATAGGACAATAAAAAAATACTTACATCTGCATCGCTCTCAACAGGAAAAGTGCCCACAACATTGGCGGGATTGCCACGTGGAATGGTATGCTGATTCTGTGGTCTAAATAAGGACCAGCCTTCTAGTCGCGTGAAGAGTCGATCAATCGCTTGGTGATGTCCGAGATAACCATACGCTCCCTATGTCTGCTCAAGTCTTTCAACCTTAAATGGCTCAAATATCCAAATTCCAGTAAGATAATACAATAACAAATCACAATAATCTTTCAATTCTCAATATTTTAATGCATACCATAATGTGTTACATTATTAATATCGTAGGCATCAATTAAATTATAAGTTTTTGCAGTTTAGTTTTTGTTTTAGGACGGTAACCTTATTTAGGTTACCGTCCTAAAACAAAAACTAACTTCCGAGAAATAAACTGTGATCCCAGCAGACCTAGCCATATTACAAATTCTATTTCTATTAACGTAATCGATAAGGTGAAAATTTCTTTCTATAATAAGAATAGAACAGAAGTAGAATTTGTAATATGGCTAGGCCTGCTGGTCTCAGTAACGCCATCTAGCAATATTGGAGTATAAAGAAGTATATAAATATCGGATGATTTTTTTTCACAATCATAAGTCATTTATTCAAATTAGGCTGAGGATCAGCACTTTTTGAACGTCGAAATTACATAAGACAGTCCCCCAAAAAGCCCACCCTTCGCCACTCCCTAGTGTTTTTGCTGGGAAGAAGAAGTGGCGGAACAAACTCCCCAGCAAATTTTGTTCGTGATGTCCCGTCCATTGTAAGTATTGAATGTCTGTGCTCTGGACCAAGCAATACAACGGTTTAACCATGTTCTACAATTCGAGTTACGAGTCCCTAAATGTTTTATATATCTACAGATCAAACGATTACAGAAGACCCCCTCTTCCCTGTGCTCTCAACGAAATACAAAAAAAATACAATGAATTAAATAGATAAGTACAGACTTAGAGCTGCTAATGAGAAAAACCCAATAATATTTTTGTACCCTAGCCCCAATGCTTCTGATATAAAGAGGTTGTATGAACATTGAACATACTTTTAATGATTTAAGTAGCCAAACCTTGAAACCTGTGTCACAAATAGTCTAAATCAATTTTTTTTTGGTTGTTTACAAGATTCGGACCTAACTAACAACACGACTGTCAGCGTTTTACCTATGTGTTGATATCGAATTATCGATCAATCAAATCATTTACTTCAAATAAAATCTATTAATTAACATTAATACTAAGACTTAATTAGCAAAAAGAAAAAAAAACAAAATTTATGATTTACAGATAATAAAATCAAAACAAAATGAATGTACAGACGCCAGCACGTCAAGTTACCCCAATATGTCAAATTTCTTTGATCGTTTTTCAACTTTATGTCAAACAGAATAAGGTTCATATTCAATTGGGAAAATTTGACACATTGGGGTAACTTGACGTGCTGGCGTCTGTACTTATATTTTTTTATATTTTACAAAATTCATTAAAAATAACATCAAATCAAGGAATAAAATTAACAGTATAAACAAATTCACTAAGTACGTATCCTCCTACTGTTAAAACCTGCTCTATAGGTCCAAAGGTTAGACTGTAGATATCTAATTATGGTACCATAAACTCCTGGTAGGTATGACATCATTAATTAAAATCTCCGTACGATTGACTACTTAGTAAAACTTGAAAAGTTAACACTAATAGTCAGATTCGTTTTAAACTTTACCTGGTGCAATATTAAAGGTTTAGACCTGTGGTCCTTCAGGAAGAATCTACATATGCCAAAACGAATATGGTAAGCAGTTTGTTTGTTTTTTACCCGACGGCGTGACGCAAAGAGGATTATGTGTTTCTCAACCTATGTGCTGGCTGTCATTAAGGAATTTTTAAACTGCAACAACTGAAACCGTCTTAAAATGTCATCTAAAAATCTTTTTTACTTTTTTTGTTGTTTGAATGCGCCATTATAATTTGGAGTAATTTAGCTGGATTAGAATAAAATATTTTTGCATTTAAAAGCCTAATTCATAAGGTAAGGAGCATAAACGATCCAAGATTATTGGGAGATTTTTCCTCTCTACGGCGATGACCCCCAAAAATATTGGATCCTTAACTTCTCAAATTATATGACTCTTTTTATGTCAAAAAGAATAGTAGACTTGTTAACCATTCGGTTTGTGATTTCTGTTGATTAGACAAACCTGCAGGCCTAGCCATATTACAAATTCCATTTCTATTATAGAAAGAAAATGGTGTATATGGAATCAGCTGTTTGTCAACTGTCAAGTGTATTTCATTTTCAGCCATAGGTATTACAAATTCTACTCGTTAAGACTTGACAGTTGACAAACAGCTGATTTCATATACGTCATTTTCATTCTATTGTTGCCTTATCGATTACGATAATAGAAATAGAATTTGTAATATGGCTAGGCCTGCTGAAGTAACATTTCATTTCTAATGATTTTGATCAATAAAATTTTATTTAGTTTCCCCGAAATCTTTATCTGCGAACGCACCTAGGTAACATCAAGACACTACTCTTTGATGTTGGCGTATCTGGATGATCTAGTACAAAATAAAGATCTTAACTATGCTTAGCGTTTTAATTTTGGACCTCTGGTATAAGTTGACAATCAAGAGACATGGATTAACTGACTTCAGAAGCAATAGTGAGTTTAGTCTACTAGAGAGTGTAGTGGACTACTCAATACTCAATACTTTTATTGCATTCCACATGTATTCTTAGGTGGTAAAACTTAAAACTATACTACACTACTACATTACTATACTACACTACATTACTATTGACTATTAAACTATTAACTTACCTAGAGAAGCAATGCATGATCTAATATTACCTACGACATTCCGTTGCCCTCATGACTACACTCTTGTAAATTATTTGATATCAGATTATACTAAGCTATGTTCATTCAAAGACATTGGAGTTTAAGTACTGTTTTTTTAGAGTTTTGAGAACTCTGCTTAGTTGGAAACCTACATGGAACAAGTTTGGAGAACGAACGACGAATTCACTCCACTAACGAACTGCTTTACACCAGTTTTTTCTATCAAAGCTGTTACGATGTAATTTCTAAAACTGCGAATGAGCCTAAGTGTCATTACCAAAAATAATTTAAAGAGCTGATAAAAATAGTACCGAAGTATAAGATGTTATTTGAGCAAATACCTATGTTACGGGTCGATCTTTCTTAGAATTACCTGTTAGGATAACAAGGTGTGTGCATGATGATGCAAAAGGGGAAAACCCTATCCGATTATACTCTTGATGATAAAAATTACGAACTTTGTCATCGAACATCATTTCATCGTGAACTGCTGCTCCTCATAGCACCCAGAACTACTCAGCTCGTTGTGCCACACCGTAGTGAACAAACGCGTTTTAAATTCGCAGCGTTATATAAATTTTTGACACCGAATTTGTGGCGCTCTCCACGATCGCGCATATCGGCCACCCTCTACCACGAGAAGCCAATTACCCTTTTAATTTCCATCTAAACCATTCACCAGCTCAGTCGTATCGAAGGTTTATAGAGTACCGTGGTACCGGGGTAGCTGTTTTTCTGATGCGATCACAAACCGGTTGACCGTCGGCGTAATGACGAGCGGCCGTGGTCGAGCGACTAACAGAATCGGTGTAGGTAAATATCGAATGACTACCTACTTTGCATTATTAGATTATTATTGAGGCAAAATAAATGATTCTTTACAGGTTTGTAGCATCCTGGAGAAAACCTGAAATACTTACATTAATGTCATTGAGTAACCTAACACTAATGAGTTTTCTAAAGTCTCTCCATCTATTGCGTTGTCTACACAGAAAGCCAGATTTATATTTTTTAGCTACTCCACCAAAAAGCCACGGAACTGGTTATTCAGTTATGTCCCTAATAATAACTTTCTGATAGGATCTGTCGCTGAGGAAACTTGTAATACTTAACAAGCTTTACATTTATTTTATTTTGGTGATTGAGGAATAGAAGATCTACTGATTCTCAATATTGGGTTTTCGAAAAACACACACATTTAGACTTAGACGCCACAAATTTTTTTACAACCAGGAATTCACGTACGAGAAGGGACTTACCTACAACTTACCACTTGGCTTACCATGATGAGGCAGATTCCAAGAGTTCTGTGATGATGTCACACATTATTTCATCGGTCACAATTTTAACTCTCACACTAGAACTGACGCTTTCTTATATCCAGATTGAATATTCTATCTTTCATTAGGATCTGCTTCGGCATTAAGTGGAAGAAGTGAATTTAATCATCTCGGGTTTTGGTGAAGTCCTTACCTGAGTTCACTATTTAATGCCGAAGCAACTGTACGATTTTCGACATTTCTAGTCGCTTCTAAATATATATGTAAATAAGATCGTAAATGAATAATTATTCATCCCATATTAGTTGACATTTCGGTACAATTTGGATATAGTTTAATTCGCTGGATCTCCGTCTCGTATCTTAAATTAATGAAATAATTATTTCCATGTTTTACGCTACGTTAGGTTCTCAAAGATAGTTATTTCATCGTGTATTTAATACTAGACCTAAGATTATTTGGTTGCTAATATCATGATCATTATAGTAATACGCAAAGTAATACTCTGGATGCCTTTCTATGAATATTGCGCGCACGGAGGAGTGTGAAATTTGTTTGGTGTAGGAGAGTGTTCAACTGTTCAAGTTAAAATCAAAACGGAGAAGTAGAGCAGAAAGCTAAAACGGAATTTAGACCACTAGTTCAGGTACATTTAGCAGTAGAAAAATTTACTACTATTTCTTATTAACCATGCAGAATCTAATTACCATAATATAGGCCTTGATGTTTCTGTGCAGCTGGTTTGGGCAACATTTAAAAATAACCAGCACTGTGGCCCTGGACAAATGTCATAGATAATTTACTCTATGTTCGCTGCTGTCATCTTCTTAGGTTCGAATAACACTATCCAACAGAGTAATAAAACGATGCAATATTTTACATTCTCAAGAACAACATTAAAGAAGTCTATAGATCTTCCGATATTATCGTTTTACAAGAGATATAGTTACAGCCAGAAGAGATTCCATATCTTCGCACCATTGACGCTAACTTTAGTGCCACATGAACGTCAGCACTGGACACGATAACTGGTATGTTACGCGGAAGACATTACAGTGGTGTTGCTCTTTAAAGAAGGAGTTACGTATTTCAAAACGCGTCAGTGTTATAGTGCCACAATCCACGTGTGAGTGCAATAATATAGTCACTACTTACTAAATCTATGGATCTTTGTTATATGAAAAAGAAATATATTCACACAATATCTCAAATGGTTAAACTCTCTCCCTCTTCTATCTTGCGATCTGGTGCGGGTTATAGTACAGTCTCATGCTCCAAATTCAGAGATGCTTTCCTGTCAGCATTGCAGACAATTTTTGAAATACAAAAGTCAGATCCATACCATACCTATTTGTCTGGTATGTTTTAACGTACAGGTGTCCAGTTTCCGCTCTTCCCCTGCCTTTGGTAACAAGAACTGAAATGCATATAAATGCATGAATAAATGCATATATTAGAGATTTCAATTCTAGCTAAATCGACTTATCATATTGTCAAATAATTTCATTATTGGTATTCCAAAATTCATAAATCCATCCAGATCACCGTGTTCTCCCTAAAATTTCATAACTAGCGATTGTTTGATTTCAGTTCACCAAATTCTACAATTGTTAATGACAGATAAAAACCTTATTTCGGAGCTTCTGACTTAATATAGATTTTTTCTTTTAGTGGTTCCTCAGTCAAAATTAAATAAGTTATACCTACAATTGTAATTAAACAGTGCAAGGCAGAAAAAAAATGTAATTTGCCAAATGTCAATTTCAATTTGTTTATAAATATCAAAATTGCCAATTCATTTAAACCATCAAAAATGTCTTTTGATGTTTCATTCATCCTGCTGTATCAGTTTTAGCATGAAACTAGAAAGATTTGAATGATTTTGCGAAGATAGTTGGTATTATGATGCGGGTTGTCGAAAGCATCTTTATTTCTGATGCTGTATGGTCTATTTGTTTAAATAGCTTTGTATAGTACCTTTTAATATAGCCTAAGTCTAGTTTGTATTTATTAATGACAAAGAGATGTAAAATACTATGTCTTTGACTAATGATGATTGGTATCTTTTGGCAGAATAAATAAATGTTTGTAGGTAGGTAAGTACTTACAGGCATTCATAAAATCAGGGATAATATAGAAAAATATATTAATCTAAAATATCCAAAACCTGTGAAAGAATCTTCATCAAGCAAGAAACTACTTTACTTTTAATTAAAATTATAATGTTCGTTGTTACGTCAACATAATATACGTCAATGAAAAGAGCGGGAACGTTCCCCAGCGGCGGCCATATTGAATGTGAATTGCGTTCCATTGTGCGCAGCGCTCGACCGACGGCTCGCCACGTGCAGAGCACATCTGCCGCGCGGGTGACACGGCCACCCTCCTGCCTACATCTCAAAACGCAGCTCGTAGCTCGCTCCACCATCTCATTCACTATTTAATTTAGATAATTATGTATGTATGTAACTGGATTATTAATCAAACTTTACTTACTAATAACTTTGTTATTTTGTACTTAGGCATAAGCAACTAACTTCCTTTGTTCTTTTCTTTATTAGACACCAAAGGATGTCGTTAGGAAAATAATCTCTTTACTTAATGGTTTCTGTTAGTATTTGGAAAGGAGTGAATTTTGTAAAATAATTAAAGATCTTTCGTCTTATTAATATACGTTCACTATTAATTTCGCAAAATAAAATTAACACGAGAAGAACAACAAAACCGTTGTAATAAAACCGATATTAGTGCGGTAGGTGTGTGCGCGCATGCGCGGGCCGAGGGTCGCCCTCCAGGCCTCCCCTTCCTATTACGCACTCTATTTAGGGGCTGCTACAAAGAACAAACTCCGGCCTATCTATTTTGGTCTCACTCCGGAATATTGTCATAGACAAAGTTATTGGATTCTGAACGTTCCAATCCCGTGACAAAATATGGCAATATTAAAACGCGGGAAATAAAATTGGCGGGATAATTTAGTAAATAGATGACTTTTTGAAGTTTTCGTGTCCGTTATTAGACGTTTGGTTGCTTCTCGTGGTGTGCTAGCAATCTAAACTACCTAACTAATACCGAAATCAGTTTCTATACATTTGTAAAACCTAGCATTCACAAAAATATATATAATATAATTATTATTAAGTATAATATAACTGTTGGTGTTTACCCATACTTTCTTGCATTCTAGGTACTTAACTAGAACAAAAAAAATACCTGAAGATTGGGTTTTAACAATAATAAGACTTTAAAAGAGAGAGAGAGAGAGAGAAAAGAAAATCAGAGTCAAAATTAAGCAGGAAAAACTAATTTCCAGACACAAAATGCCGCCAGTCGTGGCGGCCCATTGGTTAAAGCGCCTACCTCTCATGCACGAGGTTGTGGTTTAAATCCGGGCAAGTACCAATGTGACTTTTCAATTCAAATGCATGTTCAGTTTTCTAAGTTTATCTTAGACATCATTAACGTCGGTGAAGGAAAACATCGTGAGGAAACCTAGACGTTAATTAATATAAGTTTGAAATCGCCAATCCGCCTTGAGCAAGCGTGGTGATCAATGCTCGTGCCTTCACTGTGTGAGAAGAGGCCTTCGCCCTGCAGTGGGACAGTAGTAGTAGTAGTAGTAGTAGGAGTAGACTGGCCTGTTGGTCTAGTAGTTAGTGGCCCTGACTGCTATGCCGGAGGTCGTGGGTTCGATTCTTAACCTGGACAAATGTTTGTGTGATGAGCACGATCATTTGTTCTGTGTCTGGGTGTAATTTATTTATCTATAATATGTATGTATTTAGAAATATATAAGTATGTTTATCAGCTGTTTAGTACCCATAACACAAGCTCTGCTTAGCTTGGGACTAGGTGGCGTTGTGTGAAAGTTGTGAAATATTATTATTTATTATTATTAGTAACAGGCTGGTATTATTTATTATTTTATTTAATAAATGCCTTATTCTATTTCGTCTCAATTTGTTCCTTATTTTTCGTCGTCGTGACATGGAAAAGTACCTACCAACAAATAGAGATGAAATGTCATAGGTGAGTGAGATAGCTAATTTATTTTGTATCAATAATGATTTGGAGGCTAAGCGTGGTCGGGCGGAAGCGGGTAGGCCGGCGGCCGGTTGTGCTCCGGCACAGGAAGCCGGCGCCTCCGGTCCAGAGGGCGCCGGCGAAAGGTCACAGGCCACTCGCAATGCTGATGGACCAAATCTTAAATTAAATACGTTGAGAGCTTGCCGCATAACTGATTTCAGGGCAATGAAATGGGTGAATGGAGTTGGTAACACTGAAAATTGTTTTACGTTTGGAGATTTGAAAACTTATTGAATTAAAATACTTTATTGAAATGGAATGATGATTGTGTAGTTGTCGCAAACAACTTTATTCAAACAATTTCAGTCACGAAACTATGCGGGAATTGAACCCCGGGTACACGTAAAGACACTTCCTCATTGCTGAGGTAGGTACCAGTAGTATTGAGTGACTGCCTCGTTAGTCTAGTGTTTGCAAGCGCTACTGCTGAGCGTGTGGTCCTGGGTTCGATTCTTAGGTTGGGCATAACTTTACTGAGTTTGTCCATCTGGTATTTCTCAGTAACAGCCAAGAGTCTGGATTTGTGCCCGATTGATGGCAAAAGGTTCGCCCACTGTTACATGGGACTTAAACGTATTTGGCGAAATGTAGTGGGTGTAAGTTCTACTACAGGTTATTCCTCTGACTAACCCTTCGTGGATTACAGTCGTGACGTTATGTTAGTATTGTCTGTCGTCTTTTATATATTGTACTCCTTTTACACTGTTTCTTTTGGTATGGAGTTAGCTGACACCCATAGGCTACTTTTTATTCCTGTATTCCCACGGGAACGGGCCCTACGCGGGTGAAACCGCGGGACGTCTGCTAGTATATTTATAAATACATTCAATATTATAAGTTATACCCAGACAGAACAAATGACCGTGCTCATCACACATACATTTGTCTTGGGTGGGAATCGAAACCCGGACCTCCGGCATAGCAGTCAGGGCAACTAACCACTAGACCAATAAACAAAAATGTTTCTAACTTTATCACTAATCTCTATCGTCCTTATAAATTAACTTGGAGTAAAGTTATATCAATCTTAACCTTCGAAAAATGTATGGTAAAACCGGAGATTTTACTGGTAGTAACTATACTCCACGTTTATTAATAAGGGCGTTAATGTGTATCCTAGATGTTATATGATTGATTTCCTAATCATCTTTACTCTATACCTACTTAGATGATGTTATGAAAGCTATGCTAATTGTAAATTAGCCGCGAAGATAATTAGCGAAGTTAAATGGATTATTGATTCGTACCTATCCGGCTGCGATTGTCTGCTTAGACATCAGATACAAGCAGGGAACGTTTCAAACATCCGTTCTAATTAAGCATCTATAGAAGTCGTCGTAAGTGATCAATTTCATATATTATGATTCCCAACTGTGGACTTTGATCAAGTGTTGCGTGTCACCTCCAATCACGTATTCAAAATCAAATTCAAAACATGTACATTTTTCAATTAGATAGGTCTAAACACTCTTGAAAAAGAAAAAAAAACTTTTGAAAAATTAAGTATATAGGTACTCATGATTCTAGTTGCACATTCAAAAACGTAGTTTCGCATGGAGAAAAATTTGAATTTGTTATATACAGGGTTATTTGTAAAACACCAACAACCTCGCAGGAGTAGATTACTAACATCATAAACAACAACATTTGTTCTACGACTTTTTCGAAAACAGACAAAAAAAAAACAAGTTGATTTTTTTTTAGATCGAGTTTTGTATGGAGCGTTGATTTTTTTTTTGGTGTTTTACAAATAACCCTGTATAGTACCTGTCGTGTCTAAAATTAAAAAAAATAAAACCGACTTCAAAAAAAAACACTAAACGGTGTAAAATAACTCTAAATTCGGAAGTCTGTGGCTTTGGTGGGGTTGTCTTACTCATGATGGGCCACCGACTTCCGAATTTAGAGTTATTTTACACCGTTTAGTGTTTTTTTTAAGTCGGTTTTATTTTTTGCAAAAATGTATTTTATTTTTCCATTTTTAGTTGTTACCATAAAAATATATGCCATGAATTTATTTTATATTGTTAATTGTTAACAAAACATGTGTAACATTAATTGTCATCATGATAATAGGGTTTTCCATTAATCCATAATAAATTAAAATTAACATACCTAACTGACGAAATCTAGGTATATTGTACCCACCTGCGTACCCCTCAGAGCATACACGCGTGATGATACGTCGTGATGTTGTATAAACAATAAACATCCAAGCGATTCCAGTAATCACGACAGATTTGCCGTCTAGTTTTGAAGAGTTCCGTTATATATCTCCGAAGATCAGCACCAGATCTTCACCAAATTAAAATGGGACCACCTCAGGAGTATACTCTTTCAAATAGAAAAAGAATTTTGAGAATCGGTCCACAAATGGGGGAGAAATCAGGAAACATACATACAAAAAAAAAAAAAAAATACATACACACGAACATAGAACCTCCTCCTTTTATGAAAGTCGGTTAACAAAATCAACCGGATTGCTACAAAACCGCCATCATCTGCTAAGTCTTTTCCCAACTATGTTGTGGTCAGTTTCCTGTCAGTTCTGTCTTCATATGTCATAAATGGTCACTGGTCCTCGGGCCCACCTCGGCAAGGGAAGCTTAACCTTCGATCGGGCTGCTACCGAAATCTAACCACACAGTAAATTTCCCACTTTGAATTGCTATCTTAAGTTGATTAAGAAAAACGCCTTTGACCTACTTGGGAGTTTTCTTTACATACAATATTATCATAATGATTGATTCATCACAACAATAACACTATAGTGTCTATATCTACGGATTATAAATTAAAGATACCTTAATATAACCAATTTTTGATATCAATAGGTAAATATTGTTTTATCGCGAACAGTCATTACATGACTCACTCAGGTCTATCTTTAAGCCCAACTCGACAAATATCGAGTGAAATCTTCAATTTTAAAACAAAAAAAAATGATTCTAGTATAGAATGCCTTTGAAAAAATGCTATGTATACTATTATGCACACCAATGTACCCAATTTATCAAATTTCTTTGATGGTTTTTCAACTTTATCACGAATAGAATAAGGTTCATGTTCAATTGGGAAAATTTTCAGTTTAGCTTGATGTGCTGGTTAATGTGTTACAGGAAACCGTGGAAGCGCGCGCTATTTGATTTGACCAATTAACGCGGGCGTTAGAGAAGAGATGGCTCTAAGGTATGGCCAACCCATTTTGAAATTTGAGACACTGTAGTATCTTGATGTGCTGGCCACTTTGCATGATAAAATACCAAGCAACGTTTATAAGCAGTAATTGATTAAAAGTACCCTGTCGCAATATCAACAAGTAACCCTCTATAAGAGGTAGTAAAGGAAACCTCTTTCCTCTTTGATGTCACTCGGATACTGCGGCTGCGATGTAAAAGCCACTTCCTAGAATTCGAAGCATCGCATCGTAGCGGCAAGTCTCCACTATGATTTTTTTTCAAACTAATTTAAATGTTTATGTAACATAGCATTAAGAGCTTCTGAAGCAGAAAGAAATAAAAAAAACTGTGTCGTTGGTCTAGTGTTTGCAAGCGCTTCTGATCATGATGAACTGAGTTCAATTCCTGAGTCGGGCATATTTTGTTGGGTTTTTCCATGGAGAATAAGGAGCACAGAGGCGCCTATCTTGCATGCACGAGGTTGTGGTTAAAATCTGAACAAGTACCTATATTTCAATTCATACGTATTTTCTAGACACCATCTTGGACATCTTTGACGTCGGTGAAGGAAAACATCGTGAAAAACCTGGACTCATAGTTCATCGGACTTTCTCATGGATGACCAAGATTTAGATAGGGAGCGCAGAGCGTTGGCAGCCAGATGCAATATGCTGGCTCGCAGGTTTGCGCGTTGTACTAAGGAAGTGAAACTGACTCTTTTTCGAGCGTTTTGTCAATCATTTTACACGTGCAGCCTGTGGGTAAGGTATACGCAGAAGGCTTACAACGCTCTGCGCGTTCAGTATAACAATGCGTTGAGGATATTGTTGGGGCTACCTCGGTTTTGTAGCGCGTCTGGCATGTTCGCTGAAGCGAGATTAGATGATTTTTATGCCGTTATGCGCAAGCGATGTGCGAGTATGCTGAAGCGATTCAGGGGTAGCCCCAACAACATACTGGCTACACTGGCGGACAAAATTGATGGGCCTTTCATTAGGCACTGGGCAGCTAGGCATGTGCGTACTGGCGTACATGTCGCCAATTAATTTAAGCTTTTTATGTACCTACTAACAATAGGTTAAGATTTTACTAACACTATATGGATCAATGGTCTGAATTAAATAAAATTATTATTATTATTATAGTTGATAAAAGTTTGAAATCGTGCATCCGCCTTGAGCAAGTGTGGTGATAAATCCTCGTGCCTTCTCTGTATGAGAAGAGGCCTTTGCCTTGCAGCGGGACAGTAACATACTGGTATTAGTATTATTTGTTTTCATGGCATTGCTCAGTAGCAAACCGGAGTCTGAAGTTGTGCCCGATTGATTTAATAGCAATAGACTCGGTAACTATAAACATAACTGTTGTTGGACTATAGGTACACCTCTGGTTAACCATTACCCCATACAGGCAAGGTGTTATGTTTATTTAATTAAAACTATTTGCACACAGCACAAGTCTTCTTCATCACAGCAAATTCAAAGCAAATAAATTATTTATTTCTTATCTCTGATTTTCTTTCTTCCTTCCTTTCTTTCTTATTTCTGACTTTATTTCTTCCTTTCTTTCTTATTTCTGACTTTATTTCTTCCTTTCTTTCTTATTTCTGACTTTCTTTCTTCGTTTGTTTCTTATTTCTGACTTTCTTCCTTTCTTTCTTTCTTATTTCTGACTTTTTTTCTTTCTTCGTTTCTCTCTAAACTAGTGTTAGAGTTTAATGCACAAGCACAAGAAAAAAACCTGTACCCAGGTACTCATAATTTTTTGATAAATATTGCCTTACGCATTGTCTACTTTTAGAACTTGCTCGAAATAAAATACTTTCTAAAGAACCCGCAATACTCAACTTCTTGATTTTGAGTTCAAACTATCAAAGGTATTTTATAATTGTAGCTAAATGGATGCGCCTAAACAAACGCCCACATTGTTATACCAGCCATTGAGGTACAGTGGAAGGTACTTTGTTGTCCCAGTTGCATAAACGACCTCATCATCTGCTGAACCTTCTCCCAACTTAGTTGAGTGAAATTCTTGTTTAGTGGTAGCTAATTTCATCTTCTGCCTAGCCTTTTCGCAACTATGTTAGGGTTGACTTCCAGTTTAACCTGATGCAGCTGAATACCAGGGTTTTACATGGAGCAACTGCCTGACAGACCTCTACAACCCAGGGTAACACAATACCCCTTGGTTAAACTGGTTGTCAGACTTTCTGGCTTCCGACAATGCTTCCGACTACCCGTAACGACTGACTTATGTAGATCCACAAATGATAGCCGTGTTTAACATTCTTTTCGAGGCACACAGGAGTCTTGATATGTGTTAATGTTGATCCTTCCATGGACCGACCTCGTCAAGCGTAACTTAACCTTTCGTTACACCCGAACGGCAGTTATTATTTAGCCACAAGATCCTCAATGGTAGTTAATTAATTAAACAAAATCACTGAAGCCAAAAACTTCCAAAACTAGAGTTATTTTACATCTTTTAGTATTTTTTATAAAGTTTTTTTAGTGTTTTTTTTTTTAAGTTTAACTTTATTATATAATAATCTTACTATATTATACAAAAACTTCAAATAAATAAATAACTAAAACTAACAATAAATAACTACTAAGCGTCAAAAATTTCGTCTGCGTCGCTGCCAGTTGGTAAAGTGCCCAAAATACTGGCGGCATTGCCACGTTGAATGGCAATGCTTAGCCTTTGGCCAAAGTTTAGGCCAGCCCTTGGGTCACGGGAAGCGTCAACTAAATGTTTGCATATGTCTTTGTAAAGAAGACGAGCACTCGGACCCCACGGCCCAAGAGTTTCAACCCCAAACGGGTAAAGTCAATTGTATTTTTTGTTACGGTTAGTCACATAAAGTCAGTTGCACATGTGTGCGAAGAAATACCACACATACAAACATATTAAAAACTAACTGACGTCACGCGGTTTCATCCGGGATAGGATAGCTTCCCAACGGTGAAAGAATTTTTCAAATCGTTTTAATAGTTTCGGAGCCTAACAAACAAACAAACGAACAAACAATCAAATCTAGCCTCTATATAATATTAGTACTTACAGATGGTGACACTCAAATAACAAAAACACTCAAAACAGAGTGTACCGGTGTGTTACTTCGACGGTGGCGACGCCGATACATGATGAGGATGACACGGTTTGGAGTTCTGCTCATTGTGCAAGCCAATAAGAGCGTGAAGTTTATAGTTTCAATCATTACACCGAGATAAGTGACGTCATCAGCGATCACGAGGTACTTATCCTGCCAATGATATAGGCTCGGTAGTATTGTTGAATGTCGACGTAAAATCACGCCTGTTGTTCCCGAGGGGTATAGAGAGATGTATGTAAATCACACCTTTATTTAAGTCTGATACGGTCGTTATTTAAGACAAAAAACTTTTTTTCAAAAAAACAACCGACTTCTTAAAAAAAAACACTAACAGGTGAAAAATAACTCCAGTTTCGGAAGTCTGTGGCTTTGGTGGTTTTGTTACGTTCATTATTGGCATTTTATTTTGCAATTTTTAGTTTCTTCGTATCTAAAGCAAGTCTTTCAAACTTGAAAGAATCATTGAAATTGGTTAACAATATTGTTAAAGAAGTTCTATCTAAACATTAATCTGTACATCTCTGCCAGGCCCCTTTTAAAATAGAAGGTCGTAAAGTTATGCTATGGAAACACAAAAGCTCAGCATAGACATCTGACTATAGCAATCGTGAATAATTTGCTGTTATGCGTTGAAGAGTTCCGTTGCCTGTCTTCTTCATCAGTTTTTCATCACCAAAATGATACTTTCTAAATGAAAATGCTTGATTTGTAACTAAAACTGTTAAAATCGCTGCTGATACCTATATTTTGTGAGGAGTTCCCTCGAGGATCCCTCATCCCTCTGTTACTATTATTATACCCTATCAAATAAAAAAATAATTTTGGAAAACGGTCCATAAATGACGGAGTACTGTAACAAACCCTACGGAAAAAAAAATACAACCGAATTGAGAACCTCCTACTTTTTTTAAAGTCGCTTAATGAAGAGTTTGTGGCTAAATAATTACAGCCTCACGCGTCGATCGATTAATTACTTATCAAGACTTCTCAGTGCCTTACCAACCGTTGGTCCCTGCTGTCAATTGTAGATCTATGATAGTCGTTACAGATAGTCAGAAGCCCGAAAATCTGACAACCAGTTTAACCAAGGGGTTCCGTTTTACCCAGTAACTGGGTTGTGGAGGTCAGACTGGCAGTTCCTCCATATAAAACACTGAAAAGTATTCAGAAGGTTAAACTGGAAACCGACCCCAACATACTTGGGAAAAGTTCATGTATTTAATGATGGTCGTAATTAAAGCTGATGCAAGCAAGCCAGACAGTGATGACGGATGCATGCATGCTGTCTGCTGGGAGTTCGGGACAGGTCAACTCAAAGCTATAACGGTTCTTTCTTCTGAAGGTCTTTCCAGATTTTGTACTGCATCGTTAGAGTCTTATATCATAATTTACTCTGTCTTCTTGACTTTAAAAGTAACCTTAACCTCTGAGATTCTTTCTTCTCAGGAATCGGTCAAGTTGGAATTGCCGACACCATGAAGTATTAAAAATTGAAGTGCAAAGGAGTCTATTTAAGATCTACTAAAGAATCTGACAAAACAGCAGTTCTATTCTGAAAAGTTCATCACTTCTGAATCCGCAGTGAAATCATGTGAAATTAAAATATCGTATTCTTAAATGGAATGATTTCTATACTGGCGCCACCAAGTGATGATCAAAGTGAGACGAACTAAAACGGGTGAGTATTTTGACGTTGACATGTGAAGACCGTATGACCTTCGAGATGATTTGCGAAAAAACAGATTTACCATTTACAGAATAGCTCTGCAGATGGCAGTACCCTATGCTCATCAGTCACTTGCGACAGTTGTCGGAATTGAATTAGGACCAACAGGGCCATAATCCTTGTTAAAACAGGGCCATAATCCTTGTTAAATATAAATTAGGAAAGTGTAACTCATTTGTTTTTGAGCAATAAGTGAGCTTTCTTACAGAGAGAGAGAGAGAAAGAGAGAGATAGAGAGAGAGATAGTGCGAGACGTTATGAACAAAATTTACTTTCACTGATTTGCAACTAGATTTCCATTTCCTTGGTTTTTTAAGATTATAATACCATTTACTACATGTTACTGTACATACCATGTACGTACAGTGTATAATTGATTATTACACTTATAAGCTTAAGGCGGATTTGCGATTTCTAAATTAAGTTCAGGTTTCCTGACGATGTTTTCCCGATGTCATGTCTTAGAAGATAAACTTACGACGTATTGAAGAATAGAAAAAGACGCATTGCCCGGACTTGGAAAATATAAAGTTCCTCATCTACCATCAAGAAGGATACTTGGATCAGACGGGAGTTTTTTATTTGGTGCCCGACGGGTATTGTCAGGTTTTAATTCAATCGCTCTTATATTTTTAAAATCGCGATCGACGATACTCCAGTTTTGGTTCGCATGTGGCGAAATAGGTGTCGCTACTGGGAATATACTTTTAATATCACGGACAAACTAATTATAATTTAATATTATGAATTAAATAAAAATAATAATAACCCATTAATTTCAGGTGACATAGACTCTTAGTTAAACGATACCTTAACCTAAAAATATATTATAACAACACTTTGCACTGTTGTCTTTCTGTGTTTTGTTTTTTGCGCATTTACACCATAGTTTCTTCTTTAGGCTTGTATGACATGTAGGTAAGTTAACATTATCGAGAGGAGGCAGAAAAAAAGAAATATTTATTGCACATTGGGAACAGCCAGTGTTTTCTTGGATGAAAGTTGTATTTGGCAACTCTCTGCCAAATTCCATTGAAATCGTTTTAGCCGTTCTGCCGTCAAGTCATAACAAACAGATAGACAGGATACACAAACACACTCTAACAAATGTTCCTGAAATCAACACAATATTATGAAATAATTTCAAGTATTTATTTAGTCTCGTTCGCTATGTCAGTGTAGTTTACCGCCAGCCCCTTTCGCGGCCACTAGTCTGCCAGTGACTCACGGTGAAGTAAGGAAAACGTATAGTAGGTAGCATAAACACTTAGTCATATCCACACAACACTATCTAGCTTAATACACGCGAATCGAATCTCTATTTGGCAGTAAATAAGAGTCATTTGTAAATAAATATGTCAACATGTTGTGGACCTTGCTCAATGATTGGTCTACAGCAATTTCGAAGTAGACTGTAATTATTTTGAGTACAAAAGGAAGTCTATGTAGAAATATTTATTTTATTTATCAAAGTTCGAAAGCCTTGGTGGTCTACTAGTGGTTTTGAAGGTGAGTTTAGTCAGAAGGTTTTTACATACTTGAACTTTTAAACGTATTTAGTAACTTGACAATTCAAAGTGAGATGGTGTTACCACACTAAACATCTAAGTATTCGATTCAGTAAAAGACACTCCGTCAAAACTTGGTTGTGAATGATAAAATTTATCATAAATGATACCTATTTATTTCTGTTTTGACAAACTCTTTTAAGGCCTATTCAGACCTAAGCGGTATTCGCTACCGTCTGCGGCAGACGGTAGCGAAATTGATACTAAATACCTGAGCAAAACCCGCGCGGTATGTACCTCTACCCACAGCGGCAGCGAATATCGCTGTCGCTCTAGCCGCGGTACTAGATACTAAATGTCTGAGCGAAACCCGCACGGTATGTTCCTCAGCGGCGGCGAATATCGCTCAGGTTTGAATAGGCCTTAACACGTCAAACATTTCTTTTAGATTTTTTTTACCGGCTTACGGCCCTGCCAGCTGTCAAAACAACAATGACAGCGTCATACTGGTATGACTAAGGGTATGACGGTCGGGGCTCGTGAGGTCGGTCGGTGCAGTGAACTGTTCAATCCCTAGCATTAGGGCGAGACTCAATCAAAGCGGAGACGAGAGGAGATGTCTTGTAATTAACCAATAGGATATTGTATTGTGCTGAAGCTAGCACTGAGCGGTCAAAATGAAGCAAGCTGATTGGTTGTAAAACACATCTCTTCTCGTCTATGCTTTGGTGGAGTCTCGCCCTTAGTATGGAGTGACAGCTGAATTCGTCTTCACTTCACCTACACTTTCACCGGGTGATTTTACAGAACAACACTGCTGCTGGGCTATGGCCATCTTTCCATTGCCAGTGACCAACTGGCCTCAAGTTGCACACCGAACTTTTGATGTCAACCGAGATATTACAATACATTTGTATTGCAATTTAAGTGGACTTCAAGTTACGTTGACTATCAGACGAGGCACGGTGCGCTTCATATCACATCTCTGCGAGTCAGCATGACGCTATCCTAGATACTCACTGATGATTACCATTACGAAACTAGCTGTTTGACAGGTAATCGTTGAACACTTTTTATTTTAATGATCATCAGTCTGGTTGCTGGTGTGAACTAGCAGTGTTAGACCTGGTAGTCTTGGTGGGGTGTCCAGATCAGACGCTAGCACATCAGGAATCTCATACTGTCTAATTTTCCCAATTGGACATGAAACTTATTCTCTTGAAATAAAGTTGAAATTTGACAAAAGGTGCCTAGATGTGCTGGCATGGCAACTGTACCAATAGTATAAGTGCGCAGTTGTTCGTTCACTGTAGTCTGTAGTATCATTCATTCTAGGAATCGAATAGGCGAAAAGAATGAATGGTACAGACGCCAGCACATCAAGTTACCCCAATATGTCAAATTTTCCCAATTGAATATGAACCGTATTTTGTTTGCCATAAAGTTGAAAAACAATCAAAGAAATTTGACACATTAGGGTAACTTGATGTGCTGGCGCCTGTACATGGATTTATTACTACAGTTTATTTATTACACACAAGAAATGAAAATAAAATCTAAAAACTACTTAACTCTAAAAAACGGCGTCAAAAAACTCATCCGCATCGCTGTCCACTGGAAGTGTACCTAAAAAACTGGCAGCATTGCCACGTTGTATGGCAATGCTTATCCTTTGACCAAGGTAAAAACCAGCCCTTGGGTCACGCGAAGTGTCAATTAAGTGTCTTGATAGATCTTTGCAAAAGCTATGAGCACTCGGACCCCACAACCCGAGAGTTTCAACCCCAAACGGCATATTAAAAAAATATTATTTTATTAAATTAAATAAATGTACAGACGCCAGCACATCAAGTTACCCCAATGTGTCAAATTTTCCTAATTGATTATGAACCTTATTCTGTTTAACATAAAGTTGAACAAAGATTCAAAGAAATTTGACACATTGGGGTAACTTGATGTGCTGGCGTCTGTACATATATAATGTCACTTACCTACTATTTTATCCTGGTCCAGTACTCTCCGTTCCCTTACCATGACTTAAGTTTTATCAGAAGGAAGTTCGTATGAATCATGTTAAAACGAGTGTACCCGGTTGGTGACCTACGTATTACCCCAGCCAGCACTGTGATATCAAGATGAGAAGATGACGCACACATGGTCCGGGTTATTCCCAGATAAGAACTTCGCCATTTCTGAGTTGAGCTCTGTGATAACTAACAAGTCCGTGCACTGACTGATCAGGTCCACTCATATCTGTGTGGTTCTTTTACAAGACCATGTCAGACACTGATCTGCATGGTCCTCACATAATCTGACCAAAACAATGTCTGGGGATATGACACCTGCAGGCAATGACATTATAAGTAAAAAGGTGTAGATAGGTTACCTAAACAACATTCGATCTTTAAAAACGGCACACTAACGCACGCACGCGACACTGAGGTCAAGTGCTTGCTGAGTGCTTATAACCTATCTACACCTTTTTTACTTGTAATATCATTGCCTGCAGGGTTCTATTCTATTCTATTTTTTTTATGGCAAACAGAGTTGATGTCGACTAATCTGCCAATGTCAAAAGTGTATTGCGCTTGTGTGTATTGCAAGTGCGCAGAAAAAAAAAATCTTCAGTTGATACAGTTGGACTCAATGTAGATCTGCATGGGTTAGTATGGGACTGAAACAAACAAAAAATGAAATTACATAAATACCTATTATAATTGTTAGTATTCTTAGGACATTTAATAAAATTTATACCACATTAAAACAAGCAGAGATTTTAGGCGACACACAAGCAGTTCAGGGGAGGAATATGTTAGAAGGTAGGAAAAGTTAATTGGGAGAGGGGTCTTAAATTTAGGAAGACGTCTATATAAATCTAAAGGGGGGGGGGGGCGTTATTTGAATATTCAAAAAATATATGGTCCAACGTGCCCTCCTCCAACCCGCACTCAACCTGCAGGGTTATTGTGTATGACAATTGACAGTTCATGGTGATGACCACTGGGAAAAGTGTTCAACGATTAACTGTCAAAAACCTAGCTTCGTATTCAGTGTGTATCTAGTTTGTCGTCATGCGCACTCACAGAGAAGTGACGAAGCGTAGAGTACCCCATCTAATAGTCAAATAACTTGAAGTCTACTTAAATTGCAACGCCAATTTTATGTAAATTCTCAGTTGTCATCAAAGTTATCACTGTCAATGAAACGATAGCCAATAGCCATGCTTAACATAAACTTATCTTTATTTTATAAAATTCTTGTGTCAGAGTGTTTGCAACAGAAGTCCTCCGAAACGGCTCGACCGATTCTTTCGAAATGTTGTGTGTATACTCAGTAAACCATTTTAAACCAAAATCTGTGGTCTGGAAGCCGCCTAAATTTAGTTCAAAACGGTTTAATTTGTTAAACCCCAGAAGGACACCGGTGTCTGCCTGTCATTGTCTTTCTGTTGTGTCTCTAATTGAAACAATTGGAAGGTTTAACTATACATTGCTTGAATATAACAAATAAATTAAAATATATTCCATAACTGTCACACGACGCCATCTAGCTCTTAACTAAACAAAGCTTGTGCCGTGTATTTTTTGTGAACATATTCTTTGTTCAACAAAATTGTAGCTATATAGAAATGTTTGTCTGAAAACAATCAGTCAGAAAATTGCAGTACGTATGGTATTGACACCAGCACATCAACCTACACCAAATTGCAAAATTTTCCCAATTGAACATCAACCTCATTCTATTCGCATTAAAGTTGAAAAATTAACCAAAGAAATTTGACACATTGGGAAAGCTTGCTGAGCTGATCTTGTTCCATATTCCCATTTACAACCCTGCTTTTCTATCATTCCCTGAAAGTTATGAAGATAGTATATATTGTTCTTTTAGAAAACAAAAATACATTATAATATTCATAGAATGCATGTAAGTAAAATCTCCATTGCTGACACATCAGAATCAACCATAATTATCATTACAGTTCGATGGAAATACGACAAAAATACCTGGAAACATTTTCAGTTCAGGAATTATCAATTCACAGGAATAGTCTGCCGTTAGACATTTTTAATTGGTCCATGCAGCGGCGTTTCCAGGAATAGATTTCCTATCCAGTCCCGACCACTGCACACTGCTCCTTATAAAATCCTGGATTACGATGGAAAATTTCTAGTCGTTATTTTTAATCTGGATTTTAGTTGAAAGTAAGTACGTTTTTTTTTAAAGTAATTTTATGTTAAGTTATGCTACAAAAACATAAATGGTATTTGGTTCTTCTTCTTTTTGTGTTTTCTTAGACATTAATCTGATGGTCCTCACACGATCTGACCAAAAAAATGTCTTGTATTTAAAAGAGACTGACCTCTGAGGTTCTTTCGGTGTTTCTTCTCAGAGTAGTCAGATAGTGAAACACCGATCTTATCTACTACTGGCTAACGTGGTGTCAGAGTGTCTATGCCGCAAATGGGCCTCTGACTTGACATAATTAAGTCATGAAGTTCATACAACATTAGAAATGTCGTGAATCCAATAAAGTTAATTTTAAGAGGCCTGTAAGTACGGTATTTTGGTTACCGTCAGGACTAAGTATTACTTGTTACAAAAAGACGGCATGAAATTACATCTCGTTTTGAGATTTGGGAAACATCAACGAGTTTAATATCTTGCTTTCACGCAATGATAAAGTAAAAAGGTGTAGATAGGTTTTACGCGCTCAGCAAGTGACACATTAAAATGTGGCTAACTAGCCACATTTTACCTCAGTGTGACGTTGCGCCCCAGCACCGGACGTATGCATGCGTTAGTGTACCGTTCTTGAAGATCGAATGTTGTTTAAGTAATCTATCTACACCTTTTATCTTATAATATCATTGCGTTCACCCCGTGAAAATGATGCGTTAAGTGAACTATAATCCCATACTATTTGACGGTTCACTTCGCGCTCATTTTACCTTACTTGATAGATGGTTACAGAATAAACTGTGTTACACAGTTATTATTTTTCATATTGTCAAATAGTCAACTGACTATGGGATCAGGTGCTCACCTAACCCAGTCTATTTGCCTAACGCTTCTGAAAACAGCAGAAATAGATATAGTGGTCTATTCTCATACACAGCAGACAGGATAAACACAACAATAACTACCAGTACCTACCGTGGCCACGTCACAAACGAAAAGAAAAATGAGCATAGAATCATAACCAAATGCCGAATAAATCCGTAAACATTTTCGAATGTGTATAAAATCACATCGGCTTGTGATGAGCACGAAATTATCAACAATTTTCAATAGCGCAGTGTTTTCCACGGCGGGAACTCACGTGCTAGGAAATTGTATTAATCCGTCGATAAACTAGGACACGCAAAATGGCGCTCGATTCTATCTCAAAATAGACGAGAGCTTTTTCAGTTCGTCTTATTTATTTTGTATTATATTAAGTAGTGGTTTGGACGGCTTTCTACGAAATACGAAAATTTTAACCGAGTTATGCCGTGTAGTAAAAAGTTATGTCGCTATTAGTTTTGATGGAATGCTTGCGTTAAAACTATTGACAACAAGCGTGGTAGTATGCTTAGTGATTGTACTAAATTGACGTTCTGTTTCAGACTATTCTAGGTGAGAACAGGTTTCCCTGGCTAGCGAAAGAATTTTTCATAACAGGCCAGCTTCGAGACTGCTCGGCAGTCATTTCTACAGAATGCTTTATGACATTAGTCGATTCTGAATGTTTAAAATTCATTTTTAAAGGAAATTTTTGATTAATAATATTTTTCATTCATTTTCATTTCGACATGTGCAATTACAGCGAGTGGTGATACGGCCTCGAGCACGGTTGTAAGCCGCTTTTACATAAACATTATGAATTTCAAAAACCTACATTTGGTTCGATGACATTGGAAAGCTTTTTACCTAACCACGACAGTAAAATGAGGTGTTATGTGGTAAGTGGTTTTTTTTTCTGTTATACGGGAAACTAATAAGGTTCGAGAAAATAAATGGATGTAGTAAATAGGGAATTGGTTCCAGCAGTGATGTTTTGTCTTGGGAGAGTGGCAGCGGCGACTAAGAAGGCGGCATCGATCCGCCGAGGCTGGGTCTACCGTCACACTAATCTCAACCTTTTTGTAGGTAAAATGATAAAGATAAAGATACCGGGCTGGTATCCGCAGCTCCACTTCAAAGCGCGTATTATGCGTATGGACCATAATCTACCACGCGAGCCCAGTGCGAATTGGTAGATGTCATATGTCTTCGAATTTTTGGTTCTAGGACATGCCGGTTTCCTCACAATGTTTTCCTTCACCGTTTTTGAGAGCAGTGGTGATGAAATAAATAACACAAAGTCCTAATGCCCCTGCCTGCGTTCGAACCCACGACTTACTGTTCGTAAGTCGGGGCTGACACCACTGGGCCACCGCTGCGCTGTCTTTTGATAGGTAAATATTATGTATTTACAGTAAAAGATTTGATATTTTTTGTATTTTGGCGCTCTGTAGTTTCTGCCTACCTCATGGGAAATTCATCATACATACATGCATGCATATTTGTTGTATATTAACAGAAAGATGATTCCAAACACTAGGTGAACCTAGGTTCTACATTTTTCATGAGTTTTCTTAAAGTCAACAAACTAACTAAATTCAGGAAAGATAAAACTACGAGAGAATCTAATCCAACAAATAAACTACTTAAAAGATAAATCTGCCAACTAATTCAAGTGCTTATTTTGGCCAAAGACGACATCTTCACTCGACTTGTTTTTTTATGTTTTTTTATTGCTGTCGGCAATTAATTGCTGCTGCCTTAATTACTACTGTTATGTACTTTTTTGTTCAAAGTGAAATCATTGAAAAAATACCTAAATGATTTTATTTGGAAGAATATAGGTTAAAATCTCCTGGAGATTTCAGAAGACAGGGTTATTTGTAAAACACCTACAACCTCGCAGGAGTAGATTACTAACATCATAAACAACAACATTTGTTCTACCACTTTTTCGAAAACAGACAAAAAAAAATCAACTCTCCATACATATATCCGAACAGTTGATCGAGTTTTGTATGGAGAGTTGATTTTTTTTTTGGTGTTTGTTGGCGAGGTAATTCCTATATGTTATTCCTATATCTTCCTATGACCTATGGGTTGCACTGTACTATTCATTCTATACTTTCTGTCTATCCCATGAGAAAAAGGCGTGAGTTTCTGTATGTATGAGTTTACTAAACTGACAGAAATCATTTCATAGGTACAAAAATGGTCAAGTGGTGGTCTGAGAAGTGATGGCTCTAAAGAATTTCAGTCTAGTATACTTTTTTTTTAATATTTCACCGGGTTGGTTAATAAACTTTAACTTTAAATTCCTTACCAATCAGTAAGGAATTTAAAGGACAATATGAAGTCCATAGAATATGCAAACGTTATGTTGACTATTTTTTTCCCGTCACAACCCTTGGGTAGGCTGGTATAAACAGGTAAATGGATACTAGTAACTTGCATCGTTCTGGTTAATGCATGAAAGTTAAATGAAAATAAAGAATTCAGACAAATTCCATACCAATCGAAAATTGGTAGGTATGGAATTTGTCCATTAACCAAACCGGTATTTTTTTTTTGTTATTAATTAATCATATCCAGGATAGATTTTTTTAAAACAACCCATATGCAATATATTTATTGATACACTAGCTTTTGCCCGCGGCTTCGCCCGCGTGGATGTCGAACTTCCGTCCCCTATGTTTTCCCTTTAAGGGTTGAATTTCCAAAAGTCGTTTTTTAGTGGATACTTTTCACTAAGAACACCCTTTCAAGTTTCATGTCTCTAATACCAGAGGTTTGGGTTGTGCGTTGATATATAACGTAATCATTTTAGCAGAACACTTCCGGATAGACTACTTTCAAAGTTGATCCTTTCGGTATGTATGCATAAAGATTTCTGGAACTACTGACCCGGGAAAGAGCGACGTACAACCGACCATGTGTAAAACAACTGAGACTAAGATCAACCTGTCCAGGCGTATTGATTACAACCGTACCAAGTTTGGTTAAAACCCCTATAATGGTTTTTGAACTATGTGTGTACCATACAGACAGACAGACAGACTAAACATTTACTGATTGCATTTTTGGCATCAGTATCGATCACCAAATAATCCTCTAATATTAATTTTGAATATATTATTTATTATCTTAGTAGTGTGTGATAGTCCATTGAATTTATGGCGAACTATATTGTATCTTAAGATAAAATATTATACTATCTTAGCCGTGTGCAGCGTCCCTTGGTGAACTCCACTGCGGGTGACGTAACCTACGACAAACTTATAATTTGCGGTTGGTACAGTAGTCAGGTCTAGGGATCGAACCGCAAAATTTAGTTTGTTTTTTATTCAGTATACTTTTCCGGGATAAAAAGTACCCAGTGTTGTGCCCAGGATATTAAAGAATATGTACACCAAGTTTCATCGTAATCGAACCGCTAGTTTTTGCGTGATACCTGAACATACAGACAGACAGACAGACAGACAGACAGACAGACAGACAGACAGACAAAATTTTTTTTAATCATATTTTTGGGTTCGGTGTCGGTCTAGTAACACCCCCTGCTATTTATTTTTTTGATATTTTCAATGTACAGAAATTTTACTTCTACAGATTTATTATATGTATAGATTAAATCTTTATATATATAAATGTTATGTTGGTTTGTGTACGCTTCAAAAACTCAAAAAACTCTGCACCGATCGAGCTGAAATTTTAGCATGAAATATAATCCGCAACAAGGATTGTTTTTATTTATTTTTTTTTATTTTCTTTTTTTTTAACCATACAATCACAATATGCCACAGCGAAGCGTGGCAGGGTACAGCTAGTTTGATATAAAATAGGTTTCATTCATTAACCAGCTCGGTGAAGGTCGTTCTATAGCGGGATCTTAGACTATTTATTCTTGATATTGTTGTTCTCACAACAAAAGTTTTTTTTCTACAATCTGTCACTTTGTCGTTTTTTCTGTAGACAAAATCCGTGTCTATGGTCATCATGCTACACGTGCTGGCAGTGGAAACAAGGGGGCTGATTATAGGCTGATGATGTGATTTATTTATTTATTTATTTATTTTACAATTTATGTACACACAGAAAAATAGATTGATATACATGATGATTATTACGTGATTATTACTATTCTGTTATATAATAAACTGGCCTGGATTTTCCCGCTGCAGGGCAAAGGCCTCCCTAATCTTTTTCCAGTTCTATCTTTCTGGGGCTTTTCGGAATCAGTTCTTGTATACCTTGACCATTTTGGTATACAGGCTAACATATCAAGCTACCCTAATCTCTTCGATAGATTTTCAACTTTATGAAACAAGGGTAAGGGCCGAGTTCAATTGGGAAAATTTGTCAGTCGGGGATAGCTAAATGTGGTTACGTCTGTCTCTGTCTATGTGTCAATTTATGTCTAAAATATTATCTGGTTTTATACTTTTTGGAGAGAGATTTAAAAGTTTACTTAATTGAGAGCAAATGAATCTGGCCACTTCCTTTTTCACATATTGTTACTAAATTATATATCAAACTAGCCCCGGCAAACTTCGTTGTGCCTTAGAGTCATTTTATTGCTCTTATCATTTTTTTTTTATAATAGATATACATACGTTTAATAAGACGACAACAAATAGATCCAAACCAATAATGACTACTACTACTTTTTATGTAGCGAGTCTCGACTGTGATCTTATTTAAACATTTTGTGTTTGATAGAATTAAAATTACAACATGTATATATAACCTAACCTAACTTACCATACCTATCCTATATCTAACCTAACTACCTACCTAACCTAACTACCTTACTAAAATGCATTGATTTAAAAAATACTAAATTCATAATTTTGATCTGAACTATTGCCTCTATGTTACATACAATTTTATTTATACTTATAGTTTTCCCGGTCTTCTTTAATTAAAGTAAGAATTATCAAAGTTCGTCTCTTTCGTCATTGTTAATTACGTAAATTGATTTCTGAAATATAAGACTTTTTTATGCTACATAAAACCATAAAAGTTTAGTAACAAAATAAATTTCAGAACGTAGGTACGTATAAATTGACAACCTTACCTTATAGGTTTAGCTTAAGACTTGTCAATGACAAATTGTCACCTGATAATGAACTGGGAAGTTTGACTCCTGTCATGTCATCCAAGATGGCGTTTGAAAAATGTTTTAGACAACGAATGTTCTTGATATTAATTTTTTCGAGGACTTTGCATGTTTTTTATTAATTGTTATGCTATTCCGGACAAAGAGAAATCCAAAAAGACCAAAATCATTCAAATTGATCCAGCCGTTCTTGAGTTATAAGTGGTGTAACTAACACGACTTTCTTTTATATATATAGATGCCATTTTTCTTTCAGAGTCATGTTAATCATTTCAAAAGGTTATGTTAAGTTTAGCTGTCAATTCAATAATTTTATTGTCATTGTTAATACATAGATAAATTCTACGACTTTCACACAACGCCATCTAGTCTCAACTAAGCAGAGCTTGTGTTATGGACACTAAATCACAGATAAACGTACTTATATGTTTCTAAATACATACATATTACACCCAGACACAGAAAAAATGATCGTGCTCATCGCACAAATATTTATCCTGGGTGGGAATCGAACCCACGACCTCCGGAATAGCAGTCAAGTCCACTTAACTACTAGACCAACAGGCATTTCAAAATTTTGAGGTCATTAATGATTCGAATTGATAAACTCCCTATTACTAAGAATATTAACAAAAACGTTTGTATAGGTGAAAAAGGGAAGGGTCTAATTATTTGCTCCCAAGTATAGTTGGGTTTTAATTTTTTTTAAACTTATGTACGTTTTACTTGAAACAAAGCGTCGTCGTTTTCAAAATTTATCCTGTTTTTAATGGAACTAAATCCATAATGTTATACTGAATTTGGTCCTCACCACGATTGAGGGGCGGGTGGGCGTCGGTCGCCCGTTCAGCTGCGTTCTGACGTCATCGCCCTCACGCACAAACACTGGAGGTGGCCTTGTATGTGCGTCATGTTAGGAGCTGATGGCTTGTGTAATGGAACATACGTGGGAAGAGTTTTGTGATCAACCAAATCGTTGCCCCATTTGATTATTTTCCCTCTAGCGTAAAAACTTTATTTACAATTAATATTCTATTAATTCCAATATTAAGAAAAGGGAAGATTTGTTATTTTTTTAGTGTTTGATAATAAAAACGAAAGAGAATGTCTTTTTATTTTGTGCATACACTATCTTATAAGTTGGTGAACATCATGCGCTACAAAAGTGTATGAACTCACACAACATTCAAAGTATGAGTTTTTGTTCAGCGACTTGTGGCAATTACTAATTTTAAGGAATTCAGGATCAGGTGTTTTGCAAATTTTTTCGGTTTCCTCACGATGTTTTTCTTTACCGATTTTGGAGCAAGTGATAAATATGATAACACAATACCCACACGAAATGTCTTGTAGTACGAGGCTTAGGTTCGTAATTAGTACCTATACATACGAGTACTATGGGTAAACCATAGTTTCAGAAGTAATTTTGTTTGAACATAGATATAAAAGTCAAAATCGGTCAAGTGGTTTTCAAGTAATTGAGTTACATACATAAATAAAACATATAAGTAACTACCTAGTGACAAACTGTGAACCTCCTCCTTTTTATGAAGGCGTTAAAAAGGTGCTGGTGGTTGTGATCAGAAATGATGACACACACAAACGGCTAGAAAGGAAAATTTCTGTTTGGTGTTCCTTCTTTTGTTGTAGGAGCTTGAAGTACTTCTTGCCATTGCGTAAATTTAACCGTCTAGTCTGATTTTGTTAGTGGTCTGTCTTTAGAGATGTTTTATCATTATAATACCTACGCTAAGTAAAAACTTCCCTTTTTAAGAGGATTGCACGCATGTAGGGATAGATTTGGTGGATTGTTTGCTAGATTTGGTATAGGTACATAGTAGTTAAATTATTTAGATAAGAATTGCACAAAACTAAACCAGTCGCATTTTCACCACCAGGTCAGTCCACTGGTGATATTCATCCCCTTAATTAAGAAAGACTCAGGCTTCTGATAACCGAGTTCTATGTTAATTAGACAATAAAGAGTAAAGAAAAGGTGCAGCAGTAGCTAAAACGATTGAATTTTAACTACTAAGCGAACACTAGTTTGAATAATTACCTACGTGTGACTCTATGGCGTCACATCTAACTTGAGAAAAACTGGGTATTCCAGGTGGTATGTTCTGTAAAAATCTTTCTTTTGTGAAGGCGAAGTGAGCGGTCAATACCAGGAAATGACAGCTCACATCACCTGCATTTTCCCATGATGATATTGATGGATTAGCTCTGAACAGATTGACCTTAGGAAGGAGCGTTTATTTTCAATTGTCTTTCTCTCGGTCTTTTGTTACGACATCGCTTTCAGGGAGACGGGGACGGTTTATTTATCAGAGGAAACATCATGTAACATAATTTTACATAACATCCCCTTTGTTAATAATTTTCTTTTACGTTGACGTAAGCTTTCTAACCACCGACAGCTGAAGACGAAGACCTAAAGGGACAAGAATTCACACACAAAAAAGAGAGACAGGGAAAAAGGAAGATAGACAAAGAAAGAATTGTAGCTTTATTTAGGATTAAATAATACTACGTATGCATTGTATAAATCCAATTTTAATATATTTTCACAATGACATGAAAAAAGACTGATCATGAATTAAAAAGAAAAACGTAAGACAAGAAACAAAAAGGTAACTTACAAAAAGAAAACAGGAAAGAAAGAAAGCCACAAAGAAAGATAATACAGGTCTGTTACTGTCCCACTACTCCCACTGCAGAGCAAAGGCCTCTTCTCATACAGAGAAGGGACGAGATTTAATCACTACGTTGCTCAAGGCGTATTGGCGGTTTCAAATTATACGAGTATTAACGATAAGTCGAGATTTTCTCATGATGTTTTATTAATTTTTAGACTCGCACAAAACAAAACAAAAAAAACCGGCCAAGAGCGTGTCGGGCCACGCTCAGTGTAGGGTTCCGTAGTTTCCCGTCCGTCACAATAAGTGTTCAAAATGCTTGCATATACGATTATACTACAAACTTAGTCCAGAAATTATTTTGTACAACTTTTTGTCTTTTTTGAACAAAAACTATTGATCCATCCAAGTTCAAAATAATTTTCCTAGAAAGTCCTTATAAAGTTCTACATTTCAGATTTTTTTCATATTTTCTTAACTTAAGGTTCAAAAGTTAGAGGGGGGGGGGGGGACACATTGTTTTTTACTTTTGGAGCGATTATTTCCGAAATTATTGACATTATCAAAAAATGATTCTCGTAAACCCCTATTAATTTTTAAATACCTTTCCTACAATATATCACACGTTAGGGTTCAATATAAAAAAAAAACACAGCCCACTATACATATAGGGGGGCTACCCTAATAAAACATTTTTTTCCAATTTTTATTTTACCACTTTGTTGGCGTGATTGATACACATATTGGTACCAAATTTCAGCTTTCTAGTGCTAACGGTCACAGAGATTAAGCGAGGACGGACGGACGGACAGACAGACATGGCGAAACTATAAGGGTTCCTAGTTGACTACGGAACCCTAAAAATATAAAAACAATAGCCCAAAATAATTATTAAGGAGTCAACAAGAACGACACAAGCAGAGTAGTTATACTCGTAGCTACGGCCAATGTTTAGATGTGGTGACCTTTAATACCGACTTAAAAAAAAGGAAGAGGTTCTCAATTCGGTTGTATATATTTTTTTAGGGTTTATTACCTCATTACTCCGCCATTTATGGGATAGGGATTAAAACTCATATCCCTCAATTCCTCAAGTATCCCTCGATACTCGAGGTTTGAGGGAACTCCTAAAAAAATATAGGTACACCAGCACCGATTTTTACATTTTTAGTAACAAATTAAGCTTTTTCATTTAGAAAGTATCATTTGGTGAGAAGCTGATGAAAAAGACAGGTAACGGAACTCTTCGACGCATAACAGCAAATTATTTGCAATTGCTACAGTCAGATATGCAGAGTTTTTTATTTCCATAACATAACATTACGCCTGTCTATTTTAAAAGGGGCCCGGCTGAGATGTATAGATTAATGTTTAGAGAGAACTTCTTTTGCAATTGTTAACCGATTTCAATAATTCTTTCAAGTTTTTTAGACTTTCTTTACATACGAAGAAACAAAAAATTGCAAATAAAAACTTTTGTTACAAAAAATCAACCGATTTCTTAAAAAAACACTAACAGGTGAAAAATAACTCCAGTTTCGGAAGTCGGTGGCCAATAATGAATGGAATAAAACACCAAAGCCAAAGACTTCCGAAACTGGAGTTATGTTTCACCTGTTAGTGTTTTTTTAAGAAGTTGGTTGTAACTTTTTTCTAAATAACGGGACCATATAGTCTTGTTGGTCTAGCGTAAGCGCTACTGCTGAGCGTGAGTTCCCGGGTTAGATCCCCGGGTCGGGTAAATTTTTATTAAGTTTTTCCATCTGGAATTTCTCAGTAATAGCCCGGAGTATGGATTTGTGCCCGATTGATGGCAATAGGCTCGCCCCCTATTACATGGGACTTAAACATAACCGGTGAAATGTACTACCAGGTACACCTCTGCCTAGCCCTTCGGGGATTACAGGCGTGATGTTACGTCATGTTAAGCTTGTCGAACCGTCGCGTCGGTTTCAACTGTGATAAAAAACAGCGTCTTTGTGCACATAGCTACGGCCAATGTTTAGATGGGTAACCAACCATTCTCTTCATTTAGGGACTATAGAATCATCGGTCTTGACATTCGTGGTCTTGACTGTCATAAAAAATATTTACCTATATCAGTCGGTAGACTGTATGTCTGACGACGGTCTGACTGTCTGATATCTGTAATTGGGTTGCAAAGGTGAGAGGTCAGACAGCTAGCCGCCCCGTTTTAATATTTATTTTCAGCCGCCGCGCCGGTCTGCGGTTGACCACAACATTGGTTAAAATACTTACTGACAGATTATCATGTACTGCCGTTGCTGGAAATGTAACTAATTAACGTCAATTATCATTATTTTTCACCTTCCAATGCGAAACAAAATATTGTTTTGTGAAAATCCATTTGTCTGCGCGGCAATAGGTACAACGACCTCTACTGAGCTACCTCGATAACCATAATGAAATGTTTTACGAACACCACTGCTGGTTCAACAAGCCTATTGACAGACACAAAGCTAACAAAACACGCATAGTGTGATACGGCAAGCGTTAACACAAAAATCTCCAAGCGCCGGGCTTTACCGCGTCATACCTAGCTGTTATCAGACTGATAGCATGATAACCTCTGTTTTCCATTATATTCTAGTAAGTATTTCGGCGAACATGATAGTGATAATAATTATTGTTAAGATTAACAACAAAATATCAGCAGTGATATTTTAAGGAAAGTTTTCTCAGAAAAGGACACACCGTGAACTAAAGAATAACGCCTCGTTATCGTACAGTGACGCAAGCAACCATCTGCTTCCATTGTTTCTAGGAAATAAATTGATGTTCCTAGAATCAGGAATATTCCTAAGGGTTCGTGAGAACTCACTGATTGGCTGATTTTGCTAAAGGAGATGAGCCTGGATTCAATATAAGTATCCAGGTACCAAGAGGAATAATAAACTGGAACTTTCGTGGAATTGTTTTTATGCTGGTTTGTCGGGATGTTCTTCAGAAGGTAAGTAGCGTAGTTCTAGGCGTGTGTCTATGTTCAGATGCATGAACGTTAAAGAAGCTCAAGTATTATATACCTGCAATCGTAGCAGGAGGCGTTCTGCCTACACCATTAGGAAGCAGGCGTGGTTTTATGTGTGTCTCTTACATAATTGGGTGCCTGTAGGCAACTTCAAACCAGACAAGGTCTCTCTCTTCCTGCACAGTCCTGAGAATAGTGAATCTGCTTAAATTTGTTAGCGGTTTTTCTCCCTGTCTATAGCATGGTGCACCGTGGAAAGCTGCTCTGATTTAGGCGTCTAACCGTTTTCCTAATTTTCCTGTCACGATAGAAGGTTTTATTCTATTGGAACCTCTGCGAAGTTAGGAGTTGCACTTTTTCTGTTTCGGTTCTTTTGAGTGCTGTGGCTTTTGGCAGACAATGGTATCCTTAATATACCGCGCTAGCACCACATCCCAAAGCCGTCATCGCATTCGTGGCCTGTCAATTCAAAGCCTGTTAAAGCCGTCAATTCATAGCCTGTAAAAGCCGACAGTTCGTAACCTGTGAATGGATTTGAACGTCCATTCCGTCTCATAGAGGACTATGGGCGCTATTGAAGAAGACAAGGTGAGGATAAGCTGTCTTTTTACCTAAGTAGGTATTTCAGGTAAATCATCGTTACAACATTTTTGCTGTTTACATTAAAGTTCTTCCAAGTTATCAGACGTGTTGCTGGGGAGTTTGTTCCGCCACTTTTCTTTTCCAGCAAAAACACTAAGAAGTGGGTGGGTGGGCTTATTCTAATTTGAATAAATTAATTTAGATTTTTAACGGTTTTTTTATTATTATAATTATTATTTATTTTCGGCCGTGGGGTCCGAGTGCTCATATTCTTTACAAAGACATCTGCAAACGTTTAGTTGACACTTCCCGTGACCCAAGGGCTGGCCTCTACTTTGGCCAGAGGCTAAGCATTGCCATTCAACGTGGCAATGCCGCCAGTCTTTTGGGCACTTTACCAGCTGGCAGCGATGCAGAAGAATTTTTTGACGCTTTGTAGTTATTTATTGTTAGTTTTAGTTATTTATTTATAGTATAATATAGTACTTATATTGATTTTGTAGTTAAATTCCTCTCTGAACAGGAAACCGGAATCTCCTCCTTTTCGTGTGGGGGGTGACTCTAAAGCCTGGTGTCAGAGTCCTTATGTCGCCCATGGTCATGGTGTGGTGGTGGCATCACATCCTCTGCCTAGCCTTTTCCCAACTATGTTGAGTCGGCTCCCAATTTAACGGAATGCAGCTGAATACCAGTGTTTTACATGGAGCGACTGCCTGTCAGACCTACACAACCGGGACAAACGGCTTAACATGCTTTCCGAGGCACGGAGGAGTCTTGGTATGCTATTAATGGTCACCACCCTTCCACAGACCGACCTCGTCAAGGGTAGTTATAATTTAGCCACAAGCTACTCTTTAGCCACAAGCTCCTCATACCGTCGAGAAATTCCTCTTAGGCATCCCAGTTTCCTCACGAAGTTCTAAAAACCAGAAGAAAGTAGAATTAAAGATGAAGAATTTAATAACTCATCAATCTTATCTAAGGCCACTTCATTTACAGTTCTACTGTTAGATCTTGGTAGTGATGCCTATGACTTGCCTCTACATCATCCGGTTCTTCGTCTCTTTTATCCAGTCTGCATTGCGTTTTAATGGAAAACATACCTCAATGTCTCTTTGTTCTAATTCTGCGACTTTATAAAGCCATTTTATTTGCTTTTCGATAAAAAAATCATTTCTGTGAAAGAGAGTGAGTTTTCAAACTAACTGATAATTCACAAAGTGGTCAAAGGAGACGAGCTCGACTTTAGAAAAAACGCAGCTGGGGTTTTGGGTCGACCTAGATCTCATTTATTTATTTATTTATTTACTAGCTTTTGCCCGCGGCTTCGCCCGCGTGAATCTCGAACTTCCGTCCCCCATGTTTTCCCTTTAAGGGTTTAATTTCCAAAAATCGTTTTTAGTGGGTACTTACTTGTCTCAAAGAACATCCCTTCAAGTTTCATGTCTCAAATACCTGCGGTTTGGGCTGTGCGTTGATAACGCACGATAAACGTAATAATTTTAGCACAATACTTCCGGATAGATTATATTCAAAGTTGATCCTTCCGGTATGTATGCATATTGAATTCGGAACTACTGACCCGGGAAAGAGCGACGTACAACTGACCATGTGTAAAACAACTGAGACTAAGATCAACCTGCCCAGGCGTATTGATTACAATCGTACCAAGTTTGGTTAAAACCCCTATAGTAGTTTTTGAACTATGCGTGCACATACAGACAGACAGACAAACAAAAAATTTACTGATTGCGTTTTTGGCATCGATCACCAATCATCCTCCAATATTAATTTTGAATATATATTTAATATATTAAATGTACAGAACTGACTTCTCTACAGTTTTATTATAAGTATTATTTATATCTTCGTAGTGTGTATTTGTATCTTAAGATAAAATATATAGTATCTTAGCCGTGTTCAGCACCCCTTGGTGAACTCCACTGCGGGTAACGTAACATACGCCAAACTTATTGTTTGCGGTTGGTACAGTAGCCGGGTCTAGCGGTCAAACCGCAAAATTAAATTTGTTTTTTTATTGTATATACTTTTCCAGGATAAAAAGTACCCAGTGTTGTGCTCAGGATATTAAAGAATAAGTATACTAAGTTTCATCGTAATCGAACCGGTGGTTTTTGCGTGATATCTGAACATACAGACAGACAGACAGACTAAATTGTAATTTATCTACATGTTATATGTATTATAATAAAATATATACGTTTATTAGTAGTCTTGCACTCATAGCAAACTATCTGATTACTTTCAAACTAGATGGCGTTATGTGAACGTTCAGAAATATTATTATTATTTTCTTATACCATTTATAAAAAGAGGAGGAAGGAATCGCAGGGTACCAAAAAATCATGCGCTTGAACAGGAAAAGTGCCCAAAAACTCTTGGTTTTTTTAAGGATATTTTCTTATCCTTCCTTAAACAACAAGAATCATTCACGTATGTTCAGCCTTCCTGCGCATATTCTATAGTCGACAAAAACGCTGTCTACCACAGTATAAATATTAACACAGTAGGACGACGCCTTTGATCTCTGGTAAAATGCCGACAACGTCTACACGCGTTAGCCCTGAATAATAATACCTCACGAACTACGAACATCGTTTTGTTCGCAGTTCGGGAACAGTTTTCCCGCGTCTCGCCCCTCACACCCCACACGATTGCTTGGTCTTGACGGCTTCGTCGGACGACTGTAGGTTTTTAGACTGTGCTTGCTACACTACATCGTAGGTAGCACACAATAAAAATAACTTAGTGACACTATGACCGAGGCCCATCTAGTGTTTCGTTCGGGATATCACTAATTAGTGTCCACCAACAACTGCTTGGTGATGTCCCGAACGAAACATCAACACGTAACGAGAAGCCTGGATACTTTTCCACCGAAGAAACAGTCTCGCCAAACGTGTCAATGCTGCCATAGAACTAGGCACTTCTTCTATAGACATGCGACTGTAGGGCATTAAAATATCCGCACTTTATAATTGCTGCAAAAAATTAAATAATAATATAAATTAGAATCATCATCATTTGCCTAGACTTTTCCCAACTATCAAAATAAACTGGAAGTCGACCCCAACGGTCGACTTCCAGTTTATCTTGATGCAGCTGAATACCAGTGTTTTACATGGAGCGACTGCCTGTCAGACCTCCAGAACCCAGTTCCTGGGTAACACGATACCCTTTGGTCAAAGACATTCAATACCAATAGACCGGACATCACGAACAAAATTTTTGTCCGAAAAAGTGTGTCTGGATACAAGTCATGAGTTTTTTGTAGTACGCTCCGCTGCCGCTCCAATATTCATATATTATTCTAGATGGCGTTACTGAGACATGGGATCAAAGTTTTTCTATGACATTTCCTTGACATGCCCGCTCTATAGTATTTTAAATCTCTTTGCCTTTGGTTAAACTGGTTGTCGAACTTTCAAGCTTCAGAGTACTCGTCTGACCAACCCAAGACAAATGTTTGTGTGTTTGTGTAATTTATTTATATTATACAATGATATTATAATTAAAAAGGTGTTGATAGGTTATCTAAACAACATTCGATCTTCAAAAACGGCACACTAACGCACGCACGCGTCCGTTGACGGCGCGACGCGACACTGAGGTGAGTGTGGCAAGTTACAGCCACATTTTAATATGTCGCTTGTTGAGCGCTTACAACCTATCTCCATCATTATATCTATAGTATACAGGATTATTTTTTAATCACCAGCCAAATTTTCACAGGATGTTCTACTGATAAATATGAACAACTTTCAGTACGGGACCAAGTCGGTTATCTCGAAAAAAAATTACTGTTGCATACAAAAGTTCAATAGGTATATTATTCGACCGAAATGTATGCAATTGCTTCGAGATTTTCGAGATGGTTCCTTAGTGAAATGTATTCATATTCATGGTTAGAACACCTCGTAAAAATTTGGCTGGTGATAAAAAAAATATCCTGTATAATATATGTAAGTATTTAGAAATGTATAAGTATGATTATCAGTAATTTTAATACTCATAGCGCAAGCTCTGTTTATTTTGGCACTAGATGGCGTTGCATCTAAGTTGTGGATTATTGATTTATTTTATTTATATTTCTGCATTGTTATGCAGTACTGTGCGCTTTTAAAACATATCAGGCAGTAGTCAATAATGTAACTTATAACGATTTATTGAAGACAAAGTTTCAGAGATAACTCCCTACTACCAACTACAAACACACTGCACATACTTACGTACTACCAAATTAATTGTACATTTATATAGTATCAGTTTAAATATACATACATAGATTTGATTTCATCTACCGTTAGTGAAAACGGGCAAAACAAATATAGCCTATGCAAGTATGCATGCTATTCGAGACGTATTACGTCACAACGTAGTATAGTGACGTAGATGCTTTGGTAAACACGTTTGACATAGACAAGTCAAAATAATTACAATGTACAGACGCCAGCACATCAAGTTACTCCAATGTGTCAAATTTTTCCAATTCAAAATGAACTTTATTCTGTTTGACATAAAGTTAAAAAACGATCAAAGAAATTTTACACATTGGGGTAACTTGACGTGCTGGCGTCTGTACGTATGTCTTCCACAGATAATACATATACACACTAGGTATGTTTTGTCATTTAGCTGTGTGCCGATAGTGTTGTCAGAAACGGACTTGATCTGGGCGATGACATCATTGTGCCTATTCCTCTCGGCGCTTGCGCATAAATATTACTGTATTTAACATGTATTTAAAAAGAAAAAAACAATAATTTAGCTCGGATTCAGGTACTCAATACTAATAGTAATACCAGCCTGTTACTGTCCCACTGCAGGGCAAAGGCCTCTTCTCATACAGAGAAGGCTTGAGCAAATGAGCAATGATCACCACGCTTGCTCAAGGCGGATTGGCGAACAAATATTCTAATTCGGAACTCAACAAATATTAGTGCCAGGCGGGAATCAAACCAGTGACACGTAACACAATAGGCAATCGCTCAGCCACTGCATCAACTGTCGTCAATGGGCAAAGAGATTTAAAATACTATAGAGCGGGCCTGTCAAGGAAATGTCATAGAAAAACTTTGATCCCATGTCTCAGTAACGCCATCTAGATTAATATATGAATAATGGAGCGGCAGCGAAACGTACTACAAAAAACTCATAGACTTGTATCCAGCAGGACACACTTTTTCGGACGAAAATTTTGTTCGTGATGTCCGGTCTATAGGTATGTAAAGGCTTTGTCAATGGGCTATTTGACAAATATTTAGTTTTTAGTCCCTGATCTAGATTACGAGAAAATATTCGACACATATTTAATCTTTTTCAATTTGATAGAAAACGGCTTAGATTAAGCACATTAAAGTTGTGGAGAGGGGGCTTGTAACGTCATTATCTAGTATCAAATGTACTGGCTAGTGACCGTTGACCGTTATTATTTCATTACGTGAAAAAGGAAAAAATATGTTTCAATTTTTTTCTTGTTTTCTAAAAAATAAAATTTTGTCATATAGACCCAAAGAGATTTAAAAGACTATAGAGCGGGCATGTCAAGGAAATTTAATAGAAAAACTTTGATCCCATGTCTCAGTAACAACGCCATCTCGAATAATATATGAATATTGGAGCGGCAGCGGAGCGTACTAAAAAAAACTCATAGACTTGTGTCCGACAGGACACACTTTTTCGGTCGAAAATTTTGTTTGTGATGTCCGGTCTATAGGTATTGAATGTCTTTGTATAGACCATTAGTTAGGTGCCTTGGGGCTGTACTTAATAGGTTCAACACTGCTGTTCTACATCTTAAAATCACCTCCAGAAAGTGTAAGTGAAGGGAGCTATCATCCCCTACTCATGCTAAGGATTGACAGTTCGCTTCACGTAACTAACTTTCGACGGCACTATTGGCACAGTGATCCAGCGATTGGCCGCTGCGCTGCATGCCTCGGGTTTGATTTCTGCTCGAAACAAATCAAATATTTGTTAGATAGGGTAGTTGTCCCGGAATGTAAATGTTAATTTACGCACTCACAATACAGGAGATATTCTAGTGTGGGGCAACTTATTTTTAATTAAAGATAAATAATCTTTTAGCGAGATTTTTTTTTGCAGAATATTCAGCTATATAATGTCAATGATATTTTTTTATTTATTTAAAAGGGACTGATTTACTAGCAATAAAACAAAATGAAGATGAAACGAATAGAGAATTTGTCACTTAGACTCTCACACACAGTTCTTACATGAAAAAAGCAATTCAATATAATATAATCTATAATATAATATAATGAATAAGTCATTTATTCCATATTTCTAATTCTAAGCTAACTTTTCTTATCTTGTTAGTAATTAGTTAGTAAATTTTCTTAAACTATGGTAATATCTTAGTATCACTGACTGAAATATGGACCCCTGTAAGGGTAAAAGCCTCCTCCATCTTGTTCCACAACTCTCTGTCTTTGCCAGAATAAATCCAGTCATTTCCCGCTACTTGAATGATGTCATCAGCCCACCAATAATACTATACGAAATTAAAATGTGTAAATTTAAGAACGTTAGTCTTATTCTCTTGTTAATAGTTAGTTAGACGTTACGTTAGTCGACTATTTTACATTGCCTGAATAGGAAGCCTAATAAGCAAATTTTCCGGGTTTCAGGATAGTTGGAAAATTTTTGGTATAAGTATGCCCACAAATGGTGCTTGGTAACTAACGAAAGTGTGATAATGTGTCATTTTACTAACTCATACCTTTTCTGCACATATCGCCACTCGTCAGAAGTGACTAAGCATTGCCGCATTGTTGGCAGCTACATTCACTTCAGTATTTATGACGTTATGTGACGTCACCAGTGTTTAAGTCACCTACTATCACCAACCGCATAGGTACAGGTGTGATGACCAATTAATATTTTAATTCAATACAATTTTTTTTTTTTCTCTGTAAATGATTTGTATGTCAATTGGCAAAACATAGCGACCTACCTAATTTTTAAGATCTTGTTTGTAATTATCACCTATGTTTACGAATAAATGATTCTGATTCTGATTCTGATTCTGATTCTGATTCTGATTCTGATGATCATGATATTTATTGGCGTTGATCACTTTGGAAGTTCAAAAGATGATGACGATTTAAATTGGCAATTATTATAGTAGTTCGAAATGGTGCAGTAGAAGTCAATCATCACATAAACAGTGTATAATATTCGCAATGCAGAAAGACTGGTCTCTTTATGTGTTTGTGGCTAAATAATTACAGCCTCACGGGTTGAAAGTTAATAATAATAATAATTTAAATGTTTTTTTTTTTATATTTATACATTTAAAAATTTATTTAATAAGAAATCAGAATGAATAAACGAAATAATAATAATAATAAATCAATATTCCACAACTTTTAACACAACGCCATTTAGTCCCAAGTCAAGCTTGAGAGCTTGTGTTATAGGTACTAAACAGGTGATAAACATACTTATATATTTCTTAAAACATACATATTATAGACATCACCCACACAATTCTCATCTGAAACTTGTGTCCTAGCGGACAAAAGTCGATTAGTCAAGATTTTACGATGTTTATATTTTTAAATGTAGCAGCTAATGCTGAGATAGGCGCCTTTTTGGTCTCGCACAGGTCTTTTTATTATTATTTTTTGTTTTTTTTTTTTTATTTTTGTCTTTAGTTTTTTAATCTTTCCTTTTTTATCTGTATTGATGTTCTTTTGTTTTATGTTCTGTGCGTCCAAATAAAATATTTTCTTTCTTTTCTTTTCTTTCTTTATTAGTACGCTCCGCTACCGCTCCAATATTGCGTGTACATCCTGCTAGATGGCATTACTGAGGCATGGGATCACATTCTATGACATTTCTTCTCCATACTATCTATCTTAAATCTCTCTGTTCATACACTTTGTTACTAAGCGCGTATAGCGACTTCTGTAGGGTACATTTTATGTTATCCTTATTCCATTCACCGAATTGGTTGCTTCATCGGAACTCAAAGCATATGTTTTGAGTTCCGATGAAGCAACCAATTCGGTCGACACCACCGGACGACATAGCTTAACTATTTGGCGATGATTTCAGTCTTGCATGAAAGTTTTTGAGTCTGTTTTATGCGTTGATCAAATAGTACAGACGCGAGCGTATCAAGCTGCCTCGAACTGTAAAATAATCCCCATTGAACATAAACCTCGTTCTATCTGTTTCCTTGTACACGCTAATCTCAGGAACTACTGGTCCGATTAGAAAAAATCTTTCAGTGTTAGATAGCACATTAATCGAGGAAGGCTATATATCATTTTGAAACGACTAATAGGAGCGGAGCACCAACAAAGATTGTTTTGTTTGTTTCCTATAACTAGTCCACGCGAACGAAGAAGCTAGTTTGTATAATAGTTAAAAAAGAACTGTGAAATAAACTTGACACATTGAAAGAAAGAAAAGAAAGAAAGAAATAAAATATATTTATTTGAGACACGCACAGGAACGCAGTTCAAAACTTAAAACGAAAACTAATATATTAAATAAAAAAAGACCTTTGCGAGGCCAAAAAGATTTTTCTGCCTCTAAAAACATTGATAGTTAGTTCTTATAACATCCAATCACCTAAGCCTTCACACACTACGCTAATTGGGTCATAGGATAATCAATTAAGATTTCCTAGTAAAGTCTGGACGCGTGTTCGAGAATCAATAGTGAGCTACGCCTTCGGGGCGTTTAGATTTCTGTTATAACACATGTCGATTAGCCGTCACGTGTTCATCTCATCATGTTACACGACAAGCCCAATTTATAGGCGTAATTTGCGATGCCGAAAATACGTTAAAATACTACCCACAGAACAGAACAAGAAGAAGAAAAAGGTATTTCTATAAACTGAATGATCCTTTCTTTTCATCCGCGGAGGGCGGAGGGGTCTGTCAGACTCTTACTGACTATAAACCACCCTGTGTTCCTTCTCACACCTGCGTCGGGGGTCACGGGAACAGAAGATACTTCCGCGGCCGAGGGCCTCGCCAAGTCATCGAGGGGAGTGAGGTGTTAGACTCCCCTGGCGACGTCTAAGAGGGGCGCGCGTGAACACGACGCGCCGCCACCATCATGGGGCCACCATCATCCATGTACGTGGGGGCGACGAATGTCCCCGAGTCCGTCGCCCCTGAACCCATTCAGGGGGGCTGGAAGAAGGCGTTGTCCGCCTCCGCCTGCGCCCGGTGCGTGTGCTGCGGGCCGGGTGAGTGGAAGTAATCTCGCTCTCCCTTTCCGCAGACACCTTCTGCGAGACGATCGTTTCACAGAAGGACACCACGGCCCACGTCCCAGGACTCGACGCTGCCGATCATCTTCTCGACCACGGCCGGCAGCGACAAACTGAATGAACCTCAACTATTCTGGGATCGTCTTCCAGTTTAACCGAATGTAGCTAAATACCCGTGTTTTACATGGATCGACTGACTGTCTGACCTCCACAACCCAGTTACTGGGTAACACGATATAGCTTGGTTATACTGGTTGTTACACTTTCAGGCTTCTAACTACTTGTAACCACTGTCATAATACCCGAACGTTACTGTCCCACTGCAGGTCAAAGACCTCTTCTCATACAGAGAAGGCTCGAGTATTGATCACCACGCTTGCTCTAGGCGGATTGGCGATTTCAAACTTATATTCACAAGTCCAGGTTTCCTCACAGTGTTTTCCTTCACCGATGTCAAATGATGTCTAAGATAAACTTAGAAAGTACCTACATAAAAATTGAAAAAGTCACATCGGTACATACCCGGATTGGAACAACAACCTCGTGCATGAGAGGTAGGCTCCTTAACCTCTGGGCCATGACATATGCATAACGACTGTCCAGGATCAAAGGTTTAATTAACGTGCTTTCCGAGTATAGCGTTAGGGTCTTGATATGTAATAAATGGTCACCCATCCACAGGCCGACCTTAGCCGGCGTATTTTAACCTTCCATCGACCCGTGCGGCTGTCATTATTTAGCCACAGATGAACCCCTTCTATGTATGTTTGTAATATAAGTTTAGATCACTGATTTACCACAAAACAGGAACCTATTCTGGTCTGAATTGGAGCTGTAGAACTAACTGCTAATGACCATGATTGTGGCTCGATTTGTATGTATGTAATGGTCGTAAGGAATTGCTGATGTTGGTGTTGCACTTCCAGTGTAGGAGATACGATGAGGAAAGCTTGAGGCTGTCTTGCGTATATCTACGTCCTAAGTTACTCTGATTAGTCGATGATATTTAAGCCAGTCATCATTTGGACATTGGTAAAGGTAACGGTCTTGTGGAAACATGTGTTTGTCTATTAGATATTAATACAATAAAACTTTTCGTTTTTTTATTTTAATTAATAACATTGTGATTATTTTGTCAGTAGATTGAAAATATCGTGTGTCAATCATAGGTAGCCATCTTTTTAGAAAATTTCAATGTTGCCTCGGAAATCAGAATTTTCCGATGAGCTCTTTTGCTTCGAAAGTTTTGTTCGCCATGCTTACTAAATATTTAAAAGATGGGGCGGCAGTGTTAATTAGAATTTGTTACTGAAGCGATAATTAGTTTTAGTTAAACGCATTAAAAATCATTCAATCGTCAATTATAAAGGAATAGTGTAGCAGTCGTATTGGTCTCTAGTTCAAACCCAAGCCATGCGCACCTGACTTTCAGATTCATGTGCGTAATGTAGGTATGATTAAAACTTGGCTTTAAAAACGGTGAAGGAAAATATCGTGCAGAAACCGGCATGCCTGAGATATTTTTCAATGACATGTTAAACCAAGTCAGAGGTTCATGGGCTGCATGCTGCATAAAAACTCAGACACGAGAAGAAGAAGGAATTGTTATTGTGTCGAATGTGTTGACAGAATTGGATTTGAGACCCGCGTTGGTTTCGACCCTATTTTGTAGGACCGGTGTAGTACCTTTTCACCACATGATATCGCGCCATCCATTCAAATGTTGACGACATTTAGCTTCATTGTAAACCTAATACTCACATCATTAGAAAGAAGAAAAAGAAACCATAAAATAACTAATTAAAAAATCCATTGGAAGCTACTTCTTTTCAGTGTAACCTCTTACACCATTCACTCACATGTCGAAAGAATGGCGAACGAAAGACCGAACCAAGGGTTACGCAAACGAAAGTGAAGGGCCGTGGGACACCGAATGTAACGAATTATTCAAAGATGGAACAAGAAAGGTCTTTCTAGAAAAGAACGAGTGAGTAACTAAAGTGCGTTCACTCACAGTTAGTAAGCAAAGTGAATATGGATGTAAACCGCTTCAAAGATCAACTCTGGCATTGGTTTAGTGGTCGCAAGAGCTACTGCTGAGCATAAGGTTTTGCGTTCGACTCACGCGTCGGCGAAGCTGTTACCTATGAGGTTAAGCTACTGTATTTCTCGGTAGCAACCTGGTGTTTGGATTTTAACTGGGCTCTTTGACAAAATTTTAGTTTTTAGTTCCTCATTTAGATTACAATAAAATATTCGACACGTATTTTTTCACGTAATCAAAAAATAATATATCGAGTTAAAATGTCGCATGACGTCACTAGCCAGTTTATTTTATGCTAGCTAATGACGTTACAAGCCCCCACTCCTTTGACTGGCCTGTTGGTCAAGTAGTATAGTGACCCTGACTGCTATGCCGGAGGTCGTGGGTTCGATTCCCACCCAGGACAAATGTTTGTGTGAAGAGCACGATCATTTGTTCTGTGTCTGGGTGTAATTTATCTATAATATGTATGTATGTATTTACAAATATATATACTTATGTATGTTTATCAGCTGTTTAGTACCCATAACACAAGCTCTCAAGCTTAACTTGGGACTAAATGGCGTTGTGTGAAAAGTTGTGGAATATTTATTTATTTAATTTATTCACTCCTCAACTTTAATGCGCTTAATTTAAGCAGTTTTCCATCATTTTTTTTGTAAGTATGTCTGATCTACAGCAGCCACCGCCCGTTCGATGACACAGGATAGAATGATGTTAAGAAGCAGATGATATTACTTTAATTTTTTTATGAATTTAGCTCCATTAGTGTAATTGCTGTACGGCGTTCTGATGTGAGGGTAAGTAATAAATAAATCAATTTGAAAAAGAAAAAATATGTTATCGTACCTAGTATAGGTTAGTAGTTACGCCTCTGCATAAACCTTTGGGGTTTACAAGACTGGTGTGTTATGGTATTGAAGCAAATATGACAGTGAAACAACTGCTACGTCAAAAGTCTTATTTTTTTAGGACTTTCAAAACAGTACTCTATTTATTTAATTACTTTTATACTCGTAGTTATGTATTTAAAGCCAACCAACAAAGTATACCCCAACATACATTTGAAGGTTCACATTTAACTCTGTAAGTTCTCAATTACATAATAATCTAGAAAAGTCAGTTAACCCCCGTGTCTATTGTGTTTGTAACGAAACGACTTTTAAGAAAATGTCGACGAAAAGTAGTGTCACAGTATAAATATTAATACAGTAGGACGACGCCTTTGATCTCTGGAAAAATGCTGACAATGTCTACACAGCCCTGAATAATACCTCCCGAACTACGAACTTCGTTTTGTTCACAGTTCGGGAGCGGCTTTCCCGCGTCTCGCCCCTCACACCCCGCACGATTGCCCTGTCTAGACGGCTTCGTCGGACGACTGTAGGTTTCTAGACTGTGGTAGTGTGGTGGATACAAAGAAAAACAAAAGTAAATCAAAAAACTTCACGGTGGCCCTGTTATTATTATAAAGGTAGATCAGAGCATTAGAGTCGTACCCAACAAATGCTGACAAGCGCCCCTACCTAATACCATCGGGTAGTTATACACATTAGGTCTGCCTACCCTTTTACGGATTACCGGCGTGGCGATGTGTATGTTAAAATATATTATAAATACACCCTTCACACAGATAACACTGAAAACATACTAGAAAAATATCCTATCGCGTATTTACTAAAAGGGTAGGCAGAGGCGGAAATGCATTCCAGCATTATGCTATACTTATAACTGTATTGATTGTTAATGCATTAGGATGGGCAGCAAAGTAAGCTTTCTAACCACTTCTTACTAATAATAACCGGCATGCCTTTGAGATATTTGGTCTGTTGGTCTAGTAGTTAGTGACCCTGACTGCTATGCCAGAGGTCGTAGATTCGATTCCCACCCAGGACAAAATGTTCAAGTGTGATGAGCACGATAATTTTTTCTGTGTCTGGGTGTAATTTATGTATTATACAGGGTTATTTTTCAATGACCGGCCAAATTTTCACTGGGTGTTCTACCCATGAATATGAACAACTTTCCCTATGGGACCAACTCTAAAATCACGAAAAAAAAAAACAGCTGTTTCATACAACTCGACTAAAATATATGAAACAGCTGATTTTTTTTCGTTATTTTAGAGTTGGTCCCATAGGGAAAGTTGCTCATGTTCATGGGTAGAACACCCTGTGAAAATTTGGCCGGTCATTGAAAAATAACCCTGTATGTAGGTATGTATTTAGAAATATATAAGTATGTTTATCCGCTGTTTAGTACCCATATCACAAGCTCTGCTTAGCTTGGGACTAGATGGTGTTGTGTGAAGTTGTGGATTTATTAATTTAAATATATAAGTATGTATTTGAGGTGCCTGGTTCTCATAGCAAAAGCTCTGCTTATTTTGTGACTTAACTAGTCAATTACCGCAATCCAGACACAATTAAATTTCTATGTTTGCGGACACCGGTGTCCACGCGGAGCCTAATGAGTTAATGGCGTTGTATGAAAATTGTGAAATATTTTTTTACATAACATCACGCCTGTTATCCCCCTAAGGGCTAGGCAGAGGTGTACCTGGTAGTACACCCACATTTCGCCAGTTATGTTTAAGTCCCATGTAATAGGGGGCGAGCCTATTGCCATCAATCGGGCACAAATCCAGACTTCGAGCTGCTACTGAGGAATTCCAGATGGAAAAACTCAGTAAAAATGCCCGACCCGGGGGCCGTACCCGGGACTTCTTGCTCAGCAGTAGAACTTGCGACCACTAGACCAACGAGACAGTATGTAATTTTTTTTTTAGTATTTATTTATTTATTTCTCATCAGCATGTGACACTAACTCAGAGGCCCATGGGCGGCATAAAACTTTCGACAGCTAGTAAGAAGAATTAGTAATATCACAGTCTAAAAGCCTACAGTCGTCCGACGAAGCCGTTTCTAGACAGGGCAATCGTGCGGGGTGTGAGGGGCGAGACGCGGGATAGCTGCTCCCGAACTGCGAACAAAACGATGTTCGTAGTTCGGGAGGCATTTTTCAGGGCGAACGCGTGTAAACGTGGTCGGCATTTTTCGAGAGATCAAAGGCGTCGTCCTACTGTATTAATATTTATACTGTGGTAATATATTTGCTTAAATTGAAACCACAACCGTTGTCAGCCTCCCATGCACTGTACCGTGAGTGATCGTGACGTCAGATATGGCTATTGCTCACACAGCGATGTGACAGAGATTTCCCATGAATAGCATATATATATATATGTCGGAGACGGTCAATAGTATGGAGCGAAAACGAAACGCAGCACGAGTTTCGAGAGATGACAACACTGCACCGTCGCGATGACGGCTAACTTCGTGCTACGACGGAGCCTATAAAACGGAGGAACGCTGCGACGACAGCCCTCTTATCATCCTGCCGTCTTGGAGACAACGTCACCTCCACTATACGAACTGTCATTCGTTTCGTTGTAAAGTGTTAAAATGTAACGGTTAAGTTATCCTGAAGAAACGTTTCTGCTTGTAACCAATAACGCTGTGATAATCATGTTCGACGATGTGTTAACTTATCAGACAGATGTGTTGCTGGGGAGTTTGTTCCGCCACTTCTTCTTCCCAGCAAAAACACTAGGAAGTGGCGAAGGGTGGGCTTTTTGGGGGACTGTCTTATGTAATTTCGACATTCAAAATGTGCTGATCCTCAGCCTAAAGTGAATAAACGACTTTTGATTTTGAGTGAATTTGATTTTTGATGAAGATTCAACCCCGAACGTAAGCTATCTCCGACATCAGAAGTGGCATAAAGAACTTGCTTCCCACTTGACTGGCGGTGGCGCGGCTTGGAAGCGCGTCTCGGGCGGCAGTGCGGCCTACAAATGCGCGCGAAATAGCTGGTATGGTACCCACTTGCAGACAACAATCCGGTGAGTCGTGTCATTTTTGTTTGAATTTGGAACCAAAATGTTTTCTTTCCAAGCAGTACTAATCGCAATTTTGAAGGTCAATGCGTACGTTTGTGTAAAAATCCTACCTAGATAGTACTACAAACATAGACCTAGTACCGAACGAATTATTTGCGAAGTTTTAAATAGTGCCAATAGTTTATTTTACATGCGGGTAGCGCGTACAATAAGATAATAAATCATTTCAAATAGGTGTGAAGATCGTTCGCGAAATATTTTAAACAGGGTACTTATCACAATCAACCGTGACAAAATGTTCGTTATTTATTACTAAACAAAAATGTTCTTTTTTAAACAGCGTCGATACCGCGGGTATATTAAGAGAACTTAACGTCATGAATATTCTTTTAGCATCGCGTAGATAGGCTACTGGAAGTTAAATTAGCAGAGGGCTATTTTAATGCGTTAAATTGACAATAATGCGATCGAAGTATTGTTTAACGTTTTGCCTGGGGTCTGTTTACGTAGGCATATTTTGTTACTTCGTGATAACAATAGAAGTCGTGACAATTGAAACTCGGTAGGTAAATAAACGTTACCAACGTGACGCGTTTGGAAAATTGAGCGGTAATCAAGATTTAAGGGAATGCATTTCGTATTAATAGACGCATTAACCAAATAAGTTCCTTTGTTTGTTCCGGTTTATCGATACTGGTAGTCTGCTAGTAGTACCTACTATGAGGGCGGTTAAAGATATCTTAGCTTTATTTGGTACACGGACGCGTACATTGCACACGGAAACCTAAACCTGTTATTTGCGAGTTAACCCGTCATATTGAACGTGGATCCATGCGAGACAATAGCTTTTGTGGTTAAGCGTTTAATGAAAGGTTTTGTCATTCTAGTAACATTGATTTACACACGCTAATGGTTCATTTAGGGCCAACAAACAGGTTGAACGTGTTATGGCAGTTCCTAAGTCGATGCTTACAGCAATCAAAACCGATGCCTAGTTGTTTTTAGCAAGACTCATTAATCGAAATTCAGTTAGCAATAAACTGTAGGTACAGTCATAACGAAACATACTAAACTAGGCTCCAAATATAAGGGATCTTTCATAACGTTTTTGCAAGTACGCACATGATAGGTTAAGGCGGATGCCTGAGGGCCAAATTTTAAGTAAAATAGAAAAGGTTGAATCGAGTGATAGTGGGGAATCTTAGGTCGGCTGGTCAGACCGTACCAGTAGCCCCTCGTAGCCGTAGTCCAGTAGAAATCGGTATCTGCTTTAAGTAGTCCGTGGATACGCGGTATTGCAAGTGGCACTGGCGGAGGTCGGGGTCTTGTAGAGACCATGAGAGTCCGTGGGACTCGGCATTGATGAGAATGCATAGTGACAAACTGGAGGTTTGTTGGGGCTTAGTGAAAAGCCACAGGCCACGGATAAGATTCCTGCTTAGCGATTTGTGACGTTCTTAGGATGTTTTAGTGGCTGCTAGCATGTGAATACTTGATAAAGTCGTTTATTAATTCAAACTGAAGAATGAGAATAAGTGAGTTTCGATTTTTGAGGTATAACTTTAGGCAAACGTAAAACTGAGGTTGAATCGTGCAAATGCGAAACTTAATAGATTTCCGGTTGATTTAGTCTGATCTTGTTGATTTTGAGACCGTTCAAGGTCATAAGGGTGCTTATTTAGTAAGGCTCCGCGCAAACAATGGTCATTTAATTGTCTAGGTTGCGGTAGTTGACGAGTTAACTTGACTTACTGTAACTGTATTTCTAACGCACATGCTCAGAGTATAACTGACAAGATTTTAGTAAAGTAGTTGTGGAAATGAAATCTTTAAGCTTACGTGATGGATGAGACCGTACCAGAGGTTGTCGTGCAACCGTAGCTCAGTAGAAATCGGTATGTAGTCCGTGAGTACGTGGTGGGCAGTCAACTCTGGCGGAGGTCGGGTTTCAGTGGAAACCATGAGTAAGATGGTAACTGGAGGTTACTAGGTTACTAGGAGGAGGGCTATGCGTAGCCAGACATCACGCGAAGTGCTTAAGTATTTTGGTTTATCTGGTCTAATTGTGTCACTTCTGAGATAGCGCGGTGATTGCGTCAGTTGTGCTTTGAGTTTTCTAATATTTTTAACGTGTAGTTGAACCTTTTGTAATGACTAATGTGGTGCGCAGTGCGCTGTGACCAAATTGATGAGGATGATGTGAACCAATAAGATAATTACCATGTTAATTAATGACGGAAATTCTTTTTATTCAACTTAAAAACCGATGTTCCACCGGGGTAAGGAAAACGCCAGAAGCTAAAGTAATTATTGAATTGAATGACAACTGTGATTTACCGAAATGTGATACTGAAGGCGTTTCAGAACCTTCACCTGACATTGCTGCGGGTACTCTAGGTACCTAATTAGTTCAATTATTGTTAATTTTGTGTGCGATGGTCACAGGGATGACTCTGTGATTGTATGTTATTGTCACAGGGATGACAATCTTTGTAAGATTATGTGATGGTCACAGGGATGACTGTCTGATTGATTAGTCACAGGGATGACTGAATCATTGAGTTCGCATGGTCACAGGGTTGACATGTGTGTGTGCGCACATGTGTTGCGCTTCGGTCACAGGGTTGACTGACTGTTAATTTGGTGTCACAGGGATGACTACCATAGAACACTTGTAGTCACAGAGTTGACTTAGTGTGTGTCGCATTTCATGGTCACAGGGATGTTTTTTTTACTGTTTACATGTGTTGTACATAGAGAATTTGCAGCAATTGTCAGTCACTTATGTTTTGTTTCTGTAATTTCAATGGTGTTACAGAATTTTGGAGTTACATTCTTGCATTTAGAATAAAAATGTTCAAAGACATGATACTTTTATTGAGTCAGAGTTATTTAGGTCAGATCTGGCCGAGCGTGAATGATACTGTGTGGTATTTTCTTTTGCTTCAGATTAACACACGAGGACGTGTGAAACGCAGGATGGCCGTGTCGGAGACGGTCAATAGTATGGAGCGAAAACGAAACGCAGCACGAGTTTCGAGAGATGACAACACTGCACCGTCGCGATGACGGCTAACTTCGTGCTACGACGGAGCCTATAAAACGGAGGAACGCTGCGACGACAGCCCTCTTATCATCCTGCCGTCTTGGAGACAACGTCACCTCCACTATACGAACTGTCATTCGTTTCGTTGTAAAGTGTTAAAATGTAACGGTTAAGTTATCCTGAAGAAACGTTTCTGCTTGTAACCAATAACGCTGTGATAATCATGTTCGACGATGTGTTAACTTATCAGACAGATGTGTTGCTGGGGAGTTTGTTCCGCCACTTCTTCTTCCCAGCAAAAACACTAGGAAGTGGCGAAGGGTGGGCTTTTTGGGGGACTGTCTTATGTAATTTCGACATTCAAAATGTGCTGATCCTCAGCCTAAAGTGAATAAACGACTTTTGATTTTGAGTGAATTTGATTTTTGATGAAGATTCAACCCCGAACGTAAGCTATCTCCGACATATATATATCAATGTGAGTGAGAAACGCCACTGAAGCCACCACTGAGACAAAGGTTAGCTTTGACTTGTTCCAGGAATCCTTTGAGCTGCCCTAGTTACCGATCTGCAGCCTATTCGGTATTGTAACACTGTTTACGCTGCAATCTGTCTTGTCTTATATTATTTTATTACTTTTAATAATACTTACTTACAAACTAATAACACAATATTAGGTAACAACAACTTAACAGTCAAATTGCTAGTAACAAGCCTCCACAGATAATATATAATTTTGAATTATTTTTAGTACATACTTTACCCGGAAAGGACCATTTATTCATGATAATGACGTTATAAACAAACGAAAAATCGCGAGAAAATCAGCTGTTCCATAGATTTTGTCAAATTGTATGGAACACGATTTTACCCTCATTGCACTTCAGGTTTGTGCTTGCAACAAATTTATGTTTTATGTAATATAATAACTTGGAGATAATAGCTCATTCTACTCCAGATGTTTTTTTTTTATTGGGCAACTTGATTTAAACTTCAAACTTCAAACTTCAAACTTCAAATATTTATTGCGATCATGAGTAGATACATAGGGTGTTATAAAAGGTAAAAGTACATACGTGATACCCTGTTAGGGCGCAGCAACACAATTTCAATATGGAAATACTTACACACTATTTAATCAATCTTTTATTATATAATATTAGGGCTATTTATATATTATATTAATATATTTATATATACCAATATTATTATTATATCATTATATTTATATCATTTACTTTAACATATTATAAATATTTTTTTTTTTGTATTTCACACTGTTTTACAGTTTAGCTCTGTCCTCGAAAAACTCTTTTATATTTATTACTTGTATGTTGTGTTACTTTTAATGTTGACGTCCAAAAGTGACTTTGTAAGACCTAATTGATATAAATGACTTGACTGACGACTTTGGCCCTATTAATAATGAGAACTTTTATTATTTGATTTTAAGAAAATGTTACCTGCTACTATTTTATTTATAACTTTCTTTTAGTAGCAGTATATGGAAACTGTTCTTACACGATTATATTAAAACACAAACGAAAGTCTAATTTAATAATGGAAACCTCTATGAGCGCTTAAATATGTGAAAAGCATATTATCTTGCTTCGTCCTTCAGACTTCAGGGCAATTTTCTTATCTTAATCGTAAGTACATATTTGGTACATTTGCACGTACCCCCGACTTGCACTTTGTTATCGACGCCATTGTCACTGCCCGTGACCAAAGAGAACACAATCAGGTACCTGCTGACTTGTGCCTTGGCCTTACAATAGGAACACAAAGATTTTGCAGGTAATATCGACCTGACAGCGCGTGAGGCATTTTTTTTCTAGATTTTGGACGGATTGTTCCCAACGAGTCACACTGTAAAGTCTTACAGTGTGACACTTTAGGAATAATCGTTTTGGGCCTAGTTGAGTTTTCGAGCATTACCTACAACCGGCATCATTACCTTCCCATAAATATCAAGGGAATAGAATGTATTTAATGGAATTAATGAATGGAATGTGCTTTTATTATCAATATTCTCCAAATGTGTGTGCCTACTAACATTAGTGCTTAAGTTGTGTACCTACTGATTACTAACAAACTGGATTGTATGACCTGTTAAATAAATGATTATTATTATGCGCTTATATTTCTCGGAACCCTTAGGTTCCGGACCTTTGGAAGGCGTACGAGGGGCCTAAGCCAACTCGCAGAGGCCCTTTGTCGTTTTTAATGCAGTGAGGCACCAATCGCAGATTTTCCCTGTATGCATTGTGCAAATGCACCCAAGGAAAACTTACTACTAGTGCAGGACTATTGCAGACTAAAGCAACAAATATATTGGGCTATAGGTTAGGGGTTGATAAGGTGAACTGGTTACCTAGTACTATGGAAGGACTATGGCCCCTGCCTCATCACTGCTTTATAAATACACGAATAAAATGGCAGGGGGTGACTCGCACACTCAGTAATGGGCCCTCTGAAACGGCCGCTAACACATAGTGACGTAGCGACAAGAGGACAACATAACCTGAGGTGCTTGAGGAGTGGAGAGGCATTCCACGGCTATCAGGACAATCCCGGAAGTACGGTCAAGATCCCTACCAGCACCTTACTGGAATGCTTCCTTCCTCCGAGCACGTTTGTTCTTGCGAATCTCCACTCTAGCCGGCCAACTAAGGCAAGAAAGAGGTGGGAGCTCCGTTCCAGTGCTCACTCTGGCCGGCCAATAAAGGCAAGCCAGAGATGAGGAACAAGACTTCTCCCGGGAGATCGGGTCCGTGGGGTCGCTACTGCCCAACAACTCGCCACAAGCTGCCCTGCTGGGTTATTATTGTTATTATTAATGGAATATTTCAGCCATTTCCGGATTCTTGGTACTTTAGCAGATTCTAAAAATTGCTGAAATATTGTATTAAATAGGTTTCTTTCATTAACATTTAGAGGCAGGTAATGACGGCGGTTAATCGCTAGGAAATTCACCCACCTACCGAAACGTTGATTTATTCAGTCTAGCTGTCACGGGTCATGAGATACAGCCTGGTGATAGACAGACAGACAGAGAGCGGAGTCTTAGTAATAGAGTCCCGTTCTTACCTGTTCCGAATCCTTAAAAAGTAACTTCTTAAAACTTGCTATTTCTATTTATATTGTGCATAAACATAACGCACTAATAGCAAACGAACAGAATCGTCATCAATGATCCACAGATAACGAACCCGTAGCCTGTAGGATCTCCACACTCCGAGTGTAATGACTTTTACTCGTTAGGGAGACTGTACAGTCAATCGCACTGCATTCTTCACACTTCAACTACAAAAACCAACCTTACACACAACATTAAGACGAGCTGTCAACTTCAAACGTGTTACTAATACGTGCGCTCGACTGTACTCAGTCAGCGGAGGGAGGGAGACAGACAATATTAAGAGGAGTTTAGAACGGAGGGTAAGTCAGTCAGATCAATGGGGTTCTATTTTTAAAATATGTAGTCTATGAATATCAAAATTATATTAAATTATATTAAAATATAGAATAGAATAGAATATAATACTCTTTATTTTACAACATAACAACTTACAAATTATAACTTTAAGGGCTACATAGGGTGTTACAATGGGCGGCCTTATCGCTAAAAGCGATCTCTTACAGGCAATCTTTGGATGGACTTGATAGTGGAGGAGGAAAGTGCAGTAGGCAGTCCACACAAGTATTGCTATATATAACTATATATTTAGATTAAGCGCATTAAAAATAAGCAGAGGGGGCTTGTAACGTCACTTAACTGTACGGGATAGTGTTGTCATGCGAATTTTTTGCCCTTTTTGAATGTATCGCCGTTATTTTAAGTTTATATACGTGAAAAAATAAAAAAAGTGTTTTCTTGTTAATTATTACCTATAAACTAAGTTTGTGAACAAAGATCCCGCCGCAAAAGTTGACAGATTTCTTTCCCATTGCTTACGTCCAAGAGAGTGTCACTCTGACTTACTTTACTTTCCAAAAAGCAAACTGTAAAGTTTCATTTGTGACGACCTCAATAACGAAAGTTAAAGTCAAACTAGAGATTTTTCATCATAGTGTTGAAGTTTTAAAGTTGCACTAATACTTCTAAATTAAAACACACACATTAAAACTTTGCCATACGAAACTGCGTAGACCCTGTTTTTGAACAAGTCAGGAGGAGAAGGAATAATAATAAATAAATAATAATAAAGTTTATTTACCAAAATAGTCACAGAAATGTACCTACACAAGTAGATATAACTAGTGGGTAGACTTGTTCTACACATTACAGTGTGTTGCAAAAAATTCGGTACATAATTATTATAGTAACCCTGCCTCTTAAACTAGGCTATCCTGTATTTCAAGAGACAGAAAACAGGAACTTCAAAACAAAACATAAAAATTATAAAATGATATTCCTGATAGGTATAAATATTCCTCTTTAGAACTTAGATTTAAATACTAAGGAATTTGGTAAGTTCGTAGTGCATTCTAACTGCAGTAAGCGTTCGTTCTGTATACAATACGACGTCACCGTCGTCATGTGAAAGTTTTTGCGTTTCCCGCGCTCAGAGTTTTGGCGGGAATCATCGTCCCGTCATAAGACGACCACTCAAGGTGACGCATCGCGATGCCACCGCCACCTACCGATGACGTACCGCACTATGCTCTTTGTTTTAAAGTTATTGCATAGTTTTATACCTCTGAAAACTTTTTTGAGAATCTAATAGATGATAAAAGTAGGAATTTAGGGACCCAATAAGTTTTTGATCAGCAAAATATTTGTGGATTATGTGGGTAGGATCTATTCTATTTTTTTTTAATGGCAAACAGACCCTGAATTGGACAGCAAGTGCGCAGAAGCAAAAAAATAAATAATGTTATGATACAGTTTAACTGGGTACCTAGGATCTAATATTTGTGGGCTTACGACATTGTGTGATGTTTTCACTAATGTTATTTAGGTACCGGAATACAATAATACAAATTTAAAATTATTTCGTCAAATAAGTTTGAAACTGAGCTTAACGTAATACAATTAAACTGATAGGCATCTTCGCATTACTATGTAAATGCTACGGTTAACGTAAAGTACGTTCGGAGCAGTAAGTAAGAGTGTTATAGCGCCGCAACGACTGCTCTTTATTCATTAAGCTTCACACATCACGACGTTATGATCACGTAATGGCAAGTCCGACGCGGAAAACTTAATTCGCACTAAGCCACGGGCCGATAGGAAGCGCGACATCTATGAGCCACCACGCAAACTTCAGCGAACTGAAATGCGTTTACGATCTTTATTATCGGCAGCCGTAATACTACAAATTTAGTTCTTGCCCTACAAAAAGCGTTTCTCCTTTCATAATAATAAGAATACGCCGAGTCGGTCGGTTGGCGCGCTCGCTCGTTCGATACACACGGACGAGGCGCGGCACGCCTGTGTGCGTGTGCCGGGGCTGTGTGCGGCGCGGCCCCCCTCCCGGACCCGCGCGCCCCCGCCTCCCCCCGCAGCCCGGACGGCCGCGCGCCGCGCGCCCACCGAACGTAGCTTTCTGTTCACTTATATAACGACATACATATATAAACGTGGTAAATAATATACGCTGTGAATAGCGAGCTATGTGGTGCCACCTAGCGGCCCGGACCGACAGCGCCGCCACAGACTATAATGCTCTGTTTTCAGATTTTCTTTCCGTTTGACACCATGTTTGTGGACTATAACAGTGAAATTATTATTTTATTATGAATTGTTGATGACGTCGGTGGAAGGGTTTTAAGAATATCTTGTGTTAAGGTTTAAGGCTGGAGCGTGTCGTTGCGTGGGGTCGGCCGGTCGGGATCGGTCTCTATGCGACAGTTTGACGTTTAGGAAGGGAGTTGCGTCGAGTTTTCAATAACAATTCAAATGGTCTAGGGTTCGTAGCGGCGTAGCACGCACTCGTTGATGTCTTTTGCAAAATAAGAGCAATTAAGACATCGCGGGGTTACGAGTGCTACGCGGTTCACGCACCGAACGCGCGTTCAATGTAACTGTGTTTATGTTGTTGCTAGATCATGAGTTTTGTATTTAAAGGAAAAAACATACTTATTGTTATTTAAATATTATTTATGTTTTGAGATTTATTCTTTCAAACTATTTGAAGAGGTATTGTAGATACAACAATTAATTATTGTTCTTGCTGATAAATAGAAACTGCTATTCTAAATTAAAATCTCTACTACCTGTAGTTTTCGGAGAAATCCTTATTTTAGTTCTGTGAAAAGTCAACAGACTCGCTTTGAGCTGGTTTTCTTCGTAGCTTGAGTTTCGCTTGTAAGTGGCTTGGCTCGAGAACTCGAATGAAACTCGAGCGTTCTACGAATGGTAGAATATTTCGGCGTCCCGACAGAACAACACATGTTTTTCAACCGTATGGCCGCCATCTTGAATCTAATGTCATTGAAATGTCATGTTATTTAATGTTACAATTTTTAAACATTTGTAAGACTCTTGCGAGTTAATATAATGTAAGATTAGTTGTGATATTCTAATAATGTCTATTAATGTTTCTAATTGGTATCAACATCAACATTACCTTATGAGATTTCTAGAATTAGTGTTAATGGATAATAACTAATGTTAAGTCTCAAAGTCTATTGGTTTTTTATTATTTCGACTATGCTTTGATTTAAAATAGATTGTTAAAAGGATATTTGTGAACAAAGGGTAATAACTATTGCTTAAGTATGATACATCCGAAAGTGAAGTAAACTTTTTATTGTAGTTACTGCTACTTGCTTCTGAACATTGTTTCGGCAAAAGAACCATTTGTTGAATTCCCAAAACTCGTGCAAGCGTATTTTTAATGAGCGCACAATTATTTTGGTGCTACATCAGATATGTTTAGTTTTTCAGCCAACCTAACCTTCGCCATTAACACGCAAACTCGAAGCGTTTCCACTCCTCGTGACTCAGCTGCGAGAGAGTATCTCACCAAGTTCCGAAACTCTACGTTCCACTGGTTTCCTAAGGTCACGTTAGCAGTCACGTTGCAGAAACAACGCGATGAACTGTAAAAAGTCTTGAAACTCGTGTTTCGTTCGTTCGTGGTAGAATTTTGGGGATTTGTGATTACTACGGTGCTCAAAGTCGCGGTGTTATCGTTTTATTGTGAGACTTGCTTTAGGAGCGGTGAAGGTGTACGAGTTTGTGAGTGAGAAGGTGAACGATGGTAGAATGTTTTGTTGGAGTGTACGAATAGAGGCCGTGGCGGCGGCGGCGGAGCGTCGACTTTGAATGATAGTCGAAGACGGACCGAATGAAGGGGAATGACATCTTTTTCGGACTTTGCCGCATGTTGGTGCCAGATGATAGGCTAAAAAAACTGTACACATGTACACTGCTTGCCAACCACCGGGGTAAGCGTCCTGTTGATATGGAACACGCGATGTATGCCGCTGTAAACAGTCCAGCTAGTGTTGTTGCCGTGCTGAATGTATTTTCGAGTAGGTACGAGTAAGTATGAGTCGCTCTATTAGATTAATTCCTTGCGTTGTTTATTCCAGTATGAAGCGAATTGGTGACAAATAGTCTTTGTCGCTCCATGCTGAACTGTTTCAATTTGTTTATTTATAGTTTTTGTTTTGTTTCAAAAGTTTTGAAAGTTGAGGAAAATGTTAAAATGCTACACAATTCTACCTCTGTCATCATGAATGACAACAGCGCAAAAATACCTATGATTCTACCATCTACCGTTCTGGTTCATACAAGGACACACAGTCAACAAGTCACCTAACTTTTTCAAAGTTCTTCTAAGTTATTGTACCGAGTCATCAGCACCAGCATCGCTAACCATGGACTTGTTTCGTGATTGGCAATACGTCGAACTACCAGCGCCAATCAATTCTCAACCCTAACCGCAGGGCACACGGCCGCATTCACGTCGTTATCACGCGCAGTGATAACACGCCGACTCGACGCACTCATAAATGAAAACATATGTTTACAATCACACGGGCCGCTCTATCGAGACGACGAAGACGCTTCGAGATCAACTCGTGCAAAAATAGGTTAACAACGATACGCGGTGCGGCGGCACCGTTTCGTTGACGAAAAAGAGGCGTTATTTCAAAATACCTATTTCGGAATTTCAGGACCGAAATCAACTTCATAACAATTAACGATACGACCCCCGCCTCTAAATTCCTCGCCCCGAGCGTGCCCGCTATACGTGGCGGGTACGACGCCTTCGCATAGATAGAATAGAGAGCGGTTTCGGAACGCACCCGTACAGGCGCGCGCTGGTGTGCGCGCGCGGCTGTGTGCGCCGTGTCCGTGCACACGCACACACTCGCGCCGCCGGTGAGCGCTGTTCACCGCACTCTGTGAGCGCAAACAACCATCTATAAGGCCACGCTATAGCTGACGGAGGGACGGGCCGCGCCACGAGCCGGTTGCATATTTGGGTTTTTCTTTGTTCATGTTTATATCTAGGTAGCGACAGAAATGTTGGACAAAAGTGCGTGTGCGCGCGCTGTGGTTGCAGATTAACTTCGGTGTTGGGTTTTTCACTTTCCAAGGGTTGGGTCCGCTTCACTTTTATGATTTTTGTAAATAAAACTCCAAGTTTTGCATTAATATATCAATTTATTTATTTTTTTCTGGAAATCATTTATCTACAATTTCTTATGAACAAACCACGTGCATTTTGCATTTTAATTTTAAATATTAATTACTGTCTTTATAACAATAATTTAGATAAGTAAAGACTATTAAAATATTTTTAAAGAATCTGTTTAGTGTTAGTTAAATCAAAAAAATATTTTGACATCACTTACTTACTTACTTAAATATCACAATCTAATCATGCATAAAATGTTTAAGAAGGCGTTTGGTTGGTTTTACCCAAAAAATAGCTCGACTCCAGGTTTAAGTTTTTTTCATTTCTTGACCTTATCCTGAGCAAACTAAAAACAATACTATTCATACTACAAATCTAACTAGCTCATTAAATATTTTCATTCATTTTCTTTTCTTTTTAGGTACTGTTTCTGCATGTTACTAACATAGTCTTTAAGGAAGATGTAATACTAACCCCCTATGGTCCTTGATGCCTGACAATAAAATATTTTTATGAAAGGTTATTCAAAACAACCAGAAATTTGGCTTCTCTGCTTGTTGTTGCTATTTATAATTATGCTTGTTTCGACAATTCGAGTTGTTCGAACGTGATCAAACTAACATTTGGAATCCATTAATAAGAAGACTAGCTATTTGGGCCTTGTATAACTTGAGGGCAGAGAAGGGAAATTACTGAGAAGAAGTACTCCGCATTATTAAAACACTTCTTACCTCTTTACTCAGACCTACAAAGTTAAAAAATTATTATATTGTGATTTGTTTTTAATTATAAAGCAATTTCTTTCTCTTTCAAGGTAGTTAGTTTAACGTAGGCATGATAAATAATTGTTCAAAACGCTTCTATCTGTTCGGTTAGATGAATTTGAATTTATATTATGAGCCTTTGCATTTATTTCATAATTGTAAATAACTTATTATTGATCTTAGAAAAAAATGGCAAAGTCCGTCATAGGAAGAGATAGTAAACGTTTACAATTTTTCACAAATGTACAAAATATTTTTTTGCTGTTTTTTCATTTCTTTATAAAATTATAAATGGTATCTAATATGTATTATTACTAAGTTTAAGAAGGTGTTTGAGGTCAAATAAACCTATGTAGCATTGTTTTAAAAAAATGACAAAATAAAATTTTCGGAAAAAATTGAGACACAGGACATACCCCATATAGCTTCAAGGAAAGCTTACCCTATACTTTATATTTTAACAAAAGAACCGAATCCATAACTCCTTCTACAAGATTAAAAAATCGAAAATAAGCTTCCCATACAAACTAAATAGCAAAACCGTATACCGGCTTGAGGCGCGGCGCGGCCGGTATATTTCCGACATAATACCGCTGCGTCGAGCGATTACTACTATATATTCTATATACATTTAATAGCTATACAGGCGCGCATAGAACTGGCCGTACTTATGTGAGCGCTACGTGGCGCGCTCTCGTAGCGCTGTAGCGCTTCACGATTTGTGATCGTCTAACGATACTTGGTAGGATGGCGCTGCAGCGCAACGCTTTCTAGGTAGCCGGCTTATTATTATCGTAGATTGGCGTCGGCGCAACTACACGGCGTTAGAAGGACGTTCCGTTTTAAATATCAGGTTTTATTATTATGAAGAGCGGCGCAGCGGAGTGCGGACGGCGCGGCGGACGGTTGCGTGCGATAACATTTGACATTCGTAATTACTCGAGCGCGGACGGCGGTGCGGCGCAGGCGAGGCCGGCTCCGCGGACATTCCGCCGGAGTCCGTGGGGCCGGACAAAGAGGTCGCGCGTTGCGTCAGCGACCGCGCGAGCACCAACCAGCGCTTGACAATCGCGACGCGCCGTCCACGCCGCGCCACCGCGCCGCCGCCGCCACTCGCGCATTTCACATACACTGCCGAAATATACACTAGCCTTGACTAGCATTGTCGACTATTTCTAAACGCACAACGCTAGTCATGTTTCCGTATGGCCGAAGCGAATGTTGTACCCAGTTGTCAGTTTGGCATGATAGCAAACATAACTTAGAGAGACTTCAATTTTCCTAGAGCCCTAATTAAACATTAAAGTACTAATTTTCATTAGTCGATTTTAATTAGAGAGAAATTAAAACTTGTTTTGTATTTCTCATTCGCTTCGTTTCGTTCTCTAAAATTCTGTTTACTAAATCCAAAATTTCCGAATGACGCTTAATGAGTCTGAAAATTCAAGAGCAGACGTTTGGGGGGATTTCGGCCTTAGTTGTTAAGCATAAGGTCTTTAATGAGTAGAGTCGAGGTTGTATACGTCAACCGATGTCAAAGAGCAGAGAGGCAGAGAGAGATAAAGCGCTGGAGGAAAACATTGCGAGTGCTACACCGGGCTCGTCTCGACTCGATAAAAACACGAAATTATAACGAGAAAACGTCGTCTTCGGCATCGTCGTAGGGGGCTATTTTGGACGTCGCTGTAGCTTGCTCGTTCTTTGTTTACGAATGCGGCGTCGCTCCTTCGAGCGGAGCAATGAATTAGGCTTTGTTTGTGCCAAAAAAAGGTTACCAATCTTCTTTATATCGCTCAGTAATGTTGTAGTGGGTAAGCTTTTCCACTAATTCGTCGTCAATTGCTTGATCTTGAATTGTCGAGCAGCCTCTCAGGGTGGCCTCATCGTATAGTTCTATTGGTTCTAATGACTTGTGTCTGATGTCAAGGCCTCTAGTTTACGATATGAACCTTTGACGGTGTTAAGGAGATAGAATGGTTTGGCTTTCTGAGCCATACTTTTGTCTGTACGTCTCAACGTTTCTCTGGAATGTTTCTTTGTGCGTATGAGACTTGTTTTCAATCAATGAACCTAGTAGGTGCGCTTGTCCAAATATATGGGGTTTATTACAGGTCACTTTGTGGTTAATTTGTGCCTAGATATTAATCTGGTAGCTAAAGACTTCCGTCTCTTTCTACCTGTCAAGTGTTCAGATAGAACGTAGGTATCTTTATTACACGCTGTTGAAGGTTGTCATTCCGGGAAGTAAGAGACGAGGATTAATGAGGATTGTCATTAAAATTTTGCGAATAAGTGCATATGTTAAGAGCACAGACGTCCTTAACACCTACCTAATCTATGGAGTGGATCTTCTCGTGGTGTCTCAGAATGGGGACGTCAGTCGTTTGTGGGTGAATTCGGTCGGCTATCCCGTTATTTAAGGCCGTTGCCAACCGGTGCTCTTAGCAATCCTCCTACAGCACGCGTACGTTGATCATCGTAGAGAAATGACTATGTCGAATTAGAATCAACAAGTTTAGGTGGTAGAAACATTTCTACCGATTATAGTAGAAGAAATAATGATCGATATTGCTCAGACTATTATCAACTGAAGATTCTACACACTTCTTCGCTTCATTCCTGACATGGTCGTGCTCAAAATAAAAGTAATGTTAAATCATCAAAAACGATATTAAATCATCTAAATCGATAATTGTCTTTAAAATTAAACTAAAAAAATACTTAGAAAAAACAGATTTGTATAGACAGTAAACACTTTTATTGTGAGTGATGTTGGATTATAAATAATTTAAATTGTCATTATTCCCGATGTTGCACCTTTAAATTAGTATTAAGATTTTTCTTTTGTTTCTCTTGTAAGTGAATATTGTAAAATTCTTTTAGAGAAATATATTCTTGAAACCGAAAGTTTCTACAATCTGTCGCTTTGTCAATTTCTCTGTAGACAAAATTCGTTTCTCACGTTGGGACTCCTATGGGGCAAGCAGAGTTCTCACCATCGTGCTTTTTAAACTCAAGTGGGGCAATGACCTAATGCCATACGATATAATTAGTACCGTTTATACTAGAACTAACCTATCCTTACAAACTGCTAATACATTAAATATATTTTTTACGTAAAACTAACATCAATTTTGTACGTTTTTTTTTGGTCTTTATTAATGAATATGGAGATGTAAAAACGTTTTTAAACATTCACACAAACTCCAGAGCTTATTTTTTAATGTTTGCTTTAAAGGAAAATATAATGTTATCTGATAGAATTGATTTCATGTGGATCTGTGATATTTATAAAAAATATAAATATTATTATTGATATTTATTATGTTTCAAAAATATATAGCTATTTTCTTTTTTTATTCTTCAAACTTGCATAACATACATAACGTACATAAGTTTAGTTATTCACAATATATTTACAACAGGCTTCCCTTTTATAATAAAAATTACTCTTTGAAACCCCATCGATATCCTTTTGTACACAAACAAATATATAAACTGTCTATTACTTTAACTTTGACCTTTTCCAGAAAGTAAAATAGATAAATCTACGAGACGGAATCTGTACTAAAACGTAGGAAAAATCATCTCTATGTAGACATAAAAAGCAATCATAATTCCGCCTCCAACTCAAGGATAAGCAACGTGGCGCAACACGAGAATCAAACCTAGAACCTCGACGTCAGAAGAGGCACCTTCTACTAGACGAACGAGGCGAACCAAACCTGTTTATTCTACCTAAATCCACCATCGCTGGCTAGGAGTTAACTGTCCAAATCGTTACCACTCAAAAATAAACCGTAGCTGTATTAAGATAGAGAACAGTTTCCAGTGTAGTGTAAGTCATCAACATACAGCCAAAATTGTTATCGTCACAGAGCTATGGATGATATAAATATTGTTTTAGATACCAATGATGCAGTGGACTTAGTTTAAGAGTTTACAAGAAGGTTCAGGGTTCAATCTTTTCTGATTCACTAATTAGGTACTATAGAATTATTTTGTCAAAGTTATAAAAATTTACTTAATAGGATCGATGACCTTTGACAGTTCAAATTATGATGACGTCATCAATCTATGTGGATTCCTTCAAATTTGAAGACGGTTATATTGTTTGCCTTGGTTTGGAAGTGGACATTCAATAAAATATTCACAAGAAATACCTACATGTTTTTTTCTTCCATTATACCTAGGTATACAAAGTCAGTTCTTCTTCTTATCGTGTGGTTAGTAACGAACCTGGTGTCAGAGTTTTAATGCCGCGCATGGGCCTTTGACTTGGTATCACATGCCGTCGAGACATATATCTCTCAGGCATGCCGGTTTCCTCACGATGTTTTCCTTCACCGTTTTTGAAGCAAGTGATAATTGTGCAAGTGATTGTTGTGTTTTTTTTTATCCGCACATGAATTCGAAAAGTCAGAGGTGCGTGTCTTGGGTTCGAACTCGAGACCTATGAATTGTCAATAATGGCAATCCACCGGTCACACCGCTAAGCTATCACTGCTGTCAAGACAGTTTTAAAACTGTAAAAAAGACAGTTTTACCAACCATTGATTAAAGGCAACTAGAGAGAATATGCTCTCCCCCTTCCACGAAGAGAACTTGTGGCTAAATATTCAGCCGCACGGGTCGACCGAAGGTTAAGCTACGTTTGACGAGGTCGGCCCGTGGATAGCTTACCACTCATCACATATCAAGAGCCCGTCCGTGCCTTGTAAAGCACGTAACGTTAAACGGTCGGTATCAGCTGTCAATAAAATTGTAGATTCATGTTAGTTGGGTAGTCAGAAATTCGAAAGACTGACACCAATTTTATCCAAGGGCTACAAAAAAAATATATACAGGGTGTCTCAGTATGGGAAAGTCTGAAACTATAAGACATACGAAGATCTGTTCTGAGGAACCATTTCATCGATTTTAATAACAAGAAAAACTGCATTCATACATTTTAAAAAACATCTGTACTCCGTTCAGGAATCGAACCCGGTTATTTTGAAAAAAAAAACCTACGCTATTTCTATTTAGATATCGATTGTGTAGGTATTAAGCAGTAAATGTCTGTATGAAACATGATGTCTAAAATGAATAAAATGCATTGTTTCCACATACTTTAATTTAATTTAGTAGGTGCTCGAAGTGACCACGTTTACAATATTACTACAATAGTACAGATGTTTTTTAAAATGTATGAATGCAGTTTTTCTAGTTATTAAAATCGATGACATGGTTCCTCAGAACAGATCTTCGTAAGTATGTCTTATAGTTTCAGACTTTCCCATACTGACCGATTTGAATGAGACAACCTGTATATCTAAGGTCTAAATGAGAAGGCTGCATATGATTCATCATTAGGCATGTTTATATTCATATTATAATATAATCATTTATCCGACATTTATAAATATAAATAATAGTTAGTTTATGAACTAACAATTATTTCAATATTATTTTTAATCTACTTCTTAGGTATGCCTAAGAAGTAGATTTTTGAGCTCTGTCAAAAAACCTGTAAGACCTATTTGTTTTTACCAAAAACCACACTAATTTAGACTTTTTCACTTTGATTTTGACTTTGATCGTTTTTAAGAAAAGCATAGTACGAGTATTTCCCTTAGCAGTCGGGTAAAAAGGTAAATATACAAAATTCAAAGCACATAGCTACTAATTAAGTATGCTAAAACATGTACAGTACAATATATTTTCAGTGAATACGTCTTGAAACCTCAAATGTCACTTACCCATCACTTCTGACGTCACAATCTGGTTACAAAGGTAAGGTAAAAATAGTACGAACTCTTTACACATCTGCCGTCTCGCTCGCCCTGAGAATTACAGAACAATCTCTCTTTCGAGTCGAACGCGGGAACTTACCTAAGCAACTAATGAGTTTTTATATTTTACGTAACGCCATCGTTACGCCTATAATCCTTGGGAGAGTAGGCAGAGGTCAGAAGTGAACTGAGTGGGGATCAGATGGGGTCTCAATACTTTAGCGGTCCTAGTTTTTGGTAAATAGGTGAACCAGGAATATAGAAGGACATACATAGGCCTTATTGGTGAGGTTCTTCAGAAAGGTCAGGTGCGTAGTACCCGCAACCGTTGTGCGTGTATGACAACATGTATGGATGAAAACGAAGCAAAATAAGTAGGTGTGCAAGACTCGTAATAGATGGCGCTCTGTAGTTTCTGCCTACTTCCATGGGAAAAAGGCGTGAGTGTATGTATGTAAGTACAGACGCCAGCAAATCAAGTTACCCCAATGTATCAAATTTTACCAATTGAATATGAACCTTATTCTGTTTAAAAAAAACTTGAAAAACGATCAAAGAAATTTGACACATTGGGGTAACTTGATGTGCTGGCGTCTGTACCCATGTAGACAAAGTTTGACGTTTTTAAAATGAGGTTTAGGTTTTTCTAAATCCATGATGAATCACAAAAAAATCTGCAGGTCGATTCAGTAAAAGTCACGCGGTGAAAACTTGAGTGAAGTGAACTGTCAAAGTCTAGCATTAGTATGGAATGTCAGCTCAAGTCTCCCTCACTATGCCTTTATTTTCACGCGGTGATTTGACCAGAATCGCACGGCAGGATATGTATATTTTTCAGAAAAGCAACCAACCGTTTTTCTTTTAAGGTTAAGGTTCTCGAGCATATTCGTAAGAAGTTCGTAAGAAGGCAGTATCTTCACAGCGCTAATGTTTTCTCTTCTTTCTATCTCTTTGTAATTTAATTTATTATATATATTATATTTATAGTGTACATGTTTATGTATTTATACTCATAATATGTATTAGTATTCTATGATTCCTTTTATTTTCATTTTTAATTGCACCTACCACTGTTTTTCTCTGCATCACCTAAAGGTTGACTGGTAGAAAATGCCTATGGCATTAAATACCTCTGTACATTAGTGTGCTTGAAGTAATTAATAAATAAATGCCGACTATTTTATAGCACATCCAAAACTAAAAATATATTTAAATAATAGCGAGGCTATTTAAAATAGTGATTTTTTGTTGTATAGACGCCAGCACATCCAAATGTGTCAAATTTCTTTGATAGTCTTTCAACTTTATCAGAGATGGAATAAGGTTCATGTTCATTTGAGAAATTTAACAGTGTGGGGTAGCTTGCTGTGCTAGCGTCCGTATTTAACCGAAATATCGACCAATATTCCTCCTACTAAGGTTTCGAAACACCAAATTAGAATAGTAAAATATCCTACAAAGTTCCAGTTACTAGGCCATAGAAGAGACATAGGTAATCAAATTGTTCTTTTATCCTTCGTTCAATAAGAAAAACTTTTTGCACGAAAAATAGCTCTGGCATTAGCGATTCATGGTATTATCGAAATATCCTTGAAAACTTACTACGAGGCTCCCCGACGACGCGGCTAAATAGTTAACACTTCGTTTTGAACTCATGGTAAGCAGTTAACAATAGTTTTGCTTCAAGTTTGGCAGCTAAGGAGTTAAGTTAGTAATTTACATACCAGTCTATCAGGAATTCAGGATAAAAACTGAGTATCAATGGTGTGACCAGCAGACCACCAAGTCGTAGGTATCGTTGTACAGACGCTAGCACATCAAGTTACTCCAATGTGTCAAATTTTCCCAATTGAATATGGACCTTATTCAATTTAACATAAAGTTGAAAAACGATCAAAGAAATTTGACACACTGGGGTAACTTGATGTGCTGGCGTCTGTACCTAAAGCCAAGTCAGAGACTCATCAGGGGCATAAAGACTCTGACAGGTTAGTAAGTAAACACACGAAGAGCCAGTCTTCTGTGCACGTTTCCAGATGACAGCGATGGGGAGGATCAGGAGTACTTTGACGCCTGAGAGTTCCGATTTTGTTATTCCTAGGGGGTTTTGTTGTTTTTTTGTTACTATTCTATTTGTAGTTAGTTTAAGTGTACATATTTAATTTATTTTAATTAGTTTGATTGTATAGTTGGCAATAAAAATCAAATGAAAACACACGAAGAAGAATTTTTTTTTTATTTCATTTTGGCTGGCAAGGACTACTGAGATGGAGCCAAAAAGATGGTAGAAGCATGGACCCCATCAGTGGCGAAATGACCATACAACTCGAGTCCTGTCGGCTTCCCATTCGAGGTTTGGAAGAGCAATTCCACCGCTATCGAATAATGGCAGCAAGACTCTAGTATTGCCAAATATGCTAAAGGTATTAACATTGAAGGTAAGTATACAGGATCGTAGGTAGACCGATAATTTGTAGAGAGACAACAAGTATTGAAAATGAATAACTAAGTTTTTTTAATCGTCTTCCCTCTTAAGAAAATTGACCCCTCGCCACTGGACTGGGTAGTTGGCATAAGGCCTGAATGATGATGAAAAATCCTTTAAAAATATCCATGGCGTTATTACGCTTGCCAGCATGTTGTGGTAAGCATGCAGTAAAGAAAGAAGGAAGGAAGATACCATTTATTGGCAAAAAGTTAAAACCCGCATAGCAAGTCATTATTAAAATAAAAAAAATAAACAAAAAAGTTTAATGCTTCACGGCTGTGTCAAACGATCTATTTCATGCTAGACAGCGGTGCTGTGTGACAGTGGTGTTCAGTTGTAGGTACCGTTATTCGGAAAAGAAAAAGCTGCTGCATCCTCTGGCTTGCTTCCAGGAAGGTCAATACCTAAGTATTTATGTTCTTTGCACGATGGACCGATGATCTGAAGCAGCTGGCGGTAGCAGAAGGCGGAGGATAGGGTATTATGGGGCGCCCTGGGAGAGGCCTTTGTCCAGCAGTGGACTACGATTTGCTGAGTTCATATATCCTCGATATTAGTTCCTGCTACTGGACTCACTGCACAACTATGAGAGAAAACTTGCAGTTGATCCTAGTTGCCATGAATATAGACAAGTACTTTTCTATTGGTAGGTTAAATTATGCTAACTAGGGACACATGATTTTCTTATACTCGCAGTAAATCGAAAACTCGCAGGTTATTTTCTGTGATTAAATCGTCAAAGATATTCATATTCATGATCAATTTGATCCCTTCAAAGATGACAAGAAATTAAAAAGATTTTTTTCAGTGATTCTGGAGACAACTGTTCCTGTTAAATCAATAATGACAACCGAAAAGATGTTGAAAATAGTACAAATACAACTGATAAAACAAAAAAAAACGACACGACGAGTTGACGACACACTGCTTACCCGCTTCACTAAAACATTAATGCCTAAATAAAACCGAACTATTGGATTTTCAACGCTCGGTACGGCACCTAGAGTTCAAAATGGATAAGTAAAAAATATTTAGACTTCGATTTAGGTATCGCCTTGTATTAGTTAGTGAAAACGGTCACGAGTGTTTTGATTTGAATCGCCTGTAATAAGTGATTTATGGCGCTTAGCACTAATCACGCAACTTAGCTGGTACTTGAATGTTTTTGCACCATCTCCTAACAGTATCAAGTGGGGTTTCTAATTTTCATATCGTCCACTTCTGAGGCGATTTTTTACAACCCTTGACTAATTTATTTATGTTATGGTCCTTTGGGTCACACAGTTCATAAATAGTGATAGAATTTCATTTGATTTTGGAATGAAGCGGAACTTTTTGGAACGTGTATTGTCGAATTTGAATTAGTAGCTATGCAGCAATCGTAGCCGCATTACGTAGCACGCTGGGATATGTACCAGCGCAGGCCAGCACATCAAGCTACCCAAGCGTCAAATTTCTTTGTATATACAATACAAAAAAAGATAAAATAATGTGTATTTCTGTACATAGGTTTTTCCATACACTTTTACACGTCATTTTTTAATAAGTATATGAGATCGGTGTTTCACTGTCTGACTGCTCTGAGAAGAAATACCGAAATAAACTAAGAGGTCTCAGTCTCTTTTAAAGTCCAGACATTATTTTGGTCAAATAATCATGTAAGAACCATGCAGATATTAGTGTCTGAAATGGTCTTTTGAGGAAATAATCACAAATGACGGGTCCATTTCAGTCGGTGCAAGCATTTGTCAGTAATCGTGAGCTCAACTCGATCTTGAGGAGCTCTACGTTGGTTTTTTAATTTTATTCCAAATGAAATAAGGTTCATGATAAATTGAGAAATTTTGGGGTGGCATCATGCGTACACTACTGCGTCACTCGAAGTTTGAACTCAAGTAGAAAATAAAAGCACAATTGGGATTTTTCTGTAAAAAATAAAGCTAATTCGCAGCCAATCTGCCAGATTCCGCATTCAGGTCAGGGGCAAGAGAACCGAGCCAAGGAGGGATTTATCAGTGCCTGTTAGTGCTCCCGGGGACGTTTAGCTATGAGATAGCCGTGGAAACTGAACTCTAGATCTGATTTTAGGTCATGCCATGGACTAATGATGTTAGACAAAATTGCTTGTCCAGATTCTAGCATGTCTGAACAAAAAAACTTTTTTTTTTGTTTTTAGTTTACTAAACCCGTAGGTTATTTTACTTATAATAAACAACTTTTACCATGGGACAAACCCTACAATCTCGAAAATATTAGGTTATTGTTACCACCAAGTCGTAGGTCTCTTTGTACAGACGCCAGCACATCAAGTTACCCCAATGTGTCAAATTTTCCCAATTGAATATGTACCTTATTATGTTTAACAAAAAGTTGAAAAACTTTTTTGCAATAAATAAAACCGACTTAAAAAAAACACGTGTAAAATAATCGGTACAGAAATGGGGGAGAAATCAGGTAACATACATAAAAAAAAAAAAAAAAATACATACACACGAACATAAAACCTCCTCCTTTTTTTGAAGTCGGTTAAAAACGATCAAAGTAATTTGACACATTGGGGTAACTTGACGTGCTGGCGCCTGTACACACAGCATAATATAGTTACCCCAATAAATGTCAAATTTCATCGATAGTTTTTCAACTTTATTGCAAGAAGAATAAGGTTCATATTGGGTAAATTTTACAGTTTGGGGTAAGTTGATGTGCTGGCGTATGTCAATCATCACACCGTGCAAAAAATATGAGAAAATAGGGTTAACTATTTTTTAGAGTGTGGTAAAAAACACATAAATTTTAAAATTTCTTTATTTTGTTTTTTTTTGTGATCATTTATTTTTTACAAACTTAGCATTTCAAGCGCTACAGTGCCTTTAAGTGCGATTCACACTTAACTGAACCGTTGATGGTACAGACGCCAGTGCATCAAGTTACCCCAACGTGTCAAATTTCTTTGATCGTATTTCAACTTTATGTCAAACTAAATAAGGTTCATATTCAATTGGCAACAATTTGACACATTGGGGTAACTTGATGTGCTGCCGTCTGTACTTAGTTAGATAAACAGTTTCCTTACACATTATCAACTTAGCATTTTCCTGGTCTGTTAGTATAAATCGGTTACTCAATGATAGCATGGTCGCCGTAAAAACGGGTTCTATCGACAAAGAGACAAAACATTTCCGCCGATTATCGTAGAAACCATGCTCGACATGATTGTAGACTCTTGTCGACTGGAGAATAGACACATTTCTTCTCTTCACTCTTGACATCACAATCTGTCATTTTGTCTTTTCTTCCGTAGACAACAGCCGTTTCTAAGGTGATCGTGCCCAAAGTTCAGCATTCTTGTGCTTATTCTATAGTACGTAGGTTATCTGACCTTTGTATTGTATCCATCAGGAAAACCTGGGTTTAAAGATGACGTAATTGGTAGACTAGGCTGATGCTTGTCCCATATATCCTTAATTTTCCTGTATCGCGGGTGTTAGGGGAATATTAATCTACCATATACTTGTGTAAGTAAATAAGATAAAATGGACAGGAATATATTTTATTGACGTAACATCACGGCTGTATTCCCAAAGGGTAAGCAGAAGTGTAGGTACCTTTAATGCTCCCACACATAAGTGTATTATTATTTTAATTAAAATATTTGATAATTAAATTGTACCAAGGCTTACTAATGGTTCGTAATCTATACACGACACTAATATGCTACACTAAAATTAAAAAGAGGAAAAATTGAATTTTTGTATGTCTGTATATTTATAATGAATAAACTATAAACCACTGTGCAGATTTCAAAAATTCTTTCATCAATGGAAAGCTACATTCACCCTGAGCTACTTATTATCCCCGTATTCCCACGGGAATGGGAACTACGCGGTTGAAACCGCGTGACGTCCTTCGTCCGCTAGAAATATTATAAGGAGAAATGATATGGATTTTTGTATGTAAGTAACGAATAAACTTAAAAACTACTGGACCGATTTGAAAAATTCTTCCACCGTTGGGAAACTACGCTATCCCCGGGTGACATAGGCTACTTTTTATCCCTGTATTCCCACAGGAACGGGAACTACACGGGTGAAACCGCGTGACATCCGCCAGTAACATATAAAATCGCAATATCATTTCTTATAATATGTTCCGTGGTTGCCCAGATTCATGATTTAGTAAAAATCTGTCATAGTTGAAGAAGTTATAGTTGATTCTGACTTTTACACGAAAAACATTACATAATTTTCCAAATCAAAGAAAACAAACAATAGTTACCTACTCAGTAATGTGTTAAATCGTAATTTACCAAGCCACCAGTAGATTGGCAGTGCAATATTGCATAACTATATAATTTTTGTACGGAATTCTTCGAACAAATTGTTCTTCTACGGTACACGTAGTGGAAATTGAAACTAAGTGTGTGTTGTAGATAAGAGTTGTGTAGAGACTAATCAACTCTAATAAACGCTGATGGTGACGACTGACGACGCGAGAATTAACCTTCGGAGAATTACACACACTTGAGTTGCCAGCTTGCCGCCGAGTACCAAGTGCTGAGAACCGAATGGTGACACCGAAAAGTACAGTCAACTTACAAGATAGGTTACCAAAGCCATCATATTGACTTAAGAATATAATAGTTAGTTTAGTTAGTTTAATATTGGCTAATTCTCGCTCTCTCTCTTTATTTATTATTTATTTATTTATTAAAACTTTATGCACTAGTAAAAGACACTGTACAAAGGCGGACTTAATGCCTTAGGCATTTTCTACCAGTCTACCTTAAGGTGATGCAGAGACAGAACATGGTAGGCGCAAGAGGATGACAAAAAACTATAAAGACAAATCAACAATAATTTAAAATAAATACATAGATACATACATATATTATAATAATATAACATCCAAATACAAGCGATGTCAAGAGAAAAAAAAGATATATTACTGGAGAAATACTAATCTGCTAACTTAAGTTCAAGATAAGTTTGCCAACTCCTTGTGAACAACCCAACTCTTCAACAACAACTCAACTCAACAACTCAACCCAACTCAACTCAACAACAACTCAACTCACTCACTCACCACTCACTCACTTCAACTCTTTCTGTTGTGTGCATGCCAGTTTGTGTTTAATTTCACTTTTAACTACTTTTCTGTTTTATAAGCTTAAAATAGCGTATTTTAAGATCTTTAAATATGTTGTGGAAAATTTCGTAGGTTGTTGTTTATTTAAAAGTTTAAGATTTTATTGTACAACTGTTATTTTCCCGGATAAATAAAATAAAAATAAGGGAATGGTATAAGTAAACGGCCCAGGAAACTTATCCATTTTATTGAGTGTACACTGTACACCATGCATTCGATAACTTAAGGGCTTATTCTATTCTACATATTTCTTGTTATGGCAAACAAAGTTGATTTAGACTATTCTGTCAATGACTAAAATGGAAAAAATGAAAAAAGAAATTATGTTATTAACCTGTATATGACTTGTAAGAATCCTTTACCAATAAACTACTGTGATTGTAACTATTAAAATGTAAAGCAAGTTCGTGATCTCCAAGTATAATAAACGCGAAAGTTTGTGAGGATTAATGGATGGATGTTTGTTACTCTTTCACGTAAAAACTACTGAAGGATTTTAATAAAATTTGGTAGGTATAGCGTTAGCTGACGACACCCTGGATTAACACATAAACAATTTTTTATCCCTGTATTCCCACGGGAATAGACCCTACGCGGGTGAAACGCAGGAAATCTGCTAGTTATTCTCAAAATTACGAGTATTGTAACTTACTTCTATTAAAAACTAGATCTCGCAAAATAGGACTTTCTCTTTCCTACCCTTTTCCTGTGCCCTACATACAGAGACCTTGATGATCTCAATTATAAATTAACCACCTAATAACACAATATGCAAAGCGACAAAGGTTTTAAGTGTCTAAAAAAAAGACTGGAGTCTGGTCTAGTGGTCGCAAGTGCTACTGCTGTGCATGAGGCCCCGGGTTCGATCCCCGGGTCTGGAGAAGAGTTATTAAGTTTTTCAATCTGGAATTTCTCAGTATCAGCCCGGAGCCCGAATTTGTGCCCGATTGATGGCTATGGACTCGCCCCCTATTACATGGCACTTAAACGTAACTGGTGAAATAAGGGTGTATTACTGGAACTCCTCCGCCAATCCTTTCGGGGATTACAGGCGTGATGTTATATTATATTATAAAAGAATCTATAGGCAAGAACAACAAAAAAAAATTCAAAATAAATCTGCGCTTGATACAGTTGAACTTAACTTTAGGGTCAACCTGACAGTCTGGAACTTAGGTACAGACACCAGCTCATCACGCTACCCCAAACTGCCAAATTGACCCAATTGAACGTGAACCTTATTCTGTTAAGAATAAAGTTGAAATACTATCAAAGAAATTTGACACATTGGGGTAACTTGATGTGCTGGCGTCTGTACCTACTAAATATCATAAGTTAAGTTTAGTTCGAATAGTTCGTTGTTTTTTTATTGATTTAATAACACATATTATACACACAGCATCACGCCTGTAATCCTCGAAGGGTAAGGCAGAGGTGTATGTATTAGTACACCTGTATTTCGACAGTTACGTCTAAGTCCTATGTAATAGGGGGCGAGTCTATTGGCAATGAATGGAGCACAAACCCAAGTTTCGGGCTGCTACTGAGAAATAATATGACATTGATATATTATTAAGATATAAATAAAAAATGTAATCCTCGAAGTGTGAGAGTTGTATCTATGTACAGTCACATTTCATCTAAAGTAAAATGTAAGTCCTATGTAATAGGGGGCGAGCCTATTGCAATCAACCGAGCCATCCATATTTTCCGACGAAAACAAACCCAATAACACTTTACTCGACCCGGGAATTGAATCCCGAACCTCATGCTCAGCATTAGCGCTTCCAATCACTAGACTAATGAGGCAGTAAAAAACTTATCTTTATAGTTTAATTTAATGAAAGAAACAAACAAAAAAAATATTACTTAGCAAAACTGTTTTTATTTTTTTATGCGTTAATATCTAAAACTTCCAAACTGATTTGAAAAATCATTTTGCATTTGATAGCCTATTTCTTCGGGAATTTTATAGACTTTATAACATTATGGTAAGACCCTTTGTTCTGGATGAAACTACAGCAAAGCTAGTAAATAATACTTCCAAGCCAAAATTAGCCAACACCGAATAATACTTTTGCAACTGAGAATACCTATAAAGCGTGGAATTTTCCATACAATTTGTCCTCAATGCTGTCGCCTTTGGTTTCACCGAAAAACATTGACACTGGAAACATATAATCTATTAAAATGTATCCTCATTATTAGATAATTTTACAAGTTTATTTACGTTTTCCATTGTAAACTTTACAAGGTAAAGGTTACTCATTCATGTCATTACGCGGTCAATAATAAAATGTTTATTTTTAGCCGCTGTTACGTCATATCTTTATCACGGCTACGTCAGAACAGCTGATAAAGACCGCAAGCTTCTAAAATAATACTAGCACTCTGATTGCGACTTCGTTTGCACGAATTTTGTAAATTTCCTTTTAAGGGGGATGTGATTGAGTAGCCCAATGATATTATAAGTAAAAAGGTGTAGATAGGTTATCTAAACAACATTCGATCTTCAAAAACGGCATACTAACGCACTCACGCATACGTTGACGGTGGCTAGTTAGCCACATTTTAACGTGTCGCTTTCCGAGCGCTTATAACCTATCTACACCTTTTTACTTCTAATATCACTGGAATAGCCCGCGAATTTCAAATTTTCTTGCAATTTTGTGTTTAAAGCAATTTTCCGTTAAGTGTCAGGCTGTATGTTAAACAAAATATGATTTGCAACCGTAAAGCGCACTACACACCAAAGCCGCCGACTCGCCAACACAGCCCGCCGACACAACCCGGCGGCTTATGTTGAAAGAAGCATGTCGGCAAACTTCGCGCGCGCGTGGTGCCCGCCGCCACCGCCGCGGCATGCCGGCGGCTAGCGTACGCAAGCGCTCAGTTGCGTTAATCTTGGCTGTCATTTGTGGATCTTTGACAGCAGTTACGAATAATCAGCAAACCGATAGTTTGACAGCCAGTTTAAGCAAGGGGTATCGTGCTACGGGCTTATACCCAGTAATCGGGTTGTAGAGATGCGAGAGACAGACGCAGAATTGGTATTCAGCAAGAGGTAATCTCCGGATCTACTCAACCGATTTTGAAAATTCTTTTACCAATAGATAGCAACATCATTTGTGTGTGTCATATGTTTTGTTTCCAAAACTAGCTGTTAAAGTTTGAAATTCACGCGGATGAGGTCGCAGACAAAGTGCTATTTTACATTTATCTATAATATAATCCGATGATAATAATATTATAATGAGGAAATATTTTGATTGTTTATTTGTTTGCATTGAATAGGCTCCTAAACTACTGGACCGATTTATGAAATTTTTTCGCCGTTAGGAAGCTAAACTATCCCCGGGTGTCACAGGCTATTAACCAACTTCAAAAAAGAAAGAGGTTCGTGTGTATTTTTTTTTATGTATGTTACCTGATTTCTCCACCATTTAGGGCCCGATTCTCAAAATTCTTTTTTTATTTCAAAGAGCATACTCCTGAAGTAGTCCAATTTGAATTTGGTGAAGATCTGGTGCCGATCTTCGGAGGCAATGGAACTCTTCAAAAATAGACGGCAAATCTGTCGTGATTGCTGAATTAAAGTTTAAGCTTCGAAGTCGGTGACCTTTGTTTGATTGATTTAGTGTTTTAATCACCGACTTCGAAGCTTAAACTTTATTTGATTGATTCGGTGTTTTTGTCACCGGCTTCAGAAGCTATTTATTATTCACTTTTTTGTGTTTTTCTTTTAGTTTTTTTTGTTTGTGTTTTTTTGAAGTCGGTTTTAATTTTTTGCAAAAAAGTTTTTATCCCTGTATTTTTACGGGAACTACTTGGTTAGAACCACGTGACCTCTGTCAGTATACAATAAAGACGGGTGAAATGCCATTCTCCTATATAGTATTCAGTATCCAGAGGCAAAAGATGAGAAGGCATCAATGCCGTTGTCCTCATTTGCTCCACAGTTGTCCTCAATGTCATTGGTCCAAAAGTAGCGTCACCTATTTACTTATTAATCTCCTTCGATCCTAGTCACATGAAGCTTGCGGGTTTTATCTTCGGTGTAAGTAGATATTGGTAAAAAAAAGAAATCCGGTCTTATCAGAATAGAATGCAATACTCTTTCTTATAAGTACACCAGAAAAAAAATTCAAATAATAACTTCAAGGGTTACATAGGAAGTGTTCTGTACCAGAACACAGAAACAGTGTTGCGGTATTTAACTTTTACATATGTACATACATACATACATAAACTCACGCCTTTTTCCCATGGGGGTAGGCAGAAACTACAGAGCGCCATATGCTACGATTCTTACATACTTCTTTTGCTTCGTTTACATTCATACATGTTGTCATACACACACGCCGGTTGCGAGTACTACGCACCTGACCTTTCTGAAGAACCGCACCAATAAGGTCTATGTATGTCCTTCTAGGGCGTCCCCTCCCGGCGTTCCCACTTACATCTGCCTTGTAGCCTTATTGGTGCGGTAAAGGTAAGGTAAAGGTAAGGAAATACCTTTCGTTAGTCGCCTTTCATCCATCCTTTCAACGTGACCAAACCATCTAAGCATACTCTTTTCAATTTATGTTACTACATCTTCTTTTAAACCACAACGTTGCTTTATCACATCATTCCTCAATTAACTTTTATTAAAATAATAATAAGAATCTTCTTCTTCTTCTTATATATAAAATTCTCGTGTCACAATGTTCGTTCCCATACTCCTCCGAAACGGCTTGACCGATTCTCATGAAATTTTTTATGCATATTCAATAAGCCTGAGAATCGGCTACTATCTATTTTTCTAACCTGTAAGTGATAAGGGGTGGTCACCCCAATTTTTTTTTTTAAATTTTTTTGATAATTTTTATTTTTTTTATTTTTTTATTATGTGACATCAAAAAAAACATACAACTCTAAATTTGCACTTTTTTATCACCAACCCTTGCTTTTTAATAGTCATAGCAGAACTTTTAATGACTTTTTGAAATATGACGAGGAGAGGAAAGGGGGACGGGAGTGGGTGGGGGAGAGGGGAGGGGAGGGGGAGGGGAGTCGGAGTAGGGAGATTGTGAGAGGGGAGGGAGGGGAGGGGAGGTGAGGGATGGGGAGTGGGACAGGAGGGGAGGGAGTGGGAGAGGGGGAGGGGAAGGGGGAGGGGAAAAGGCAGGAGCCGGGAGGGGGAGGGAGGGGAAAGTGAGGGAGGGGTGAGGGAAGGGGTGAGGGGGGGGTGCGGGAGGTGTGGGAGAGAGGGAGGGAGGAGGAGATGAGTTGATAAAAAATGCTATGCAATAGCTTAACCGCGGCAGTCTCCAAGTGCCACACGTCATTTTCTCTTTTTTTTTAACCATTCAATCACAATGGGCTACAGCGAAGCGTGGCAGGGTACAGCTAGTACCTAATAATATGTTCCACAACTTTTTCACACAACGCCATTTAGTCCCAAGCTAAGCTTGAGAGCTTGTGTTATGGGTACTAAACAGCTGATGAACATACTTATATATTTCTAGAATAGAATAGAATAGAATAGAATACTCTTTATTGTACACCATAAAAGATGTTAGAGGAAATAAAACCCTTTTTATTTATTATTTTTTATAAAAACTTACAAATCATAATTTTAAGGGCTACAAGCGGTGATACAATGGGCGGCCTTATCGCTAAAAGCGATCTCTTACAGACAACCTTTGGATGGACTTGATAGTGGAGGAAAAAAGATGATAGTGATGATAGATAAACACACCCAGACACAGAACAAATTATCATGCAGTTGCACAACACACAAACATTTGTCCTGGGTAGGAATCGAACCCACGACCTCCGGCATAGCAGTCAGGGTCACTAACTACTAGACCAACAGGCCAGTCAAATATCTTAGCTAAGATCGAAGGAGTCTTTTCGGTCGCGCACAGGTCTTAATGACTGTTTTATATTTAAAAATTTAAAAAAAAATCATTTTAATTTTTTTAATGTTTTATTTACTTTGCGTGTTTCAAATAAATATTTTTCTACTTTCTTTCTTCCAAACAATATTTACTTTTTAGAGGATTGAGTACTTTCTTTTTACGGCACTATTGGCGCAGTGGCTTAGCGATTGGATGGTCCGCTGCTGGCCGGGAGCTCGATTTCCGCACGGATCAAATATTTGTATGGCCCACAGACAGTTGTACCGGGTCTCAATGTTTGTGTATGATAGTTTAAATGTTAAAAAAACGCAGCCACGATACAGGAGAAATTCGTATTGGGAGCCATTTTTTTTTAAACAAGAAAGCTCATCGACTGAAAGGAAAGGCTTGTCGTAAGTAGAAGCCAAGAGGCCTAACTGCATATTAAAATCTTCCACTATGCAGCATGGTCCTTCTAACTTTGGCTCCAAAATAAACGACAACGAGCAAGTCGTCCTTGCTCATCGAGGGTTCCGTTCCATAATAAAAAATATATTAATAAAGTGTAAATTATGTTCGACCGCAAAACTATCGAAATTATAATAGTTAATATAAGGAAATGTGCTAGTAAGATATGATTTTATATTTCTGTAATACATATTTACATTTCACAAAAACCACCATCTACTAGATTTATATTCGATACAAGCAGACGTTCCGCGGTTTCACCCGCGTAGACCCCGTTCCCGTGGGAATACAGGTATAAAAAGTAGTCTATGTGTTAATCCAGTGAGTCAGCTAACTCCATACCAAACTTTATTAAAATCCATTCAGCAGTTTTTACGCGAAAGAGTAACAAACTTCCATCCATCCATCCATCCATCCTCACAAACTTTCGCGTTTATAATATTAGTAGGATATTGTGTTGTAAACATCGGTGAAGCCCATCAGTACCTATAACATTTTTAATCTTCTGTGTAGCAGAAGTGGGCGAAAAATCTTGGCTGCTGATACTAAACAAACAAAAATACTGATAAGTTACATCTATCCCTATTACACTATTAATATTAACATGTTTATGTTAATGCCACCAAATCTAGTCATGCGACAATAAGTCATACAGACACATTTACTTCACATTAATTTTAATGCGAATTTGAATAAACACTAGACAAGTTTTTGCCTGAAAGCGCTGACTTCAACACTGTCAGTGTTTTTAGGGTTCTTTTTGTTACTAGTAGAATGTATACTATTACTAAAACTAAGACTTATATAGGGTGACTGGTAATTAGTGACCGATACTTAAACACGTGATTGTACTCATGAATACGAATAACTTTCCCAAAGAAACTGTTTTTATATTCATTACGTTTCAATTAATTTAATTACCTCAGTACTGCACAACGGGAGCGCCGGGGGTGGCGGGGGAGCGTGTGACGCTACTATTAGTAGATTTTGCCCTTCCCGAGGTTAGACTATCAGCTGATCGAGCAAAGGCGCGCGCGCGGGAATTTCAAAGAGCGTTTTTGTTATTTTATTGTGTTATAAATTATTGTGTATAAAAAATAATTTCTTTGGGAAAGTTTATTGAAATTATGAATACAATCACGTGTTTAAGTATCGGTCACTAATTACCAGTCACTATATTATGAAAAAGTAAAATTCGTTTGTTTGTAAATTCGCAAGTAGGGGCTTTATTTATTTATTACTTCAAGCACACTAATGTACAGAGTCAGACTTACATTTTCTACTAGTCACCCTTTCATCAGTACATGCATTTCCAGGTTCTTTAATACAGGTAAAAGCTACATTACTATTGAGTAACATAGACTACTTTTTCAGCTACGGATCTTTTAGAAATCGTCATGAGAGTGAAACAGCGGAAAATGCTAGTCTATACTTCCAACATTATAAAGCAGAAAGATTGGTATTTTTGTAACAAATATACTTAAAAACTACTGGACGGATTTGAAAAAATCTTTCAGCATTGGAAAGCTACACTATCCCCGGCTGACATGGGCTACTTCATATCCCTATATTCCCACGGGAACGGGAGCTACGGGTGAAACCGTGTGAGGTTCGCTAGTATTACAAGAAAGAAGAAAACGCAAGGTTTGTTACTATATTTTCCTCATACGAAGTTATTTTCTAAATATAAGCAGGTAGGTATTTTGGAATCCTATTTCCCTAAATATACCCTTTCGACTTATGGACCACGATATGATTGTGTGTACCGGTATGGAACCTAATGGCACCCATGTCCATTTTGGGGACACACGACTGATTTATTGGTCTGTCAGTAGTTAAATAGTATTCTATTGTAAATAATTTGGCGACAAATTAATCACAAAGCTATCTAGCCAGCGCTGGGTGTCTGACGCCCAGCAAATGCTGAGATGGTTACCCTTTCGGCATGGGCACGCTCAGCGCAATTTGTGTTACCTGCTATTTATTACTTCTGTTTTCTTTGTTGTTGTGCGCTTGTGTCTGTACTGAATAAATGTTTTTCTATTCTATTCTATTCTATTTAAACACGTTATAAAACATAACATCACGCCTCTCAGCCCCGAAGGGTTAGGCAGAGGCGTACCTAACATAACAGGCAAAATGTGGGTGTAGGTACTACTACCTACACCCACATTTTGCCTGATATGTTTAACTCCCATGTAATAGGGGGCGAAACTATTACCATCAATCGCGCACGAATCTAGACTCCGGACAGTTACTGACAAATTCCAGATAGAAAGTCCCAATAACGTCATGTCCGATCCGAGGATCCAACCCGCTCCTTCATGCTCATCAGCAGCGCTATTAACGCAGTAGCGTAGTTCCATAAATCCGAAATCTATGGAATTTGTGGCTTTAAAAATACTGAATTACATATAATTTGGATTTATCGAACTTTGTTGTCGTTAATGACAATGTGACTTAGGTTTGGCTGACCCTGGTTTCAAAGTTATAATACCGCCCATGGGCGACTTCAAACTTGGCTTCACATGCCATAGAGAAATGCATCTCAGGCATGATCACAGGCTGATGGATTATTCATAATTGGTTAGTACAGACGCCAGCACATCAAGCTACCCCAATGTGTCAAATTTTCCCAATTGAATATGAACCTTATTTTGTTTGTCATAAAGTTGAAAATCGATCAAAGAAATATGACTCATTGGGGTAACTTGTCTGTACATTGGCTATTGGTTGGTTTGTAAAGAACAGATTAGAATACACACCATAAAAACTTACAAATTATAACTTGTACCTATAATGGCTGGCACTCTTTAGGCCAGCGCCAGACCTAAGTCCGTAGTGCAAAATCATTCGGCGTAGTGTAAAATTATGGCAGCCAGTGTGTTTGTACTTCATACAAAATGTATGAAAGTGATTTAGGAGGAGTTTGGTGGTGCGGCCTGCCCTAATATGCGCCAGCCTTTTGGAAGATATTAGTATTATTTCATCAATTCAATGAAGAACTTATAATTTAATTTAGTTTAATATTATTATTCCAATAAAATTCATTTGATTGTTTTGTTTGAATTGATTATCTACGATGTGTAATAAACCAAATTTTGCATGCTTATATATAGGCTGAGTATGGTGAAACCACAAAAAATGTAACATCTTATGTAAAACCCATATTATGCGAATAAAATGATTTGATTTGATTTGATTACAATACAGCAATGTGCTGTCGCAAAATTATGCCTGTTACTTAAAAATTATGCCCCTTTGGTGTAGTAATTTCAAGAGAGACAGCTGAATATGAGGTTCTAAGAACGATCCCCGGGTCGGCCCACTAGCAATATTGCGTTTTTCCATCTGGGATTTCTCAGTAATAGCCCGGAGTTTGGATTAGTGCCCAAATGATGGAAATAGGTTCGCCTCCTGGGACATAAACAAAACTGCCCAATTGTGAGTAGGTAAGTTTAAAATCATATTTTTCTAACTTAACAGACAGATATGTTGTTGGGTAATTTGTTCCACCACTTCGTCGTCCCAGCTAAACCACTGGGAAGTGGTGAAGAGCGGGCGTTTTGGGGGACTGTCTTATGTAACTTTTTACGTTTAATAAGTTCTGATTCATAGCTTAAATATTAATAAATGATATTTGACTTATAGGTACACCACTGCCTAACTCTGTTGGGGTTGCAGTCGTGATGATATGTGATGTCAGTAAATATAAATATGCTTGTAAAAACTGTTGTACTGTGAGTCCGAAATGGAACCTTTGAACTTAGAAGTTCTCGATGACACAGCCGACGTTTTACGCATTGCGCTATGTTGCAGGATCGAGGTACAGAGGCTAGCACATCAAGCTATCCCAATGTGTCAAATTTCTTTGATAGTTTTAAACTTTATCACAAACAGAATAAGGTTCTTGTTCAATTGGGTTTTTTTTTAAATTGGGGTAGTTGGTTGTGCTGGTGTTTGTACTTGCCTGCAGGTCTATTTTGTAAAAAAGGTAAGTGAAGTGAACTGTCAATCTTTAGCCTTAGTATGGGATGACTGTTCACATCGCTTTTATTTTACATAAACACTAATTTTACAGTATAGCACTGCAGATATCAATTCATTAAACCCCAAGAGGATGCCGGTGTCCGCGCTGTCATTGTCTTTCAATTGTGTCTCTAATTGATACGATTGAAAGGTTAAACTGATAGTGACGCATTGGGAACTAAGCAGCCAAAACAAAATCTAAATTTTTAATCAAAATATAATTAAATCAACGTCATGGATGGCGCAATGGCTAAGAGATTAACTGCCGCGTTGCATGTTGCGAGTTCGATTCCCGCTCGTAACTAATATGGTAATGGTAATTTGTATGGCCTAGTCCGCGGTGGTCCTAGTGACTCCGGATCTGGTTGATTGTAAGGATTTTGTGAGCTCAAGTGTTTGTAAAACGCTCCCGCCGCGATATAAATGTGTTCCTAGTGTGGGAAATTGTTACAAAAATAAGAAACAAAATGTTGAACGAAAGCAGTAGCAAGCAGTGATGTTATTGGATGGGGCTAAGCAGAACCATAGGTTACTCTGAATCTCTATGTACGATGTAAGCGGCGATTGCACAACAGTGTGCAAGTTTTTTTTTATCTTCATTACAAGGCAGTTTTCTACTGATATTTATGTTGCAAACTGATATGTATTTATTTGGCATGCATCCTATATTTTTTCCTGTTGTAATTCTGGATTCATTCTTTACTTATTTTCATAAACTGTTTTCAATGTACCCAACAATTATATAATAATAGAACAATCCACCTCAAAACATCACCACTATGACGGAAAATGTGACTAAGATTTCTAATTAGCCTAAGAATCTAATTAAAAACTATCAATAGTCGATACATCCAAGCATCACACAATCGAACAACACAAAATAAAAATAAAAAAAAAACAAACTGACAATCCTTCGCTTTAACATTAGCACCCAGAGATAGTTCAATCAATGATGAGTAAGTACATAATGCGTATGTAATACATAGTAAATAAACATGTGTGCGTGATTCCAATGTACATACATTGCCCACTACACAAGTGGTTGTTGATTAATAATTTTACGAGTAAAAGCCTCCACATCCACATGAAAAATCGTGCGTTGAAAATGTTTAAATTTTGCCCACAGAAATGAAATATAGCGTTGTGATGCTAATAGGTCATAGGTTAACATTATATCTCTTACTAGCGGACATCACGCGGTTTCACCCGCTTAGTTCCTGTTCCCATGGGAATACAGAGATAAAAATAAGCCTATATCACCCGGGGATAGAGTAGCTTCTCAACAATGAAAGAATTTTTCAAATCGGTCCAGTAGTTTTAATTTTATTCGTTAAATACAAAAATACAAATGTTTCTTCTTTATAATATAAGTGTGGATATAGATTGTACGCAATTAACAGTTTCAGCCTCATTAGAATGTAACCAATCTTACCAATGGTTATCGTGTTACCCAGTAACTTTGTTGCGAAGCTCAGACAAGCAGTCGCTTCATATAAAATACTGGTATGCAACTGCATTCGGTTATATTGGTAGACAGCCCAAACATAGTTGGGAAAAGGCTAGACAGATAGTTATATTGGAATCATTCATCGTCACATTGGCGATTATGTAAATCATGTTCAAATTTTTCTTCAGTTTTCCTTAATTACCACGTTTTTACCTAAACGATTAAAAAAATATTGCATAAAATTTATTATGACTAAATTGTCACACACCGTATCAGGGGCTCGAGTCTGCTATTGCAATCGTGTCTCAATGACCGGTCATTGATCGAATATTTGACAACTTTGACAGTTTTTGTATGGGAAATGTGTCATTAGTTTGACGTTATACGTCAAAAATCGATCATTGACCGGTCATTGAGACACGATTGCAGCAGACTCGACCCCCTGGATGAATGTCGATGGTTTTTCTACCCTAAATGCAAAGACATTAAATTTTTCATCCAATATCTTTTGTCCGAGCGGACACAAGTCTATGAGTTTAATTTAGTACGCTCCTCTGCCGTTGCAATATTGGTATGTAATTCTGGATGGCGTCACTGTGACTTGGGATGACAATTTTTCTATGCAATTTCTTCCCATGCCTTCTCTATAGTATTTTATAAATCTCTTTGCTTATATGTGATTTCAAAGTCAGGATCAAAATCACTGTCAAACAAAGGGATTGTGCAAAACAAAACTAGTGTTTGACGTAAACCTAACACAAATGAGACGAAAGTTTCAACCACTGTGTCAAATACACGATAGCATAGCTGGCGCAGCGGCTGGGCGGTTGTCTGCTAAGTCGCGTGCGTCGGGTTTGATTCTTGGCTGCACCAAATATTTTTATGGCCTACAGGTAGTTGTTTGGGGGTCTGGTTGTTTGTGTATGTAAGTTTAAAAGTGTATAAACGACATTCCCAGGAGAAATTCCTAGTGTTGAGCAATGTTTAAAAAAATACATGTGGCCAAAAAAGGGTATCCCTAGACTATGCTACGGTAGATATGTTAACATGTTGAGTTTGTTAAGGGTGTATGCATTAACACGTACAGACACTAAAGAAAGTCACCTATAAAAAAAAAGTAATACAATATTCCACAACTATTCATACAACGCCATCTAGTCCCAAGCTAAGCAGAGCTTGTGTTATGAGTACTAAACAGCTAATAAACATACTTATAATTATATAGTTCTAAATACATCCATATTAAAGATACATTTTTTTTTTTTAAATTATACCTAGACACAAAACAAATGATCGTGCTCATAACACAAACATTTGCCCTGAGTGGGAATCGAACCCACGACCTCCGGCATAGCAGTCAGGGCCACTAACTAAGTTCTAGAACAACAGGCCTGTCCATTAGGGCCTATCAATTAGTGTTGCACGCAGCTTCATTCTACTGTAATATTTTAAAATCAAAATCAGTTACTTTAGGCTATTTTAAATGGACTCGAACCTACCTCTCATGCACGTGCTTATGGTTCAAATCCGTGCAGGTGCTAATCTGAGATTTTAAATTCATATGCACTTTCTAGCCTTATCTCGGACATCATTGCATCAGTGAAGGAAAACATTGTGAGACAACCAAGACTTTTTGTAGTTAATATAAGTTTGAAATCGCCAATCCGCCTTGGACAAGCATGGCGAGCAATCCTCGTGCCTTATCATACCATGGCCAGACTGTTCCTCCACCATCCAACCCACCCTTAAACAGTGAGGCTTACTACAACTTTTTCCAAATGATAATAGTGCCTTTGCTCAGTAGTCAGGCTTTAGACATTGTACGTCTGATTGCTTAAAAAGTTATTCAATTACGAACGCTTGAAATGACGCAACAGTGTGCCTACATAGTGCAATGATGTTGTTTTCTTGAATAGTTACATATCTTGTTGACTGTATTTGAGTCAATGCCTAATAGCATCATAACATCACGCTTATATTCCCTGAGAGGTTAGGCACAGGTCTACTATTAGTACACCCACATTTTGCTACTTTTGTATTACGCCCGATATTAATATTCTATCTCAATCCAAATCCCGATCCTTTGTTTTTGACGACTGCTTCTGATTGGACATCTTTAAGACTCGGATAGGCGAATTCGGTCGTTGATTGGTTACAGACAAAAATCGGGATCAAGATAGCAACCGAGATAGATTATTAATATCCAGCGTTAGTGGGCAAGCCTATTGCCATCTATCATTATTCCAGTGTCCGGAGTGCTACTGAGTAATTCCAGTTAAAATCGAACACAGGACCTCATGTTCGCCGGTAGTACTTACGACTACTAGACCAACGAGGCAATCAGTGCATGCCTAATAGATGATGATGTAAAAAATATTAAAAATATTACTTAACTAACACATCGCTCGCGACTTTGTCCGCGTGCATTTCGTACTTTGTCATTCTGTCCACCCTCTCTTAGTTTTGACGACGATGTGACTTTCTACTGGTAAAAGAATTTCAGTTTTGTATCTAGAAATTCCCCCCCCCCCCCAGCGCCACAAACTCACAAACTTTACCTTTTATAATATTAGTAATCTCCTACTAATACTACGTATACACCGTGTCACAGTGTTTGTAGTTAAACTCCTGCGAAACGGCTTCACCGACTCTAGTCAAATTTTGTGTAAAATTCAGTACATCTGTTATAGGACTAATAAAAACGGAATAATACTAAATTACTAATAGATTGATTCTAAAACGGAACAGTTAGTATTAGTAAAGATAACTCTGGATACGTAAGGAAATGCAAACACAAAAATAAATTAAAACTGGCCACTTTAGCGAAAGTAAATATTTTCAGTTTATTTCAGGTTCGGTGTGCCATCAGTACGGATACGCTATCAGGTTTTATCTAAGTCTGCGTAAGGTCAACAACCTGATGACTGATTTGGCTTTCTTTTCAACCTCTAGTTTACCTTATTGTCGCGGTGTGTATAGTGCGAATCTTTGTAAGTCCTTATTTTTCCTTTCTTCCATACAGTGCTAGAAGCAGTGATAGTGATGTGACCGGCGGATTACCAACCTCTGCGTTTTCAGATTTGTAATTATCGCTTGCTTCAAAAACGGTGAAGGAAAACATCGTGAGGAAACCGGCATGCTTAAACGAAATTTCTTGAGAGCATGTGATGCCAAGTCAGAGGCCCATTGACTGAGCTGTTGGTCTAGTAGTTAGTGACACTGACTGCTATGCCGGAGGTCGTGGTTTCGATTTCCACCCAGGACAAATGTTTGTGTGATGATCACGATCATTTTTTTTGTGTCTGGGTGTAATTTATCTATAACATGTATGTATTTAGCAGTATATAAGTTCGTTTATCAGTCGTTTAGTACCTATAACACAAGCTCTGCGTAGCATGGGACTAGATGGCGTTGTGTGAAAGTAGAAGAATATTTATTTATTTATTTTATTTTATTAAAACTCTGACTCCAAAAACTTAGTCACTAACCGCACGATAAAAAAAAAAACGGTGTTGAATGGGCTTCTTTCTGTCAATCCTGAATGTGATGTGTTTGTGGATGAATGGATTAAAATTATGCGTCGTATGCTTGGTGTTCTATGAGAGTAAGTATGCCAGGGAGTCTACTGTTCCATGTTAGTTTTAAGGTTTAGTTTTGACGTGACAACGTCTTATAAATTGGTTTGCCGGGTGACACTTCAAGAAACTGCGTTACGCTCCGCTCACGTTATGCGCTCACAATGAGAGCGAGTGAGAGGCACGCGTCCCTTCCACTCGGGCATGGTTAGCCCGCCTAAGAGCGAGAGAGACAGACATAAATTATTTTACCACTCAAAGTCGTTGTCACGTAAAACTTTCGCCCGTATACCGACTTTACAGGCAACCAATTTTTATCGTAATTATATTTGCAATTGTCTCTATGTCGTTTAGTGTAATTGGTGTTGTACTGTTTTAGGTAACTTTAAAATAAATAAATTAAACATATTATCATGCCTGTAATTCACAAAGAGTTAGGCAGAGGCGTATCTGTATTACACCCACTTCTGGCCAGTTATTTATAAGTCCCTTGTAACAGTACTATGCGTTTCAAATAAGAATAGGAACGTCAATGACCTCAATCTGTCAAATGTCGCTTAAATAGTACGGCCTGCAACAAAACCTTAATCACGTATCAATTATTTTCTTTTTTTTTTGTTTTACTGAGTCGAAGTTATTCAAAATGAAGAAACGTCTTAAATTAATTAACCCCCGACGCAAAAAGAGGGGTGTTATATGTTTCACCGCTATGTGTGTGTGTCTGTCTGTCTGTCTGTCTGTCTGTCTGTCTGTCTGTCTGTCTGTCTGTCTGTCTGTCTGTCTGTGGCACCGTAGCGCCCAAACGGATGAACCGATTTAGATGAGGTTTTTTTTATTTGAAAGCAGAGTTTCTTGCGATGGTTCTTAGACATAATTTATCAAAATCGGTTCAGCCGTTTCAAGGTTGTCAGCTCTTTTGTGTTAGCTACCGTGGCTATTTTAGACGTCTATGGGTTTTAACTTTACTTAAAAACATATGTGTGTCTTAAAATTTCAAACACCCATGTGTGTAATATTAATAGGCAACATTATGGTGTATTTGGTCTGATGCAGCCAGGATATCTAGCAGACTAATACACTCTTGGGAAAATAACAGCAGATATGCCGTGTTTGGATTTATTTTAACCTGCATTTGATTCTGCACACAATGCACTGATGGCAACTGGGTGAGCTGATGCTGCAGCCAGGCTGTCCAACACACCAGTAGGTAGACTCTTGACAAAATAATAGCAGATATGTCGTGTTTGGATTCATTTCAACCAGCATTTGATTCTAAACACAATGCATTGATAGCAACTGGGTAAGTTGGTGCTGCAGCCAGGCTGTCCAGCACACCAGTAGGTAGACTCTTGACAAAATAATAGCAGATATGTCGTGTTTGGATTCATTTCAACCAGCATTTGATTCTTAACACAATGCACTGATGGCAACAGGATGAGCTGATGCTGCAGCCAAGCTATCCTGCACACCAGTAAGTAGACTCTTGACAAAATAGTAGGAGATATGTCGTGTTTGAATTCGTTTTAACCAGCATTTGACTCTACATACATTGCTCTGAAAAATTCTCATAACTGTAAACTCTATAAAACAAAATTAATGCGTTTAAAAATTATAAAATAAAAATTAAATTAAAAATTTAAAAAACCCCCACCGCAAAAAAGTAAAACATTTAAAAAGTTAAAAATAACACTTTAGCCATGAAATTTTACGTAACGTCGGGGTACCGTTAAAATAAGTACCTACATACCTACAAGTACTAGGAACATTCTTTACTTAAGCGGTACCCCGACGTGAAGTAAAATTTCATGGCTAAAGTGTTATTTTTAACTTTTTAAATGTTTTACTTTTTTGCGGTGGGGGTTTTTTAAATTTTTAATTTTTAGTCTCGTGGAGTGCTTACGTTTTATTTATTAATTCTGTTTGTTACACGGCTGTTTGTTGTTGTTGTTGTTGATATTTGTTTTGGTTTTCATCTCCCTGACTGCTCGAAAATGTGTGAACGAAGCGCTGTTTTGCATGGGCGGACTCGAGAGGTTATCTCCAATGTAAACAAAAACTTTGACAGTACAATTTAGAAAATTATTCGTTCGTAATTCGTAAGTAAATTCATCATCATCTGCCTAGCCTTTTCCCAACTATGTTGGGGTCGGCTTCCAGTTTAACCGGATGCAGCTGAATACCAGTGTTTTACATGGAGCGACTGCCTGTCTGACCTCCACAACCCAGTAACTGGGTAACATGATACCCCTTGGTTAAACTGGTTGTCAGACTTTCGGGCTTCTGACTACAAGTAACGACTGTCAAAGATCTACAAATGACAGCCGGGACCAACGGCTTAACGTGCTTTCCGAGGCACGGAGGAGTCTTGGTATGTAATAAATGGTCACCCATCCACGGACCGACCTCGTCAAGCGTAATTCGTACGTAATTCGTAAGTAAATTAAATTTTGAAAAAACCTTGTTTTGCTGATCTTACCCAATTTATTAGAATTGACAGCTATGACGTCACAACATGGCGCACAGTCATTCCTATTCTCATTCGAAACGCATAATAAGCCTATTGCCTCATTCAGGACTGCTAATAAAAGTACCAGCTGAAAAAAATCGGAAACGCTTTTCCCGACTACGGGATCGAACTTACCTCTAAGCCTAGCTTCTTTTTTACTATGAAAATACGTTATTGCACACTATAAATAGCGTATGTGTCGTAAGTGTGTTTTAAATAGCAAGATCCGAAATAACTGGTAGGCCAAAACAAATATTCGTTCCGTGCAAAGATCGAACCCTCGACACGCAGCGTAGCAACCAGTCGTTCAGCCACTGCGCCAGTCGTAAACTCGTAACGGCACCACAACATAATTAGGAGCACAATTATTTGTTCTGTGTCTGGGTGTAATTCACCTAAAATATATGTGGTTATTTTTATTTTATTTATTTACAGCAATTTTTTTTTATTTTATTTGGATATTATCCAAATAAAAATACCAGTAGGTTGTATTACGCTTTTCAGTTATGTAGTACTCATAACCCAAGCTCTGCTTAGTATGAGACGAGATAGCATAGTATGAAAATTGTGGAATATTTATATTTATTCTACATGATCTTCTCATAGGTTAAAACTAGTCAGGGGTCGTATTATTGACTGGCCTTTGGTCTAGTAGTTAGTGACCCTGACTGCTATGCCGGAGGTCGTGGGTTCGATTCCCACCCGGGACAAAAGTTTGTGTGATGAGCACGATCATTTGTTCTGTGTCTGGGTGTAATTTATTTATAATATGTATGTATTTACAAATATATAAGTATGTTTATCAGCTCTTTAGTACCCATAACACAAGCTCTTAGCTTAGCTTGGAACTAGATGGCGTTGTGTGAAAAGTTGTGCAATATTTATTTATTTATTATGAAGTGTTAATGCCATCATGATTCTAGTCCAAAAAGAGATAGTATTATTTGCCATGCTTAGCTACGTCTCGCTCTCACACTGAAATCATGATGGCATTCAAGCATCATAATACAACACTAGATCAGTACCGTAGATATGTAGAGAAAAAAAACAATTGACGGTTGGAAGGAGTTGACAGGACAACTTTAAAAATATTGTCCTAACAGCACTGTCTGTTTAGTGGCCTGTAAGGGCGCTCAATACTAAAGCACTCTCTCAAATTACTCCTCAAGGTCATCAGGTAATGATAATGGTACTACCATCACCACCACGCTTGACAACTAATATTTTCACCGTGAGATAATATATTCTTACCTGATTTGCTATGTTAAATCAAAATAAAAATAACTTTCATTGTCAAGTTGAATCTAAATTAAAAACCCCAAAAACTCGGAGTCTGGCTGATGGCAATAGGATCGCCCCCTGTTGCATGGGACTAAAGAATGTGGCAGTGTTGTAGGTGCACCACTGCCTTTGAAGAATATCGTTCACAGATTGCAATTTTGTTTCGATTTCATTTAATAATTTAGGAGTTTGTACCATTTTGTAAACGAACAATAGTCATATTTATATTGACGAATATGATGAAGCGTTTCAAACGAATATAAACCTAGAACATTTAGCAAAGTTAGTACAACCTAAGAATCTTCCTCTTAGATTCATGCATAACTAACACTATAAGTAATGTAGATACGATGGGGTTGGCATATCTGTTGAGATAAAAACCCCAAAACTAATAAAGAAAAAAATTGATTCACGCAAAGTCTACCTATATGTATAGCTCGCTTATGGACTCTCTTAGGAATTATGTTATTAGAGCAACACGACTATATAATCACGTAGGTACTCCTATGCTTACCTTTCCATGAATGGACTTCACTATATAAACATAAATAGCTCGCCCTATTGCCATCTACCGCCTTTCAAGCGAAATGAAGTAGCATTGATCATCTCGACGATAGTGAGGCGTATTTACAGAGTTGAGTCGAACGAAAACAAACAAGCGTGAGTCAAAGGCATCCTAAAGGTGACTTTAAAATAATTATGCCGTGCTAGATGTAAAGGATTCGCGCTGCAATCTCGCTCGGTCATATTTCTGCTTGTTATTTTGTTGTTCATGAATTCATGCGTTTTATTTGCGAGTTTAAAATGCATTTTGTTGTAGTATTTAATTATTAAATGTCTTTGAAAAATGTTTGGTTTTGTTGCCGTAGTTGGTGCTATTGATACTGCTGATTACGAGGTTTGAGGTTCGGTTCCCGGGTACTTAAATGTTGTTGGATTGTTTCAAATAGAGTTTCTTAAGCCTGGAGCCTGAATTTTTGCCCAAAAGATAGTAATCATTACTGGTGTTTTCACACCAGTTATGATTACTTTCATTTACATTTTATTTTGTCAATTTTTTTTTATCTATTATCAAACTTAAATAAATAGGTAAGTGATCATATGTACAACTTGCATCTGGGCGAAGGCACTAGCTCCAGTAACACAGGATGCTACCTAGCTCAGGAGCTAGGGCTTCAAAAAATAATTGTTACCTATATATTTTTGTGTCAATAAATTTATTATTATTATATATATAGTTATGATTACCATCTTTTGGGCAAAAAATCAGGCTGTAGGTAAGGCTGTGGGTGTAGGTACCACAGGTACACCCCTGTATTACCCTTCAGGAGTTACAGGCGTGGCAATATGTTATTATGGCTTTGTTAATGGTAGTTCGTGGTAGTAAAAAGAATTATTTTCAAAACTGGTGTTGGAGACGTTAAAATTCCAACGGAAAGTATCTATCTATGCGGACGAAGTCGCAAGCGAAGTACTAGTAACCCATACAATAAAATAATCTAGTAACTTTTATTACACATAGGTACCTAATGTCAATGTTTCACAAAGACGTCGTTAAATAAGTAACTGGCTATAGGCAGCAGACAGGCCGCTGTCCGTTCGTTTACCTAGCACTTTTTATTACCACTCATTTACATAAATCCAAGACGTAACTTTACTATAAGAAAACTATTTTATTTTAGGGGAAAACATTCACAACAGAAAGACAATTCTATCCTTATGTTCTACTTGGAAAAATAACACAAGCTAAATGCCTAAAATTGTAAAGTTGGAACTGGTATAAACTTCATTCTGTCGGTTAATATTGTATAGAACTAAGCTAAATATAAACTTAGCTGTGTCATTTTAAACCGCACACAGTCATACTTTGCTCTCTCTCGACAATCGTCATTAAGACGAAATTTAGTTTGTAAATAGGTCCTGAAAATATTTCCCCTCTAGCCTTAAAACCCCACAGATAAAATAATACTACGTTACTCTAATCTATAGTCTTGCCTGCCGATACCATAAACCGCTGTCATTACCCTTGACGTACTGAAAACACAGAATTCCTATAACAATGGTGATGACGCACCATGCGCAGGCGACGTCAGGAAAATAACACTTATTACTATACAGTGTAATGGTTAAAACTCTGTGAAATGACACATTTTGTTGTAATCACTTGACTACGTCGAACTAAAGGAAAGGTTGATTTTACCGCCTGAGTATATAGGCTTGTATTTTTATAGTTATTCCTTGTGATGATCAATAATGAAGTAAGCAGAGAGTGTGGTTCTTCTTAGTGACTAAGATCGGCGTGGATTCAGTCATGTATTCGTCGTTTTATGTGCTGAATTAATGTCAATGACTCTATTTATAGAACTCGGTGAATTGAAAGCCCAGACCCTTGCTTACTACGCGAACTATTGCTTACGATCATCAATAGATTTCAGCACATCCTACTAATATTATAAACGCGAAAGTTTGTGAGGATGTTTGTTACTTTTTCACGCCAAAACTACTGAATGGATTTTAATAAAATTTGGTATGGAGTTAGCTGACACCCGGGATTAACACATAAGCTACTTTTTATCCCTGTATTCCCACGGGAACGGGACCTACGCGGGTGAAACCGCGGGACGTCTGCTGGTATTCCATAATTTAATTAACACCAGCCAGTTTGATTAAACTTTGATAGATTTCTGCTGTATACAGAAAGTAAATAAAATGTTTTGGATTCATACTCAACCTCACGCCGGCTCCCCATGGGGGTGGGCAGAAACTACTTATATTAAGTTTTTTCAAATATCTCCTATATGTAAAAACATAGGCCTATAGCCACTTGCGACCTTTACACCAACGAGGCAATCAATCGTCATCATTTCTTCACACATTCAAATGTTTATGGTTACACTTTTTTATTATATTCCTGTAAATTACAACTATACACTATAACTACTTAATTAAAATGAATTAAATAAATAAGAGAATTGGTTGCGCTTTAAATGTAATATTATGAATCAATCAAGGAATTCACAGTTAGGTTTTCAAGCAGAAATTAGTGCCGCACTGCATCCTCTTGTGTAGGTTCTTAATCCGTGACTCGCTTTTTCGCCAACATTATTTCAACACGAAATTCTTTCCCAGGAATCATACAAATACATGGTTAGATGTTAAGGAAGGATAATTTAATAAAACGATATAAATAAACCAAGTATATCGCTGACTTTTTCCCTTTAAATCGAAACGAAAAATGGTTAACTATAGTATAATTGCATATTCAATTATATAATTGTACGATTAGTTTTATGAATGATTTTTGTATTACACAGTAAGGAAACAGTAATTTTAAGATAAATCTTGCATATAAATAAATACATGCCTTTTGATAATAATGAATAATAAACCTTTTCTAAAAGGGTTTTCGGGAGACCGTCCCTCTTCAAAATGTGACGTGTAACATAATTAAATACTTGTATAAATATTTTGTTACTTTTTACAAGTTTTTCATGCACGGGGTGAGCAGAAATCAAATGTTATTGAGTGTTGGCGTTGATAGTTTTCATCAGCTCATCTGTCACAATATTATGACATTGTGAAAACTTTTGTCTGTCTGGATGTCATACAATGTTATAACAATTTTAATATTAATGTCCTTTCAATTTTGTTTGTTTCAGTTCCTTACTTACCTAGCATGCTCTTTGTACAGACGCCAGCACATCAAGTTACCCCAATGTGTCAAATTTTCCCAATTGAATATGAACCTTATTTTGTTTAACATAAAGTTGAAAAACGATCAAAGAAATTTGACACATTGGGGTAAGTTGATGTGCTGGCGTCGGTACTACAACTGTATCAATTGGCTATTTGACAAAATTTTAATTTCTAGTCCCTCATCTAGATTACGAGAAAATATTCGACACATATTTTTTTCTTTTCTCACGTAATTAAAAAATAACGGCAATACATCGAGTCAAAATGTCGCATGACGTCACTAGCCAGTACAGTTTATACTAGTTAATGACGTTACAAGCCCCCTCTTCTTAACTTTAATGCGCTTATTCTAAGCAGTTTTCCATCAATTTGACTGGCCTGTTGGTCTAGTAGTTAGTGACCCTGACTGCTATGCCGGAGGTCGTGGGTTCGATTGCCACCCAGGACAAATGTTTGTGTGATGAGCACGATCATTTGTTCTGGGTCTGGGTGTAATTTATCTATAATATGTCATGTATTTAGAAATATGTATATAAGTATGTTTATCAGCTGTTTAGTACCCATAACACAAGCTCTCAAGCTTAACTTGGGACTAAATGGTGTTGTGTGAAAAGTTGTGGAATATTTATTATTATTATTATTTAATTTGAAAAACAAAAAAAAAATACTTGTATATTATTTTTTACAATCTAACGAATGGACTCATTATATTTTGATGTTCATATTCCGTCAAACACCCTATTGTATCCTATTACCTTACGCTTAGTAGTAAGTCTACTAAGTGTTAGGTCCTGGATTCGATTCCCGGGTCAGGGAAAGAGAGGTTATTCCATCTGAAATTTCTCAGTAGCTTCCTTCAGTCTGAATTAGTAGCTAGTTCATTGCTATTGCTCACCTCCCATTACATAAGACTTAAACAAAACTGGGGAAATGTTAGTAAGCTACTTATACATAGGTTTATCTCTGCCAAGCCCTTTTAGAAATACTGGCTTGATGTTATGGTAGTGAATATTGGTAGTGAATTAATTGAATTTTTTTTTTTTTTTAGCTACAGTGCTATTCGGTGAATTCATCAGTACAGCTAGCGAGAGATTGAATTCCTGGATGCTATCGGCGTAAATCAGGGAGGATGGGCATTGACACTAGGGGGATGAGACTTACTCCATTAGTAGGTGGTGGATGATGATTTGTGGAATAATATCTCGACAGCAGACGTCATTAAACAGCATCATTCAAGCAGTACCTAATAGCCTAGAAGCGTGACCGCTGAATTGCCAAGTCAGAGGTCTAGAGAACCCAAGGCACGCAACTCTGACTTTTCGCATTCATGTAAGTATTGATATACCTACTCATAACGAAAAATAAAAATCCAATAGCACTTGCCTGACCCGGGATTCGTACCAAGAACCTTGTGCTCAACAGTAGCACTTGCAACCACTAGACCGCAAAGGCGTTTCGATAGTAATTATTTTTAAGTCTCCCGTAATAGGGGACGAGCGATCCTAATGCTTGCCGTCATTTAGGCGTAAAAACTACTGAATGGATTTTGGTATGGAGTTAGCTGACACCCTGGATTACAACATAGGCTAGCAAAGCCAGTTCAATGCAAACAAACAAACAATCAAATCCTTCCTTTTAAAAATAGTAGTATAGAAGTAAAGACTAGCTGACCCGACAGGCGTTGTCCTGCTGCCTACTGTCGAACACGATCGCAGGGCCACCAATGGCATCCAAATCATATACCTAAATCATCCAGGTCAATACAATACAAAAAGAATAATCCAATTTGGTGCAGTTGTTCGTAAGTTATACGCTTATATACAGACATCTTAGCGATTAATTTTTATTTAAATAGATAGATAGAATAAGGTTCATGTTTCATTGGGAAAATTTGTTAATTTAGGGTAATATACTGGCCGTCTGTACGATGCATGTTCACCTACCCACAAACCAACCTCGACAAACACAACTTAACTTTAGATCAACTCGTGCGGCTGATATTATTTAGTAAGTACCGAAGTTATTTTGCTCCTCAAAGCTTCCCTACTTAGTATCTGTATATAACGAAGTCCGTGGAATAAATAAACACGGCTACAGTATCGTATTATAAACAACGTCTCTAAACTAAACAAGAATTGCACACTCCATATTTTATAGGTACAAATCGTACCTACACAATATTTTTCAAGTGCAGCAGTAAAATGATACTAGCAAGGAGTCGGTTTCGCGCATGCGTCGTGGCTAAATTGCCGGGTAGGCGAATCGCGCGCACCATGCAGCGCGCATGTCACTGGCAGGTTGACGCATGCATTTTGCACACCTTGCGTATACACCGCAGGCTTGCTTCGAATCTATTTATATATTTAGGTGTACTTGTTTATTGTCTTTTTATTGTAATTGGGGTACTGTGGGTTATTTTCTGTTTCTATTGCAGTTTGTGTTGTTTATTTTAACTGTCTTGTATCCTTACGACATACCTAATGTTGCGACATAGTCGGTAAATGTCATGATAGAATATGGCAATAAAGGTTTATTTAAAAAAAATAAGACATTTGTCTACAATAACAAAATTTCATAGCGCACTTCTTCTACTAATATTTTGTACATTTCACACAATTATTTATATTTTTAGTTTTACTTTACAAGTCTTATTTTGTACCTAAATCAAAGTCAAATTAGTCCGTACTAAAACCCTGCTACTATCTTAGTCACTTGTCACACCTGTATTGTCAACCTTTCCTTTAGTTAAGTGTGCAGGATAAAGAGCGATACTTCGCAATATGTGCACACGCAGGCTACTCGTAACTTTTATTTCGCCACGATCGCGCTCACTCGTAATCTGTCAAAAATGCTCCGTCATCGTGACCACTGAGCCACCGTACCTCCAATCCAATGCACAATTTAACAATATTTTTAGTTCCCAAATAATATAAATTAATCACTTTAATAATATCGCGCGACCTAAATATTTATAATAGTAACGAGTACTCGAAATTGCCGCCGAATGATTTTTCTCTTCGGCGCGTATCTGTAGCAACCGTATCGATCGGCACACGCCCCATTGCCGGCGAGCTATCCACGCCGCGCCGCGATACCTTCACTGCACGCGGAATGGAACGCGACAAACTGAAGGTTCTTTTGTCATACAGTGATTTGCAAAACGTACCTAAACACGGTAAGGGCGTAGTCGGTCGACAGCCAAGTGGCGCACTCTCGTGAGAGATGAACGAACAGATAAATCTAAGAGCAATGTTATATTACGACAGCAATCTATGTCGCACATACATTGCTCTGTTGCGCCGCTGTAGATCAGCTGTGAATGGTAGCGACGCAGCAATGTATCCCGTGCATGGGCGCATGCTCAATAGTGTGCTCGCTCGTCAGAGCTCGATGGTGAGGGGTGCAGGGTCGCAGAGCTAGTGCGGCCTCGCGGCCCTCTTCGCCGCAACGCAAATCGTTGAAATCAAAACTTTCACGCTACGAGAGCGCTACGAAGTTTTACTGTTACGAACTTCCTGCTACGCCGGCCGTAGCGCGGCGCACTCAAAACTTTGTTCAGAAAGCTTTTTTATTTGTCACGTTCTGTTATCAGTTGACTGAAAACTTGAGCTCTTTATGTTTGAACGTTAGGATTCAGATTTCGATACTGTGCGTCGTTATCAAGCGGGTGAATAAGATATTGTGTGTCATATTCTGCGTGCCTGACAACCCGTTTTATTTGGATAAGAGGTTCTTATGAGAATGCAAAGACTCGTTGTTTATTCAAAGAAAGACATTTGCCAAACATCGAAAATCTAAGTACCTAGTGCAAATGAACATAATGGTCATAGATGCGAACAGTAAGTCGCCTGTATGTAGTGAGACTCGGGTATATCTAGTGGTCAGGCGGGAGGTGGACGAAGGCATTGTGGTGTCCAGGCAGCAGGCACTCAGGCACTCAGGCAGCTCTCGGTTGAGTTTTGTTGTTCGAGTCGCAGGTGGGCGCTGCGGGCCGAGCCGCGCCGAGTCGCGCCGAGCGCGCCCGAGCTCCGCGCCAGAGCGACGTAAGTGCCGGCGGCGGGCGCGCGAGCCGCTACTCGCTAGCTCCAGTCTGCGCTCGGCCACCACCCTGTACGCTTGCGACTGTGACACCGTGCTGTGACACATTTGACAGTTGTTATCGTGAATCGTGTGATGTTTTCGTATCGGAACTATGGTGTATCCCAATGAAAATGTGGAGTGATTTCCAGGTAAGTCATCGTAGCTATAAGTATTAGTAAGTTAAGTGAGGTGCCAGCGAAGGTTTCGCATTTATTTCAAATTCGACTTGTGTTCTCAGTCAGAACTTTTTGTGTTGAATACGGACAGTTTTGTTACAAGTTTGTAATACTGATGAAACTCCAAATCTAGTCAGTGTATAATATGTGGACAGAATTATTGTGAAGAAGTTATTTTTACTAAAAGTTATGTTAAATATTTCTCAACTTTTTAAAGATTTTTTTTGTACGAAGTGGGTAGAATCGTCTTTTGAACTAAGTGAATTTTTGGATAAAGAACTTTCCATATCCTTTGAACATTGTATTAGCTCTATTATTTACCTTAAAAAATATGTTGAAATTCAGTAGTTATTTAAATATGTTTTAGTATAGAATATTTTAACATTATTCTGCTACTCTTTCTTTGTGTTTGTTCTATTATCATATTTTAGTCCGCTGTAACTTCTTCTAACTTTAAGTTGGAATTGAGACTGACAAATGTAAAGATGTTCGACTACAGAAGTGTATGTTTCATCATACATTAGGTATTGTCTTAGTTATAGGTTTAATATTTTTCTCTAAGGGCCCTTAAAATATTCATAAAGTTTACAAGACGCGCGCCTTTTTTTCGAACTGACAGCTCGGCGCGTTTCCGGCGACCTGTCAAACGCCATGTGATAGATAGAAGGGCGCATTCGGTGGAGTTTTAAATCAAAGCGCGGTATTCGGCTCGAATCTCGATAACTGCGCGACGCTCGAGGCGAGCGAGAACTCGTCACAGAAATACGTAGTTGTTGTTGTCTCCTTCTGTCTTGTGGCGTTGTCTCGCTCCGGCGGCGGGTGTTTTTGTGTCGGAGCGGGTTTTTTGTGCGCTCGGCGAGGCTGGCGCGGCGCGGCGCCCGCTCGCTCGACTCCACTGACTCCACATTAATTATCGCCGAGTTGGCTCGCCATCGCCAGCCAGCGCTAACGCACTTTACTTTCTATATTGCTACGATATTACTGGACTCTTTTACAATGCGCCGTGGTTTTTACTCGAATGTAATGATGAATAAATGTATGTCCACTGGGATTCGTTAAGGTGATTGATACTAAAACTGATCTGAGATTAGTTTAGAATGATTTTGTAAAGACCTTCAATTATACGATAAAGTAGGAGACATTTTGTTTGTTGGAGGCGAAACATTCTATGTTTTGGTCTTGTTTTGAAAACGTTGTCTATAGGCGAATAGAAAGAGCCGAGGTTGGTGGGTTTTCCTGGTAGCGGCTAGGGGCGCGTTGCCATGGCGACGGCTGGGGCGCCCCGCCCAGAGCACCTCCTCCATTCCACTTATTGAGATTTACTCCTTGACTGGAATGGCCATTGGCGATTCCACTCCAATACCTTTTGCTGTTCTGTCTTTACAAACTGCTGAACTAAACAGCCTAGGTACAGTCGAAAAGTTCATTAATACAGAGGTTTTCATTTCTTTTGTATTTTTCTGACCTCAATATTGACTTGGCTAGACTTCCTCAAAAATTAAAACAAAAAAAAAGATATCCATCACTTTTAAAGGATTCAAGTAGGTATATGTATACAGGCAGGCTCCAAATAAAACTACAAGCCTGTAGATATCATATAGTGCTTATGTGGAGTGTATGGTACGTTTGTCCTTCACGACGCTTATAAAGTTTTGTTTGGGAGCTCCAATCCTTCCAAAATACATTATTCATATGAACAGTTTCATTTTACGGTAAAAGAAAAAAAGCTCTTTTGGGACTGTACAAACTGTCAAATTTCCCCAATTGAACATGAACCTAATTCTGTTCGTGATAAAGTTGAAAACTATTAAAGAAATTTGAAACATTGGGTAGCTGTCTCTGTATAAAGGAGATCCAATAGAATCTGATGACCAAATCAATGATACCGACTAAAACAAATAGGTACAGACGCCAGCACATCAAGATTAAATTTTTCCAATGAAACATGAATCTTGTTCTGTTTGTAATAAAGTTGAAAAACTATCAAACCACTATACTTGAAAAAAAAACATCTAAAACAATTCCAGACAAATATTTTGATAAAAGTATCTAGAAAGGGTTAAAACAATAATGTCACTCGACCTGAATCTCTCCGAATCCTTTCCGAGAAATTTCTCACCATTAACTCCTTGACTGCGGGACTCACATACGCTGTGTTATCGCCGCCAGAACGCCAGTGCGGCTCGCGCACACCGGTTGTGATTTCATATTTTCCAATACGGCTGTGCGGCAAATCACGCCCAGCGTGTAAAATTTAATTATGCCGCGAGTGCGGATCTCGCAACTGCTGTGAGTTTTCACGTCTGTTTAGACGTTTCATAATTTCAAGTTTCAAGTCAATGAGAATTTATTATTCAAAATACAGAACCAGTAAGGGTTTCACTAGAATTTTTTATAAAATTACAAAAATCATAAAGTTGAAAATTGTATAATTAAGCTTTTTATGACCGGTATGCCAGGTGTCTACAAAGGATCCTAAACCCTATTGTGTTAGGGCTTAAGTTGATATTCGCAAGGTTGTTTTATTTCACTTTAGCAATTAAGATGCCAGGTGTTCACAAAGGATTTTAAACCCTATTGTGTTAGTTTGAGGGTCCTATTGTGTAGGATGGTCATTTTCTAAGTAACTTGTTACATTCGTAAAAAAACACAATAGCCTGTGTTTTGCCGCACTGGAGGATTAAAACACACCCAGCGCTATATCCGCACTGGCGTATTGTTTTCGACCATCCGATACGACTGTGCGGCTCTCGCAGCAGGTGTGCGGCCGTCCGCACGGGCGGCTTGGCGTAGGCGATAGCGCCCGCAGTCAAGGTGTTAAACAGAAGCGAGTTACCTACAGAGAGCTAAAAATAATACCAAATAAAGTTATAAATAGTCTTGTGTAACATAAATTATATAAATGCCGTACTATTTATAACTTGCATACATTTTGAAGGCTCAACATGTGATATGAGGCGTCAAAATAAATGTTATATGGAGGGAGGCTGTTTGTAGGCCTATGGGGGAAGTGGGGGCGCGTGGAATGTGACTTGTTGCAGTCACGTGCGCTAAGAAACTATGCACAAACTACCCTTATGCACTTATATAGTTGTACCCGCCCTCCCCAAACCGATTTAAAACTCTCACCGCCTGGGAATAAAGACAAAATTCGTTCTATAACGCAGTAGATAGTTTACGGTAACTAGTTTGGCCACCCAATGTAATAAACTAGATGCGGTATCCGGTTTTGTTCGATCGTTGATTGCTGCCTTACCGTCGCGACTATCTTCATTTTTTTAATGAGAAACGCTTTAACGAAACAAGTTTTACCCAAATATACCTATGTTGAATTTATTGTAGGCTTGAATTAACGTAACATTCTCGGGAATAAACCTACTATTGTTTGACTCTTACGATTAGAACCAGAAAATTAAATTAGCAAAAAACGTCACAATAATATAAATGACTTACATAAATAAATCAAGTATTCTCTCTGTGTACCGTTTCAGTTGTTTTTTCTACAAGTTAGGTAATGTTTACAAAATCTAAGACATGACTAAGTAACATAAAAAGTTTATTACTCGAAATTACATAAGTTATTGTAGTTTGTAATAAATATCCATAAAAAAAAGATGTGACCGGCAAAACATATTAACAGAAAAAAGTTGACAGACTGTACACAAAACATAACATATTAACATAATAAATAGTTCGCTTGAATGGTGTTATTAACCTCTGAGTGAACGATCTGTTCATATACTTAACTGTTTCATAAAAACTATAGATGATGCTTGTAGATTAAAGGCAGAAAAACCGCGTGTCACCATGACGGGGCTAGTCTGGCCCAGCGATAGTGAATTAGGGTGTGATGGGGGCTCCCGTCGGTCAAGACCAAGTTTACCGTGACAGCTGATAAGAGATTGCCATCTTGAAGGCAAAAAATACGATCAACAAGTGCTTATCTATACTTCCATACTTAATATTATAAAGAGGAAATGTTTGATTGTTTGTTTGCATTGAATAGGCTCCGAAACTACTGAACCAATTTGAAAAATTCTTTCACCGTTGTGAAGCTACACTATCCCCGGGTGACATAGGCTACTTTTTATCCCTGTATTCCCACAGGAATGGGAACAACACGGGTGAAATCGCTGGACGTCTGCTAGTTGTAATATAATATGGTTCAAGAAGTAACGTTACTTTTGTCACTCACAATTTTTGATTTGTCCTTCAGGGCTAATTGCAGCAGGAAAATTGGTCAGACGATTAAAAAACCAGCGTGTATAATTATGAAGGATAGGCTTATAAAACAATTACGAGTGCATATTAAACTAACAACAATTTGGCTCTCAAAAATCATTGGAAACCGCCGAGTCTGTTGAGGCATTAGTCGATGAGGTTATTTGCAATCTTAATGACAGATATAAGGTGGCTGGGGTATAAAAGTCTAAAGTAACTGCATCTCTATCAACCAATGGCAAATAGAGCAGGCTTAAAAGCTACTCTGGGATGTCAGATCATGCTCTTTCGAAGGATAACCGGAAGACAAGGTACAGAAACAATCCGGTTTCTTAAAAAAATACACACCACACAACATATGCGATCTGACGCAGTTGGGAGTCTTCCGTCGGATCGTAGGAAAGACTGTCTTACTTAATGATGAAGTATTTTTTTATTTATGAATAGGACAAATAGAATCGACTAAAGAATAAGATGTTATTTAATGCGGTGTAGGCATTCTTGAGTGCGTTACTGAGAATGTCGTCTAAAGGACTAACATAACACATAACATAACATCACGCCTGTAATCCCCGAAGGGCTAGGCAGAGGTGTACCTGGTAGTACACCCACATTTCGCCAGTTATGTTTAAGTCCCATGTAATATAGGGCGAGCCTATTGCCATCAATCGGGCACAAATCCAGACTCCGGGCTGCTACTGAGAAATCCCAGATGGAAAAGCTCAATAACACTTTGCCCGATCCGGGAATCGAACCCGTGACCTCATGCTCAGCAGTAGCGCTTGCGACCACTAGACCAACGAGGCAGTCCAAAGGACTATTTTGCAAAAAAATCTACAGCCGATCGATTTAGTAAAAATCACCCCGTGACAATTGGAGTGAAGTGAACAATATGAAATGATATCTCAATTCGCCTTCACTTCACTTACGTGTTCACGGAGTGATTTTTATATAATAGCAGGCCATTATAGGTAGGACGTAAGTCACAGCGATATTTTAGTGTGATTTGCAGGGATTTCGTAGATGCCCGTTTTAAGTGATTTCGTAGCATTGCTACGCGTAGTTATTTGCGTAGTGATTGCTACGCGCTACGAAAAAATGCACCCTTTGTTCACAATTACGCGTTAGACCCTTATTACGTTATGTTAACACATCTCTCCTATGTGAGATGTGCGATCCATTGTTTTGTTTGAAGTTTCTAGAAGATGACAGCGATAAGCCTGTCGGTCACTTACGTATTAAAATCACGTTGAACGTCTCAATTTCTCGCATTCAGTTACAACATCGAGAGGCCGGAACTATGTAAATAGTTCCCATACATGGCGGAGATTCTAGCCTCACTCGGCGCACGTTAAATAAACATGTATGTAAACAAACGGTCTATCGGGCGCATTATGTATCAACGTCACAATGAGCCGCTCCTCCTTAAGCACATCGCGTAATAATAACAACTTTTATTACACATTTGCCGTTAAATTCACGTTCGCATTGTAAACAATCGACCACGTGGAGTAAAAGTAATAGTAAACTCATAAACAAATGAATGAATTAGCCATAGCGGTGCCGACGTCATCGGCGAAGACACGCATAATAATCGCTTATGCAAACGAGCCTAATTATGTAAAGCATTATGAACCGCGCCGACGTGTTTTGACATACGCTAACGACCAATTATATGGTCATTGTGTGACTCAATGAACTTGAAAGACATACAATAATATAGGGCATCGACACGCGCGCCGAATGACGCTCGGCCGACACCTGTTTAGAAAAAATATATGCGAATGTCAGGTGCACCGAATTCAATGCTCGCCAGTTTATTATTATTACTGTTGTACTGGGCCGCCGAATACAGTTTGTTTACATTTTTTTGTCGGTAGCTCGTCATGTTTGAGATGTATTCACAAACTCGTGCCGGCTTTCTCAATTACTACATATCATATTATAATACGGTTGCTTTTGTAAAATTCTTTATTCGCACAACTGAACCTAATCAACGTTTAAAATATCAGATTACAGTTCCAATCTTATCTTTGCTAAATGTTTCGGCGCGATAGGAAATTGGGGAATTTTGGTTTGTTGAATTTTTTTGCTAATTGCATATCTAGCTGTATTTTGTGATTCAGGCCAGCTCATCGCTCGTAGAATCGAGAACGGGGGGATAATAATATCTCTGGCATTCGCAGTGTCTCTTCCACGCTCTAAATATATTTCCCATGGCCTCAATGCCGCACCGCGACCCAATTACGTCTGGCAATAAAACAATATGTGAGTCGTTGAACCCTCCAGTTTTGGTGTGATGGCTATGTAAACATTGCATCTGGGTAAACAAGCGCGGCGTGTCCGCGACGGACGCGAGACGAGACGTGCCGCCGCCAATAATTTATGTAAATTCACGTCATTGTATAAGAGTGATGTTTTTATTGCAATCTTGTTTTGACGGTCAAGTTCGGCACGCGGGGAAAGTTAACAAGTACAATAACTCTTAAAGTTTGCACCGCACAACTGAAACGATCGCCGTGTGCCGTGTGTCGTAAACCAACGCAAAGGTTGAGAGCATCTTACGTTGAACTTACACCGCTAGTTGCTTTATTAACTGTATCTTTCTTTATTTAGAATAGAGAATTTACTACTGACAGCTACTTTTACTACTAAAACAAATCAATGGCCACGTGGCATTTTAACAGTCGCATATTTTCAATCAATTACTTTTATTAAAATTTAAAAGTTTATTTAGACAGTTTTGTTTAATTAAGAAGTGTGATCTAGTCGCATAGCTTTGCTGGTAGAATTAAGAATTTCGATAGCCGTTACAACAAAAAAAACTTCACGCTCGAACGAAAACGTAAAACTAAAACAAAGGTGTAATTTTGATTTAGCTTCAAATGTTTGTAAATAATGTTTTACTACAGCCAGCAAGTAGCGTAAAATCTTGTTTATAATTATGATAATAGCTTTATTATATACTACTACAAATCTATTTCGTAGGTAGTAACCATTAATCACTTATGAATGAATGAATGTTATTATTATACGGCAACCGGTCAACGATATCAGAATGTTGTAAACGTCATTTTATAATCATAAGCTCATAAATAAACATGGTGACGTATCGCGGGTGATCACCGATCGGCCGGACTCGGAAGTGGCCACTGTGCGCTTGCGCTCCGGCTCTCCGGGACGTAGGCGCGCGCGCATGGCGCATGGCGCACACCTCACGCATACGCGGATAATTATGTAACAATGTTTTGACATTCGACAACGACACATTTAGCGCGGACATTAAGTGGATCAATGAACTTGAGCCGTTTGTTGTGCTCGCTGTTACGCAACCATCGGCGTTTGAGTGAGATTAATGCGCGCGGATTATGGCACGCGATACATTTCAATTTACGTTCCGTTTCATTCATGACTCGAGATAATGACGACGTACTCGTTCCGCTTGTTTATTTGCTTTTGCTTGTCGCCGCCGCGGTGTCCGCTCGTCGCGCACTTTACATACTCGACCAGCCGCTGATCAACCGCGATTTATGTGCACTCGTCGCAATGCAACGCACACGTCACACCTTTGTAATCAGCCGACACGCTCAACTTCTTCAGTAAATCGAGCAATAATTTAATAAGCGTCGCCACTTCGCCAGGTCGCCGCTCGTTTGCGTGCTCCAAGAGAAACTTTCAACATAAACATTGTTTATGTGAACACAAACATGTGTGCGGGGCGACCGACACTAGGAAGATCGTACTATTAGCTACAAGTTTGAGCACAAGACGGCGGGGTGAAGGGAGTAAACTCTTCACCCATTGACGGTTGAAGCGCCCCGCGACACTTTCACTGCTCCGTTATTGCAGTTACTACGCGCCTACTGTGCACCGGGGGGTAACGGGCCGAGGGAGCTCCGCCACCCTACTGCATTCACCCTCGTTCTCACCCCGCGTAGGGCACGACTTACAACAAGGGTGCATGTTCTAAATTTAAGAATACTCTATCTGACGTGATGTATCTCGTGGTCGCTCCCGACTTGAGGCACCCAACAGTTGAGTGATATAGAGAAATGTACAGCGATGTATTGAGACAGTAACGAATGCAAAATGTTAGCAGCGAGCGTATCAGCGGTGATCGTATCTCAAGTCTAGACGGGCGGGCATTCGCTCGAAGTGGGACAATGTCAACTGTGAGGGCTCGCTATTATTTGCGTAGACACGTGTGTGTCGGCCGAGGAGCGGCGGCGCGAGTGACAAGTGCTCGTGAGTCGTGACGGAAGTTTGTAAACAGCGCCGGCCTTGCTCCCGGTGCGGCCCGCTGCACCACCGCACCGCCGCACCGCACCGCGCCGCACTCACCCGGTCACGCACAATCTATATCGACGTGTTCCGATATCCAATTACACACTTCTATCAATCCATGAATGAAAATGATAATGTACCACCCGACCGACCGTGACAATCGATTCGATTCATATCTGCGAATCGAAGACAGGTGGATTACTATTACTACGAGTATAACAACGAACTATTATCACGCGCATACCGGTGCGATGTTATCGCAGCATCGAGAGTGGTGTAATCAGAGAGGCGTCTTTTTGCAACGTACGGTTTGGAGGATGAGTTCGAGTCGAGTGGGCGAGTGAGGAAAACTGTAGATCGCGGTCGCGTCCTTTGGTAGCGGGTGTTGGAGCGGCGAGCGGTGATTGATGGGCGATAGATAGTCGCGCCTCGACATTGAACCCGGCGGCTGCGGTGCACGCCTACACTAAATATATCTAGTGCGGACTTCCGCTCGTGACGTCGCCTGTGACGTACGTCCTGACGTAGCCGCCTCCGTAACATTTATTATACTTTTTGTTTACACTATAAAACGGTATTTACATTGTTATTGTTTTGTGGGGTCGTCGTCTTATCACTTTATTGCTTTACGGCTCGCTCGGCTTTATTGGTTACCTGTCTCTCGAACCGCGTTTACTTGAATGGGATTGCCGAATACCTACAATGATGACAAATAACGTAACGTCACGTCTACAAGTAACAATTTTTCAATGTTCATTTGAGTTACTATAATTTCTGATAACCAAGCTTTTCTCATCACCCACCTAAGCTCTTTTCCTAGAGAGTCTTACGTGGGATCATGAAAAACAGTGCGTCAAGTGGAAGGTATTAATTTGTCTGTCTGTAGATATTGTTTTTAACCGGTGTACTGCTGTAACTTGTTAGCAAGTTAACTGGAACGCTCTCGGGACTAATCTCCTAAGTGCGTACTGTTCGGAAGAGGCTGGCGGTGGGGGTGGGTCCTCATTATAAATTCATTCTTATTTGGTGGCGCGCTCGTAATCAGCCGCAAAGGGGGGACTACTCTGTGTGCTGCTGCGTATCCTTCTTTATCTACTGATTCATTAGTTTTGATTTAAAGGTGGAACTTTCAACTATACTCCATCCGATTAGGTAGTTAACAAAAGGTAAACAATTTTGGCATGTATTTTTAGTTAAAATAACACAGTTTAAAAATAAAATGCAGCTGAAAACAAATTTAGATGCCTACAACAAAAACGTTTACATGATAAATTAAACAATTTGTTTAGACAGTAGTTGTATTTAATTAATAAGCGTTTATGTAAAAAGACTTGTCAAGATTGTTTACCTTTAGTTAACTACCTACTCGGATGGAGTATAGATATAAATAATCACTTACTGTTGTCACTCAATAATCACTGGTTGTCTCTGCATGACCTGCATGACTTCGAAGGTTGACTGGTAGAAAATGCCTAAGACATTAAGGCCGCCTCTGTGCAGGCATTGCCTGACCCATCTTCTCCGCATATTTTTTCTAAGATGTACCTATCAGGAAACGTAGCTCACTGACTATACATTTGTGTGCTAGAAGTATTATTTAAATAAATAAATAACAATAGTATCAACTTATTTCTGTCCTAGTTCAGGGCAAAGGGCTCCGTTCATACAACACAAATTTTCAAAATTGTTGAAGGCGAGGTTGTCTTTTCAGACCTATATTAACTAGAAATGATGTCTTGTGTCTTGTGTGTCTTATGTGAAAAAGTCGACATACATATAAATTGAAAAGTCTCATCGGAAAGTTCCCCGGGATTGAACCCACAACCCAATGCATGAGAGGGGATACCACTGGCCCGTCACGACTTATGTTACTTTCGGTTGTATAGCAGAATTTCGTACATATGTGTACGAAATTCTAGATAGATTTGGTGAAGTTAAGGTAAACTTATAGATAAAAGAAAAAAAAATAGTTGATGATAAGAAAATTTGAGCAAAAAACTTCCAGGACAGAAGCCCTTAGCAACAAGCGTAGCATACACTTCGAGGGCAAAAATGTATTAGGCAACGTTATGAGGTCCATAGAAGACAAAACTTACTGTTAAATTCCTGTGCGTGTTCCAAATAAACATATTTTCTTTCTTTCTTTCTTTCTTTCTTTTACTACTTTTTGTTGGTATCTTACGTTCATAGTTAAACAAAGAACGACTACTCATTCAAACACCACTTCTTGAGGAAATACCAATTACGTTCAAGCTACGCGGCGTAGCCTTCCTGCTACGATTCGTAGCCTTCCCGCTACGAAATAGGACCTCCAGAGTTTTCATGCCAAACTTTACTCTCCACAAAGAACCTAACATTCCTTTTCCATTAACAGTAATGAGTTCCATAACAGGTATATAAATAACATTATCTTACGGGTGTCACTAACCCAATAGCTGGTAATTAAACGCATAGTCATACATTTTTTAATAATTGGATAATTACAGTAATGTAGTCGCCTATGTGTGTGTTCACCATATTCCCCCATCGGGTGGGGGAGGCGGCCCCCGACTCACTCCAGCACGTCTCTTTGATGTGCCGTACCATTTGGTCCTTTCGCACTCGATTGTCACTCGAACCAAAAAATTACAAAACGAAGTTTGAGAGTTTTTGTGCCCCAAAACACCAAGGCTCATCACTACTTTTCCATACGACGCACGTTAGTTAACTGTTCTAAAGTTTATGTAGCTGAAACTATAAACATAGTGAGCCACATAGCGACTGCACAGAAAATCTAACAAATAAACAATGGACCGTCTCATTAAAATTAAGGCAGGGCTTTCAGTTTCAGCTTGCTTATTTGGAAAGTGCACTTACAATTAGTTGCTTTGTACATTATTAGACCCAGTCGAGTCTCGTTGGTAGGGGCAGAGCGGCGAGGGTTGGCCCCCACCCTGCCCCCTTCACTCCGCCGTCCTAATCCTCCACCCCTCCCGGCCAGTGACGTCACCACTTACAGCTCTTTTTTGGCAATGAAAAAAGTGATGAAGTTATATTTATTACACATTTTCTTTCACTTTTTAAGTCTCCGAGGTCGTTGCTTTGTTTATTTGCTGTTCTATTAACATCGGATGTTTATCATTCCATTGATTTTATCTTCGGAAGAAATTTATGCGGATTGTTCGACCCTTTTTTGGTAAAATGAGTTCAAAAGTAGCGGTGTGTTTGTGATACGACACGCAGTGAGCGACTCTCGGGCATGCGAACCTTAACTTAATTGATTTACGATATAATTGCTGTCGAATGGTAAATAAACAAGGTTTTTTTTATAGCAACGGTCCTAAACCGGTTTTGGTGTTAACGACGTGCAGTGGGGTGCGATGATGTTCGTATCAATCACAGATCAGCTGATCGGCGGCGGCCGTTTTCCTTTTCATCTTGCACTTTATTTAATTAATTGTTCGCCGCGGGCGGCGCGGCCGCGCTTGCTCTCGGTTAAGCCGACTAACCGCTGAACTAAAGCCTCTATAAATTTACTACGTTTACCGGCGTTGTTATCAGATTATGAATGAACCACGTTTGATCTCAATTTAATCTAGTTCCGAGTGTAGTACACGTCGGGGAGCTCGCTACTCGCGTGCGACCGTTGTTTAACGTTTCGTCTCTTGCATCGATGATCATTACTCTTTCTTTATTTGTTTTCGCACTATTATGCTTTGAGATGTTGTGATCGCGTGGGCACGAGCTCAGTTATGTCATGTACCGCTAACAATGGCGATTTTAGCTCGTAACCAATCGACAATGACAACTGCAATGGACCGCAATAAAGAATTGTATTTGTGAGGCGACCGGTCCTTTGTTCGGTTATCCACGCGTTACTACCGAAACAGGTGCTCGTTTTATGGGTCATTATTCTGCATTTACTAGAAGTCAAAGTCAAACAGACTCATAGCACTATAACTTAGCACGAGTGATGGTTGGCCCGCATACTGTAATGAAGCGCAAACGCCCCTATAAGAACCAATTATCACGAGATTGGGGAACGGCCATTATCCTTCGAGCTTGTGAGACTGACAGTTATCAAGAGTATCAAGTGTAGTGTCGATGTGAGCTCGTAGCTGACGTATTTTTAAAGGCATTTCAGTTGAGCAAGTGAACGTGTCGAGAGGGGGCACCTCGTATCGGCAGCTAGCGTCGTATTTCTCATACGGAGCGCGGTGTTGCAACGCCGGAGTGTAGCAAGACAGCGCTGTATCGAGCACAGAGAGCGGCTGTCACGTTGTCTTCAGCCGGGCGTACGGCACGCGTGTGCTGCGCGTGTGTGGGTGACGTCAACGAGCCACTTTCTCCATACTTTCGTTGTTGCTGGTGAGCTAAAAAATGGCGCTCGCCTAGACGACGACTATTAATACATACGATGCGACGTCGCACGCTCTGTCGCGCGAAACGATACGGAATTATTGTTCTCTGCGAGCGACAGGCGTGCGTGAGGAGCCGCCGTCGACTCTCCCCGGTGCACTGAGCACCGCTACAACTGTTGTCGAACAGTTAGCTGTATTGCACTTTTCCAGCTGACTACTTATTTACTCAAATATTCAAGTTTTCCAGTTGCCTGGTAGTCTGGTTTGTTGTCGAATGATCACATTAGCCCGTCGCGACTGCGAGTGGTCGCTAATGTGTCGAACAAACAAACTCCGCCAACCGTACGCTCACGCCGCGCTGAAGGTTGACGCCACAGTTCTCCGGTCCACTAATTTTTAAAGTACTTTAATTCAGTCCCAACAATTTGTGGTTTAATTCGCGCTGAAATATCGAACAAGTAAAATCCATTCGGTGCCATCGCACGCCTGTCTAATTAAGCTCTGTCATAGACTCTTCGAAGGCTCTATTACGAGCCGCCTCCAAACTTAGAGCGGACTATAACGCATTTGGTATTCAATCAGTAATTCTTGCCGGCGGAGAGTGGGTTTTATGCGGGGGTAGTAAGGTCGATAACGCGAGGGTGGAGTGAAATTCAGCTCGCTCAGTGTGACAATTACGGCGATGCGGCCCGCCCCGCGCCGCCGCAATCGATAGGCCTACGGGGGGAGTGAGGGCGGTGCGGGGCGGCGGCGGCGGGGTCATTACTTATGCAAAACAGCATCGAAACTGCGAGCGGCGTGCTGCGGCTTGCGGCGGACGAGCCAGCCCGCACGCACCGCCGCCACCACCGCCGCCGGCGACCCTGCTGCAGCCCACGCTGTTGACCTTCTCTGACTCCGATTTAACGACCCACCACAATAAATGAAACTGACGCAGCTGTAATATTCTGTCACTGTTTCATTAACCTGATGACGCCGAATAAAGTCCTTTGTTAGATCACATCGGGCGGCAAAGTTGGGGCCCCTCATCTGAGTTGGCGAGGAGCTAACGGACCCGGGACCCGAGACCCGGGACTCGTTACTGAATTGGGAGATGTTCTTTGTGCTCTCCCTCGACGCGGGAGAGCCGGAGGGTCGCCCCTGACTTTTGTTTCGTGCTGTATTCAACTGTTTGGATGCAATGAATTTAAAGTACACCATCAAAGCCGGACTCTTAATTAAATCCTGGAAAAAGAATACAACTGTCCGACTTGAAGCTAGAATTTAAACTTTGGTAATGAACAAGAAAGAGTGCTTAAGTCTAAGTCTTCATAGGCCTGAAAGTATCCTCATATAAACACCATGACGAAGCAATAAGCACATAAATTAATATAATGAACGTAAGAAAAACTTTGAATCGTAAAATTAATCCTAAGCGTCGATGTCGTCGAACTAGGCTAAGCTTGTGAAAAAGCTTCGCTGAGCGCACGAGCTTTTGCGATAAACTTTTCGCGCGAAAACTCATTCCCGCGCTTTATAACCTGTGAGTTTCCAAGGCTTGGTGCGGGAGGGCTTTATATAAGGCTCCCTCTCGCCCCTCGCCCTCCTGTACATAATGTAATTGGCAACAGCGGCCGATCTTCAGGGTGAGCATTGTGGGCGCTCGCTCGAGCGATGCTACACGACGTCGAAGCGAGCGAAGCGAGGGACGTGCCGCCAACACGTAGCTGAAACTTCTCGAAAAAGAAGTCGAGTCTGTTTTTGTTCTGGGTTTCTGTTCACAAGACTGAGATCATGAGATGGTCTTGCTTGATATCATGTATTAATGATACCAAACTTTCTATGTAGACTTGGTGTGATTATTCATTAAAATTGGGCAGAAAACATTAAAGTAATAGTCCCAAAATGATTATTTTGTTTTCTAATATTAACAATTGTTTACGTTTTACACTGATAACAAAAATTAAAAGATAGCAAGTAATGCAAACTTGCATTGATTTGTTTTTGGTAAAAGGATTAGCAACCAAATAACTGTTATTAACATCTGATGATTACGATGTTTCCTAACAAACTATCGTTAACGACTACGCGAAGCTTATGAGATTTAACTTTATGAAATCAAAGCTGTCCAATGTCAATCCAATAATGTTTAAAGCATAAGAATATAAGATTGTGTGCGGCGCGTTAGTCGGGTCGGCGGTATCGGCTCTTATCAACTACAGCCACGTTATCAGGCTTCAAGGTGACGAGCCGATGTGAGCCGATTGCACGACTAAAGATACGGCTGACAATTATTATGTGTTCAGTCCGATCCTGCGTTTCACAATTATATGATAACAAGATCGATTGCAGCGACTGTTACAGGAAAATGAACAAATAAATAAGCTCGATGCTAATTACAGACCAAAAGGTGTAAGAAATGCAAATGTCCAAAAGTAACGTAACATCCCGGTTCAGTACATATCGATGCATGTAAGATCTAGTACAAGTTCAATAACACGGATATTACACAGCGCCAGTACTCCGTAATGAGTCACGAATCACTATAATCAAACGCACTATCAACTATAACTTCTTGACTGTTTACTTCAACAATACTGAAACTCGCACTTACACGATATGTGATCATCCACTCCTACTTTTTATCCGAACTAAGCGAGAAAGTTAGTTGTCGGTAAGTTGTCACATGTTGAGCGGGAACTCGTGCAGCAATTATGTATAATATCGGCAAGGAAGGCCACGTGCTCCGTTGACGTTAACAAAGTTTCCCGATGCGGAGAAAACTTTCTGACATGTGAGTGGTAGATACTTACAATATGTTCTGTGGCACGTACCCCACGCCCCGCGCCCTGCCCCGCCGACGCCGGCACCGCCGCCGCCGTGACTCAGCGGCGCCCTCGCGCGACGTCGCCCCGTCTACCCCCATGGAAAATTTATACCCACCCTCTACCCAAGATCATTACGACACGACTCCACTAAATTCAACCGTCTCCTAAAGAAATAAAGAACATTTTCGCTCGCTCCGACGGAGCAAGACAAAGGAGCACCAGCAATTTCGTCGAAAACAAACCTTAACTCCTGTGGGATATAGTTTGTAATTTATGTGACGAAGTGGCTCACGTGCTTTGAAAACGCAGCAGTGACGTCGCAGAGGCTATAAGGGCGAGCAGCGCATCGTGTTTTTTATGTTTTTTTCTTCTTCAAGCTAAGCTAGTCCAATAGAATAGAGTCCTCTGGAAAATCAATAGTATCGTGCTGTTGTAAATAAGAAACGATTCTGAACTTTTGGAAGCAACGTACACGGCATCGAGCCATGGTAGAATACAAAACAAAAAAGATGAGCTAGCGGCAGCATGTCGCAGTGACACCGTAGCTGTGCGCGCTCCCTTAATTCCCTGCTGGTGCGAGGTGGCGCGTCTAGAGAGCGTGTGCTCTCTCATCTCCTTAATTCGTCCTTCGCCGCAGCCCCCTTAATTCTCCCTTCTAGCATTGCTGCGAGGGAGGGCACTCACTCTCTTGTTAACCCGAGTTCGCCCCCCTTATTTATGCCCGGCGCGAGGGGGCGGCGGGCGGTGGGCGGCGAGGGGGTCCTATCGACGTCCGTACGCCGTGTCTATGTGCTGGTGAATTAAGAGCGAGTCGGCTTTCATTTTGCTAAAGCTTCCACGCTCGTGTGCTCGCCTTTCAGGCGCTGCTTACTAGTGTGCATAGAATCTCTCGTGCCAAACTCGACTCTAACGCGGGGCTGTAAGATCGCAAGCCCCTCGCCTCTCCTCAATCGCCTTCAGCGTTTTATAACTTTAGAGGGCGAGGAGGCAGCAGAGTTTTTGTGAGTGGAAGGACTTTTTTGAGTTACGTTTTTTATGTTTTACTCGGTTAGGGTTCGCTAAGATAACGACATCTCGCAGAGGGTGGAGAGCGTTCTCATAGAAGATACATGTTCAACAGCATTGCTGTTTAATAACAAAGCAAATGTGACTTTCTTGAAACTTTATACTAACTCGATTGGGAAATATGTAATTTACGCACAAAACCGAAACAAAAGATGACCGTAGACTTTTAAGTTTTCAGAAGATAGGTACTTTATAGTGTCGAAACTATTTGGCAAAGTTTGCGAGAGGACGGGGACGTGGTGGGTGGCTAAGTCTACGCACAGCGTCTTCAGAGAAAGTGAAATTTAGCACAAGTTCGGAGAAATACAACTGGTGTTCTGCGCCCCCTCGCCCTGACGACTCGAGGGGGTGGCAGTCGGCAAACGCGGCTTATAACAATTAAGTTTATTCGCTCGCAGGTTTTTCTATTCGTCTCAACAAAAAACACTCGAAGTTAAGAGTTAAAGAAAATAATTTCATTTAGTTTGTTCGGCGATGTGGCCGCGGCCGGCCTGCCCACGTCCTCTCGGATTCTTTATCGTATTCCTCTTTATTACGAATATTTCGATTACCAACAGTTTTATCGAGACTCGCGAATTTCTCAACCGTAGTCCGTAATTAAGCAGACTGCTACTTGGAGATCGAGAAGAAAAGTGATCGCGCTGGGAACACGATTTCATTATAAAATACGCTGTGATAAGCCCAAATCATTGTCACATTGGTAAGGATTGTTGTCATGCAACCTTACAACGTAACCGAGCCTGCTATAAAATGTCAGTAGTTGCTGTGGTATGGAAAGTTCAGCATTAATTAGGTTTACCACTAATTACAGCTCGCTGTGGTCTTTATAATTTCCAGTAAAAAAAAAATATTCGAAATAAATAAAAAAGATGGTAAATTTCGAATTGGGGTTCATCTGCAGATGAAAAAACAGCGCCTGTGTGTGTATTGATTATTATTGTTAAAAGAGAATTTTTCATGAAGTGCAGGGGTAATCATCGTGTGTGATGTATGCACTTCGGGTTAAAAATGGCGAGAGCAAATGCCTCTGTGACGGTTGAACGACCTTTGCTAAGGTGTCGGTTTCGGGCAGGTTATTTAGTGCGGGGGCGGGGGTGGCAGGTGGCGCGGGGGGCACAGCCCCGGGTCGCCAGGCAACGGCAACTGGGTCACTCCGGGCCTGCCCCGGCCGCCCACCAATTATGTACACGCTCGTTACCGGACACGCGTTTTTCAATCACATCCATATTTAATTGGGCATCACGAAGCTGGAAAATGTGTTTGAACCGCCATGTTTTACGAGAACTTTATTTGAATTGCGTTACATTATAATGGTGATTTTACCAATTAATGCAAAACGTTTTGTAGGTCTTAAATGTACAGCCTACGGTGCTACGGTTGTGTTAGAGATATATGCTACGGTTCGTAGACAGCCTACGTGTCTTTGCTAAGGTGAATCCTTATGGTGCAGAAGACCGATTTGGTCGCATACTGCGATCGGGTTGGTATTCATACAAGTTGAGCTAGCGGAGACGCGTCAGAGGAAGTTTTTAGTTAGGCAGTTAGTTGAGCGTAGTGCCGGGCTCGCGTCCGCGGCGCGACTCGTCTTCCGGGCTCCTTACAAGACAAACCTGTGCCCTAACTTGTTGCATGGATGCACCGCGGAGGGTGCGGGGGTGGCGGGGCGGTGCGCGGGCGCGGGTGCGGGGGGCTCGCGGAGGGCCGCGGGGGCGTCTTCATAGTGAATGGGCGCGAGATGTCGTGGCCGGTCGCCACGTGCGCGTATGGAGATGTCTCCATTGATAGCCGTGACCTCGCCCTTATCGCCGCCTGTCGATGACACCCGCATACATCACAGTCACTGTGCATAGTCCTTAACACCTCACCAAACCACGATCTGCCTGCGTAGCATGAACACATTGAACACCGAAGAAACGGCCTTTGTCTACAGACGAATCGGCAAAGTGACAGATTATATAGACAGGAACCTCAATCTGTCAAATTTCTTTCAATACACCTGCCTGCATGAACACTTAATTTCTTTTCTTCCGAGACACTACAAAGACCGTTTCTTCGGTGTTCATGCTACGCAGGCTGTTAGGAAAGTCAGCGGCTACATCCTCAAAGAAGCTCATTTGTAGCAGTAACTTTTTGAGTACTACATCAGTCTTAAAGACAGGGTCATAATGCATTTGCTGTTCGTATTCGGTAAACTATTGGCCAAAATTTGATTAGGAAATGCACAACCATCTTTTACTTATTATAATTATTGTAGAAATTATCGTTTACTTATGCTACACTAAATCTTAGTTGATGGAACAGAAAAACGATCACACATACTTCACCCATTTTATGTAAAATCTAAGTAAAGCTCATGCAGCGAATGATTCGTTCTCGAAAACTTATGTTCCAATTGTTCCTAACAGCGTGCACCACTGCACAGCGGTGTACAAACCTACTTTCAAGAATTCTGTTCAGTAAATTGGCATAACTGGGTTGAGTCAACTCGTAGACAATTAGCATTGAGCACGGCCGGGCGGGCGGGCGCATAGCAAGTGCAACCTTGACATTGAACGTCGCCCTAATGTCATCGCATCGATTGTCGGAATGCGAACAAAACCATCTCCGGCCGGCAAATAATAATAGTGTCGAACCGATGAATGAGCATATTAGCGAGCGGCGCGGGCGCGGGCGGCCGGCGCCGAGTCATTACGCGCCCCCATTAATCACTGCAACAATCGGCCGATATCTCGCTATTTACAAACGCGGGAGCACGTGTTCACCGCTCGTACTACGCAGAGTGTATTGACCCATTTAGATAGCTCGACCTTCGCGCGGCCATTGTGAGCGAAAAACATAAAAATAAGTTTTATTGCGGCGTCGTTATGCGTATCGCTGCGGCGCGGGCCCGCCGCCGCCGTCACGCTCGCACCGCCCAACAGCTGATCGCGACGTGACATTTTTATTTTATTCGCTCTCTTCCGGGGATTCTCCGAGATACGTGCCAGTGACGTCATTATCTGCCCGCGTGCCGCCACCTGATTTATTATCTCCACAGAGCGCGATATACACTCCACCCCTGCGGATCGTGATTTATTCCGTAAGAACTGTACGAAGTGCACTAAGTCTAACAATATCAGTGTTAAGTGTACAAGTGCCTTGAACCGGTCCCGTATGTGGCACATTAGATTATCACATAGTGAGTAATTACTTCACGTCAGATGCACTTTTCATATTTGCTCATTGATAATGGCTGCGCGTTAAGCTCATCCAGTAGAATCCGACAGGTCGAAATTGGCATCGGGTCTCTAAAGGCTTTCGGAGTTTGTTAGTGGAACAGAGTGGTAACTATGGCTTTAGGTCCAAGCACATTAGTAAGCTTAATTCATGGCGGTGTTGACAGCAGCTTTGTAGGAGACTTCTATGCGCCAATTGGGGGTTGCGTGGGACAGTTAAGCTTGGAAGTTTGCTTACGCAGCCACGTATGGCATGTAGCGGCTGGCCGCAAAAGGCATGTGATGATGTGACTAAAAGAGCCAAGTCCCTCACAGCACAGTTCAGTACGACACCGACATTCCGATCAGTGAGCGGGCGCCGCGCCGGGCGGCTGTGTTCGGGGAAGCGTGCGTCATCTCGCGCTCTACCGACAAAAACTAAAAATTTTCCCTTTCATTGCATCGAGTGGTCGCAGCCCGCAGCTCCGTGGACCGCTCATCATAATAAACGCATAACGCGTCGCTCGCACGCGCTCACTGTAAACAATGCGTTTCGGGAAATCCCTCTCTTTTTATGCGGGATCACATTCCTGAGGGATTCCTTTTGTTTGCTTTTCAACTGTTCATTTTTTTCCTCGTCACCTTGAAATTATTTGACTCTATTGACACTTGTGTAACGGTACGCATAGATTATGAGCTTTTTGTGAGCCCATTCAATTGATCTATCATCACAAAGCGCTTTTATTATATTGCGGTGCGAGTTAGCTGTTAATGCATTTTTATATCTTTCGATTGAATTGAAGTGTAGAGGTGAGGACTTTTGATTTTGTGTTTTTTTTTTTACATTATTAAACGGTTTTAATAGATTGATGAAAGGTATTAGGCCATTTCTTACTGTTATCAACCATTTTGTAACTTTAAGGGTGTGTACTCGTACTGGATAGGAAGAAGCCAAGAACAAATAGGTAGTTCCACCAGTCATGAAACATTAAATTGGCGCAAACACATATTGTTGTCAATAAATACTAATTCAGACTTGACATGAAACCCGTCATTTGTTACGGTTTGGTGTTGGCAAAAAATTGGATTACACAACCCAACTACTGTTAAAATCAATCTTGTAATGTGCATGCAGTAGCCAGAGGCGTGAAATAAAAAGCTCGACAGAAGCACTGCGGCGAGTCGGCGAAGCTACGCGAGCGCGGCCCACGAAGGCACGAAACAGGATGTGGGACTGGTTGGCGCACGCACACAAGCATGCGCGTGCGCACGACGCGCACACATGCCCGCGCGGCCTCGCCGCTCGCCGCTCTCCGCTCACGGAAATGTGCGTGCCAGCCAGGGCTGACTGCGACCATACCGACTACACATTTTATTTTTATCATTCCTTCCACTCATGCTGCCGTTGAAATTTGCGAGTTTATCGAGTCGTAAAAATACAGTTCTTTCTTGGGATTGTCGTCGTTTCAGCGTTCTGGATTAGGAATAAAAAGCTGGCGTGTCAGTGTGTGTGTATGATGATAGATTTGTTTAGGCGTCAGTTTTGGTGTAGTTAGTAACATTTCTGGTGAGGTGCAGCCCTGGTGTCGGCGACAGGCGAGGCTACCTTCGTGCCGGCCGCGTACCGTGCACATGCCACGCCACGATAGCCTCCGACTTTTTTGACAATTCATTGTCTCCAAGCAGGTTGTTTGACAATGCTGTATTGCTCTACATTTCTGAAATTCGTGTCAAAACTACACATAACCCTCATTTCTGTTCTAATAACACATTTCGAAGACTTTGACGAGAGAATTTAGTGAGCAAAAACAATTTTTTCCCGTCAATGGCGAGCGCCTCAATAATTCACACCGCAGACACGAAATATTCAACACAAAAAGCAAACATTAGAACAAAGTGAAGTGTTTACGATCTCCAATCTCGATAGCACGGAACAGGTCCACAACAAACCGCCCTTCCGAGATGAATGAAATTACCACCGCCGGTCACGTGGCCTATTGTACTGAAAAGGAGCGTTAATGGCTTAATCGGTCATTGAATCGGCTCGATACTGCATAGCGCAGCCTCTTCGCACCGCCGTTTCATGAATGGACGAAAAAAAATTAAATAAAATTCTACTACGATGTTATGTTATGACCGTGGCGTCGTAAACAATCGTTATTTATACAGGCATCGATGTATTCCACACAAACACGTAAGTCGCGTTTAACACGTGGGTGGGGAAATGTCACCGAGACTCGCCGCTGAAACTAAACTAACCAAACTGAAGTACAAAATCAATTTATTTGTTTTGATATCTCGAATTTATTTTTTGATTTAATATAGGTAGGTACATTACTTATTTCGAATATAGACCGTATCTACAAGTAGATAGATGCCCTAACTTGTTCAAAAAGTGAACTAAAGAGGATACCTAATAGGTACCTATGTTATCAAAAGAAATTCCATCGCTAATACTTAATTCCCATAACATCTGACGCATAACAGCGGCATCGTATTTTCTCATGTGGGTAGAGCGACCCCATAACGAGGCACAGCACACCCCATGCTATCTACCCCGGTTTATAGTTAGCTTTATAATACAACGTTTCGAGGCGCGCGGCGCGGCCGGGCGTAGGTAGCTGTAGCGCTAGATACCGCGCGCCGCTACGACGTTGTTACGTGCGCCTGTGTGCTGCACGTGCACACAGACGCGCGCCCCCGCCGCCCGCGCCCCGCCTGCCCCCGCCGACCCGCGCGCCGCGCGCCGCCCGACATGGCTGTGGCGCTGTGAGGCAATGCCGTTGCCGTGCCGCCGTCTATTTGGTCTCCACAATGCCATAGAAAGTCTCCGTTCGACTCGCCTCGCCGACCGAACTTTTCCTACCTCCTCGAGCGAGAGGCGCTATAACAACTTCGCCGCTCCGACGACTCGTCGACTATGACTTCTCGACGCATACAGTAGAATTCTTTATGGTTGTTATTTTGAATAAGCACTAACTCCTAGCCTCGGCGCTATAGCGAGCGGTACGGTTATAAAATGCCGCATATCCGAGACTAGCGATAAAATAAACGTCTGACGTTTCCAAGTTTCGAGCGGAGAGAACGAGCGACGCGCTGCGCATCAGAAAAAGAACTTTACGACAAGATTAGAAAGAGCGAGCGGAGCGGCAACGTCGCGCAGCCGCGTTCCAGAGGCACGGAGTGGCAACGCCGAGCGCCAACGTCATTTACTAAATTTATTTTCATGAGCGCCAGCGCTGGCGACGACACTGCTACATACATATAGCGCTCGCGGGCGCCGCGTGATACAACCTCACGCTAGATATTATCTAGCTATTTCTGCATATTGAAAACTCGTCGCGCTCGCTTATAATTTTCCTATAATGAACAGTAGGTGTACAACTGTAGAGGCGTGCAGTAATCGCGCTGTACACTGAGGCGGCACGTTTTCCGCGGAGCGATAAAGGGGTGACGCAAAGTGATTATTTGCAGCGTTGCGATGAGTGGCCGCTGACTCAACGCCACGCCAGGCGGCGGCCGCAACACTGGCTGCGCTCGCAACCTAACCTACTAACCGATCATGCGTTGTTAGCTTTTATTATGAATTCGTTCAGCACTCTACAATAGCCAACAACTTTTCGCTGTCAAAATATCAGTATTTTTATTCGCAACTAATTTAAAAACAATTAGAGTTGACGTTTGTAGTATCTCCTCATTACAATTTTAATAACATATAGATTCTTGCTAGTGCTTAAGTAAAATATATAGATACAGCCGAGTAATTTTCGTTTAATGTTACAATTCCTTTGTAATAATAGGCGGTTTAAAGGCTAGAGTGTCTAGGCAGGTTTTGCGAAACGCGTGTGCCTCCTAATTGTAGTGGCAGGTGCGGAGGCATCTGCCGCCTGCTGGACTTGCCACTTACTAGTTTATTTTTTCCACGACGTGTGTGCCGCCACGCACGGTGTTCGCTGGCTCGATGCATTGCAAAATTTCGCGATGACCAGTAATGAAAGTGGCAATGTATATGAAGATAATACGATAAATATGCGTTACTGCGGTAAAAGTCAACGTATGCACGTCCGTCACTTAGTGCCTACTGCGACGCTGCAGCTGCTAACATGATACCTTGTTATTCAAGTATAAAATAAAGATAAGGATACAATTATATAAGACATTGAGTTCGGGCTCTGCTTGATAGTCTGATAGATCCGAGGAGTAGAAATTGGTGATTTTTATTATGCGTAGTTCTGTAGGGGTAAAAGAATGCGTTCCGGTAGAAGGGTCCGATGATCCCGGCGGGTGCATGGAGCCCTACCTGAGCCGCTAGGGGCTGCTCCCCGGCACATTGTCGCTAAAAAAACTGAGTAGGGTCGGCGCACAATAGAGCTCAGACCACCCTACTACCAGGTACCATTGTACGCAGTCTGTTACTCTAGCGAGATCCGCGTACTGATGGGAACATTCCATGCGCTTTAATTTCGACATTCATTTTCAAGAAGATATTGTTGTTTCTTGTTGTAAGTTTACTATTCATTCAGCAGTTCTGATCTGTTATGCGGGTACTTTGAGATTTTATGTTTTGACCTAATAGTTTTTAGGCTAGTAGGTATTCAAAAACTTTAAAGCTAACTGGGTTGTATGTATAATATTTGTATTTTACTATAGATTTGCATTTGCTAAGCAGAGACAGGAACTTTTGATTTCCTGAAGAAAGATCCATTTCGATTAGAATAAACCCTTTTTGCTTAAAGGGGACTAGATGTACACATAAGAACTTATTGTGTAGGTTCTATTATTAGTCTTTATAAATATTTTAACGCTTTCCATTAGTTTTCCGTAGAGTGCATAAAGCGTCTCAGCTTACGGTACTTGTGGTAGTTAGAGAGCGGCGCCGCGCGACTCCGCCTGTCTGCTGCGCCCACGCACCATTGTGTTCCGAGTCTCTCTACCATTCGCTTCACATCCGCGTCTACACACCTACCTCGCTGAGTTCATCCATGCATTACATTCTGACTAGATTTCGAGTTCTGTCCTTCAATTTTATCAGTCAAAGATGTTTTCATAAAAATTAAGACGAACTACGAAATGTCACTGTCAGTGTCATTGCGAATTATTCGAATGTTTATTATGGTATGCATATTACTTCAATTCATCCGATTTTATAGTTATTTTATCATAAAATGTCATCAAATAAATTCGCAGTGCACGTATCGTCAGTTGGAATGCAGTGAGTAACCATGTTGTTTGTGTATTTGCAGGGCTCGGGCGGCGGGTGCGGCGCCAAGCGGCGCGCCGGCTCCCCGTGTGAGGGCGGCGGCAAAGTCGCGCGCTGGGAAGACTCGATCGCGCGGCTCGAGGCCGTGGCCGCCGGCGCCGGCGGCGGAGACTGCTGGCGCTCCGAGGAGGAGGAGAGACGCGCGTGCCGCCGGCGCTGGTGCGGCGGCTGGTGCGGCGCACACGACACCATCCGTGCCGAGAACGGCAAGTCCTACCTGGAGCTGGGCGGAGCGGCCGCACGTGCCTGTTGCGACGGCCGCGCAGCCGGCCGCTGTGCCTCGCGCCGCTGCTACCGCGAGAGGCGGTTCAAGATGATGAATCTATGCGCGCTGAAATTAGCGCGCCTTCGCCAGACGGCGGATCCGTCGCTGAGACGCTCAGTGCTTGTCTGCAACACCCTGCGCGGCATCGAGCGCGAGATGGAGCGCGAAAGCGCCGAGGAGGCCCCCTTCGAGCCAGCGTGTGTCGCCGGCGGCGTGGCACGCTGCGAGCTGCTGAGCGCGCGCGACCCGGCGGCCGGGCGCGCCACCCCCTTCCCTACGCCGCCCCCGCCGGACCGCGACTCCGGCTACGGCGACGAAGAGCAGCGCACCATCGACTGGGGCTCCGTACTGAGCCTGTCGTCGAGGTCGGCGCTAGACCCCCCCGAGGACGCGTGGCCCGACGACTGGGGCTGGAGCGAGGACAGCTTCGTACGGCTGCTGGTGCCGACGAGTTAGTGCACGGCGCGCGGGCAGGACTCGCCCGCGCCCCACTGAGCGCCTGTGATAGCGCGAGCCGCGCCGCGCGGTGAGGCGGGCCGCGCGGCCGGCTCGCGCGTTCGGCCGCGCGGAACTCTAGTCGGACGCGCCGCGCCGCGCGGCGACTCGCGCGCCGACGCGACGCGACGCATACACGCAGTCAGTAGTTAGTATTATGTAATTGCAAAAGGGAAGGTGCTAGCTTCGGACGTGACGCAGGACTTAAATGCGAGCCGAGTTATTTTTGATAGTTTTATTTTCTTTAAGTGAATTCCAAACCGAATGAAGAAGTGACTTAGCTAATGACGTTATTATCGTTTAAATTAAAACTCAGGTGTTTGAAATTTTGTTGAAATTATTATGTAATTAATTAGGTAAAATGACTATATTTATTTCGTTGACCAGAAGAAGAAAAGTGACAATTTGAAATTATTTCTGTCTTGATATTTTCATGTATTAATGTTTCTGAACAACGAGTACTTATGACTTATTTCTATTATGAGTTATGTTGACTCGACAGACATCTCTTGGGTGGAGCGCGCTCTCGGAGGTTGGTTCAAGGCTGTCCTGGATTTCAGTCTAGTTAATAGCGAGTCGTAAAGCTCGGAGCACACCTCCACCGCACGAGATGTCTGCATTTGTCGTATTATAGTAATGTGTGGACATGTGCCGTTTTGATAACGCGTCAATGCTGTGTTGTGCTCCTGCAGCACGATGGTAATGCGAACAATGCTGAACAATTGTAATAGCTAGTACCTTATAGTACTTAACGTAACTGATGAACTTTCAATAGTTCCACATCCACCACACTGCCGTGTGGCTCCACTCGTAACTGGATGTCAATTAAACGAGCCTTACCAGCTGTGACTATGAAAGTTTCATGATTACAGGAATCGTGCATTTGAATAATTGGAATTTGTAATACATGACTGAACCGTGGCTGTAGGTACTTAAATCACTCATACTTCGGAATTGAGATTTCTGTCCATTGTTTCGGATGCCTTCTAACGATTAATTTAAAATATTAAAATCTACCTACATAGCCCTTAAGATCCTTTATTTAGACATAATCAAAATAACTGTAAAACGTCTCATCGAATAGTTTATTTACTCTACTAACAGTGAACTGCAGTTCCTAATACGTAATTAAAACTAATTAGAACAATCTTTAATTTATTCGAAACATTACCTTCTAGTTTTGTACTAAAGTATCATTGTTAGGAGGCGTCCGAACAAATCCGATTAGGTTGTCGATAGTAACAGTTAGTTCGCTGATGGACTCTGTGTGCATTGAGATTTGAAAAGTGTAACAAACCAGTTGAATAATTGTAAAAATAGTCTGAAAGTTGAACAACCCGTCGTTTCTAAGCAGAGACTGGTGACGAACAATGTCTTCGGAGACGAAATGCTTGACTTGATAATACGTTCTCTCATTGGTAACATCGGGTTGTGTGACGCTGTGCCGTCGCGGGCGCAGCTGGCGGCAGGACTGGTGGTCGAGCTCTGTGGAGCCATGTAGCTATTGACTGTACCCCTTGTGATTGTTCCCTGTGTCCTGTAATAAGATAACTTCGTACTAAAGCAATTTATTCCGTGACTGCTACTGTGACAACCACCCTCCACCGCCGGCGCGGCCGCTGCGAACCTCGGAATTGTGACTGCATGGACCAAACATACCTAGCACGACTTTAATAGAGCAAAGTACAAATTTCAATAATAAGATGCGTTAGTGCTCCGGCGCATGTTTGTCCACCGTTGTCAATTACTCAAATATTTGAATTGTGATTCGGTAGCTAATGAGAGAAAACTCTATGTTCTTAAATTTAGTGTACATATTATATACGGAGATGGGCATTATGGCGTGTGATCGCGCCCGTTGTAAATATATTATGTAAAGTAATAATTTTATTGATATCGATGTCGACTCGGGTAGCTCGCCACCTCGGCCCGGGACCCCGTGCCGCCGCCCTGTTGTATATTACGAGCTCTATTCTGTCCAATACACTCAACAAGTACAGATTTACAAGTTACATAATTATGCATTATTAATAATAATAATAAGATGTCACAAAATTTTGTCGCCAGTACAGACCAATAATATACATGAACAACGTTTAGTTATAATTTTGGGTTCTAAACTCATAAGTGATGCACTGAGTAACGGAATGATCAGCTCAATCTATTTTATTTTATGGGTTATTTCGCGTTAGATATTTTGTTGATGATGTCCGTATGGTTGGTTGTGATGGTTTACTTAAGTAAGTTAGCGACTCTCCGGCAAATTGCCCTGTTTCACTTGTACCTACCTATTACATTTTACTCTATATTTGTACTAACATTTTTGAGACTGTTTCGTATTCCTGACACGCAAGTGTATGACTTAATTTTTGAAAGTACTTAAACCCAAACAGTCGAAAACTTTCAGTCAACTTCCTTCAATATTTCAAATAGTGTTATATTTGTTTATACTCGCGCGTCAGGAATACGACACATTCAAATGCTTGCAATATAATGTAGGTACAGAAACTTCTTTATCCTGTCATTTTCATAAAATAGCCGATTGATTCTTCCAAGTCGGGTTGTCAGTGAATGAGTATTATGATTGTGTGTATTACTTGATTGTAAAATTTTGTACTAAATCTAAGTGGTGGGCCCTTAAATTGTATTTAATACTCCTTAACTGTTATCGTTTGTGTTGTGAGCACGGTTCGCCACGCTGCGCCGGCGCACCCTGCGCGGCGGAGGCGCGTGCGCGGCCGCGGGTACGCACGCACGTTCGAGCGACCCGCGGCCGCGCGACCTGGCCGCGCACTGTGTTGTGACCTCCAGCAATAATTATGATGACAGGTAGACTCCTCGTCGCATCCGTCTTACTCTGTTGCGAACGTTTCAAAGAGACATTCGCAACGTTTTCATACGTAACTTTACGACTACATTGTATAAGTGTAATTTCCTTAGTGTTTTTCATTGCCATTGGTTACCAAAAATGACAGGATTTTTATTGAAACTATTGTGAATATATTTTAGAAAGAATACTCTCGTTAGAAAATTGAGAAAACCATTTTGAAGGGGCTCATATTGCACATCGAATTGTTAAATCGTTCCTCATGTTGAGAGTGTCTCAGAGTCGTTTCTCGATTTGTCTAATGTAAGATATATAATTGTAATATATTATTGTTTAAGCCGTTGTGTCGAAAATAACAAGAACAGGAATAATTTTGTGAAACAATGGCACAAAGAATGAACATAAATATTATATATATTATAGAAACAGAAATGTGGCTATAAAAGCAATTTTTATAATAAATATTTACTGTTGAAGAACCTCCGATTTTTTATTCCGATTTATTACCCCTGGTTTTTCTAACTCAAAAACACTACACGCCTATGAAAAATTACAAATCATGAAAATGTAGTTTCGCATAATTTTAAGTTCCAGCAGAAAGTCTTTTTTGAGGACTGAACAAAAATGCAATACAGCAACTATTTCCTCACATTTAGCAGTCACTACATATCAACGGAAATTCATAAAAACATGCAATCGTCACACGCCATCATGGTGCCTCGATTGTAATAATAACAAGTGCAGACAGACTATCCACAGACAATTTTGTATTCATACACAATTTTAAATTCATTTACATATTTAGCAATTAAATAAGCACACGAACTTGAGTCAAAAGATTGCCACCATACTCCGCTGTGAACGAACACCGTAACGTAAAAACGACACGCAGCGTCTTCGTAGCGCTACGCTGTGTCTACGCTAGCCTACGCGGATTAAACGCAGCGTCTACGCGGGTCTACGCGGAGTCAGCGCAGCATCTACGAGGGCCTACGCGGTGTAACCGCCAAGTGGCGCGGCGTCTACGTATTGCTACGCGGGGGGCTACGCCAGCCTGCGGGGATTAATCGCAACGTCTACAAAGGCTTACGCGGTGTAAACGCCGAGCGGCGCGGGGTATACGTAGCTTCTACGATACACGTCTACGACAGAAATCCTAACCTAACATAGTTAAATTGTTGGGTTGATTGGGATATAAATTGGGTTCGATTCCCACCCAGGACAAATGTTTGTGTGATGAGCACGAACATTTGTTCTGTGTCTGGGTGTAATTTATCTATAATATGTATGTATTTAGAAATATATATGTATGTTTACCAGCTGTTTAGTACCCATAACACAAGCTCTTCGCTTAGCTTGGGACTAAATGGCGTTGTGTGAAAAGTTGTGGAATATTTATTTATTTATTATTTATTATTGTCAAAAAAATATCTAAATTATTGGCTACATTATTTCGCAGAGTATTAAAATTATACCTCTTAAAATTAACTACTAAAATTGTTGCCATGATGAGCCTACTAGACTAGATTGAATTAGGAATAAGCTCTCCTTTTGGAAAGATTGGAGAAACGAATATTCAACAGTAATAGCTGTTGATGAACTAAGAAGGAAAAATTAAAAACGAAACATTCTACTTTCGTTCTGTCCTAATAGTAAGGGGAAGAACCTCAAAACACATATTTTATAAGACCGTGAGAATGTCAAACATCTGCTTTTCTTGAAATATTCAAACCTATCATACACTTTTCGCCTCAAAGTGAGATATTTCAGGTCAAAACAGCTCACCCCTATCACATCACATGGGACTGTAAAATAACCGACTTAAAGTGATTGTACTACCTAGATTTAAATCTCTGACTATCCCGTCTAGAAATACAGGTGTCATGGTTAAAGCAAAATATTACAAAAATAACAGTTATTTCAGGAACAAATACTGAAGTATTTTTAATACAATAATAATGACTATAATGAGGTACCATCAGACATAAAGGACGTTTACGCCCAAGGATTAAAACTCAACATTATAGAGTTAAGCCCTCTTCATTATATCGGAAAAATGCTTATCGAGAAAACCTTTTCAGTTGCAATTTATATAACACAACAAGTTGAAAATAATCGATTATTAACAGTACCTACTTGCACGAGGTTGCAAGTGAGTAGGTAGCATTGAATTAGAAAAGCCTAATTCAATGGTAGGTAGCTAGAAATTGCACGGCATAAATGCACGTCAAACCGTTGGTGCTGTCCAAAAAGATTTAAAAGACTATAGAGCGGGCATGTCAAGGAAATGTCATAGAAAAACTTTGATCCCATGTCTCTGTAACGCCATCTAGAATAATATATGAATATTGGAGCGGCAGCGGAGCGTACTACAGAAAACTCATAGACTTGTATCCAGCAGGACACACTTTTTCGGACGAAAATTTTGTTCGTGATGTCCGGTCTATAGGTATTGAATGTCATAATTATTTAATGTATCTTTTTTTTTCTCTTTCCTGATAAAAGGGCGATTCCAATAAACTTACACTCTCCCCTATATTAAACTGTATTCCTAGTAAAATACCTAGTCAGCTACATCAGAAGACGTCCTTGGGATGTACTTGCTGTACTTTCTAATAATTGACCCACGGACGACCGCTGTGTTGTTGATACGGCTAATTCTGTCTCGCAGTGCTTGATTTTTTCTATATATGAGTAGATATTAATTTGGCGCGTCTTGAGGCAAATCCAACTGCCTGTGTATAGGCGTGTTTATGTTTGTAAATGCTGGGTGCGTTTACAAACATATGAAACAGTGACGGGACTCTTTAATAACGGACGGATGGAGGTAGTTTATCAGCTAATGTACTTTCTAGTCCCCGGTGTACAGACGCCAGCACATAAACTTACCCCAAACTGCAAATTTCCTTAATTGAACATGAACATTATTGTGTTTAGAATAAAGTTGAAAGCCTATTAAAGAAATTTGACACATTGGGGTAGGTTGATGTGCTGGGGTCTGGACACCGGGGATTAGAAAGTTTAAATAAATTTACTTACACTTATTATTAAAATATGTTTGTCTCAGTTTTTTTGTCACGTATATCCTTTGGCATTAGCCACAACCCGGTATATGTTCTTTCGTTCGTTTTTTTTTCTTTGAGAATACAGGAATGAAAAAAAAAATATTTATTCAATTTTCTCATCCTTCTTTTGTTGCGTTCAATTCTAGAAGTCTGCGAAATTGGATTAAAAACAAGTGCCCATGTCATTTCCACAAGCGAAATAATTAGTAACAGGAAAATCTGCTTTTAGTATTACGCGATCTATAAACTTTACTTTTTTTCGCTAATTGATAGATATATATCTGCGTTAATGAGTTTAATAGATCAATAAAGATACACTATCATTTCTGGGGTTTCACGATTAGAAATTAACATTTAGGTAGGTATTTATAACATACCCACAAAACTAGTGCGTTTAAGAACTTTATACTTCTTTTATATTTCAAAGACAAAATAAGAATACGAAAAAAAAAGAAATTAAAAAAAAAGTATTAAGTTGAAATTATTAAGTTTTGTTTGGTGAAGGTTAACATGGGGAAACCTGGACTTATAATAAAAAGTCTGGAATCGCAAGCCTGCCTTCAAGGCGCCTCCTCTGTGCGAGAATAGGCATTTGCGTAACAGTATGGCAATAACAGGCTAGTTTATCACAGTCTAAAAACCTACAGTCGTCCGACGAAGCCGTCTAGACAGGGCAATAGTGCGGGGTGTGAGGGGCGAGACTCGGGAAAGCCGCTCCCGAACTGCGAACAAAACGATGCTCGTAGTTCGTGAGGTATTATTCAGGGCTAACGCGTGTAGACGTTGTCGGCATTTTTCCAGAGATCAAAGTCGTCGTTCTACTGTATTAATATTTGTACTGTGTTGTTATTAAAGTATCTTGATAATCGTGATAGGTTCGCGTTTGACCACTATCTCCCATAAAAATACAAGCTAATAGTTCTTAAGTAAATCATCTAAACTTCTGAACCTTTGCAAGAATTAAAACTATAGATATTTCTGTCATAAAATATTTATTAACAAAAACTGGCCAGACTTGGTTTATGGTAGTGCGCATCGTATATCAACAAAGATAACATTTTTAGCATATCATCCCTAAAAAGATGCGTGAAACAATTAGTATTTAAAATACTACAATAAAAAAATAATAAATACTTATAATACATTCAGGATCTGCGCAAGACTGAGCACTTATTTTATGCCCTGCGTTGAACCAACTAGCGCCATCTGTTGGCAACATTTGTAAGTTAATACTCTGACGTAGGACGTTCAACTTTTTATTGAAATCTTGCATCATTTCTTTGGTTCTGTGTCGACAGACATTGCCTGGACTCCGTGAAGAGTTCGCTTGTGCTTCCACATATCTCCTGATCGTCTGTGAACAATAAGGAGTTGAGCTCATACAATTTGTCAAAGATGAGAGATTATTTTCTTCAAATACCCACTCCTTGTTTAGTGTTGTTGTTAGTGACTGACGGGCATCCCACATGCAAAAAGTGAAAGACCCGGAACAAAGTAAGTACTTAAGTAACTGTAGGCCATATTTATAAATATTAGTTCCGTGCATGGATTGAACCCGCGACCCGTAACACAGAAAATGAAGCGCTCGGTTGCCGCGTTACGGTGCCAGTGGGCATTAACGCACGATGCATGTCAATGCTTTTCTTTATTGGCCAGGATAAGCAGAAGGAATAGAATGATATCTGCCTCTTTGATAGTTTATTAATGTACTATACCTACTACAACAACTACAGAATATTCGCAGCGATTGACCAGCCCGTCAATGTTCTTTTACCAATTAGTTGAAAATTAACCGTTTTGTAAGAACAATCCTGGATATTTTTGTGAAATGAATCCTTAAAGAGAGTTTAAAGGTGACTCCTCAATTCAAACTTTTGATAGTCACTTGGAGTAAAGCAGTAGCAAAGGTAAAGATAGAGATTAAAATATATTCTATAGATATAAGTAGTATTCAAAAAATCATCTGCGCACGCGAATTGTAAAAGTCAAATCAACAAAATATTTGTAGTGTTAGTGAATGAATACGTAATTAAAGTTACATTCATCTTAAAATGCGTAAACATTCCTTACATTTTATATTTTTAGACTATTGCCAGTAAAAGGTAGTTAATATATAATTAATAAAGAGGAGGCTTGTAGCTGTGTTAATATGTAGGTACATATTAACACAGCTACAAGCCTCCTCCTCCAGCCACACAGGTCGAAATACACTGGATAAAACACTGGTATTCAGCTGCATTTAGTCAGCATAGAATAGAATAGAACAGAATACTCTTTAATGTAGGTACACCATAAAACTTACAAATTATATTAAGGGCTACATAGGATAGGGGGGGATGAGGGTTAGACTGGACATAGTTTGCTAGGCAGATAAATAATTCAAATTCAAATCTACAGAAATCCAGAAATTTCGTCTCAGAGTCTAAATTCACGGGCATAATTCTCACAAAAAGTAAGTAATCAGTTATTCATACATTTTCGTCGAGTACATATGCAACAGCTGATTTTTTGTCGCAATTTCCGAGTTGGTCCCAGCCCTGAAAATTTTGCCCATGATTACAAAAACAACCTGTACCTATATTGTGCAGTTTCATAAGCACTATTTAGATAGTAAGATTTTTTACCTACATGGCACAAAACTCTTGTAAAAACTCGGAAGGTGCGCAACGATGAAGGGCCATAGTTAAGTTTTTGTAAGGACTAGTGCAGGTAGAAATCCCACAATGGCACAACTTATTTCGGTCGGAAGGTAGATAAGCTTTGAGGTAGGATTCTTTGTGCATTCTTTGCCTACCCTAGAATTGCTTTAGCGTGAAGTATAGAAATACGGGTGATTACGGGTAATGTTAATGACGTCATCATTATCATCTGCCTAGCCATTTTCCAAGGGTTAGTAGGTCGACCTAAAATACCCAGATAAGATGAATCTTACCTGAAAGCAGTTCCACAAATGTCACACTCGTGGGGTTTCTCGCCGGTGTGGATGAGGGTGTGCACGGTGCGAGCATATGGTCTTCTAAAGGCTGCTCCGCATATGTCACAGCGGTAAGGTCTGAAAGTAGATTTGAAGTTAAAACCAAATTGTGACTGTTGCATTAGAAATGGGATGCGCAGAATGCGGGATTTATTTGAGATGGTTCGGTATGAAAGAGTACTCGCCTATTATTCTCCATACGGAACTAGCATAATAGCTATATTTTTATACATAAATAGCATATTTTTTATATTTTAACTAAGTAGCTATTCCAGGAACCTTCGTTCCGCCTTGAAATTTTTATTAGTTTAAGTACTTACGTCCAGTCTCAGTCCTACTGGATATACACACAATATTTAGAATTAGTCAAGCCGTTTCGGAGGCGTTTTGTTACAAACACTCTGACACGAGAATGTTACATATTAGAATAACTTGTAAGTTTGACGTTTAATAGTGTTTTATTGAAATAAAAAATATTACCTATATGACGACTGCCGGTGACACCGCGACGCGACGTAATTTAGAGATTAAGGGCCCGGACACATGAACACGATACGACATCTTGTCGTACCACGATGCGGCGCGGCGTCGTTTCACGATGCGACGTCGCGTCGTGGGAATCTACGACGAGCATCGTAAAAAACTACGTCGCGACATCGTAACGTGCCACGATACACGGCACGACGCCGTCGATACAATGCAGGGTGAATTGTCGCAGTTAATTTCGAGAAATAAACCGCACTAGACGCGTATATCGTATTATCTTCTGAGTTTCTGTCTTTTCTTTAACCGTCTTCTTAACAACAGCAGGAGCAGGACGCGTCTAGTGCGGTCCATTTCTCTAAATTAACTGCGACAATTCACCCTGCATTGTATCGACGGCGTCGTGCCGTGTATCGTGGCACGTTACGATGTCGCGACGTAGTTTTTTACGATGCTCGTCGTAGATTCCTACGACGCGGCGTCGCATCGTGAAACGACGCCGCATCGTGGTACGACACGACGTCTTATCGTGTTTATGTGTCCCGGCCCTAAGGGAAGGTTCATATCTGACGGAACATGCGCCGAGCGTTTGCGACAATGTACATTGTCGCAAACGCAGTACGTTACGTGATACGTTAGTGCGTCGAGGTACCTCGACGCACTAACGTATCATCTGTTGAGTGTGAACCGTCAAGTGTTTTTCTATACATTTGTCTGTTCTGGCGTTACGCGACCGATAATACGCGACGCATGTTCCGTCAGATATGAACCTTCCCATAAGGTAGTCTTTTTTGTCATTGTTTCCAAAATTTGACATTCTCGATTAGCACAGAATTGATTATTACTCTTTCTGTAGTGTCACCACCTAAATTTACGCATAGTAACTTTTCTTTTTAAGCTACTGACATATATTGTTCAACAGTAGGTGAGTTTATCGCTAAAAGTGATCTCTTACAGTTACAGACAACCTTTGGATGGAATTGATAGAAAATAAGAAAATTAATCTAGTAATTTATGAACCTTTAAATATCATTCATACCTGCATCTTTAGAAGTTATAATTATTTAGAGCAAAGAGAAATCAAAATCAAGAGTCATTGATGCAAAATAGGCCGAGGATCAGCACTTTTTAACCTTTTGAACGCCAGAGAATAAACGTATCGCCGTAGATAACCCTGACGCCAGGACACTTTTTCTGTCAAATGACCTTCTTAAAATTAAAACACAAAGGTAATGATTAAATTGATTATTTTATAATATGGTGCGACGTGTATTTTGTCATATAATTGTGACGTTGGCGTTCAGGGTAAGATTTCGTTTGTCACATATATGTGACAATGGCGTTCAAAAGGTTAAACGTTAAAAATACATAAGACAGTCCCCAAATAGCCCGCCCTTTGCCACTTCCCAGTGTTTTTTTCTGGGAAGAAGAAGTACGGAATAAACTCAACCCAGCAACACGTGTCTGATAATTTAGAAGAACTTGAATTGACTGGCCTGTTGGTCTAGCTCTAGTAATTCGTGCCCCTGACTACTATGCTGGAGGTTGCGGGTTTGATTCCCACCCTGGACAAAAGTTTGTGTGATGAGCGCGACACTTGTTCTGTGTCTGTGTGTAATTTGTCTATATAGGTACTTACAGTACAATTAGTTATCATTATAAATCAATACAAATTAAATAATTTACAGCATGTTAGCCAGCACAATCCAATATACATTCCAATATACATAATACTAGTAATAACAGAGAAAATGCTTAAATAATAAAAAATAATTCGTGGAATCCAAATACTGGACTACATCAAAATATTTTTGTTAATTATACATAACATAGCACATTGAAAATGTAAATGGGCGTTATGTATATGTACCTATATGAAAATATTTTGTTTACTAAAATAGTGAAATTTTCTGCTGCAATTGCAATCATATTCTCTCACTATTAGCGTTCACGAGTTTCGAGTATCAATCCCGGGCAAATTAACGTTTCGCTGTATTTACCAGTGATATTTTTGGTAATAAAATCGTTGCGTTACCGAGGTAATGGATGAAATAATAGCAACAAATAGTCGATACCTACAAATAGAAGGTACTTATTGATAAATTCGATTAGGTTCTCTATACCTTATCTAAATTTTCTTCACAATACAATACACAGTAGTAAAAGTAGTTAAACAGATTTTTTCCTTCAGGATTTTTTTTTAAATTAATCTGATATCTTCTTCGTATCGTGTGGTTAGTAACTAACCTGGTGTCAGAGTTTCAATGCCGTCCATGGGCCTCTGACTTGGCATCACATGCCGTCGTGACATATATCTCTCAGGCATGCCGGTTTCCTCACGATGTTTTCCTTCACCGTTTTTGAAGCAAGTGATAATTATACAATCCGCACATGAATCCGAAAAGTCAGAGGTGGCCTTGGGTTCGAACTCGAGACCTATGATTTGGCAATCCGCCGGTCACACCACTAGGCTATCACTGCTACTCCGATATAATATCACGCTTATTTCTCCCGAAAGCTTAGGCAGAGAAAACCTCCTTATATCTCAGTCTTATGTCGCCAGTTTTCTTTAAGTTCTAGGTATGTAAAAAAAGGCCAAACCTATTGCCACTGTCCGGGATCCAGGCTAGACTGTTACTGGGAAATCCTAGACAAAAACATCCATTAACAGTCACTAGACCAAAAAAATGTGAAACTTTTCTAAAATAATTATTTTATAAGTAGATATGTAAAGGTTGCCTGAAATAATTATAATATAAGAGATCGCTTTAAGCAATAACGCGGCCTATTATAACACCCTATGTTGCCCTCTAAGAGTTATTATTTGTAAGTTTTATAGTTATAATAAATAATAATACCAGCCCGTTACTGTCTACTCGTACAGATAAGGCTCGAGCATTGATCACCACGCTTGCTCAAGGCGGATTGGCGATTTCAAACTTATATCCTACTATATCCTACTAATTATAAACGCGAACGTTTGTGAGGATGGATGGATGGATGGGTGTTTGTTACTCTTTCACGTAAAAACTACTGAATGGATTTTAATAAAATTTGGTATGCAGTTAGCTGACACCTTGGATTAACACATAGGCTACTTTTTATCCCTGTATTCCCACGGGAACGGTACCTACGCGGGTGAAACCGCGGGACGACTGCTAGTTAACTATTAGTCCAGGTTAGGTTTCCTCACGATGTAAATAAGTTTTAAGTAGGTACCTATAAGCGTGTTCTATTTTATATCTTTACACTTAAGTAGGTATATTGAGCATGACATGGATAGCGCCATCTATCGTAGGTTTGATTTACATTTTGTTAGTTTTAAACTATCATAGCGCTCAGGAAGTGAGGGGTACCTAAGTATTAACTAGAACGTTTTGGAGTTCTTAGACAACGTAGTATACCTATTATACACGAAATAGCTTGTTAAATAATAATCATCATCCTAGCCTGGCCTTTTTCCAAGTACGTTGTCGGCTTCCAGTCGGCTTCCAGATGCCGCTGGATACCAGTGTTTTACATGGACCGATTGCCTATCTGACCTCCACAACCCAGCAACTGGTAGCACAATTATTATACCCCTTGGTTAAGCTGTTGGTCAGACTTTCGAACTTCTGACTACACTGTCAGCCGGGACCAATGATACCTACTTATTATAAGTAAAAAGGTGTAGATAGGTTACCTAAACAACATTCGATCTTCAAAAATGGCGACAAACGCACGCACGTGTCCGTTGGGGCGCGACGCCACACAGGTAAAGTGTGGCTAGTTAGCCACATTTTAACGTATCACTTGCTGAGCGCATATACCCTATCTACACCTTTTTACTTATAATATCATTGGCTGCGTGCTTCACGGATTGATCTTGATATAATATTCCACAACTTTTTTCACATAACGCCATTTAGTACCAAGTTATGCTTGAGAGCTTGTGTTATGGGTACTAAACAGCTGATAAACATACTTATATATTTCTAAATACATACCTACATATTATAGATAAATTACACCCAGACACAGAACAAATGATCGTGCTCATCACACAAACATTTGCCCTAGGAGTCAGGGCTAACTAGACCAACAGGCCAGTCAAAATAATGATATATTAATGATCATCCATCATCTGCAAGTGAAGCTTAACCTCATGCCGCTGTTATTATTTTATCCACAAGCCCCGCTTTAAAGTATTCTACACAACGAATGAAAAACAACAACTTTAGTCGTCATCTAGACCTTATCGCAATTACTAAAAACAGCAATACAAAATCAAAGCAGCCGCACTAACGAATCGAAGTGAATAAAACTACGTCTGGGTGTAAAACAAAAGGATTGTATGACGATAACCTTTGGTCTGTGTGAATGCGTGCGTGCTCACGCAAGCGTGCTGCGGCAGTGAACGTCTTAGGGCACGCCGTGCACGCGAAGGGTTTTTCGCCAGTGTGAGTCCTGCGATGATCGTCACGCTCCACCTGCCCCCAACACCATTCCACATACATTATCATACGGAAAAAAGTACTGGGAACTATCTGCGTCCATCCTATATTAAATAGCGCGTGCAATGAGCGTTTTTGCGATTACTTAGGGTCAACTCACACCAAAAGAGCGTCGAAGCGCAGCGCAGTTTCAGTTTCATATGAATTTTAACTTTATTTTCATTACTATAATACTTATTATCGCATGAGAAATTCGAACGAGTCACGCGGATGCCCGCGGCGCCACGGGAATTCCGGCGAATTCCATAAACGGTGCATGGCATGCGATAATAAGTATTATAGTAATGAAAATAAAGTTAAAATTCATATGACACTGAAACTGCGCTGCGCTTCGACGCTCTTTTGGTGTGAGTTGACCCTTAGTCGGTATTTGTGTTCTTTACTTAGGTACACGGCGTAATTTAAAGTTTTGTATCAATTCATAGAAATGTGTACATTGGTGCTGTTTTGAATTAGTTAGGTAACTACATTACGTCTTACTCATTCATATAATATAACGATGGTATTCCCCGAAAGGTACCGCGGCATATATATACATATATAGGCATGTGTTTAGGTACAGACGCCAGCACATTATGCTTCACCAAACTATGAAATTTTCCCAATTGAACATGAATAAACCTTTTGTAATAAAGTAAAGATTGTCACATTCATCATCATCATCATCATTTCAGCCATAGGAAGTCCACTGCTGGACATAGGCCTCCCCTATAGATCTCCAATAAGACCGGTTGGAAGCGGCTCGCATCGAGGTCGTCTGTCCACCTTGTGGGTGGACGTCCTACGCTGCACTTGCCGATACGTGGCCTTCCCTCGAGAACCTTTAGACCCCATCGGTCATCAGTGCTCCGTGCTATGTGCCCTGCCCACTGCCACTTCAACCTGCTAATCCACTGGGCTATGTCGGTAACCTTGTTTCTTCTACGGATCTCCTCATTTCACACACACACACGCACACACTACACACACACACACGTGACACACACATTGTCACATTGGGGTAGCTTAATGATTAGTTACTGTAGGTACCTAAATATATTTCACCAGTTATATTTAAGTCCCATGTAATAAATGGCGGAATCAACCGGGCACAAATACCTACCTTCGGGTAGCTGCAAAGACAATCAATACCTAGGTAGCTGCTATGAAATGTTTGATGGAAAAACCTAGCTCAGCAGTAATGCCTACGAGTGCAGACCACTACACGAACCAAGTAGTCTGTCTTAGGTACTCGAATACTTACCTACGTCATAAAGCGATCTGTTCTAAAGCTTTATAAAACTTTGCACAGTACCTAGGTACCTACAACTCTTCTCTGTCAACTTTTGTTATCAATGTCAGGACCTCGTAATTAGGTTTTTATGTAATCTAGCTGCGTCTTTTTCCGTTAATTAGGTATTGAAATAACAAACAACTGCTCTAGGTTCGGATAACTAAAAATATATTTTTCCCAAACATTTTATGTTCCTTTTTAAGCAACTATCTATCAACTTAATGACCGCGTCGATTTTCGATGGATTCTGGTCAACAAATCAAAAAAGCCAAAACGCAAGTTAACCTTTATGAGTAAGTTTTTAAGTTAGTTTTTTAAAAAAGATGACTATTTACAATCAAATCATGTAGCTACCTTGACTTTGAAGGCTTTAGGACACAAGTCGCAGGGGTAAGGCCGCTCTCCCGTGTGCATGCGCATATGGATGGCCAAGTGACCCGATTGGTTGAAGCGACGTCCACACACTCGGCATGGGTAACCCTGGAATATGGAAACGTAATTAGTAACATCATCATTTGCCAAAAAATTATTTTAACTTCCAGTATTTTACATAAAGACTAGAATTCCCGAAGTTGATTCATAAACATTACTTCTGTCTTCATACCTTCGCGCCATCACGAGGTCGAATAATCTGACTTCCACAACCCAGAGCATGGGTATCATGATACCCGTTTGTTACCCAGGAGGCCAGACATTCGAGGTACAGCCTACTCGTACCTAACGACTGTCGAAGATCTACACAATGTCAATCGGGACAAACGGCTTAACTTGCTTTCCGAGCCACGGTTTTGATATATAAAATGAAGTGTCACCCATCCACCAACATATTTTTCATCGAAACAGAAATAAGGAAGTGAATGTGTATAGGGGTCTATTTTTTAATAAGGCCAAAAAAAATTGGGCTGCATCCGTACCTGTTACTGATCATATTTGCGTAATCAAAAGTAAAAAAAACGAACTTTAATTTTTAAATATGCCATTATTTAGTTAAACTTAAATAACGAAAACAGCTGTTGGAGGCGGAGCATGCTTGAGCGAGATCACGCGAACGTGAGCGAGAGATGACGATTAATGAATACTAGGTACTATGTCATGAAAAGCCCGAAGGTACAATATTTCCATAAATTAGGTGACTTTTTGGGATATACTTAAACAATCGCTAATAACTTTGCTGTTTAGGAGTATTAAGGCGCAGATATACGACTTTTGATGATTTTATATTGAACACACGTCTAAACTTCTAGTCTTATTTCTTTGAAAAAAATATATGTTATACTAGACAATTTTATTCATAATTTGATATGTGAAAATGTGAAATTATATTTTAATAACAAAGTGTAATTAATTTGTAAAGTATTGTCTAACTTGGACAAAAAAACGATGATCACGCAAAAACTATGGGGCGTATTTACATGAAACTTTAATCATTATTAAAGACAATTTAATGACCCATATTTTAGTATACGGCTTTTATTTGTATTGTGTTTGATAAATCAAGGTGGGTTGTTTTTTCGAATAATCTGGGTGTGCGTTGAAGCGGGGCTCTGTCGGGCGACGGGCGGCAGTGTATCGCTCAAGGACGCGGGCAGTTAATGTCGCCTTAATAATTGATTCTTTACAAATGTAATGAGAAGACCGTCTAGAATAAGCCCCTTAAGTATTTTACTAATTAAAAGAATAGTGGTGTATACTTGAATAGACCGTCGTCGTATGATTCCGATTGGGTATTAGACTATCGCCACGCTCTATGAAAGGGAACCCTTCTTAGAAACTCTAAGAGCGTGACGATAATGTTATGTCCCCTAACAGAATAGTAAAAAAAGACATAGGCTTTTAAAACTAAGAAATGTAATGCAGATTCTTCTTTAAATTCAGGTACCAGGTATCTATGCTATCTTAATACTAGCTGCCTATCAAACTTCTTTCGAAATTAGAATCAATTTAAATTAGGCTGTTATAAAAATAGTATACATTCCTTTCTCAAACCTACTGAATATACACACAAAATTTCGTATGAATCGGTCAAGCCGTTTCGCAGAAGTTTTGTTACAAACAATGTGACCCGCGAGTTTTAAGTAGGTATGAGAAGAAACATTAGGTATCCTATATGGAGAAAAGATTTTACAAATTAAATACTCAACAGATAAAAAAACACCTTTATCACTGAGTGACATAAACTAAGTATATTTTATTTACAAAACTACTTGGGGTGAAGGGTTCCTATGTTAAAGTTTTAAGGGAAGGTACAAAATACGAATCACGCGGACAAAGTCGCGAGTGAAGTGCTAGTTAGATAAAGGTAAGTGAGTAAGTAAGTTGACAGTAGGTACACCATATTTGTCTGTTGTTTATACGAATCAAGCAACAAGCATACAAGCAACAAGCATAGCAAGCAAGCAAGCAATGCACGCAAGTAGGTATTGCATCCAAGTACAGACGCCAGCACATCAAGTTACCCCAATGTGTCAAATATCTTTGATCGTTTTTCAACTTTATGTCAAGCAGAATAAGGTTCATATTCAATTGGGAACAATTGCCACATTGGGGTAACTTGATGTGCTGGCGTTCTGTACCTAACTAGGTACTAGATTTTAGTTGACATCATGTTGTATCAGTGGCCAAGACCTCGCCTCTCATAAAACATAAAAATTGAACAAAAACGGACCAACAATTCCAACGCTGAGGCATCCAGAGTGATGTAGGTATAGTATTCATGTTCGGATGTGCGATGATATTTAAATTAAAAAAATCCACAGATCTTTTACAAAATATGACTATATATAACAGCCAATTACGGATGTATAATTTATTACCTAGACAATGCATCGGAAACAAATGCGCCTTTCCACCCTGTATTGATGACAAGTCTCCATCTCCTCACTTACGCGTAGGTAGCACGGGTAGTAGTACCTACGGCATGTGTAGTAGGAGGTAGACCGTGCACCAAATACCATCTAATCACATTAGTAGCATTAACTTATTTCAGTTGTGCGTGGGTGATCCGCGCACGAAGTAACAGGAAAACGATTCCTATTGGATTAAATGCTATTGATATTTTATTCTTAGGAGGATGTCTTTGCTAAGCGCTAACAGCCACACGTGTCAATAAAAAGTTAAATGCTATGCTTACTGCAGTCGGACTGTGGGATCCATCTCGATCTAGATATCGGAAAGTATTTAAAGTCGTTGGTTCTTTATGTAATACTAGCAGACTTCACGTGGTTTCACCCACGTAGCTCCTGTTCCCGTGGGATAACAGGAATAAAAAGTAGCCTATGTCATCCGGGAATACTGTAGCTTTCCACCAGTGCAATAATTTTTAAAATTGGATCATTAGTTCCGAAGATTACCCCCTACATACAAATTTACAAACTTACAAATTTTACCTCTTTATAATATTAGTATTAGTATAGATAGATGAAGATCCTTGATAGTCGTCATGGGTTTTTAAAAACCCGATAATGACACAACCAGTTAAAACATTAAAAATACCAAAAAACTAGCCTACAAAAATTTAAGAAGCAAGTGAATTCGGTCAAAGTCTAGTAATAAGATGTAGTTGAAGATCGATAGCCTAAAATAAAATCTAGTTATAGTTTATTCTAACTACAGTCAACATGAGTAATTCTCAGTAGGTAAGTAGCTATACCTATTGAGTGGAAGGAACATAATATTCGCTTTGACCGACCGACACCATGTCTGTATGATGTGTCAAAATTATTCAACGGTCTTTTCCAAATTTTTACGTTTTTTTCTGACATCATTTAACTTATCAAAATCAAAAGTCATTTATTCAAATTAGGCTGAGGATCAGCACTTTTTGAACGTCGAAATTACATAAGACAGTCCCCCAAAAAGCCCACCCTTCGCCACTTCCTAGTGTTTTTGCTGGGAAGAAGAAGTGGCGGAATACACCTCCCCAGCAACACATCTGTCTAATAAGTTAGAAGAACTAAAACTATAAGTTAGAAGAATTAAAACTGAAAATTACCTACCATAAGAAAATTATAAAGTAATTGCTGTACAGTTTAAAAATATAATAACGTCAGGAAAATCTTAGGAAAATCTGGGTTCAGGATTTTGAGCCGACAACATGATTTCATCCCATGTTGTAAGGATGTGCGACAATGCATTTTTTTGTCTAATTTTTAGTGTTTACTTGTAAGTACAAGCAAACAGTTCTCTAAATGCTCTTTCTACCCATTCTCATTCGAATAAATACAGAAATCAGTGTCTACTACAACAACGCGGTAAAATAAAGCAAGCGGCTTGGTTGTATAACGTACAGGCTTAGTGACTTTGTGCATTTTCTTGTGCGTGTGCAGCGCGCACATGCTGCCCAGCACTTTGTCGCATTCCTCGCATACGTAGGCCATCAGAGGAGCGCCCGGGGGTCTGTCCTCGCCCCGTTTGTGACGATATAGTTCCCTGTGAAACAAAATTTTAAATGGGATATAAGTATAACAATTTTTTTGTTTTAGTCCCTCATCTAGATTACAAGAAAATATTCGACACATATTTTTGTTTTTTTCACGTAATCAAAAAATAACGGCGATAAATCGAGTCAAAATGTCGCATGATGTCAGCAGCCAGTACAGTTTATACTTGATAATGGCGTAACAAACCCCCTGTCATCAACTTTAATGCGCTTAATCTAAGCAGTTTTCCATCAATTTGGAAAAGAAAAAAATATGTGCCGAATATTTTCTTGTAATCTTGTAATCTAGCGGGACTAAAAACTAAAATTTTGTCGAATAGCCCATTAGAACCTATATTTAAAGCTGTTAAAAGCGTTAAATAAGTCGACTTAACATAGGAACTATAATTTAGTTTCATCGTTCAGAGTTCCAATAAAATAACGGCAAGTATAATTATATAATAATCAAGACTATGGGCCTACTAGCGCCATCTACCGAGCGAAAGTAAAAGGGCCTTTGTTTAGAATTTTAGTGGATTCTGAAGATGGGATTGTAGCGCGTTTGTTGTGGATTATGAGCTATCCTACTTACCTATAAATGTCTTAAATATAATCTTAGCCTATAGTAAGGAATTATTTGTTTACCGACTACAACAAAAGAAGGTTCTCAATTCGTTTATTACGCGATTGCTCCACCAATTATGAATTGAATAATAATAATAATAATAATAATCGTTTATTTATAAGAAAGGGCACATTTACAATAAGATAATAACAGTTACAATAGAGCACATTTGATTTTTTGCCTGAACTAGGTTGAACCTGTGTTTCAGGCTACAAGGCATATAAATATCTACTTAAAACAAATAAATTAACATTTCGCACCCCCAGTGCGACAAAGGCGTAAGAAGAAAATGCTAACTTTACAGGAGAGCAAAAAAACTGTTTGGTCTGGTATATCTATTTAGTATTTGATCTTATGATCTTTTGTTATATACCATTAAATAGCAAAAAAATTCCAGCTTTTTTTCAACGATATTTCAGATAAATGAAATTGTCGTGTATTAATGATAATTAATATTTTAAGTTTTACACACGTTTTCCTTACTTAATTAAATCAAATTCTCAAATGTAGTACTGTTTACTCTAATCATCGTTTTATAAATTTATTTGGACACTGTAACCGATCGTGGTTATGTCGTTTAGACCATCATAAAATGCAGAGGGTAAACACTACTTACGCCTTTTTTGCTTTATTTTGTTTTATATATGTCATTAAAACCAAGTCGTATTAGAAAGTACGCTTACTAATTTCAGCCTGTTATAGGGAAACAAATACGTAAGTAAGAATAAATATATTTTTTGTCAAATTTAATGTAGTTAAGTAGGATTGTGGACTTTTTATCTGAAAAAATGTAAAACTTATGTGACGCGACTAATGTTTTTTTTGGTATAATGGCTTAATTTTTCATCAGATCTTAACGGAAAAATTAAGAATGGTGTATCTTTATCTGCGCTATACGAAACTGCAATAAAAAAAAGTGACGTATTCTTACTTACGCCTTTGTCGCACTGGAGGTGCGATTTCGTGTATAGTAAAATACTAAAATTATATCTTAAATTTATACATTTTAGATATAATTTTAGTATTTTACTATATACGAAATGTTAATTTATTTGTTTTAAGTACTACCATAGATAGGAAACAGTGTGTAAGCAATTATTTGGTTGGTTCTTTTTTTGTTCGGCATGACATATTTCAGAGGTGGTCCCATATATTTTTTTTTAAATCTGTTGAGTGGTTTGGTTTTAACATCAAAATAACAGGAAATAGTATATTATTCACACAACAAAAAAATAAAAGTCTGAAAATACCTAAAACGAATTTTACAAAAAAATCAACGAACTATTATTCAAGTCGTACTTAGCTACCTAGTCGTTGGCAAATAATAAACTCGTATTAAACCACCAAAGGCAGATTTCCGAAACATGCACACACACATACGTACATACTTAAACTGGGCAGAAACAAAAGCAAAAGGGGTGGGCAGAAACTACAGATCGCCAGCTGCTAAGACTCTTACATATTTCTTTTGCTTCGTTTGCTTCCGAAACTAGAGTGACTAGAATAGAAAAGTTTTTTGTAGATTCAATTATGTACCTGGCTGTGGCAAAAAGTTGGTTACAAGACCCACAGTTCCACATTTTGCTGTTCCCGCTGTTTGTGTACGTTCTCCGGGTATTTTTCGGGGGCGGAGGCCTGTTGCATTCCAAGGAATGGACCTTCAACTCCTCAGTAGACGCATACTGTTGCCCACAGATTTCGCAAGCGTAGCAGACTTCAGGCCCTTGAGATACAGTCGCGTCTGAGATGCAGCTATCCTACAAAAAAGAATTGTAAAGTTTAATTTTATGGTTGGTCATTTCTTTTTCTAGCAGATCAGATTTTTACTCAGAATCAAATTAGACCACAAATGTGCGGGCAGGTAGGGTACCTACAGACGCCAGCACATCAACCTAGGTACCCCAAACTGTCGAATTTTCCCAATGGGCGCTATTTGACAAAATTTTAGATTTTAGTCCCTCAATTAGATTACAAGAAAATATTCGACACGTGTTTTTTTCTTTTTTCACGTAATCATAAAATTTTGATAACCGCGATACATCGAGTTAAAATGTCGCATGACGTCACTAGCCAGTACAGTTTATGCTAGCTAATGACGTTACAAGCCCCCACTCCTCAACTTTAATGCGCTTAATCTCAGCAGTTTCCCATCAATTTGAAAAAGAAAAAAAAATATGTGTCGAATATTTTCTTGTTATCTAGATGAGGGACTAAAAACTAAAACATTGTCAAATTGCCCATTGTTTGTTAAGAATAAAGTTGAAAACCTATCAAAGAAATTTGGCAGATTGAGGTAGGTTGATGTGCTGGCGTCTGTACATAGTGAGTACATAGTGAAAATGCTTAATCTATCTTAGCATAGTATGTTATTTTTTATTTATTTTTTTATTTTACTTTGTTTATTCTAGGTACCTACATCGTATTCACATATAATGTATTTTTTATTGTAAGTATACAAATATTGTAAAAACTATTTTAAAAGAGTAAGTATGGAGTTTCTTGCCCATTCTTCTCCATACAAAACTACCTTTTGGAAGGGGCAACTAGATTCATTAAATTTTATTTAACTTGTAAGTTTAACGTTCAAAAGTGCCTTTTAAATGGCCTAATTGAAATAAATGATTTGACTTTGACTTTGACTTTGACTTTAGTGTAGGTACATGACTGACTATTCATATCTACATAACATAAAATAATAATAATAATTTATTCAAATAATCGGACAACAAGGATCCACAATGTTAGTAACGTAGCTGATATCTAGTGTTAGTACACAAATAAAAATAAAAACAAAGTAAAATTGAGCCACTTTGTACAGAAGATGACCAAGTAACGCCTGATAAAGCAACGCCTGTAATCATTAGAAGTGGTGTACCTAGTACAGGGTAGTAGTAGGTAACACCCACACATTGCCAGTTATGTTTAGGTCCAGGGGCGAGCCTGTTGCCATTAATCGGGCATAAGACCACACTCCGGGCTGCTACTGATAAATAAATAAATATACCACAACCTTCACACACACGCACTTTCGTATTGTGTTTCACACAACGCCATCTATGTCGCAAGCTAAGCTAAGAGCTTGTGTTATGGGTACTAAACACCTGATAAACATACTTATATATTTTTAAACACATACATACATAAATTACACCCAGACACAGAACAAATGATCGTGCTGATCAGACAAACATTTGTCCTGGGTGCATGGGAATCGAACACACGACCTCCGTTATAGCAGTCAGGGTCACTACCAGACCAACAGGCCAGTCAAGTAACTTGTTAGCTGCCCTCTGGAGAAAACACAATAACGCGTTGCCCGACTAGGAGATCGAACTTGAGATCTCGTGCTCAACAGTTTACACTTGCAACTACTTGTACTACTACTACTACTATATTTATAGATTTTTTTTTATTTTTTTAGTATGTTGTTCTTTGTCTTTTGTGTGCATTGCATATCTGTTTAATCTATCTATCTTATTTTTTTCTAAACTACCATAAACCCATTCTTAGTTTACTTGTTCAACATTGATACAGGAATAAGATTTTTATTTATCAGTTAGACGTACATTCTCGTCCAAATAATAATTAGCGGGGTCCTCGATGAAACAGGTCAGCCTGTGCTTATCCAGTGCATCACCATCAGCAAATAGTCCACTACAGAAGTCACAGACGTACATGGTGTAAAGCTTGCGAGACGAGACACTGCCCTTGCCATCGGAGGTGATGCAGCACAATTGTTCTGTAACGTTCAAGGGAGATAGGAGGTACAAAAAAAAACAGTAAAATGTGAAATCATCATCCTTTCCAGCCTGCAGGGCTGTTGCATAAAGCTCCGTTGACAGTTCATGGTGATGTGATGATTACTAGGCAAAGTACCGTGTTCAACGATCAACTGTCAAACGGCTTGATTCGTATTGGCTATTATCAGTGTGTGTATCTAGGAGAGATAAGGCGAAGCGTACCGTACCCCGTCTGTTAGTCACAGTAACTTGTAGTCCACTGAAAGTGCAATCCCATTTTTTTTGTAAATTCTCAGTTAGTCGTAAAAGTTCAGTGTGCAACTTAAATATTCCACAACTTTTCACACAACGCCATTTAGTCCCAAGTTAAGCTTGAAAGCTTGTGTTATGGGTATCTACTAAATAGCTGATAAACATACCTAAATATTTCTAAATACACACATATTATAGATAAATTACACCCAGACACATAACAAATGATCGTGCTCATCACACAAACTATTGTCCTGCGTGGGAATCGAACCATAGCAGTGAGGTTCACTAACTACTAGACCAACAGGCCAGTCAGCAACTGGACGCCGAAGTAAGCACTGGTTATGAAAAGATAGCTATATGCTGTACCTTCTGATGGCACACCTACATTTCAGGAACTCCCACAATCCCATATAATTATCGCAAGTAGCCTTTTCAAACTAACCGCATTGTGGATTTGTGGTCTGTGAACTGCCAGTACTATTAATAAATTCCTGATGAAAACCTCAAAACTTTATACGACCTGTAGCGACATCTATCTCGCCACATACGAACTAATGACCGATATCCTACATCGCGGTATCAGAGTTTTCCGCGCAATTTGAACGTAGGTATACAAGTTCCCGACTACAACCGTCGGGCAGTAGTTAGCCCACCAGACACAACACCCGTCTGGTCGGAGCATACTCCCTTTTCAATGGTGGATGAGGAACTTTACACCCTATTCCTCATACCTCCAAAGACCTAAAGATCGTACCTCAGACCCCATGCTGTGAAGTTACAGAGGCCCGCACATCAAGCTACCCCAATTTGTCTGTGTTTGATCGTTTTTCAACTTTAAAACAATTAGAATAAGTTGCAAGTTCAATTGGAGTAACTCGATGTGCTGGTGTCTGTACTTCTGCTCGCGATTTTTGGGCTAAGGCTGGCTATACGCGGACTACACGTGACAGCCACAAACGCAGTCACCTGACAATAGGTCTGGAGATTACTGGCGTCAACCCTGTGGCGTTTTGTGGTTGTGGTCGGTTTCCCGTGTGTGCCCAGGCTAAAACGGCGGTTGAAAAAGTATCTACTGGATCATCTCCTCATCTTAATCCTAGTGCTCAATTTCTGCGGATCCTAAAGCTGACATCGCTATAAAGACAAGTGCGGGCACAGTGACCTTCTATTTTTAGAAACGTACGTAAGTCCTTTATTATTAAAAATAAAACAATACGTAATATAATCCCTGTTGACTTTACCCGTGGGTTCAACTTCCAGAGCGGTCGATAGCACACGCTCGCACATTCGGCACACAAGCCACTCGGTCTCGAAGTTTTCATTACTGTGAGCTGGCTCTGAAAATAAGAGTTTCTTTTAACTGTAGGACTTTACATTGATCACTACTAAGAACGGACATCTTCGCACGGCAAATGCAGAAGCAGAATCAGGCAGCCTAAAGAAAAAAAATCTTGATTTGAGCCATTTTTGATGTGTGACTTCCTCACCTATTACGTACCTACTTACTAAAATCATGTATCTACTTTAGTCAATATTATGGAATTTATATTGACTAAATTATGCATGATTTTAATATATAGGGAAGGGTCCCTGTTATCTCAAGTAGGAACATATTACCAAAATGTAACAACAAAATTCGAAAAACAAACCTGGTACATTTCTCGTTTCGACTTTGTCATTCACACTGGCTGGCAGTAATGTGCTTTCGGGCTGGTCTATAGAGTTGTTTGAGGCGTGAAGCAATATAGTGTGGTCAAGAAGATCAGCTTCGGTTGTGAATATCTCATGACAGATTACACAAGAATGCAGAGCCAGCAAGTCCGGCCCGGTGTTTTCACTAGTCTGGAAGCAGAGGTAATATTTTAAATATAGCTCGACTTATACTGGTTTGCTTTGTAAATATCCGATATTCTACGGTTCTACCAGTTAAAATAATACCAGGTAAAATAATGGCCTCGTAGCTACACTAAGTACCTACAAATGTATTAATTGGACAAAACCTTCGGGTCCTGGAGTGGCAGTAAAAACTGATTAACAGTATTTTCATCAAGCAGGGTCGGTTCATAGTTAAATAAATTATCCGACTGTATAATGTACAGTTCCGTGTTCTGTTCTATGTTTGTATTTTCTTCAAATAAAGAAGAATTTTCAACATTGAAAAATCTTCCTGAATCGTTTGAATGAAATAAGATTTGACTTTCCACGGTATTCATTATTGCGATAGCGTCTGGTGGATTTTTATGAACATTAGTTAGGGTTTCATTGGGTTCTGTAGTGAAAAGTAAGTCGTCTGGACCATATGTTTCTGTTAATTCTTTGTAGGGATAATCGGGTGGGTCAAACATCATGTTTTAGGCTGAAAAAATTAGAGTATATTTAAAGTAAAATTATAAAAATATTAACTTATTATTGCTCTGCAGTAAAATTTCGAAAGGTTCTAAAAATAACAACACTAAAACTAGTAGGTAGGTATTGTGGCGCATGTGATGTGTGTGTTTCCAAAATATACTTTCAGTGAGGATGTATGATCAGTAATTATAAACTCCTTTAAAAAATAATAAATACCAGCCCTGGAGTTTTTAGTTTTTTTTTACCAATTTCATTATTTTTCAGACAACAGAACGGAACGTAATTTTCGACAAGTGTAAAATTTTGACATTTACTTTCATTCATTCCCGGCTGTCATGTCCAGTCAGTCAGTTTAGCCAGTTTTGTCAATTTTTGTTTACAGACTGTCGTTTACTAAACAATATTTTTCAGAATAATTTGGGAAGGATAATCCGCTCATCAAAATGAAAGTCGAAGCCGCGCCACCTACTGATAAACCTAAAATACCGCTGCCGACCCTTTCCCAAATCAATGCTGACAGAATTACACAGGTAAGTTAGGTTATCCATTTCATAACATTGGATAATATTTTATGAAAATCACTCGATAAATGATCTTTATTTATATGAAACCCCTCTCCGCATACTGTTTCACCATATAGGTAACAATTCAGAAATTGTTTGTGTATAGTAACCCAGAAATAAACAGTAATAAGAGTGGTCAAATTAATCTAGACTAGATATTAGAACTCACGAGAACTCTTACTGAAACCGCATGAATTTATGAATTGTGTCCGCATCATAAGTTCCATTGTCCATTGTTTTCAATAACCTCCAAATATTCGGCACTGTATAACCAACAAATTAACTAACATTACAAGCTTTCGTTATACTTTACTATCTCATTCTCTATAGTTTTGGTCCCTTTTAAAACAAGCCTTGTCTTATTTTATCATTTGATTTAAAATGTTGAAAAAATATGTACTTGTGCTATTATAATGTACTAGCAGACTTCATGCGGTTTCACCCGCGTAGTTCCCGTTCCCGAGGAAGTTTAGGGATAAAAGTAGCCTATGTCACCTGGGGGGATAGTGTAGCTTCCCAACGGTGAAAGATTTTTTCAAATCGGTCCAGTCGTTTCGGAGCCTATTCAATGCAAAGAAACATACAAACAATCAAATTGTTCCTCTTTATAATTTTAGTATAGATAATAATAATAGATACATTACTAAATATCTATTATTATTATCTACCTACACTAAAATTATCCTATAACACTGGCATACTCACCCAGATTGCTTTTATGTTATACTACACCAGAGATAATCAACTTATATGTTTGTATGCCATATTATTTCCATAATTTGAATCATTATTATTGTGTGAGAGCCGCTAACAATATTCTCGCTATTTCAATTTGCTTAAAAACTAGTAACAACCTTTAGGTTGAATACCTGTGTTTATAAAATCACGATGGTTCAGTTGGCAAAAATGATTAAAACCGTTATTGCTTACCACCTTTGACATAATAACAACAATTGCAACTTGACTGCAACCTCCACATGATTAGGACACAGTTTTCGATGGATTGGGGTATTGGGGGCTTTTTATAGTAAGTGTAATACTTTCAATTTCATTCAAACTCTTACCACTGCTTCTAACTTACCCAAACAAAAAATGCATTTCTTTACACAATTAAATAAAACACACACATGCATAGGTATTGATTTTGGAGAAATTTTTTGTAATAATTTTAGAAAGATATGTAACAGCCAATTAATGCTTGTAAGATAAGTATGTATTGTACTGTTTGAGATTCTGTTAAAATAAATAATAATGTTTTTTACATGAAAACATGTATTCATTCTCACGGTCAGCAATTAAGTGTAATTATTATTGATAATTTGTGTATTTGTGTACAACAATCTCAGTAAGAAAGTGCTACCAAAGCATGTAGGAAAGCAAAGCATAATTGAATCAATGTAGTGCATATTTCTCTTCAACAGTAACATTAAACACATATAATCTAGCGCAAGAACATTGATTCATAATGCATATTCTTTTAACATCTAGGCAGTCATGTTTTCACAAAATTATAATTTACAAAGAGCCTACTAGTATTTCATTGTGAATAAAACTCATTGTAGTAAATCTATGCAACAATCCACATGGAATTGGTTAACAAATCAACATGGTTACCTTGTTTGCAGCTTGCTAATCAGTACTGGTCACCGCAAACTAAGGAGAGCCACCTACCTTATGATGCTTCTATTGTGGAGTCAATCTACCAAGCAGAAATACTTGGATCCCAGTAAGTAAATACTTAAAATTACACAATAACTATAAGTTATGCAAACACATCTTGCATCTGGGCCCAACTGATTTAAACAAATGAACAATTTGCGGGTCAACGGCCCAATAGAGTCAGGGCAATGACCTATTTATTTTTTGCAAATACACCAGTTATTTTTTTGAAAATGGTGCAGTGTTTCCATTATTGTTTTATTTTTGATTGTGAAATAAGTTTAAATTTAAAATGGTGGTTATTAAAATTGTGGTTGCGAAATTAAGTAAAATTTATGGATAATAAAGTTTTGTTTTAAAAAAATTAATAGTGACTTGGAATTACCATGGTTTGTGCAAGTACCTAGTTATTACCAAAATACATATTAGTACTTATTAAATAGAGATTGAGGTTCAATGATACTTCAAAAACAAGAATTATTTGGCCCTTTTTTGCTTAAAATTCTGCACAAAGGTATAATTTATAATATTTTTTTGGTTATACGCACTGTAAACTCTGTAAAGTAAAGTATTTAAGGGGCCTGTGTTGTGGCTGAATAATAAAAGCCGCGACGATGTTCAAACTACGCTTGCCGAAGTCGAAAGGTGGATGGGTGACCATTTATTGCATGGGAAAGCATGTTGGCTCCCAACGGCTTAACATGCTTTCCATCATTAGTAGATCTTTGACAGTCGGCAGGAATAGTCAGAATTTCGTAAATTTTACCACTAGTTTAACCAAGAGGTATCATGTAACCCAATCACTGGCTTATAACTTAAGTCTAGGCAAAGATGAAATAACCAACATTAAAATGATTTTCTTAAAATTTCCAGTTTCTCGGTACGTCGGATCATGATGCTGGAGTTCTCCCAGTATCTAGAGAACTACTTGTGGCCGCACTACAATGCGAGCGAGGCGTCGCAGGCGCACGTGATGTCCATCATCGTCATGATCAATGAGAAGTTTCGCGAACGAGTGCCTGCTTGGCAGGTGAGTCACTTAGATAATTATACTTTTTAATTTATTAATATATTTAAGTTGAGTATAAGCACCCATTGTACCTTATAAACATATTGATCCTTCTGAATACTGGTATAACCCGGTCAATATTGGTCCTGGCCGCCTGGCTATCATTAGTAGATCTATGGATGTCATAATGGGTAGTCAGGAGCCCGAAAATCTGACAACCATAACAAAGTGGTACCACGTTACCCAGTCAGTGGGTTGTGGAGGTAAGATAGGCAGTTGCTCAATATCAAATACTGGTATTCAGGTGTATTCGGTTATACTGAAAGCCGACTCCAACATAGTTAGGAAAAGACTAGGCAGATGATGATAAATAAATAAATAAGTAAGTATTCCACAACTTTCACACAACGCCATTTAGTCCCAAGCTAAGCAGAGCTTGTGTTATGGATACTGAGCTAATAAACATACGTATATATTGATAAATACATACATGTTATAGGTAAACTACACCCAGAGACAGAGCAATGATGATTATTGAAGATTTCTGCTTTTGGCGTTAATATAAAAAATCGCACTCAAGAAAGAGACTTATATCTTAGGCCATTAAAAGGCACTTTAAAACGTCAAACTAACAATAAAAAAAATATATATATAATAATTCTATTTGCCCCTTCCAAATGGTAGTTATTCGCATGCAGAACAATTGGGCAATAAACTCCTTACCTACTACTAATACTATTTAATAGAACAAACCCGTTCTCGTTCCAGGCTTTTCTGAAGAAACCGGAACATTTCCCGGCGTTCTTTGAGCAAGTTCTCCGCGCTAGTGTTGAGGATGATCGCTCGAGGAGCAACATGCGCGAGCAGACGGCGTTGCTGCTGTTTTTGAACCATTGCTTCGGCAGCATGGAAGTGCAGCTGTGCAGGGACCAGGTCAAGCGGCTCGTGTCGCTTAGTATGTGGATCAGCTTGCAGGAAGGTACGTGGATTAGAATAGCAATCAATACCTATTTGAAATTAATTGGAGATTTCAAAAACACCCGATTGTGAATCTTAGACTTTTCAGTTTCAGATTTAATGCAACTAACTGCAACAGACTGCTTGAAAAGTAATTTTGTTGCAATTTTTTTGTTGAGTTTTACAGTCCAGTTTTTTATATCAAAATTTATTTTTTAATTTTAATGAGTTAAATTTTTTGTATAGTCTCCTCGAACCCATTATTTAGATAATAATTGAAATTAGGGAAAGAATCCAAATAATATTAATATTCTTCTTGACAGTCCCGTTATCTAGACCCTACATAACGGGAGTGAAGGGAAGAACGGGAAGAATAGATTCTAGACCAACCAATATTTGGTTAGAATTGACTCATATTGATCTAGAGTGCTAAAAAAGAAAACTCATAAAATGTATGTGAATAAATAAAATAAATAACTACCAAATGTACCATTCCGTTTATTGGGTTATTAAATATTTTAAGAAAAATAGATAACAAATCCATCACTACTGTTAAAATCACAGACATTTCAGGTCAATAAAAATTCGCATCTTAATCTAAAATGTAACTTCACCTATGTTATCAGGTCGCAGAAATCAAGAATTCAAAACTGTTCCGAAATGGCGGAAGTACTGGCGTGCCATTCAGAAGAAGGATAAACCGGAACTGCTAGAGAAACTGAGTTGGGAACGCCTGTACCTGCAGAGGCTGATGATTAAGTTCATGCGCATCTTGGAGAGTATTCCGGAGAGTGGGGATGTTGATTCACATGCTGTGAGGTAAGGAACTATTTTATTATTCATTTAACTCTTTGAACGCCAAAGTTATGTAAAGAAGACAAACGATAATGTGCCCAGCGCGCCACATGTCACGACTACATGACGAATCTAAAGGATTGATTCGTAGTTTGGCGTTGAGGGCACGGTTTGGCTCTTTTGACGTGGCGGCTAAGAAACCGACGATTGATATTGACTGCGTCGTTGGTATAGTGATCGTAAGCGCTATCGCTGAGTGTAATGGGTTCTATTCTCGGGGCGTGCACAAACTTATTGGATACTAGCTTCTGCCCGCGACTTCGTCCGCGGAAAATTTCTTATTTTAACATAAGATTACACTCGATTGATTTTACTGTATTTAATTTTATTAGTACAATATTTTTTGGAATCAGATCAACTTCAAAGATTACCGAATGTTATGGCATTTTGCCTAGCGAGCCGCTGCGAGCGCTCAGTGCTAGTCTCCCTATCCCTTGTTTCAGAGACATGCTGCCTTAAATGAGATAGACGCTGCGCAGGCGGCGCACGTTCAGCGCTAGATTCCCGAGCACGGGCCTGCGATGTTATGACATTTTGCCTACCAAGCCGCTGCGAGCGCTCAGCGCTAGTCTCCCTATCCCTTGTCTCAGAGACATGCTGCCTTAACTCAGATAGACGGTTCGCACGTTCAGCGCTAGTTTCTCGAGCACGGGCCCGCGACGTCCTCACATTTTGGCCAGCGAGGCGCTGTGAGCGCTCGGAGCTAGATTCTCTAGCGCGTGCTTGCGAAATATATTCTCTATTTCTCGAGAGGCGCTGCACATTTTCAGGGGCAGATTCTTCCGTACGGCGTAGGTACTCGAGCGGCTCTTGTCTGTGATGTCTGCCGGGACAGTTGAGATTTCCTTTTAGGCATGCTCTCAACAAACTACGCACAGACTTGAAAACAATTATGAACAAAGGGAGAGCGACTCGAACACCGTCTGCCTTTACAAAACAAAACAATCGTAATATCGAATAACTCGTATCGATTATTACGATTACGATAGAACGAAGTACGAAACTACGAAGACGAACATACGAAACAAACGTAGGTACAACGAACTTACGATATTTTCGAATATTTTCGATTATGAGGTATCTATCAAAAACAACAACCATACGAACGAAACAACCGAAACCAATAAGCAACTGACATGTAATATTTAGAATAGAACTCCAAGTAACAACAACGTGGGCATAATAATTCGAGAGCGTCATCAATCCACGGAAAGTCTTAACACCGCGATTCAGAAAAATGACGTAATTGCAGAACGCCATCTATGGGCAAATAGGTAAAACGTCTGCACAATGAAAGTTACGCTGCATTTTGCGTTTTAGTAATTTTATATTATCTCCGAAACTGTATGACCAATTGATATACTGTAAATGGCAAATCATATCTGTATGATGTTCTTGTGATACTGAAATAATTTATTGTCATACGAATTAATATTTTGTTGCTCAAATAATCAACTAAACGTAAGTATGCCGAAAAAAATGTTTTTTAATGCAATAAAAGAAGTATAAAAGATAAAATATAAAAGATAGAGATATGGCATCGCGGACTTTTTTGTAGAAATAATTAAGACGAACCAGGTAGCCTAACATTGTTTTTAATTTTAAGCAACTGTTTAGGCAGCGCACGCAAATAATTCTGTTTTATGAGGTATTTTTTTCCGACTTGCTAGACAAAAGTTGTGATAGCTCGGTTAATTTACATGTTATAGAAACAATTTATAGCCTATAGCACTCAGGAATAATGTAGCTTTCTGCCAGTTAAAAAATTTTTAGATTTGGATTATGAGTTCCAGAGATTACCCCCTACATACAAATTTACAAACTTACAAATTTTACCTCTTTATAATATTAGTATAGATTTCCATGGAATTTCGCAGTCTGTTCTGTTTGCTGTCAATAGACTTAAACATAACTCTAAAACGAATATTAGTGTACTATTCGTACACTTCTGCCATCCCTTCGAGGAGTACAGGCGTGGTGTTACGTGTTGTTAATATTATACTTGGTCATGCAGCCGGGCCGCTATTGCGTATCTCCGTTAAGAGTTCATAGTGATGATTACTGGGCAAAGTGTTCAATAAATTAACTGTCAAACGGCTAGTTTCGTTTTATCTATCATCAGTGTGTATCTAACACGTTTGTTCCCAACGAGTCACACTGTAACCTGTAACAGTGTGACTCGTTGGAAAAACCTTTTAAAGTTCATTCCCAACGAGTCACACCGTAACGTGTTACAGTGTGACTGGTAGGGAATTTTACAAAATTATTGTTCTCCCAACCAATCACACTGTTACTCGATGGGGCAACTTTTGGGACTGGTTACCCGAAACGCAACTATTTAGATTAGGTTAATTTCTCCTTTAAAAAATGAGTAGGTTAGGTTAGGTTAAAACTGTGACCTCCTACGACAGAAACGACTTGCCAATGCAAGTAAATTATAAATGATGATAAATATATCATTTATGTTCATTTATAATTTACTTACATTGTTTAATTTTTTCCCCCATGGAATAACAGTGTGACTGGTTGGGAAAATAATTCCCAACGAGTCACACTGTTACAGGTTACAGTGTGACTCGTTGGGAACAATCGATCTAGGATGGCATCATGCGCACTTGCACTGATATGGCGACGCGCACCGTACCCCGTCTGATAGTCACCGTAACTTGCAGTCCACTTATATGCAATTACCAATTTTTGTGAATTCTGAGTTGTTATTAAAGTTTGGTGTGCAATTACTGGACACCAGTTAGATACGGTCAAAGAAAAGATAGCCAATTTAATAGCCCTTTTTAACCCAAGGTATCAGTAAGTGCGATGATGGATTCCACCCTGCATAGGTGTCTCTAAGCTAGAAATAGTAAGTTTTTTATTTATAGCTTACTAACCAAAATATGATTTTACAGATATTGTGAGCGGTTCTTGGAACTAATGATAGACCTGGAAGCTCTGCTGCCGACGCGGCGTTTCTTCAACACAGTGATGGACGACTCTCACCTGGTCGTGCGCAGCCAGATGTCAGCACTCACGCGCAGGGCGGAGGGACAGCTATTTTCACAGGTAAGTAATATATTTACTATTGGTATCACTGTTACTCATTGAATAAACTTTCAAGTAATACCCGTTATAATTGTTTTTACTTGAAAATACTTGTAGCGACATCTATCTCGCCACATACGAACTATCCTACATCGCGGTATCAACGCGCAGTTTGAACGTTTTCCGAAAGTTCCCGACAACAACCGTCGGGCAGTAGTTAGCCCACCAGACACAACACCCGTCTGGTTGGAGGATCCTCCCTTTTCAATGGTGGATGAGGAACTTTACACCCTGTTCTTCATACCTCCAAATACTTAATACAATCAAGTTCAAAATTTAATTATTAAAAATCAGCACTTTTGACGAAAGCTAAGTTGCTGAGGTAAGAAATGGCGTTACGAACTTCTCAGTGACACATCTGTCTGATACGTTGGAAAAATATACTTGTATTATTTTAAAGAAAAAGTTCTGTGAGTAACATGATATCGGATTAAAATGATTGTAATTTAGTTAAAACAATTGCATTTTCAGATCAAGACACGGTACCTTAAATTGATGCGAACACTAGACCGCTGGAAATAATTATACGTTTTTATTTTATCCCAGAATAATAGTCGGACTAAAATAAATTTAATTACGTTTTCTTCTTTTTAAAAACAAATTTTCACAAGCAATACACTATTAATGCTATAGCTATACTTTAAGCATTATGAAGCTAATTTCTCGTTGTGTTCGGAATGGTGCTGTGAATGATTGACAATATATTATAGAATCCTAATTCATAGTACGAATAACAACTTAGCGATATTATTTTTAATAAGGCAAGAATACTTTTGTAATAAGCTAGCAGGAGTTCACAAACTAGATTGATGCAAACTAAAATAAAATAAACAATAACGTAACTCATTCTTCAATTACCTGCCAAAAGGAATAAACAAGACCATTTTTTGTTCTTAGCTGCGTTTATTATAGTAAATTCAAAATGAATTATAAAATAATCATAAATGCGTTTCGTCATAACAGTTCCGACATGAACAGAAAGTCAAAGTAAAAACATTAAACATATAAAATGACAGTTTAAATTCTTATATTTGTTAGTGCAAGAGAGCAGTGTATATAATACATATTATTTTTATAAATTCACTAACCTCCTATAGCTGCTAAAAAAGGCAAAAGGACGGACAATATAATGGTGTGTTTGATCAAATAGATAACATACATTTAAGCCTCGTATTCATAGTGCACTCATTGTTTTAACGATGATGGCAATCTATAGTCTCTCTGTGTTACAATTATCGTCATCCTCCTCACATTAACACACTTGATTTGGAATCAGCATAGTTTGGTTTAAAAATACCAATTGTTAGTATCTTTTAATATTTTTTGTTAATTTCTAAAATAGTTTTTTAAGTATCTTTTATGAGCAATAAATTCCTAACGACGAGAGATCAACGCAAATATTTTTTTAGAAACATTATTTGAACATCATAATATAATTTAACATTTTCTATGATATTGTACATCCCCTAATTACCAATAAGGCTTTGAGTATTTTACTGTTCCAATATACACCGTGAAAATACTGTTGTGATTTTTTTTTTATTATTAATAAGACACTCTGTTCCGATACAAATTAATACGTACATCACAGATAGGCAAACTACATAACATTCAGATAGTGGCATTAGACATCAAATACAGAAAAGTATTACAAACTAGGTAGGTGTTTCTTATTCATAATTTGAGGCACATTTACAAGGCACACGCATTTGTACACAGAACATATATAACTGTGATATTTGGGTATAATAATTAACAATAATGTCATAATTACGTCATATTCATATGTCTACTTATAGTGTCATATAGCTTCATTCATCATATTTATATTAATGTGTATGTCATATTCATAACACTGTGCTTCTATTAAAGTGGAAGCTAGTGTATATTGGCCCTAAAACAATTAACATGAGATTCTTCTTGATATTCATTGATATGTCAGTAATTCCCTCCATTCATGTGCGTCATCTCGTCCCCCCACTCCCCTGTAGGCACGGGCTCTGCATAACAACAACTTTTTCGCAACAGAAATGTTACATGCGGCTGTCGCACAATGCACACGTAAAATATTAAAATTGCCTGGAATAAATTGACGAATATATGTGCGTACAGTAGTTCATCTATGTTGAGCCATGACAACAAAAGAAACAGCCATGCTGTTGTCATTATCAAAAATAGTTGTAGGAATAAATTGAAGCTGAAACAAGTAATGATAGATTAAAAATCATAGTAGGCATGATATAAAATAGATTATAAAAATCATTTGAAAAGGTTACATACCATCCTTTGAGTTTATGGTGGATCCTGCCGTAGATATGGATCCTCTTTATAATTTTCAGTGTTGTAACGTAAAAGAAAACATTAAAAATTATGGTGAATGCAACTGGAGTGAAGAATATAGCGATACCAAGTAAACCTGTAATGAAATAGAAAGAAAAACACTTTACAAACCTATGAATCTAGTTTATTTTTTGTGTTATGAGTTCGTAGCCACTTAAATATTTTTTTAAAAGGAGGTTTCATATTAAAACAGCATAGGTACATGTGAATTATTCCTAACAAACTTCAATAAAAGAGAATGCTCGGAGGTCGACGTGACGTCATCTTTAAATTTCGCGGTAAGGTGCTAATAAATATCGATGAATCATCTTACCGATAGTTTCCTGCTCAACATCGTCAACGATTATTGATGAAGAAAACTGGATCCTAGTTTTCCTGTTAGGATTAGTGCCGATATCGAGGAGGAAATGCGCGCATATTGCCATCCCAGCCATGATTAGGACACTGAACCATACTACGCTTGAGTAATAACAGTATTTGCGGACGTCCGTCACGCGTAAGAACACGTTACGAGATCTGAAAATACAATTTATTCATTAGGCACCACGGTTTGTTTACCAAAAGTTTAGATCTACCCACGCGAAACGGTTAGCTGTGTTTTTTTTTTGCAGATAAACTTATTAAATGGTAACTTATAAATTAGTTCAAACTGTACATTGATTACATATTACTACTATAGAATCAATGTACGATCTATATGGTCTGTGGCCGTGGTTTCAAACAAATATGAATAAGTAGCGAGCCTACCGCAATCAACCAGAAACACTCTGGGTTGCTACTGAAAAATAGATTCCCAATAACACTGTCTCAACACGTTATTAAAATCTTTCCAATAACGCAGTCCAGAGTTACAGTCATGTGATTAAAAATTACCTTGGAAAATGTTTCCATTCTACAGCGCTACTGATTAGTAATAAAAAATGCGTACTTGTAAAATACATACTTGAACGTCTTCCATACATAAAAACCGAAACTGTTTAGCCAGAAGAAGGCCGCCAGTAGACTGATGTACAAGATTATATCTGAAAACAAAAGAAAAATGTTAAACCACAAATGCAATAAGCGTAACAAAACAATTAGTCCGGTCATTTTAGACAATTGAAATAAAGAAAATTCCGACAGAGCCAAATCTTCGTAGACACCTTCTTTATTTGATCACTATTTTTATGTCTAAAATGACCGGACTAAATTGTACCTATATCTCTCCTTAACAGGCATGTTGACAGAACATCAATACCAAAATATACTAAGTCCATCAGTTAGATTATAAAAAAATAATACACAACTATTATTTTTCTTTTTCAAATTGATGGAAATCGCGCATTTAAGTTGAGGAGAGCTTGTAACGTCATTATTCAGTATAAACTGTATAATAGGATAGTGACGTCATGCGACATTTTGACTTACGCCTCAATTTTTTGATTACCTACGTGATAAAAGAAAAATGACGTGTGGCACTCGGAGACTGCCGCGGTAAAGCTATTGCATAGCATTTTTATCAACTCCTCTCCTCCCCCCTCCCCATTCCTCCCCTACCCCTCTCCCCCACACCTCCCCCGCCCCTCCTATTACCCCTCCCTCACTTTCCCCTCCCGTCCCCTGCCTCTTCCCTCCACCCCCCTCCACATTCCTCCCCTGCCCCTCCGTCCCCTCTCACAATACCCTCTTCCCTCTCCCCCCCCCCCGGAGTGGGGAGCGTGAGGTTTTTTCGTTACGGAATTTCTGGATTCGGTCCCCGCGCTCAAGGCCCGCGATAGAAGCTATGCAATAGCTTAAAAATGTGTCGAATATTGTCTTGTAATTTAGATGAAGGACTGAAAACTAAAATTTAGTCAACTAGCTTATTGTTGGACTCTATACTAACCTGTAACCATGAAGCTGATATGGTTACTGAACTCGGTGAATATTCTCACCAAGTCAGCTGCCTGGCTTACAATCAAACACATGTTAATGGTCGTGATAATATTGCCGGCGAGGTCACGGAGGGTCGGTAACACAAAGTATATCACGGCTACCAGTAAGAACAAGATCATTGCAATAGCATGAAATACAGGGTTGAGAATCTTCTTCATGAGAAAATTGGTGTCCTTCCAATTGAGTATTACTTCTGGTACACATACTAATGCATATGCGCCCGTTACGTTGGCGGGTTTTTCGGTTTGTGGGTCTTTTTGTGTTACTAATATCTGAAAGTAAATAATTTTATAAGAATGAGGAAATTGAATTAATGTCACCTATGTAGGTAATTATTACGCAACACTAGAATAAACATTTATATCTAACTAGCAGACGTCTCGCGGTGTCACCCGCGTAGGTCCCGTTCCCGTGGGAATACAAGGATAAAAAGTAGCCTATGTGTTAATCCAGGGTGTCAGCTAACTCCATACCAATTTTTATTAAAATCCATTCAGTAGTTTTTACATGAAAGAGTAACAAACATCCATTATCCATCCTCACAAACTTTCGCGTTTATTATATTAGTATTACAACATCTTATACCTACATTCATAGCAAGTAAAGTTCTGATTCAAAATCATGAATTTTTGCATTTGCTGTAGAGATGTTCAGGTCATCCAAATAAATGTAACTTGCTAGAATACTAACACTTTGAAATCTGGTGCAAATCTACTCATGTAATTTGACCACACAAAAAGAAAATTTTAGCAATTATTTTTCCGTAATGAGTTTCTTTAGAACTGCAGTAGTATCAAAGCTGGTTTTTACTTAAAATAAAAACTTCATGCATGAAATGAGATCTTATCCAAATACTTTTTTTATGCTAGTTACCTAATGACTCCGATAAGAGCTAACAAACAAAGGGGTAAGTGTCAATTTTTTTAGTCTAATTCACTGATAATGAATAGTTCACAGTTTATCTACACAAGGTTAACAAATTAAGATACTTAACAAGCAACATTTAAAAAAAATTACCTAACTGTATGTAAACTTGAATGTGGTCTTTTTTTGGCCCATTGAAACTGTTCTTAGGTTCTCTTAACTAAAGGTAGCTAGTCAATTTCATTTGATTGTATTCCATTCTATTAGGTCTTAGTTTCTGCACTTAGTCTGTAGAGTGGACCTGTGTGGGTATTGATAGAAAATGATACTCTATGAATACACCATAAAACTTACAAATTATAGCTTAATTTGTTAAACTCCGGAAGGACACCGGTGTCCGCCTGTCATTGTCTTTCTATTGTGTCTCTAATTATCTCAATTGAAAGGTTTAATGGGTTACACAGGGTGTTACAATGGCCAGCCTTATCGCTAAACGTGATCTCTTACATACAACCTTATTGATTTGGGCCATTTGAAAGAAAGACAGTCTTTCTTGACAAAGAGGTTTAAGATAATATCAGACCTTCTTCTGTTGTGTGTAGTTTAGATAATATGCTCAACAGTTATTAGGACTTAAAAATAAGTCTTAATTTTTTTTTATTACTTAACTGACTTATTGTCGCACTCAGAGAGCTTTAATGATTAGGTACTTAGGCCATCACTTAGTAAAGGTTTTGACAGTTTTGTCATACAAAAGTATGTCAAATCATTACTAAGTGACGGCTTAAGTAATCATTAAATATCTCTGAGTGCTGCAGTTAAGTACTACTTCCTAACGCGACACTTTGGTACACAATTGACCACAGAACTGTACACAGTTAAGTGCTGAATCTCCACCCACCAAAAGCCATCTAACACTAGAAAATTCATAGTATACATCCTACCTTATCCATACAGTACTTGGCTTGGTTGTGTATGTATGACGAAGGTTCCTTCTCTTCTGGTATTGATATACTGTCATGTATATCAAATGTGCTTATCACTGGTTCTTCACTCACATCTGAGCTGGGTTGGTGATTGATAATGTGGCGTAAGCGACCATCGGTTAATAAATTAAGCCTGAAAAGAAAGAAAAGTAATTCGCTTAAAGGATTACACTTTTGCATTAAAATTTAGGCAGTTAACCCGCAGCACAGGAAACCGCTCTGGTCTCATGTGCTGGGGCTTTTAACATTACATTGTAGAATCTTGATTTACATACAAAAACTGCAGGGTACACACTCACAACATGTGGGGGTGTAGTGCGCATGTTGGTTTCATTCATTTCATTTCTGCAGTGGGATGTGGCAGTATGTAATAAGTACCTTAACCACTTGTATGCGGTAATTATAGAAACAATTAAAAAGCAATTGTGTCTCACATAGATCTACATTCCGGCACATGTTGGGTTAATGTACCTCATGACTGAATGTGTGTTGAGGTATAACTTACGTATCTTCAGATTTTCCTAAGTCAAATATAGCTCTCTGTTGGGTGGTGGCACAGTCAGGCACCCCATATACATAGTTAAAGTATTTTACTTTGGCATCGTTGCCATCCTCAGTCTTAAATTGTGGTGTCCACAAACCTGTAAATTATAAGCATAGTATTTACTTATTTCCAGAGTAAATTCAATGTCATATGGAAAAAACACAAAAGGTGCCTATTAGATTTTGTAATGACAGAAGATTAGCTTTTTTGTTTTAAGTAATTTAACATTCAGCCAAAAGTTTCTTGTGAATTAGGTTGCAATTCTGAGTAGCTAAGTTGTAACAGTAAGTAATGCGTTTTCAGCATTATTATGTGCGTGTACTCACTCTGGTTGTATTTATCGGCTAGTCTACATATCCCGTCCACGACGATCTCGTTATTTTCGCAGCATTTATTTATTTTAACTCCATTTAGTTTGTCCGATACCTCATTGAGATCAGTCTCGCCGACTTCCGCGTGCAGTTCATGTGCCGCACACAATAATGACAATGTTAACAGTACTACATACATGTTGTTATTGAATCTATTACTTTCATCACAAGATACTTGTCGCTTTTATCGATAGGTACTTTGTTTGTCATACAATAAGGCACTCGCACTTTATCCTAAGGTTACTAACACAAAACATATTAGTCGTATAAGTTGATGTCAAAAGACGCTGTTTCTTGTATCGTTAACTTTTTGTTTCTTTGGATTTAATTCGGAGATTCTGAAGTCGGTTCGCCGTTAGCGTTTCCACTCGCTGCACTCGCTTGCCGAGCTAAGCCCGAGCCGAGTTTGACGTTTTGAAATTAAAAGTTGATTTCCAGTGAGTGTGACCAGCTAAAATTCTACAAATACCGAATTGCCCAAAAATGTACTAAAATCTTACTAAAATAAAGAAACTTTTTTTTTCCACCACAAAAGTCGGAAAGTTGAATGGTATTTTGTATGATAATTCAATGTAAAAATACTTGCACCCATATGATTCCGAGGCGGATTGCTAATCTGTCAATCAAAATACCGATATCCCGAATATGTGATGAATAAAACATTAACACCTAACATAATTTACCTAACTTTTACGGACATTTTTATGGAATAGATTCGCTTGTCTATTCTATAAAAATGTCCGAAAGTGTTAGGTAAAGTAAACTGTCAATCTAACATTAGTATGGGATGGCAGTTCACTTCACTTCACCTACATTAAATGAAATTTCTGCAGGTTCTGGTGGTATGGTAGTAGAATAATTACACACTCCATAGGTACATAATTATAATAAGTACGACTCTAAGATACAAATGGTCTTCACGAGTTCATGAAACAATGAAACTTACTTAATACATTTTACATACCACCATCAGTGATAGTCCGAAGTCTCATGAACTCTCATTTAATAGTACCTACTCGTATACGTATATGAACTCAAATTACTAGCTTCCATTTAAAAGCCAAAAACACTGACATACCTACTTAAAAAAAACAAATTAAATATGGTCACACTGTTTCTGTCAGGTTACGTGACTTTTTCGGAACGCAAAATTATTGCTTGGCTCTGGCACTTGGTCTTTTGAGACAAACTACCAATGACAGTTTCGGTACCAATAGGTAAAAAACGATTCTTCCGTCTCCCTAGCACGATGGATTATTAGGAACTACTAATGATGTAATTTTTTGATTTGAAATGTAAAATGGATAAAAACAATGTTTTTGCTTATTTGCGATAAAGTTTCGACTACCTTGGCCCATTCTTGTATAACAAAATTAATTCTTAAATCACAATATATTCCTTATTTGAACATGAATGTAAATCAGCAGTATGCTCCTTCCTATAAGATAAAACGGACAATGAAACCAAATATTTTTTACCGAGACTATCATAAACTCACACGCAAACTCACACAAGCACACACACGCACACGCACAAGCATACAAAACACACAAACAACGTGTACCGTCGTGAAGGTGATGCGAATATTTAGTTTCTGAAGTAACGAAACAGTCAAGCTACATTTATACTGATAGGTAATAGGTATGTAGAATTTGTGAAGTTAGGGTCGGTAGCTTAGGCCGTGTACATTCAGAAGTTTGGCTCTACATGAGATCTGATGTCTTTTTCACATGGCAAACCTTATGTGGTCGTTTTGGCAACATTTTACATGAAATGTTTTGGTGGGATTTCAGTTCTTTTTGTAAGTTGCTAGGCAGGCTTTTAGTATTTTTTTTGGGGTGTATTTCTTGCACATCAGTAGTGCCGGTTTTCTGCGGAGCTGGCTTCGGTTGCTGGGGAGTTTGTTTCTTCCCAGCAAAAACAGTAGGAAGTGGCAAAGGGTGGGGCGTTTTTGGGGGACTGTCTTTGCCTTTTTCCTTTGATGGTTTACTGAATACCATAAGCGATAAATCAGAGCGATATTTCGCTCCAAAGCGGTTATATTATCTCATACAAACTTCCACCTCCCCATTTTAGGGGATGGGGGGCGAAAGTTATGAGCTTATGAATTTTTTTGTTAGTTGTATAGAACTAAACTTAGATTACATACCAAATTTCAGCTCTCTAGCACTTCAGGAAGTACCCAAACGCTTTGATGATCATCCATCAGTGTGTCAGTGTGTCAGTGACGAAATCGGTGTATTTTAGATATCAATAAAATGTAAAGTATTAGAGCTATTCAATTGAGACTTTGTATGTTTAATAAATCTATTAATGACATCATATCCTGAGAATATGAACATTCTGGTACCACGGAAACCAACTCTATGAGTGATCAAAAAAACGACGAAAAACTTCGAGAAAAGGTAGGCAGTGCCCTTGCGCTTCGCTTGGCTCGTCTTGGCGGGGGCACTCCCGTGCCCCCAGCACGCGTAGCATGATCACCGAAGAAACGGTCTTTGTCGTGTCTCGGAAGAAAAGAAATTAAGTGTTCATGCTACGCAGGCAGGTTTATTGAAAGAAATTTGACAGATTGAGGTTCCTGTCTATATAATCTGTCACTTTGCCGATTCGTCTGTAGACAAAGGCCGTTTCTTCGGTGTTCAATGTGTTCATGCTACGCATGCAGGTGTAGCCTATCAGGGGGTCGAGTCTGCTATTGCAATCGTGTCTGCATGACCGGTCAATGATCGATTTTTGACGTATAACGTCAAACTTATGACACATTTCCCATACAAAAACTGTCAAAGTTGTCAAATATTCGATCAATGAGCGGTCATTGAGACACGATTGCAATAGGAGACTCGAGCCCCAGGACAGTACCCCAACCATTACTGTTATGTAGCAAACCGTTGTTTATTTTTAAAAGTAACTTTTTTAATGTATCTACTGCGACATCTTATTTGCAATAAAGTTTTTATTAATTACAAAAATACATAGATAGGTTCATTCACTCACTGAGTAAAGGCAGAAACTATACGCCAACGGCTGAGATTCTTACATACCTACCTACCCGTAGTCTTTTCCCAACTATTTTGGGGTCAGCTTCCAGTTTAACTGGATGCAGCTAAATACTAGTTTTTTTTACATGGAAGGACTGCCTGTCTGACCTCCACAACCGAGCAACTGGGTAACACGATGGTTAAACTGTTTGTCAGACTTACGGGTTTCTGACTACCCGTACCGACTGTCAAAGTTCGGCAAATGACAGCCGAGACCAACACCGATGCACGGAAGAGTCTTGATAATAATATGCAATGAATGGTCATCCATTCACAGACCGACTTCGGTAAGCGGAGCTTAAGCTTCGATCGATCCATGTGGCTGTTAATATTTAGCCACAAGCTCTTCTTACATAGTCGTTGTATACACTAGATTAGATATACGCGTAAAACGATTTAGAATATCTATTAGATAGGTACGAGTAGGTTTATGTAGGTACCTATACCTACAGGGTGTAAAAAGACCCTTAACGTAAACTAAAACTACAATTCTATCCATCACTGGGATAGTTTTTTTCTTCTAGAACTTACCTGGGAATTCACTGGTTTTGGAGATATTAAAGGTCAAGTTTTTTTTTTCAAAATTGTATTCCAAGTAGGTATCATAGTAAACTTTCTTCCGAACAAACAATAACAAAACTATCGATTTTTCAAAACAAATTACGCATTTGAAGTTACAAAAGTGCAATGGATACTAAACAAGCGCGCCGGTCGGGTCAACGACCAAGCGCTAGTGGCCATACGCTCAGCTGATCGAAAGTTGCGTTGTGTTGTCGCGCTATGCAATATGCAATGCGCGCAATAAAAAGCATCTCTTTTTTAAAGATGAAGAAAAAAGTATTTTCCCAGCATTATTTTTTGGTTAAAGTTATTTAATTAAATGTACAGAATGTGTGGATAACGGCTATGTGATCGGTCTTTTTACACCCTGTATAGATTATTGTGGATTGTTATAGGGAAAGCGTTGTAATCAATTAGGCGTACAACGTAAGTAGCTAAATGTAAAAACAACAAAAATAATTCAAATATATTTATTAGTATTAAATACCAACATGCATTCTTGAAAAACCAATTATAATTAATTAAAGGAACTTATTATTATTAAAATCTTACTTTGTACCTAGTATTTACATCGAGTAAATTCTAGTAAATTTTTAAAATCCTATTTAAAATAAACATAATGTAGCTATAGAGTTTCCTCTTCAAAAATATCCTCACTTTATTTATGGCACTTATAATGGTGATGCTATTAGTTAATTATAATTAAATTTAATAATAACAGACAATATCAGATCATTTCAAATCGGCTCTTTTATGGCAGATCGCAGAAAGAGATTATTAACCTAATCATTCTTAAATATCACCTCAAAAGTTTTGAAAAACATATCTTTTTCATAAAGGTTATACCTACAGAATTCTGATTATAAGTACTTACTAAATTATTTAATTTTCAGTATTATAGACATAATATGTAATTATCACTTTCAATACCATACACAGCAGATATAAAGATAATTAATATTCCTTTTTCACGCATTTGCTTCCAGTCGTTGCAGTTACATAGCGCATTTGTACTTATTTTTTTTTCCATTATTAAACCCACAACGTTACTACTTTTTAAAAGTACAGTATGAACAAGTTTCGTAAGGAAAATAAATATAACTATCTCAAATTCTCAATAATAGATATTGAGTGTGATATTTGATCGGATTTTCCTGTTGACTAGTTACCTATAATTTAAACTTATGTGGCATGGAATAACATCAAAACATTTTTTGGGTGAGAATAGTGTGAACTTCAGTTTAGCCTGACCTCCACGGTATCATCTCCTAGTATTTCCTGATCATCCGAATCGTCGTGAGGACTGAGCTTCTCCGCCAGAGGGCGACTGAACATTAAACAAATGTTCTCGCTAGCTAAACCTCGCATGGCACGCCTTCTGAGTAACACTAGCAATAAGAATATGATGACTCCTTGTAGGCAGTTAAAGGTGTCCATAATTGTCCTGGAATAAAAAAAAAACAGTTAGAACGGCGTCATCACACTTTTGTTTTTCTTTTGTCCTGTTTTAAGATTGAATTGAGGATAAAATACGAGTATGACAAGTAGTGATAACCCAGTTAAGTGGCGGGTGTGACCGGTCGACTGCCAAGGTCCTAAGATTGCTTGGGGCCTATACACCTACGAGTCATTAGACTATTGTATAGCCTCCATAAGGTTTAATACTCTTTGGTCCCAAGACACGTACCTCTGACCCCACATTCATATTCGTATTATACGATTATCACTTGCTTCAAAAATGGTAAAGGGGGAACATTGTGAGGGTACCGGCATCCCTGAGAGATATTTCTCGACGACATGTGTGAAGCTAATTCAGAAGTAGTGGTGTTCAAAGTTGCTATATATGGCAATCACTTGCTTAATGCTTTATAAGCACGCGTAGGTCTGTACCTACTTGACTTAAAGCAAGCGCGGTGACTGCGCAGCATGCTTTATAAGAATAATATATGTTTTTGTTTTAAAAGTTATTTTAAATTTGTAACACTCGTTTTAAAAGATAACTCCCGACGACAGTAATTACATGTAGCAGTTTTGAAAAGTTCCATATTGGCAAATCACTGTTCCTCTGTAGACATTATCGTCGAAAAATCACAAAACACAAAATCACACAACACAATATCTCACACAATCAATCGTCCTTTTTATAATTAATCAATATTGCGTGTCCTATCACTGAATTTATTTACACTAAAAAAGCACGAAGCAAAATAGCATTTATGCATCTAAGTATTGTATTTACGTGAGCCGCCCGAAATCGCAAATTCGCACGCGGTGCGTAATCAGCGTAGGTATACGTTTAATACGCAGAAGCCCGTTGGCGGCATAAAAACCAACGGCCTCACGAAAAAAGAAAAAGATGACAAGTTGATAGGTACTAAGCGTGATTGTGATAGTTATCTCAGATTATTAATTACAGTTAGTACAAAATATATCTTACCAAACAATGTGGGCTGTACCATGAGCGAAGCTAGCGATCTCGAATATCCAGGAAATTCCCATGACTAGGAACAGTTTTAAAGATAGTAGGAACCTGAAAGTTTTAAGTTTATATTAAATCTATGACAACGTGATAACTTTAGGCTATGTAGATGTAGTTATTGATAGGTGCTTTAAGTAACTTACTTGTGTTTAAGAATGTTTAGTGTATTGACTTCATATTTCCTAGTTTGCCTCCATAAATTGAACGATGTCATAGCGAATAAAGCAACGTTAGCTGCAATAAGTATCGCGATCGGGCCGTAGAAGAAAATCCAAGTTTCGGTACGACCTGAAATAAAGATAAAATTTAGTGAGGTAGGTACGTGCATGCTGTGGCGGCAATGGGCTATTGAAAATATGCGAAAGAATGAGATATTTTTTGCCATTCGCGTCGATGATTGATTTTAAAAATAATGTGCAAGAAAAAGAAAACACATAATGTATAAAATATGAAATCATAAAAAAATATTATTTGTATGGTCCTTATACCTACACCACGGTTAATTTGAGACGAATTCGTGTCCTCTTGGGGTTTAATGAATTAAATAATTATAGAAAGCTCTTTTGTTAGGACAGAGAGAATTTGTTTTAGAGAGGTGCCCATGTAAAGACGTAGGTACGCTGAAATTAATTACTATTCAATCAACGAAGTGCCTATGACCTATCAAATTAAAGCGGTAAGCAAAATTTACATAGTTCCTTCGTGGGAAAACATTGAAAAAAAAAATGTGTTTCAAACAGTAACATATTCACCATTGAACCAGCAGCTGCCATTTCCGAAACCTGGCTTCCAGTGGTCTCCTTCTGCGAAGTTGGTAATGAGGGTGACAGTTAGGAACACAAGAGTAGAGCCCCAAGCATAACAGCTGTAGATGAAGTATTGTTTTCTCTCTGTCTTCTTTAAATGAGTTGAATCTCTGAAACAAAGAGATATGGTGTAAGTAAAATAATCAAACTCGTTTACTTATCCCTAACATCTTTCTATGGTCAAGTAGTATTTGTCATATGTTATACGGGCCTGTCCCACTACTAGTCCCATTGACGTAGTCCCATGATGGGACAAGTGGGATGATAATGCCCCACTAGTCCAATGGGACAACTAATACTAACATGTGGAAGCTTGTTATTAGCAATCGTATCTGAATTATGCATGATATTTAAATTGTTATTAGTCTGTAAACTTTCTTTAAAATTAAATAAATAAATAAACATATTTTACATGTTGTTCCACTAGTCCCAAGGAAACTGATACATAATAACTTATTTTTTATATTATATCCCACTAATTCCATACGAAAGCGAGTACTGATTATATGATAGCGACAGTGAATCGGGGTACACCGCTGCACTACGAAAACTGAGTAACTTCATTACTCAGTGAAGTGGGGCATTACCATACCACTTGTCCCATCATGTAACTGGGTCAATGGGAATAGTCTGAGAGACCCTGTTTATCTGTACATAATAATAATAATGTTGTGGAGATTTGTCAATCGGGTGAGTGTACCAGATATAACCTCTGACTGTTATACAAATCTCCAGACATCTTACTCGAGTTGGTAACTTTAGTTTTATACAAACAATGTAGGTAATAATAGAAGCTTAGGCGGGTGTGTAGATAAAACAAACACTACAAATTAGAGTAAAACCTCATAAAAAATACTTTAAACTACATACATACATACATAAACTCACGCCTTTTTCCCATGGGGGTAGGCAGAAACTACAGAGCGCCATATGCTACGATTCTTACATACTTCTTTTGCTTCGTTTACATTCATACATGTTGTCATACACACACGCCGGTTGCGAGTACTACGCACCTGACCTTTCTGAAGAACCTCACCAATAAGGTCTATGTATGTCCTTCTAGGGCGTCCCCTCCCGGCGTTCCCACTTACATCTGCCTTGTAAATACCTTTCGTTAGTCGCCTTTCATCCATCCTTTCACCGTGACCAAACCATCTAAGCATACTCTTTTCAATTTTTGTTACTACATCTTCTTTTAAACCACAAAGTTGCTTTATATCATCATTCCTCAATCTGTCATTAATTGTTACACCACACATACTTCGCAAGGAACGCATTTCTACAGCATTTATTCTACTTTCATGTCTCTTTTGCCACACCCAACATTTACTTCCATACGTTAGTGTAGGCACCAGCACACCATTGTGAACTGCAAGTCGTGCCTTTTCGGACATAGACTGGCTGGTCACAACGCCATGTATAGCGCCATTCACTTTATTTCCTGCATTCACTCTCCTTTCCACATCCGCATCAATCTTTCCATCCCTTGTAAACAGACTTCCCAGATACACAAAGTCATTCACTTGTTCTACACTAATTTAAACTTAATTTAATTCTACTTTAAACTAATTAGGTATTTTTCAACCAGATGTATTACGTTTTATTTAGGTTGCTGTTAGTAATAAGTGTCTAAACTTACAGTGCTGAGCGATATACATTGATGGATATAACATTCATCCAGAAGAAAGTTGCCATCATCCAAGTGTAGACGAGAAAACCTGAAAGTAGATACAAACAGATTAGAAACTGGTAACTATGTGTATAAGTTAGAACTGTCGAACACATACAAACTTCAGTAAAACAGTGGTTCTCAAGTATTACCAACATTTTTTTGGATTAACTATATTTATAGCTGGAATTTCCGCGAATTATGATTTGACTAAATATAAATTCATTCTTCTTTAACTTTAAGACAATTAGCCGCTTTGAAAGTGCTGTGTTCACTAGGAATCACTTGTTAGGGATTCGGGTTTATAGTTAAACAACCAAATTATCAGTAAGCACACTACGACTCAACGGGAACGTATCGCCGCCTGCCTCCAGGGCTAGATCGGGACTCTCCGCGGCGCTACCATTCAGTCGTGTGATACGTTTATTAGTACATCACAGAAAGTATATAAATTTATATACTAGTAGGTAATATTAAACCAATTCTAAAAGGAAATTGAATTCGGTTTACATCAAAGGATTATTATAGTTAAGTAATATGAACTTCGAAACCCCTTAGTGAATCATAAATTATCTTAACTCTGGCGGATCATTGATGGTCCGCAGGCAACTGGTTGCGAACCAATGAAGATAAAATATTCGATTTCTTTACCTGTGACAGTACAAAATTCTCCTGTGAAGCCAGGACTCAGTTGCAATATGCCCAAAGACAGGAATCCTAATGCCATGCTTAGGCACATGCACATGTAACATAGCCCCTGTAGATCTCTGGAAGTAATCAACGCAAAACCAATAAAATATGACATAATTTGATAAGTGTTGACGTTAGCGGGATTATGTTTCACAATGATATCGAAACATATGGGCGTATCATAGTGATAGGGATGAAATTAGAACTTTAGTAGGATAGAAAAAAAAATGTTGAATTTACATAGAATAGTATCAGAAATAGTTCCGATACTATTCTTGCCCCATAGGGGGCAGAACTTACTTCACAAGAAGCAAGCCGGCTGTCGATGACATTAACGCAACTACTTAGTGCGTCAAATAGTCCGTATTAGTATTGATTGATAGGACTGCCAAGTCTTATATCTTGAGTTCAAACCCAAGAATAAGAATAAGAAGAATAAGAATAAGAAGTTTTTATTTGTATTGAATGTAGGTATAACAATAAGGTGTTCACAAAGTTCAAGAGTCCTTGTACATTCTGCCTTTCGGCATACAAATATTTTTATATAGACACAAGTACATACTTAAAACATTACACACATAGCCTATCAGTGCAGATAAAATATGTATACAAGCATCATAAATCATCAAAAGCAAACTTTACTCTGACTTTTCTGATTCATTTGAAAGAAAATAGATTAATTTGGCAACAGCTGGATACACGCACAGTAAAAAAAACATAATAACGAAAAAAAAGAAACACAATAATGGCATGTCTCACGGCTGCGCCAAAAGGTACAGACGCCAGCACATCAAGTTACCCCAAAGTGTCAAATTTCTTTGATCGTTTTTCAACTTTATGTCAAACAGGATAAGGTTCATATTCACATGGGGAAAATTTGACATATTGGGGTAACTTAATGTGCTGGCGTCTGTAAATTTCAGCGGTAATGCCAGACAGACGCTGAGGTGCTGCCTGGCGCTGATTTTCAAATTAACCTTTGGGGACAAGTGACGGATGAGTAACATTTATCAATATACTTAATAAATAAATAATATATTACGTAAATATTTACATTTGCGTTCTGTATAAAAAATATGTCACTTTCTTAAAAAAACTAAAACCAAACATCGTGAGACTTGTGAAGCCAATTTAGAGGGCTGTAGGAGGCAAAAACGCGAGAACAGTTGGTCAGTAACCTAACGAAGATTTTAGATAGACAAGTATTGATTTTCATTCTTACCTCAATTGCGGCAGGAACGTGTATACAGCGATAGTAGCAACGAGGAAAAATACGGAGATAAGTGTCAATATCCCACTGGTTTCTATATTACTGGTCCGGGATATCTGTTCAAAACACACTATGGCCACTGGCAAAGTGCCCTTGGATGGGTCACTCACGTTGCGGTACATAGTGGCGAGGCAATACCTGGTAAACAATAAAACAATAATTGTAAAATATAACAACACCTGTATTCCCCGAAGAGTTTGTCAGAGGTTCGAGTAATAGGGGGAAAGCCAAAGACATTCAATATCTATTTTAAATCTCTTTGGGGAAAGCCCTCAACCTAGTACAAACCTAGATCCGGGCTGCTATATTTGTCTAAACAAATTTGAGGATTATTAACTAATTGAGGAGATTTTGGGTCTAATGTGTTACCTAAATGATATTTTTCTTAGTCAAAACCAAAGAGATTTAAAATACTATAGAGCGGGCATGTCAAGGAAATGTCATGGAAAAACTTTGATCCCATGTCTCAGTAACGCCATCTAGAATAATATATGAATATTGGCGCGGCAGCGGAGCGTACTACAAAAAACTCATAGACTTGTATCCAGTAGGACACACTTTTCGGACGAAAATTTTGTTCGTGATGTCCGGTCTATAGGTATTGAATGTCTTTGGTCAAAACCGTCTCCATGTTGCCAATATGGTTTCGCAAACATTATAAATCTATACATATAGGTACGTACCTATATGCAAACATTCCAGTTTACTACAAGTACCTCCGCAAAGAGGAAGCCAACATCCTCTAATTAAAATATATTTTTTATATTCTTAAATGAACTCGATGCTTAAAGTATGTACGTATATAAATATGATACAATGATTTGTATTGCTTCTATTAGTTTGTCGTGATCAGTGGTCAAATGGGCCAGTACCAATGTGACTTTTTCAATTCATATCTAAGTTTATCTTAGACATAATTGACATCGGTGAAGGAAAACATCGTGAGGAAACCGTGGTGCAAGCGTGGTGATTAATGTTCGTGCCTTTTCTGTATGAAGAGACAAGAATTTAGGGGTTTGAGGAATAGGGTGTAAAGTTCCGAGGATCGTCCGACCAGAAGGGTGTTCAATCGCCCTGATAACTTGAGACGTCAGTCGCTAGTTCGTATATGGCGCGATAGATGTCGCTACAAGGCCTTTGCTTTGCAGTGGAACAGTAACAGGCACTATAATACATTTCTTCGATACTCACTGGTTAGGGTCTTCAACAAACACGAACATAGGCGAATCCAGCGTGGATACTTTGGTGCCGTTCAGAATAACGTCTCTGAGAACCATTCGACCATTCGTGCAGTTGATGGCCGTCATCTTCTCCGTACCGCAAAACCCCCTCGGTCTTAGAATGTCGTTGTTTGGGCAGCATTGCTTCACTGATTGCGCGGACAGGGCAGCGCCGCTAACAGCCAAGACCAACAATATAATTTCCTGCAAATAAACAAATCACATTGAATATTCCTGGAACTTGCATGTAGGTAGTAAAAAAAAAATCAAATCAGAATTTAGCGAAAATCCTAGCAGGTCAACAAGTGAAACTAAGAACAACTTTCGTAATCTTAAGATTTTTGTAAGAATATCGATTTTTATTACAATTAGCGACATAAGTGACAAAGTTTTACCCTCTCACTATCAGCAGGCCTAGCCATATTACAAATTCTATTTCTATTATCGTAATTGATAAGGCGACAATAGAAAGAACATTTTCTTTACACTTTACACTTTACTTTACTTTAAACTTGTGAAGCATTAAAACAAATGACTAACAGCTACTTACTTGTAATACTGTCTTTTTAATTAGATTGTAGGTTATTAATTTATTTATCGATAAATTAGTTAGATAATATGTACCTACTATTTCTACACGAGGCAATCATAAACATGGGTTTATGATTGACTCGTGCAGGCGTAGGTACAGCTAGACAGTGTACCTACTCAGATGTACAAGATAGTAGGTATTATTGCAGCAACTAGCAAATAGCTTTTTACATAATATTATCAAATGGGATTGCATACACATACCTACTTAGCAACTCGGGTTGAGTGCAAAGTTTATAGTTGCCTCAACCAAAGTTCCTCCGTGTGCAAAACACCTTATTGCCATTTCCAGTTGCTAGCAACAGTTGCTCCATGTGCAAAGTGCCTGATACTATCTTGTCAGCGCCTGAGCACACTATCTAGCTGTACCTACGCCAGGGTCATAGAGTAAGTTTAGCCCCGTTGCATTCTGAATAACAACTTGATAACGCTTCATGTAATATTTGACACGAGTAGAGATAATGATTGTTTACAGATATCGGTACAAGTACCTACAACTTTGTGTTGGGATAGTTTGTTGACCTCGTTTCTTAATGATGGGTCGTTATGAAATCCAGTGTGAAGTAAACTGTCAATATTCTAGCATAAGTAGGTACCTATGGGATGACAGCTCTCTGAGACTCTGCACCTTTATGATTCTAATTTTATAATTTTTCACGAATATAATAACTAATTTTTAATTCTATAAATGGAATCTATTTATAAATGGACTGAATAATGATCAACAACGAATATCCTACTAATATTATAAACGCAAAAGTTTGTGAGGATGGAAGGATGGATGTTTGTTACTCTTTCACGTAAAAACTACTGAATGGATTTTAATAAAATTAGGTATGGAGTTAGCTGACACCCTGTATTAACACATAGGCTACTTTTTATCCCTGTATTCCCACAGGAACGGGACCTACGCGGGTGAAACTGCGGGACGTCTACTAGTGTTTTATATTTGCACGCCGTAATTAAATGCAGAATAAGAGATCAATTTTATTTTTGTTGTGAACCTTCAGTACGTTATTTACGCAAATTGCTAAATGATCTTATGGTTTTTTTTTATTTAAAGTACCTATATAGGTATTCCCGGGGAGATTTAACTATTGTTAAGATACTACCCTTTGGAAGGGGCTACTAGAATCATATTATATTTTATTGAACTTGTTAGTTTAACGTTCAAATGCCTTTTAAATGGCCTACTTAATAGAAATTTAATCATTTGACTTTTGACTTTTTAAACTGGCAGCCGACGCCAACACAGCTGAGAAAAGGCTAGGTAGAACGTAAAGACAGTTGAGCCCCTAGTTACTGAGGTAAGCCTATTACCGCCAAAAACTGGATACTTAAGCCAAGCTGCATCTAAGAATTTCTAAATTTCAACGCCCAATGACCGTGCCCGACTTGAAGATCGATGTCAGGCCTTAAAGGTCACCTTGAACTTGCAATAAATCGGTGACTTATTAAAGCCGATCAAAGAACTAGGTCAATAAACAATCAGATGGGTAATGATATGTAAGGAGGGTAATTTAGTTAGCACTGCGGTTAAGGTCACAATCTCGCCTGTCACCTACATAATGCAATTATGTACAGGTTGAAAAGGACATCGGTGCTCAATCTGATATCATGAGTTCTGAAGGTCAATTCCTGTCATTAATAACCCTTACTTGGTAGTCGGGTAAAAGATTCAGAATCTATGTCACAATCTAATCTCTAAGACAATAATTGTCAAACAAAATGTAGGTAAATAAGGCATTTTTAATGACAGATTGAGGCGAAGACAGATTATAAATAGGTACGAACTTTCTTAATTAAAAATACGGGAATTCCCCTCTGTAAACATTCTAAACTAGACATCTCAGCTATTTAGCGGTCAAAAATTTAGTTTGCTCCTTAATTTATTAGATTTATTCGAAACTTCTTTTCTCTGTTCTAATAAAAATTATAAACAGAAAAGATTAGAGAGACAAATATTGACTGAAAAATGTGTGGATATAGGTACAATGTGCAATATTCTTTTTTTTGTAATCATAGGTAGGTATAAGCTTTTCGTTTTAGTAATGCGTCCCGGATATTATAGTACCTTCTTATTCCTCTAATTCCATTCACGCACTTGGGTAAACCCAGCAGGATTCTCTGTAGTGTTTCCCAACTACTTATAGTAAGTACTTAGGTGTAGTAAAATCCACTAAAGTTGTAAAGCAAAATTCCAAATAAGTATCGCATTTCCAACAAAATTCTGCGAATTATAATGTACCTACCTATGTAAGTACTAGCCGGCAAAGTTCGTTCCGCCTTTAAAAAAAATAGTTTACAACTTATTCGCAGACCCACTGAATATGTGAAATGTCATGTCAATGTGTGTGTGTAGGTATGTCTTGTGAGTGTATAAACAGCCAGTGTAAATAAAAAAAAAAACTAAGCGGGTCCGCCCGCGGCAGTGACGCGGTGTGTTCCATTATTTAAAATTTGAAATAGACTATTTATAATTTGGCGGGAAACTAACCCTGCAAGCTTTAGACTAATATCTTATTAAATATTTGGGTTCAAGTGATTCTGAAATGTTGACCCCAGATTCAGTTAAAGACGAGGCAAATACCTATAGTTATCGAAAATCTTTTGCCAGAAAAATACCTAAATACATACAATGACTTTATGAAGTGGCGAGCAGATGAGAATAAATGGTTTTCGAAAAACTACTATTTTTACTTTTCTTATATTCGAAATGAACAGTAGAGTGCTTAACGCAGGTGAATGAAAGACATGAATTCAAACTCTGACTATAGCCGCCCTTGCTTCGCTCGTGCTAAATACCTCGTACGTATGGGAATTGATTCCTTTCGACTCTCGTGTAACAATCTATTTAAGTATTTATTTATTTATTTTATTTTTAGGAAGGCTTACAGACTAATAATCCAGTGAATTAAGAATATAATATTAACTATTCCGTGGACAATACATTCCCGACCTCGTATCTATCATTAATATTGCGTTTCATGTAGGTACTTACCATATCATATTGTGTGTCGTATTGTGGACAAAGCTAACCACAAATAGATTTATTCATGATATCTAATAATACATGATAATTATACAATTTAATTATGTGCATATTATTATAATCATTTTTTTTATAGTGTCCGCAGACCATTATGTGCACTATAATCAATACATTGAATATTATCTTATGTTATTACTAACTGTCTCCGCAAACATTGTTCTGGCTTTTTTTTGAAGAAATAAATTAGTTACGACCTATTCTCGAACCATTCAGTAGAATATACACACAAAATTAATAAGAATCGGTCGAGCCGTTTCGGAGGAGTTTTGTAACACAAACACTGTGACACGAGAATTTTATATATTAGATTGCATTATGCTAAATAGATGGAAGTATTTAGAACCTTACATTAAGATTAATGTAATTAGCTACAAATCAATATTAATTAAGATTCGTTCATTATCATTCGTTCATTAGTATGGAACATATATTTACAATTTGAATTCATTGTATAAACTAACTGTACCCCGTGGTTTCTCTCGCCACGAAGAGGCATAAGTACCGTTAGTTGAATTGCCTAACAAAAAGATGTCAAAAAGATTATTTTAAATTCGACTGGAAGATTTACAGATCGGCGCATTCAAATAAACAAACTTCACAGCTTTATTAAATTTGTATGGAAAGACACATTTAAATAATAAATCTGTAAATAGGGCCATACAAACATTTTTACATGACATGTCATTTTTTATTTGGAAGACGAGGTGGTCGGTACGAAGCAAAAGAAGTATGTAAGAATCGTAGCATATGGCGCTCTGTAGTTTCTGCCTACCCCCGTGGGAAAAAGGCGTGAGTTTATGTATGTATGTGTGTACGAGGTCGATAATTTACCTACCTATTTAGCTTTATTGAATTGGATACCTATATTTATTTTTAAATTTCATAATGTTTTGCATATTTCAATTGTACCTAATCAATAAACAGTATTTTATCAATGAACTTACCGGTTGATGTCTGATGACAAACCGGTCATCGCATTCAAAATACGAAAACAGTTCCAAGAATTTGTTCACCGCTGTTTGTTTGCATAACGTGGGGAATAACGTTTTACGTTCGGAGTGTTTGCTAAAGAGAATCACAACTGTAACAGTAACAGCTCCATAAAGCCTCGTCCCCACTTGGAACATTTGTCGAGCGACATGTGTGACATCGGGCGATGTCGGGCGACGTCGGACGACATCGCCGCGACATCGTTGAAACTGTTCTTTGTCGCACATTCGATGAAGAGTAGAGGTTCGACTGAACTCTAATGTGGACGGAGACAAGACATCGGGCGACGTGGGGCGATGTAGGGCGACATCGCCCGATGTCTCCGGGGACACATGTCGCTCGAGGCTTAAAACTCAAGAAATTACAGACTACGGTGTACTTGCTTAATTTATTATTTAATTATCAAGTAGGTACAGACGCCAGCACATCAAGTTACCCCAATGTGTCAAATTTTCCCAATTGAATATGAACCTTATTCTGTTTGATATATTATATAGTTGAAAAACGGTCAAAGAAATTTGACAGAGTATAGATCTCAATGGTATCGGGTTAGTCGATATGGTAACGGTGTGGGTGTAGTCAGGTACACCTCTGCCCAACCCTTCACGGGATTACAGGCGTGATGTTTATGTATGATATAGGTTATAGAAAACATGAAATCGCCAATTTGATCTATTTTGAGCAAACGTGGTGATCAATGCACGTGTCTTCTCTTCATGAGAAGCGGTCTTTGCCCTGCAGTGGGGCAGTATCAGGCTGCTATTATAATTATTACCTATCGTAGCTGAACACTCATCGTAGGTACACTCATCTAAGTGTATGAAGTCACATAACATAATACAAATGCAATGGCAGTTATGTTCTCTTCCGCAATGTTCATAATAGATAAAATAATTATATTTTTGAAATTCAGTTAATTCCTCATTTAATGACCAATGAATGTATATTATACTAGCAGACGTCATGCAGTTTCACCCGCGTAGTTTCCGTTCCCGTGGGAATACGGGGTTAAAAAGTAGCCTATGTCCACCGGGAATAGTGTAGCTTTCCACCAGTACAATATTTTTTAAAATTGGATCATTAGTTTTGACAGCAGTGATAGCCTAGTGGAGTGACCGGTGGATTGCCAATTCATAGGTCTCGAGTTCGAACCCAAGGCACGCACCTCTGACTTTTCGGATTCATGTGCGGATTGTATAATTATCACTTGCTTCAAAAACGGTGAAGGAAAACATCGTGAGGAAACCGGCATGCCTGAGAGATATATGTCTCGACGGCATGTGATGCCATGTCAGAGGCCCATGGGCGGCATTAAAACTCTGACACCAGGTTAGTTACTAACCTTTTTTTACCTCTTTATAATATTAGTATAGATTAGTATAGATATAGATTAATGAATCATTTTAATTGAATGGTATGTTTGTGTATTAGTATTGTAGGTATGTGTGAATCTTATGTCATTCCATTAAATTTCTTGTTTGTTGGTGTGAATTGACTGGCCTGTTGGTCTAGTAGTTAGTGATCCTGACTGCTATGCCGGAGGTTGTGGGTTCGATTCCCACCCAGGGCAAATGTTTGTGTGTTGAGCACGATCATTTGTTCTGTGTTTGGGTGTAATTAAATAAATAAATAAGTATGTATTTAGAAATATATAAGTATGTTTATCAGCTGTTTAGTACCCATAACACAAGCTATCAAGCTTAACTTGGGACTGAATGGCGTTGTGTGAAAAGTTGTAGAATATTTATTTATTAAATTGTTTTATGTTCATTGTGTGTGTATTGGGGCAAATGATAACGGGTTTTTAATAAGTTTCCTAAATTAAATATATATATATATTATTAGGCATTAATTAATATCCCCGTGAGACACAACATCACGCCTCGGCCTCGGCCACTCTCTGAAAATTGTGTATGGTAACATAATAATGTTAACTATGCGGGAATTATCTATTATTCGCACATTATTATCATCGTTTTTTAACCTCATGTCGTCAATTAGTGTTTTCTGCTCATATAAACGACAGATGACACAATATGAGGTCGTGTGTTATCGCCGCTGAAAAACAGACGCATCTGCACTGACGTCACGACACGAAGAATATAATATCTAAATATTAATTCTGCCTTTTACTGGACCGAGTTTCTAGTACTTACGTACCTAATTTAGTTAATAGTAATATTGAAAATGTTGATGTTACTGGCTAGATTTCCTAGTTCCAAAACTAAACTCTAATTAGAGAATTGTCATCTCTTTCTGCAGTGATCGATATGTACAGACGCCAGCACATCAAGTTGTGTCAAATTTCTTTGATCGTTTTTCAACTTTATGTCAAGTAGAATAACGTTCATATTCAATTTGGAAAATTTGACACATTGGGGTAACTTGACGTGCTGGCGTCTGTACATACTTAGTTCTGCATTGAAAATATTCAGTGTTACTTAAGTAGGTACTGCTCATATTAATTTGTTTTTTGTGTTAGCGTAAAATTATAACTTTTGCATGCCTATTGGTAAAATATGGTTAATCCTATCTACTTCTGATTTGTTTACCACTGTATACTGTAAACCCATATTATATTGCAAAATAAGATTTACTTGACTTTACTTACATAATTGCAGAAACTGACAGTGACATATGAGAACCAAGTTAGAAATGTTAAATTAATGTTTTCCTTGTACTTCGCCATGTTCATGGTCGATGCGTTAGAAATGTCAACTTAGTTAGTTTTAAAAACGGCAGGCCTAGCCATATTACTTAAAAATTATATTTCTACTATCGTAATCGATAAGGCGACTATAGAAACAAAATGGCGTATATGGAATCATCTGTTTGTCAATTGTCAGATGTTAACGAGTATAATATTTGTAATACGGCTGAAAATGAAATACACTTGACAGTTGACAAACAGCTGATCCAGATACGCCATTTTCTTTCTATAATAGAAATAGAATTTGTAATATGGCTCTTGTGTCTAATAATAGTTTTTTATGAAAACTTAGGTAACTTACAACGATGAAAAAAAAAACGCAGCATCGTTTTAGTGTGATATCGGCCCGCCGACATTCGATTTCATCGAGTAGACAATCAACTTTAATGCAAATTTTACTGTTTTTATGATTGGTATAATAATAAGGTGACTAACGAAAGGTATTTAAAGGCAAATGTAAGTGGTAACGCTAGGAGGGGACGCCCTAGAAGTACCTACATACATAAACCTTATTGGTGAGGTTCTTCAGAAAGATCAGGTGCGTATTACTCACAACCGGCTTGTGTGTATGACAACATGTATGAATGTAAACGAAGCAAAAGAAGTAGGTAGGTATGTAAGAATCGTAGCACATGGCGTATGTAGTTTCTGCCTCCCCCATGGGAAAAAAGCGTGAGTAATATGTATGTATGTACTTATGCATAACAATACGCAATAACCATAGTACGAGTATATATCCCCATCCTATTGAACTGCTATAAATACAATACTGATAAAGGATAGCAGCATTATCATTAAAAAAGAGGAAGTGTGTCGCCCGACGCTTTCCATCAGCCGATTTCATGATCGACTCGGTGTCACTAACGATGTGTTGTTAAGTTGTTATCTCTTCCTAAACATTATATGACAACTAATTGTAATCACTAATATTATAAAGTATTATAAAGTATTATAAAGGGGGAGATTTGTTGGTATTTGTTTGTTTATTTGTACGGATTTTACTCAAAAACTACTGAACCGATTTTGAAAATTCTTTATACATAAATATTTTATTTTCTAAATTGAGAGTGGGCAGAGGTGGAGGGAGTTAAAGATCGAAGGGAAAATTAAGAAATTCACCAGGTGACGTCACGGGCGAAATGCTAGTGCCTTAGTGACTGGCCTGTTGGTCTAGTAGTTAGTGACCCTGATTGCTATGTCGGAGTTCGTGGGTTCGTTCGTTCCCACCCAGGATAAACGTTTGAGTGATGAGCACAATCATTTGTTCTGTGTCTGGGTGTAATTTATCTATAATAAGTATGTATATAGATATAAACAAGTAGGTATGTTTATCAGTTGTTTAGTACCCATAACACAAGTTACGCTTTAGCTTGGAACAAGATGACGTTGTGTTAAAGTTGTGGAATTTTACTAGGTATTATGAATTTCTATTTGAATCTTTAACACTGTGCATGGTGACTTGGTGAGTTTAAAAAAAAAACTCTTTTGTTGGTGATTTCACACAATCTAAGATAATGCGTCTACTAACGCGTTTCCTTTCTAACAATGAATTTCAGGAACGAAATGATGTTATTGATATATCATAATTTATTTAACCAATCGAGCAATCAGACCAGATAACGCGCGCATTTATTTCGCATTAGTTCTCGTTCCGGAAACAGGGCATTTGATTGTTGTTAGAATTGCTTTGCGACTGTCATCAATACACGTAGATACGTCATAGGCTTGTGAATAACATCGGATCTATTAGAATAGTTCTTTGCACGGTTCCTTAATTTTCCCCAAAAACTTGGGTAACCTACCCTATGTTACATGACTGACAGAAGATTGCCAAATGAAAGGCGTTTTGGTGCCACTACTAATATTACTAATATTTGTAAAAACAGCTGTTATTTTGATATTACAAACAAACACTTAAATTTTATTTATTTGTATGTATGTATGTATTATAAGGATTTACTATTCCTAATAATGTTGCACCAGAAAACAAAATAAATTGAAATTAAGACATTTTTTTTGTAATTTAGCGAATGGAATTAGGCATTTTTTGTAAATATTATAAACCAGTGCTTGACTGTATTTGACATGATAATTTTGACAGTAATTCATATTATAATAACTATTCGCTATCTATTGACCACAATATTTATCATAAGTTTTGATGTTATTGTTTGGTGTAAGTACTAAATTATTTAATTTAAAAACTTCAAACACAAATCATAAAAAATGATCTGATTTGAAGGTAGTTTGAGTGAAATTTGTGTGTACCTACCCTTAGTAGCTACACCTCTACCAACCCTTCTGGGAATACAGGTTATATTTATCTTTAAAAATTTAAAATGTATCAATACGTGAATACTTATGTTTAATTGTATTTGAGTGACCGAGCCATAGGTAAATACTTGTTATAAGGACTTACATTGTATAACTCGATAAAAGTAAAGCCGTAACCTATGTATAGTATATTCGCATTAATAAATAACGGGTGTATTTGTTATGTATAATAGAAACTGTAAACAAACGTAGACAGCTATAATTATTATCTTAACTATCCACGGCAAACTACTGCAGTATAATCTAATATGATATAAGGCCGAGTACAGACCCGAGACACACACACGCACTAGGTATGCCTTAGAATAATAACACATAAGTAAATAGAAGCCGCGTTTAGTACAAAATATGGGCGAAATCGTGTGTCCACTTTCTTATCTTTGTGTGCGTGAGCTGAATGTGTTTGCCTCTGAGCTGTGTTCGACGGAACGTGACTTTTTGTAGCCTCGCGTCACTTCTTGCACTCATACTAAGTTTATATGCGGTATTATTCTAAGGATGATGCACACTATAACCAAAATAGAGGACAAAGTTGTCGAAAAAAATATTATAAGTAATTAAATTAAATTATTAATTATTACTTAGCTCGTGATTGCGTCGGCGTCAATTACGTACTTCTCACATTAAACTATACCATCCCCTCCACCCCCTCTCAGTTTAGAAAATAAAATATAGCCTATATTACTTGGTGTTAATATGTCTTTCTAATGGTAAAAGAATTCTTAAAATTGGTCCAGTAGTTTTGAGTTAAATCTCTACGATGCTGGTCGCTGGGGAGTTTGTACTATCCCTTCTTCTTCTCAGCTAAAACACTAGAACGTGATGAAGGGTAGGCGTTTTGGGGGACAGTCTTATGTATTTTTAAGATGTTCAAAAAGTGCTGATTCTCAGCCTAATTTAAATTAAGACTTTTAATTTGATATAATTCTACAAATATACAACAACAAAAAAAAATAGTATTGAACAATTGTATTGAAACAAGATAAATTCATTTTATCTATGTGAATAAGAACAGTTTTGACCGTCGTCGTGTGTGCTCTGTCCAGGGTTTCTAATACAAACGTGTTACTTAGGTACGCAAGGAAAACAAGGAATCGTACATTCTTTCCTATATTTAGTACGTAAACACATACTTAATTAAACTACCTGTGAATATAGTATATAGACTACATTCCATTGTATTATGGCGTGTTCAGTTCATATACTGAATCAACGTTCTTTTGAGAAACTCAGTTTCTGTTTGATGATGACAAACAAACAGTAAACGTTATGGGTGTCGTGACGTATTCATATTAAACGCTATTCATATTCAAATATTAATTGTCTATATAGAAACAAGAAATTTTATATTTAGATAGCTACCCACCTATTTGAGTAACGAATTTTATGTCGTGTTTTTTAAATGCAGTCTTGTAATTTTCAATGCTGTGGGTTTTTTTTTACTTTTACACACTAATTATCTAAGCTATAGGTTAGCTTAGATAATTAGTGTGTAGTGTCTGTTTTTTTAACTAATAGCGGTTTTGAGGCGTATTTGTATGTTTTATAGATACACACAGGTCATAATGGCGGCGTGTAAACGCCCGCCATTCCGTATCTCCAAATAATTAGTTTTGAACAATAATTCTTTACATTACTTGGTTAGTGGACATAATCGCCCAGTTCGCACAGGGCAAGCTATTTTTGAATCAGTTTCTTGTTTATATTTAGTTTCAAGTGCATCGCCTTGAAGATTCCTTCAACTTGAAACTTGTAGTAAGGAAGCAATGACCTATCCATTTACCAAGTATTTCGTTATCTTGTGTCCTTACCTGCACGCGTAGAAAGATCAACGTAGAACGGATTTTGTCCACAGAGAATCGACAAAGTGACATATTGTAGAAATATTTTTTTTGTTTTGAGCACGACAATGTCAAGAATGAAGAAAAGAAAATATGTGTCAACTCTTCAGTCGAAAATGGTCGCATTATTTCTTTTATAATTTGCAGAAATGTTTTTACAATCTGTTAGTTTGTTGATTCTTCCGTTGATATATCCTTTTCTAAGGTGGTCATGCTACGTGTGCTGGCTAAGTTATAGTTTAGTATTTAATACCCTCCCAAATAGAATAAAAAATAATTTACACCAATGATATTAAACGTAAAAGGTGTAGATAAATCATAAGCGCTCAGCAAGCGACACGTTAAAATGTGGCTAACTAGCCACACTTTACATAAGTGTCGCGTTGCGCCGTCCACGGGCGCGTGCGTGCGTTAGGGTGCCGTTTTTGTTTAGGTACCCTATCTACACCTTTTTACTTATAATATCATTGATTTACACGGTAAAAACGCGTTCAAATTACGATTCTTACTCCATATAAGCTAACCGATTAAAAATTAAAATGTAGGTAGCAGTGTTTGTACAGGTTTTAAGTCTAAAGTCCGTCGATTTTATACTGATTTATTTTTAAAATATACAATATTAATGAGTATTTCAGAACTTCTATCGGTACCTACTCACGTTTTTATTTTTCCCTATCCAAAGTATAGTTTCGAATTTTTAAAATAATCCAAGCCACTCACAGATATTTTTTATTGTTGTTTATTTTGGCATTGTACCTATAAGAACGTAAATTACGCCTCACACATTAAACAACACAGAATATAGGAAAAACGTAACTGTTCTACAAATCGGAATACCCCCAAATGGGTCTGACGATAAAAAAATATTATTTTCACTCATTAAGACAAACAACATGTTTTTCGCGATTATTTAAACAATACGTCACATCGACTCACCTTCATATTTACTCTTTCCTAAAAGAATAAAGTTTAATCACTAACACAACAAACACTGGATACTCTCGACCGCGTGCGATTGTCGAATGAATGCTGGGGCTGTTAATTACTGTCGCATCACACTGACTCGCAATCGATTCTCGATTTGAAATATCCCTGTTTTAAATCGATTATAGCTTGCGAATGACGCGTTGAATGACACTGTCCTTAGAGGTCTCGGAGTATTACTATTCATTGAGCGATGGCAGGTAATCGGTTTGTTAAGTACTTCAAAAAAAAGGAGGAGGATTCTATGTTCGTGTCTATGAATTTTTGTTTTTTTTTTATGTATGTAGGTATGTTACCTGATTTCTCCACCATTTGTGGACCGATTCTCAAAATTCTTTTTTTATTTGAGAGTAGACTTCTGAGGTGGTCCCATTTTAATTTGGTTAAGATCTGGTGCTGATCTTCGGAGATATACAATGGAACTCTTCAAAAATAGACGGCAAATCTGTCGTGATTGCTGGAATTGCTTGGATGTTTATTGTTTATACAACATTATGACGTATCATCACGACTGTATGCTGTGAGGGGTAAACAGATGTGTAAATATACCTAGATTTCGACAGTTAGGAATGTTAAGTTTGATTTATTAGGGATAAGTGGATAACCCTATTACCTTAACATGTATTGTTAACAATTAACAATATAACGTAAATTCATGGCAAATATTTTTATGGGAACAATTAAAACTGGAAAAATAAATATTTTTTTAGGGTTCTGTTCTGCCGGTCGATTCAGTAAAAGTCACGCCGTTGTCAATGTCTAGCATTAGTATGGAATGACAGCTCAATTCGTCCTCACTGCGGCTACATTTTCACGCGGTGATTTGACCAGAATCGCACTGCGGTAAAAAAGACACCGGGTGCATCGACGGAAATCTGCTATTGTTAAACAAATCGTGGTTACTGACTAACTTATATTATTTTAACTGCTGTAAAATAATAATACCAGCCCGTTACTGTCCCACTGCAGGGCAAAGGCCTCTTCTCATACAGAGAAGGCTCGAGCATTGATCACCACGCTTGCTCAAGGCGGATTGGCGATTTCAAACTTATATTAATTATAAGTCCAGGCTTCCTTACGATGTTTTTCCTTCACCAATGTCAATGATATCTAAGATAAACTTAGAAAGTACGTATGAATTGGAAAAGTCACATTGGTACTTGCCCGGATTTGAACCACAACCTCGTGCGTGCATGAGAGGTAGGCGCCTTAAACTCTGGGCCATCATGACATAAACTGCTTAACTGCTGTAGTTTTCGAATTTGATTTCGATTATGACTTCTTGTAAAATATTGTATTGATTAAGATAAAATCATCAAGTTAATGCATTCAAATTAGGCTGAGGTCAGCACATTTTGAACATCTAAATTACTTAAGACAGTCCCCCAAAATGTCCTTTGCCTTCTTGGAAGAATAATGATTAATAAGAACATTACCCAGCCGCCATACATTGTCATCCCGACAGCCAAGCGAAATTATTTTCTGTGTTCCAAAATTAAGACTAAGTACATTCTTCTGAAATTAAACTAAAGTTGGTACCTATGTAGTATTAAATTGACGTAAAATTCAAAATAATTTCTGATTTTCAAACCAAAATTTTAGACTTAATGCACTGAGACGCGATTCCCGCTGCCGCAACTGATAATTTGATTAATTGTCCTATTGAAACGTCTAAAAGGTCGTACGTAAAATATGCAACTAAGTACACGAACGAATACGAGGTGAATACAAGAGTAAATAAGTTCGCAAACAAAACGTCAGTACTCGCTGTCATTGTCCATCACCTACGCACCAGCACCAGCTAGTCACGGTTTTTGACGAAACGGTAGCGTCTTCTCTCTTCTGTTACCGTGTCCCCAGGCGCAGGTGTCACGGTAACAAAAGGGGCTGGGCAATTAGCTGTTGCGCTGCGCGTCCTGGGATCGATTTCCGTACGAAATAAATATTTAATATGTCCCACATTAGGCAATCATTACATAGTTGATTATTCCGGGTCTGCCTGTTTGTCTATGTCAGTTTAAATGTTTGTAATGCTCCCACGATACAGGAGAAATCCTAGTGTGTTCCTATCTTTTTTTAAAGAAAGAATGAAGAAGGTCTGTCAAGCGTTTGTTACTAGACAGTAATAATAACGTCGCTTTCGAGAAGTTTAAAATAACCCTGTGTAAATATAGGTGAAGAGAAGGCGAAGTGAGCTCTCAGTCTCAAGCATTAGCAATGGGATTGACAAACTACTACGCATTCACATAATTTTATTTGTCTCTTGACGTGATTGGTACAGAGCAGTCTCACTGCTGGTATAAAAAACATGGAATCCATAATGTTTTTTAGATTTTTTGCTTCATTTTATATTCGTCTAAATATGGTGTCGAGTATAAAATCGTGATACCTACCGGACTTTCAAATGTTTATAAGATTTTGAAGTGTCCGTTGGATGTAATTAATGATACAATAAATTAGTAGTTCATACGTGTCGATACCTATTTAGCAATGTCCTTAAAGATGTCATATGTAGGTAATGATAAAAAAAGTAAATCCAGAAAATAATATGTAATTTTTATTAGTGGCCCCAAATTAGGCAAGTCAATGCATAAAACAAACTTAAAAATTAAATTAATAGTAATCAGACAAATAATTAAATAAATATTTTTTACTTGTAAGTTGATAGAATATTTGAATTACCTTGTCTTCAGTATTTTAAGTAGTTTTCAGTAGTTCCCATAATCATATCTCCTACCCAAACCAACTAGGAGTTAGGTACTAGGTATATAGGGTGACTGGTAATTAGTGACCGATACTTAAACACGTGAGTGTACTCATGAATACGAATAACTTTCCCAAAGTTTTTATTAATGTTTTTGACATTGACATTTTACATTTGAGCATTGGAATGTTGAGATTTCTTTTCGTTCTATGGTTGCGATAGGTAGGAGGAACTTGTGGCTAACTAATAACAGCCCTACTGGTCGATCGCAGGTTAAGCTACGCTTGACCAGGTTGGTCCGTGGATCGGTCACTATTCATTACATATACAAGCCGTAAGTCCCAGCTGTAATTTGTAGATCCTTGACAGTCGTTTACGAGTAGTCAGCTCGAAAGTCTAACAAACAGTTTTTTAACCAAGGGGTATCGTGTACCGAGTTACTGGGTTGTGGAGGTCAGACAAGCAGTCGCTCCATGTAAAACACCTGGAAGCCGACCCCAACATGGTTGGGAAAAGACTAGGTAGATGATGGATGCGACAGGTTCGAAATAATATTTATAACACATTTGCTCGTAAAGGGTCTCTTATTCCGCCAAATTCAGTATCGTAATGTAGGTACCTCATTACGCACTAGTGCGTAATGGTAAAGTAAAACGCACGTTTTGCAAGTTGCTCCGTCTTAATACGAACGGTTCTATTTTTAAAATCTTAGCAATGAGTTTCTATGTCAGAAAAGTGGTCTACATTTTATAAATAAAATTAACTTTGGGAGATAAAATATAAAAAATAAACATTTAAGTAATTCGTTAATTTAATTAATTTTGACAATAAAATTACAACCATTAATAACCAAAACCAAAAAATATTAATTAATTTACTTTATTAGTAATACTGGCTGTGTGTTTTAAGCCTTTGACTTAAAAAAAAAACTGAAGCGCGCGCATCGCCAATTTATGATCAAGTTAAAATTATATACGTTATGCGTTTCAAATGAGAATAGGTAAAAGTACGGTTTGCAACGAAACCTTATTCGCTTAATCAATTATTTTTAGTATTTTGTTTTACCGAGTCGCAGTTATTCAAAATGAATAAAACGTCCGTACTTTTCAAGTGACATCTGACAGATAGAGGTCATTGACGTTCCGATTATCATTTGAAACGCATAGTATACGCGTAGACGGGACTTCACGGGACATCCGGACACCCCAATGCAATGTGTCAATTTTTTTGATTGTTTTTACCTTTAATACAAGTCGAATAAGGTTCATGATTAATTGGGAAAATTTTAAAATTTGGGGTCACTTGATGTGCTAGCGTCGCCATCGGTACCTACATCGTTCTGGACCCAGCCCCAGCGCTGAATATTTTCTCCGGTTTTTCCTAATTTCCAAGTTATACTTATGTTGTTTTTGCCTTAAACTTTATAAAATCGTAACTAGTCCAAAATTATGAGATTTTTTATAAAATTACTTAAGTATTTACTTTTTTAAGAAAAATCCAGATAGGAATTATAGTTTTTACAGCTTTAAGCAAAAATAACATCAGAAATTAACGTAGAAATTAAGATAGGTAAAAAACAACCACCGACCCTTCATGTCCGCCTCCGCTTGATCTGTGTGATGAATGTCACCTACATTCATGATGGTGAAGTGAAGCGAGATGTCACCCCATATTTATGCTAGGGAATCTAGGGATTGACACTATGCACATCGCCTTCACTAGCATTTTTCTCAACATTATTGACCAAAAGTTGCTTAACACTTAGTTCCAGTCAATTTATGTCTTAGTTCCTTCTTTCTTTAATTTAGTTCCAGTCAGTCAGTCAAGCCTAGTAAATAATTTAAACAGCTAATATAAAAGTGTCTATCGATGTCTTTGATTAATCCATCATACCTACCCCTTGCTCTGTAATTTTAATCTTGGTTGCGCTTCGAGAATTTTTTATTTTGATTGCGTGAGCGCAACTTATGGTTGTGCTTCGCGGGATAATTTATTTGTGCTTAGAAATGGTTGCACCCCGAAGATTTAGGTGAAGTGCAAGAGAAATGAGCTGATTCCTTACTAATGCTAAGCAATTTACATTTCACTTCATTTAAGTATTCACGGGGTTACTTTTACTGAACCGACCGTCTGATGTAGTTTAGTAGCTAGCGCCTAATTATCGAATACGCGCAATACTGGACCAGCTACGCTATTGGCTATTTTATTATTGCCAGTGACTAACTGGCGTCCAGTTGCACACTGAACTTGGCTGACAACTGAGAATTTACAAAATAAAACCGGCCAAGAGCATGTCGGGCCACGCTCAGTGTAGGGTTCCGTAGAATATGTAAACGAAGTTAAAAAAAAATGCTTGCATATATGTACGATTATACCTACTACAAACTTAGTCCAGAAATTATTTTGTACGACTTTTTGTCTTTTTTGTACAGACGCCAGCACATCAAGTTACCCCAATGTGTCAAATTATCCCAATTGAATATGAACCTTATTCTGTTAGTCATAAAGTTGAAAAACTATCAAAGAAATTTGACACATTGGGGTAACTTGACGTGCTGGCGTCTGTACAAAAACTGTTTCCATCCAAGTTTAAAATAATTTTCCTAGAAAGTCCTTATAAAGTTCTACTTTTCAGATTTTTTTCATATTTTCTAAACTTATGGTTCAAAAGTTAGAGTCACACATTGTTTTTTACTTTTAGAGCGATTATTTCCGAAATTATTGACATTATCAGAAAATGATTTTAGTAAACCCCTATTCATTTTCAAATACCTTTCAAACAATATATCACACGTTAGGGTTGAAATTAAAAAAAAAATCACTTCCCACTTTATATCTTATTTTATAATTTTTTTCCAATTTTTATTTTACCACTTTGTCGGCGTGATTGATACACATAATTATTGGTACCAAATTTCAGCTTTCTAGTACTAACGGTCATAGAGATTAAGCGAGGACGGACGGACGGACAGACAGACATGGCGAAACTATAAGGGTTCCTAGTTGACTACGGAACCCTAAAAATGGTCTCCAAGTGAGGGTGACTGGTTAGACGGGGTAGAAGTGAAATAGACTGATTCAATTCCTTTTAAGTAAACGATGTTTAAATATTTAATTTTGATTAATGATAATAATGAGCATCAATTTGTTGAGGATAGAATTGGGAAGGTAGGTACCTACTAATGAAATAATCCAATTAAGTTATCGTTTGTTGAATGTAGGTAATACCTAATTGAATATAAAAGTCAACTCATTCATTTAATTTTAACTAGTCTTCAAATGACGCACAGAGGTCGGAATAGATGAATAAAAGGAAATATCATTTAAAAACTTCAAAACACAGCAATTTTATTAAAATAATATTGTTGAAAAATACACGTTTTTTACTTTAACGCCATCTAGTGGCGAGTAGTGACAAACACAAGCATACACTTTACCTCTGTAGTCTGGTACTTCATCTTCTAACAAACAGTGTCATAAATAGATTACTTGATTATACGATAGATGGCGCAAGGAGTCGGTGAACTTATTCTGCAATTATTTATGTCGCGGCTATTTCGTTAGTTCCATTTGAACTAGATTGTCTAGATTCTGTGACCTAAGATTCTTTCCCAATTGTTTAGGAATTACCGAATAGCAGTACAGCTTGTTACGCAATGGGTAGTATTGCGTAAGAAGCTGGACGTGAACCCACTCCAGACCCGAAGATTAGATAAGTTGGAGGGGTGGGTTTAGACTATTAGTAATGTGCAACCCACATTACTAGTAAACTTTTTGAAAAGAAAAAATAAACATTACGCTGTTTTACTTTTATTATTAGGTAAATGCCTACTGTAGGCCTATTACAATTTATAATTATTATAATATCAATATTTTTAAAAACATTTACTTACTTACTATTCCTTACATACCTTTAAATAGATATTACATTACACAGAAAACACACTTGTTTCCTTAAAATGTCACAAAATCATTCTGTGTTGCCAGCTACTGCCGTCAGTAGTTACAAATTTGAAAAAATCAGATAACGTTTAGCCCGACTTATGATAATCTATGGTTCACTCAATTTATGATAAATGATATTTTATGTTAATGTTGTTTTCTCAATGTTTTATTTATAGGTATAAGTTTTTGTTACTTTCTTGCATCTACCATGTTCTGTCTCTGCATCACCTTAAGGTAGACTGGTAGAAAATGCTTAAGGCATTAAATCCGCCGTTGTGCAGTGTTTTTACTAGTGCAGAAAGTTTTCATATATAAATAATAAAAGTTTATTCTTGTAAATAGGGTTTTAAGAACACTTCAACGTGTCATTTTTGACTAGTGAGATGAGGTCCTGTTTAAATTGAAACATAATATTAAACCTTATTTACTTGAATTGATCAGAGTTTATTATGTCAATGGTGCATATACTGGAACTTCCTCTCTATACTGAGTATTTTTTCCCTCTGCATGCCTTACTACATAATATCTAATGAATTAACTAAAATCTCTTTCGATTTTCTTTACTGTTAGCTTATTTGCCAAAAAGCCATTGAGAAGTAATTAAAATAAAAAAAATAAAAATATCATTAATTACTTTACGTTATTATTACTAGTATTAATACAAAAAATCTTAATTGTAATATTTCCTTATCATTTTAATATGTACCTAAGTAAGTAGATGCACAAGATTAATTATTTACAAAATGTATATTAAAACTTAAGTACAAAATGCGACAGCTGCTGTGAAAAAAACCTCAAGCAGCTAAAATATAATATAGGTATTTATTGGTTATATTTGAACCGTTTAAACACATCGCCAAGTGATTGGACGCGTCTCTTGACCAGAAAGCTAAACTTTTTTGGCAAAAAAAATAGCATTCCCATTGAACGTTGCAAAGCTGCCAGTCTTTTGGGCCTATTTTTTTAACACCATAGTTTAGCTTAATTCTTTACATACTATTACATTAGGTACTGTTTTAACTTTAATTATATGTCAATAATAATAAAGTAGACTCTAGTACAAAAATAAACGTTTATATTAAAAATTGTACTTTATCAGAAATTGCTTGATAAGTTGAAAAATGGCAATAGGTTACAGAATGAGATCATCTGTTACAAACACCATATAAGTAGTAAAATCTAATCTATAAAGTATTTTTTTTTTCTGGTAAGCCTTTAGGTGACGTCGAAATATTTGTTTTGCCACCTTTGGGGTTGGATGTCATTTTAACATCAAGGTCTTTTTTTAGTTTAAAATCAATACGAGAGTTAGATAGTTGTCAAATGTAGTATGCTCCATGTTTTGGATAAAATATATCTTGTGAAATTCCCATAATCGTGATAGAATTAAGTACTAAGATTCAAATTGCTTATTCATAAGTTCGTACTTTAGTACCTTTCTACTCTAATTATTTGGGAACAGATCAGACTGATGTTAAATTAAGTTAGACTAGATTAATAATAGCAATTACAATCTTGCTTATCTTAAAACTTTCAACATTGCCGATTACATCAACAAACAACATAAAATGCATTGCAAATGCATACTCGTGCGCACTTGAACAGTGCTCTGCTTTTCTGTTCATCATACATCCGACATTTAAACATACCTTAACCTTACTCGAAGTAAAGTTATGAATACTTACAAAATATTGTTATTCGAGAAACATGCAATAGATCTAAATTAAATACTAAATCAACGACAGTAAGAAAATTAAATTAAACGCAAGACAATTGACACATCAACATAAAAATTGGTCGGTCGCGATTCACAGCACTGATGTACAGAGGCCAGCACATTAAGTTACCCCAATGTATCAAATTTCGTTGATAGTTTTTCAACTTTATTACGAATTGTGTAAGGTTCATGTCCAATTGGGAAAATTTTACAGTTTGGGGCAGTTTAATGTACTGCCGGTCGATCCACGAAAAGCCACGCCGTGAGAACTTGTGTGAAGTAGACTGTCAATGCCTAGCATTAGTATGGAATGACAGCTCAATTCGCTCTCACTACGCCTAGGTACATTTTCACGCGGTGATTTGACCAGAATCTCACTGCTGGCTTCTGTACTTAAAAACTTCCAGATTTGTTTAAGTAACTATCGAAATTTGACACAAACAAACAACGGTGTTGTAAACAACTTCGGAATGGCTTCATAGAATATAACTTATTAATAAGCAATTGTTAATAGTCTTTAGTAAATAAATAATACTGTTTATGTGACCAGAACACCGTCTGTTCCGGCGAAAATAGAATCAACCTTGCAGAAAACGCATTCTCACAGCACATCTTATCCGCTACCTACACTACTTAGCATTGATGGAAATAGACGCATTGCTTCGTAGGTTAGCAGCATTAAACCAGGGTACTATAAAACAGTCCTGTCGTTCATCGGCACGTCAGTATGCTGAACGACATTTTCTTCGTCGTCCTCCGTCGCTAAATGTCTTTCAATGAACCCTGATATGCAGTTCAACCAGCCATGTTTGTACATCATCTTAATCACACGTTTGCGGAACACCACCAGTAACAAGAATATCAATATCCCTTGTAGCGTGTTGAATATATCCAGTATGGTCCTGTAAATAAAATAATAGCGGTATTAATTTTTGATCGACACTGTAATCGAAACGGATCATGTTTAAAAAATCAAAAAATCGATGTAAACATAATAATTACTACACAACATTAGAAACAATGGGAAGGCTTTTTGGTGTGTTCTGTACTGACATAGTTTTGCTATCCACCGCTAGATGGCCTTACTGTAGCATTGGAAACGTTGAACAAAAGGCTGATCTTTATCAAAACAGCTTGTATACATGTGCCATTTTGAATTAATTTAAGAGGCTATACATAATTGCGAATTTTGAACAGGTGCGTCATCGGAGTACCTATGTAGCAGCTGGCAATTATAATTACCAAAGACAACATACTATCACAATTTTTCTATTGACATTGCTTCGCATCGCTCTCTATGGTGTCTTAAATCTCTTTGATCATTTACTATTGATTTAATTTATTGTTTAATCTGGTATATTTTTTAGGAAATACACGTTATACAAGTAGGTATAATGTAAGGAGGAGTTAACGGTTACAGTTAGCTTAGCGGTTTTTATAATAGGATTAGTGATCGCCTAGTGGTTGAATACGACCGTTTTTAGGTAGAGGTTAAAGGGCGGGCGTTTTGGGGGGCTGTCTTTACATTTTAGACGTTCGTTCCGGATCCTTACCCTAAGTTGAATACTCAAAAGACTTGGTTTTGTCGTTGGGAATTTTATGAAAAACTAGCATTACGTAGGTACCTACATAACATTTTTGACTTTATACAAGTAACTATCCGACAATTTTTTTCGGGCTCATTCCGCCTGAGTCTTATTTATTCGACAAAAAAAAAACCTGTTTGTCCAATTTCATTTCTTGATTCTACTTTACATGCTTCCCAAAATAATAATAATAAATTGATTCATTTAGAACAAGAAACACATACAAATATGTACCTATACTTAATCAAATTGAAACGATGATAACAGCAGTAGTATAAAACTGTGTCGCGGTTATCAGCGCCCATCTCCAGGAAGGAAGTAAATTCGTTCCAGTACAAAAATATAACTTCGTATTCGTAATTTATTATTAGTGATTTAGACAATTATAAAGTAATCTATGATAAGTAAAGTAAAATGTGTTTGGAACAAAGAGATTTAAAATACTATAGAGCGGGCATGTCAAGGAAATGTCATAGAAAAACTTTGATCCCATGTCTCAGTAACGCCATCTAGAATAATATATGAATATTGGAGCGACAGCGGAGCGTACTAAAAACAACTCATAGACTTGTATCCAGCAGGACACAGTTTTTCGGACGAAAACTTTTGTTCGTGATGTCCGGTCTATAGGTATTGAATGTCTTTGGTTTGGAAGGAAGAGTGGTTGGTTGCATGTATTTGTGCTTGTGTAATTTAGGTGTGTTCTATGTATGTATATGTATACGTGTGTGTGTGTGTGTGTGTGTAAAGGATTGTGTGAGTTACACTTACAGAAGTTCTTCTGTATCGTAAAAATAGACTAATTCAGGCAACATGATAAATGTATTAACGATTTATTAGTTGGGCGCTGGGTGCACGACATTCGATATAAAATAAAGCGGTTTAAAGGTTAACATCGCCTTCACCTCCTCCAAGTTTTGAAACTAAAATATAGCCTTTATAAAGCTCACAATTTCACAAATCATGTTGCTTTCTATTAGCAAGTAAACGATTTAAACCGGTTTAACAGATCCAGAGGTTGCCGTCACATACTAACAAACTTTGACAGGTTGACTGGTGGAAAATGCCGTTATTTTCAAAACTCCTTATAGGTCAGGCGAGACGTGAAAGTAAAAGTTATTAGTTACAAAGTTACTTACCAAATGATATGTTTCTCTACCAATGATCCAATCATTTCGAACACCCACGGTAGTCCCATCAAAATGATTAGTCGCACGGTCATCACAAACCTATAAAAAACAGTGAATAAATACTTAAAATCTGAATCTTCTGAGAAACTGGCAGTTTATAGCAATCGGGTGTTTGACAGAATATGAACATCAATATATAATATGTCCATCAGTTAGATTACCTACTTATAAAAAATAATTCACAAGTATTTTTTTTTCTTTTTCAAATTGATGGGAAACTGCTTAGATTAAGCGCATTATAGTTGAGGAGAGGGACCTTGTAACGTCCTTATCTAGTATAAACTGTACCAGCTAGTGACGTCATGCGACATTTTGACTCGCTGTATCGCCGTTATTTTTTTATTAAGTACGTGAAAAAAGAAAAAATATGTGTCGAATATTTTCTTGTAATCTAGATGAGGGACTAAAAACGATGTCAAGTAGCCCATTTATATAATGATCATCTGCTTAGCCTTTTACCAAATATGTTGGGTTCGGTTTGCGATCTAACGGATGTAGCTGAATACCAGTGTTTTACATGTAGCGTCTGCCTATCTGACCTCCACAACCCAGTTACTGGGTAGCAGGATACCCCTTGGTTAGATTGATTCACAGAATTTCGGGCTTCTGACCACACGTATCGACTGTCAAAAAGGCGCCGGGACAACGGCTAACGTGGTCTCAGAGGCACGGCGAGGTCTACTGACCTAGGCAAGAGTAGCTTAACCTTGGATCGACTGTTATTATTTAGCCAGAAGCTCCTCCCACAATTTATAAAATATATAAAGTGTTTAATATTTACTTGAACTTTAAAGCCCTTATGTGGCTGGATGAGAACGACAGACGCCAAATCAGCAACGAGGTGTAAATGAATATAGCAATGTTTGCAGTCAGGAGTATGGAAATAATACTGTACATGTAGTACCATTGTTGATGCTTATCTGAAATTAAAATATATAATTAGTAAGTACCAAATTTAGTATCGCTTCGCTCAAGATTTAAACGCGTTAATACCATACATCTCCTTTGGGACTTTGATATCAACCCCCTCGTGATTTTAAAAATAAAATATAAATAGCCTATTATACACCACTATTTTTTAATTAAGTAGTACAAATACATAAAGGGCTTATTCTAGACGGTCTTCTCATTATATTTGTAAATTATCAATTAATAATATTCATAAACAGCAAAGTTATATTAGCGTTTGTTTATATCCCAAAAAGTCACCCAATTTATAGAAATATTGTACAGGCTATTCATGACATAGTAGTATTCATTAATCGTCATCTCTCGCTCACGTCCGCGTGATCTCGCCCAAGCATGCCCCGCCTCCAACAGCTGTTTTCGTTATTTAAGTTTAACTAAATAGTGGCATATTTAAAAATTGAATTTCTTTTTTTTTTACTTTTGATTATACGCAAATATGATCAGTAACAGGTACGGATACAGCCCATTTTTTAAGTACTAATTAAAAAATAGGGGTGTATAGTACTCGGTGATAAGAAAGCTTTCTAATGGTGAGACAATTGTGTAAATCGGTCGTGTAGTTTTTGAGTTAGGCCCTGACAAAATTGTTAACGCAGGGGAGTCTAAAATCGTGTATTGAACTTGGTATCCGGATTTTAGTTATGTCCCTTCCGTCCTGAATGTATACATGAACGTTAATATAGGCGTAAAATAAAACTTACTAAAAAACCAGCAGTGGTTAAGTCCTATTCCTGGCTTGTCGTGTTTACCAGGATAAAAGTTCACTATCGCCATGCAAATTGTAAGGACAGTCGGGCAACCCCAAGCATATATCATATACCACTTGAACTCCCTCCAACCGTAGTCTAACGTAGCGGGTCTCCTGTTGAGAAAAAAAAAATAGTTATTCAATCAGGAAACTAAAATATGAATGTAGGTACGTACGGCTACACATCAAGCATGTTCATCTACACACTTCCAGTGTTTACGCTGACCTCGCATTGTAGGTACGGTAATTCGATACAATTCGAGATCAGCATTAACTTGAAATGTTTAACTTGATGTGAAGCCGTGTATACGTAAAGACAGCGATACTAATTGCTTAGAATATTGACATTGATACCAGTAATAGCAACTGTCATTTATTTTCTTGTCAAGCGTGAAAGTAATAATATCTTAGCAGTTTATTATATGTGTCAAAATTTTCAACAATTAATTAATTTAACAACTGTACAATACTTTAATATGTTTCTTACCTTGTGTTTAGAAGAACTTGTATAGCTATTGCGTTCGTCCAGAAAAATGCGGCTATCAAAAAGTAGTAAGCTAGGAATCCTGAAAAACGATTAAAACATACCAATATATTAAGTAATTAATTTAAAGACACACTAACACTGGATATTAATAATCTATCTCGGTTGCTATCTTGATCCCGATCTTTGTCGGTAACCAATCAACGACCGAATTCGCCTATCCGAGTCTTAAAGATGTCCAATCAGAAGCAGCCGTCAAAAACAAAGGATCGGGATTTGGATTGAGATAGAATATTAATATCGGGCGTTAATATACAACATCCCCTCCTAACCCTTAGGGAACGATGATAACATGACGATACGTTATTATACATTTAAAAGAATACGTCATCATGACGATACGTCTCCGCCGCACTCGGATAGCACACGGAGCTCTTGGCTTAGTAAATTTGTAGGTATGGATATTTCGGGATTTGACAGCAGAATAACAACCGGTCTGACTCAAGGACAAATTGTTGGCCTGGGCAAGTTAGATGAAGCCGAAACTTAAAAAGGTGTGTGATGTGACCCACCCTACATAGATAATGATGATGGTAATCAGCACTGTAAGCTGTAAGTGACCGTGTTTTCATTTATTGATCTCTACTAAAACTGTTTACTATGTCAATCTACTGTTGCTGATTTGTTCATTAAATTAGGTACTTGTCATCTTTACATAGGTATATACATATACATAAACTTTCACAAGAGAGCCGCCTGCTACGATTCTTACACACTTCTTTTGCTTTCTTTACATTAATACATCTGGTCAAACATGCACACCGGTTGGGAGTATTATGACGCACCTGCCCGGTCTAAAGAATATCACCAATAAGATCTGTGTATGTCCTTCTAGGGCGTCCCCTATTGGCGTTTCTTCTTACAAATGTCTTAATCGCCTTATACCCGTCCTCTTAACGTGACCAAACCATCCAAGCATACTCTTTTCAATTTTTGTCACTACATCTTCTTTTAAACCAATCTTTCTCTTTTCAATTAATTAATATTTAGTGCTCATTGCTTACCTCTTGCTGCACACCATCCCATGTCATAGTATGTCATAAGCTTCATTATAGAAAGCACTAAAAGCCCAATACCGAGACTGGCACAGAAGTTAATTATACTCTTCCCTTGAACATCTCTGGAAATGAAAGCATCACACAAATTTAGATATTTTCGATGTAATATAAGAATGTGCTTATAAGATAAGATATAATATTGTATCGCTATCAAATGATAAAATTAATCGAGAGTAAAATAAAGAATGTTTCAGATAAGACGCGCAAATTAGCATTAGGTATGTGCCTTGAAAAATATGTACTTAACAACATATGCAATGATAAGAAGATGATGCAGCGCTTGAAAATGTGCTTTGTGGAATCTAGGTGCAGTGAACAGGACATTGTGAATACTAACAGCTTATTAGGTATACATTAGCGACTAAAACACTATTAGCCCCTGCATCCTTCATTGCATGATTTGCATGGTTAGCTTTAAAAAGGCAAGGTGAGCACATATATAATTCTTCCGAAAAGTATCCTTTGTTGTGTAACGGTGAAAACGTCATCTCAGGCATCAATAGTCTTAATATCCTACTATCCTACTAATATTATAAATGTTTGTGAGGATGATGGATGTTTGTTACTCTTTCACGTAAAAACTACTAAATGGATTTTAACAAAATTTGACATGGAGTTAGCTGACACCCTGGATTAACAAATAGGCGATTTTTCATGGGAACGGGTCCTACGCGGGGGAAACCGCGAGACGCCTGCTAGTTTCAATTAAAGTGGCCACAAGATAAAAAAGTGAATCAGCTGTTCCATACATTTTGTCAAGTACTTAACGTGTACATATATATATTGAACAAAAAATCATCAGCTGATGATTTTTCTCGATTTCACGAACATCAACAACCACTTTTTAATTTTTATATATTCTTAATACAGAAGCTCGTAAAACTACTGACCTAAGTTCCGGTAGCAAACTATAGATAAGGGCTGTGGCGGTTAAAAATATAATAGACACTATCATTGTATAGCCCAGTATCTTATCATCTATGATTTCTTCCTCCTCGGCGGCGCATACTATCGCCACCGGTCTGATTCGCGACAGATTCACATCTTTTATTATAGTATAGTTTCCCAAACAGTACCTGTAAAAGAAAAATAAATAAATGTATAAAAAGAACCTATAAATTTATTTAAGAAATTATAAACAACTACAAACTTGCAATCTTTTGGTTTTTCCTCATATTGTGATAGATAAATGAACGATAGTTTTAAACAAAAAATTATATGTAGGCAACCTACAAAATAGGGAGGTTCTAGTTGTCATATTTTCTTACAAATAAGACATTATGTACATAAAAATAAGGTTCATATTACAAAAAAAGGCGTAGATCACAGTTAAAGAAAGACCTAGATAACGCAAGGGCTACTACTTCGCGTGCCTAGCTTACGTACAAAAATCGTAAGTGGCCACTTACGCGCTCCGTTTCCTTCCATCGGTAAGTCATTTTGTGATTAATGTTATGCGTAAATTATTTAAAAAACAAGTATTTTTAATCTAATACCCTCAGTACCTGGTAATACTAAATTTGAGAAAAACAAAACATTCGTATTACATTGCGTACAGGCAAAAATGGCACGCTTGGTTTTCATACAAATCATAATACCTGCGGGTCTACGAGCATCTGTGGCGTAAATACTCAGCGTAGTGATCGCTTTGTTTACAATACATTGCACGCTAGCAAAAGTCAATTCACGGCGTAAGTGTAACTTTTTATTAAGTAAGTATGCTCGACGCTGAGCATGTTTGTTTGTACATGACCCTAGGGGTTCATGTTTTAAATTCATAGTGGTGCGCCTAATTTTTGTCACATGCTCCTAATTAGGGTTCCGTAGTCAACTAGGAACCCTTATAGTTTCGCCATGTCTGTCTGTCCGTCCGTCCGTCCGTCCTCGCTTAATCTCTGTGACCGTTAGCACTAGAAAGCTGAAATTTGGTACTATTATGTGTATTAATCACGCCGACAAAGTGGTAAAATAAAAATTGGAAAAAAGGTTTTATTAGGGTAGCCCCCTATATGTAAAGAGGGAAGTGATTTTTTTTTAAATTTCAACCCTAACGTGTGATATATTGTTGGAAAGGTATTTAAAAATGAATAGGGGTTTTCTTAAATCATTTTTTGATAATGTCAATAATTTCGGAAATAATCGCTCCAATAGTAAAAAACTATGTGTCCCCCCCCCTCTAACTTTTGAACCATAAGTTTATAAAATATGAAAAAAATCTGAAAAGTAGAACTTTATAAGGACTTTCTAGGAAAATTATTTTGAACTTGGATGGAAACAGTTTTTGTACAAAAAAGACAAAAAGTTGTACAAAATAATTTACTACTTTGTAGTAAATTATTTTGACTAAGTAAATTGACTAAGTTTGTAGTATATAATCGTATTATATGCAAGCATTTTGAACACTTATTGTGACGGACGGGAAACTACGGAACCCTACACTGAGCGTGGCCCGACACGCTCTTGGCCGGTTGCTTTTTTTGCTGATTTTATTTTACTTTTATCTCTGTCAAATCTGTGTTTTTTATCTAACCCTGTGATATTTTAGTGACAGACGTGAATTATTTACTTTTTAAGCTAGTTAGATAGGTGTAACCAAAATAATTTAGGTAATACAGCCACATTTGTTGCACGTGCCATTCATATCGACAAAATTCAGGTGAAACTTATTCTGCATACGTAGCGTAATAGCATTTAATAGTTTACCGTTTAATAGTTCATTTGGAGATCGATCTATTTTGAACCAGCACTCAAAAAATTAGAAACAAAATGAGTTAGGAATTCTTCGATGTTGATTAACTTACTTATTTATGGTAAGCGTTTATTATGTGTGTGTACACGTTGTTACTTATATGTGGAAGCATGTAATTAGCAAAAGTGTCACCTACCTTAAAATCTTTACTAATATTATAAAGTGGAAAGGTTTGATTGTTTGTTGGCATTGAATAGGCTCCGAAACAGCTGGACCGATTTGAAAAATTCTTTCACCATTGGAAAGCTACACTATCCCCGAGTGACAGGCTACTTATTACTTAGGTATCCCTGTATTCCCACGGGAACTACGCGGGTGATTTCACGTGGCGTCCGCTAGTTATTTTTATTCTTATTAGTCTATAAGGTTTCTTTAGTAGGCCCTATCAGAATAATTTATGGTGCGGTATTTATGGTTTCTTTAAATAACGTGGCATCGGCATCGTGCTGAGATAGGGGCCTTTTTGGCCTCGCACGCACAGGTCTTTTTATTATTTAATATGTTAGATTTAGTTTTAGTTTTAAATTCCTGTGCGTGTCCCAAATAAACATGTTTTCTTTCTTTCTTTAAAATAAATAAATATGAATTATGATTTTTATTGTTAACGTAAACCGAACAACGGAAAATAAGTAAAAATTGAGAAAAGCCTACAAAAAAAAAATTGGGCTAGTGCGGAAGCATTGTAAATATGTACTCATTAGTGTCAGTAAGTGTGTCACAGATCTTTAGCTTTTTCTAAGCCATTATTAGGAACTGTATTTTTTTTACGTTATACTGTCTTGGTCCTGGTTTTATCTGAATACCTCATTCATTTTGTAAACAGCCCTAACATAAGTTTTTTATAACTTACTGGAGCAAACTGTATTTTTGTTTAAAATGCATGATTGTATTGGAAACAATAAAAACATTCTGATATCATTTGATCACAAATAAATAAAATACCTGTTTTCAAACAACCAAATATTAAGTCACTTATATGTTTGAACTGATTGAAAGCGGGTTTTGGACCACTTTGGTTATACGGTTTATTTAAATAAATATAAATAAATATTCCATAACTTTTTCACACAACGCCATTTAGTCCCAAGTTAAGCTTGTGTTATGGGTACCAAACAGCTGATAAACATACTTATTTATTTCTAAATACATACATACATATTATAGATAAATAACACCACAGACACACATTTGTCTTGGGTGGGAATCGAGCCCACGACCTCCGGCATAGCAGTCAGGGTCACTAACTACTAGACCAACAGACCAGTTATTTGTAAATATACTGCCAACGACTATATGAAATTGAAACTATACATTTATTTATTTATTGGGACTAAATGCCCAATTCTACAAGCAACTATGAGTGTGTAGTGTAGTAGTAGTTCTTATGAAATTCGCTCGATGGCGCTGATACTTACCTAAATAATACAAATAAATATATTTTAAAATCCCAGCTGTATTTTAAAGCTATGTAAAGATGATAAATTTTCGTTATATTAAATTTTTTAAATTAAATTAATCCTCACGATTATATTCACAAAATAAAATTTTCGGAGTGTTGTTTAGTGTTAAAAATAATGATCTTATACACTTACGAGTTTGTTTCGAACGTTTCGTCGAAATCATCGCCCAGGTGCAATTTTAGCTCGTCAGCTTCGTTAACTTTATAACTCTTTAAAAATCGTAGCGTAACCTTACAGCCCAAAGCAGTTGGTGTTGTAACATTTGTTTTTGGATCCCAACAAACATCGCGTTTCATTAGAAGGGCTTGTCCTTCTAAACAACAATTTAAGCTGGCTGAGACACCGCAAAACGATGTCGCTACCAATAATAGAAAAACACTGGATGCCATTTTTCAAACCTTGCTCCAAGGCCTCTTGGTCCTTTTTGATAATTTTCTGGTTTGCACTAAAACCTTTTTGCACTTTTATTTATTAAAAATACACTGTAATCCTTATGATGTTCTTGGGTAATAATAATTTTACGGCTATTCTCGATTATTATAATTGTGAAATAAACTGTTTTTATTTCAGAGAATAGGAAAAGCTTTTTTGTTTGTTTATAAATATTGCCAAGAAATATTTATGGAACAAAATAGGAAGGGAGGATTTAAAAACAAAACAATTGAGCGGCGCGCGCTCATTTTGTATCACAGATTTGCAAAAAAACGACGCCGGCGCAGGCGTCCGATTGGTGCGGATAAAGAGTTCTCACTGACGACCGCTGATTATAAAGCGCCTCAAATACTTACGAACAGCGAAGTACATTTGTAGATATGCAGGTGATTCTTAACTCGGTTGTCTTCTTATCACGGGGCTGTTCTACTCATGAATATGAACTACTTTCATAATAAAATTGCACCACTTTGGAAATCTCAAAAAAATAAAAATGATAAATGATCTAACTTTGACGTCGATCGCCGCAGTCATGTATACTTAGATGGCAAGCCAAAAGCACAGCATGTCATGCGTCACGTCTACATGAAAAGTTCAAAAGATGGATGGGAAAAGGCGCCAATGACACGTTTTGTCTTTTTGACGTCGAAATACCATCATCTAACGCAGTAAGGACCCGACGCAAAATATTATTCTTCAGTTACGGGAGTCAAAGAGTATCCAAGGAACGCCAAATTTCCCTATGAATGCTTCTAATTGTTCTTTGACAGTGATGTTATTAAACTTTTGGTCACAGATACACAAGTTGTATATTGATAAAATAAAGGAAAATGACAACAAAGAAACGGCTCCGTGAAGTTCATGATGTGGACGAGACGGTCCAACAATCGACAGCTAAGCGCGAGCGCTGTTTATCATGTCCAAAAAAGAACGACAAAAATCAGCCAACAAAATGCTTCAAGTGTCATAAATTTATTTGTCAGCAACAGTCGAGGGTTTACTGCATTGGATGCAGAACAGAAGAATCGTCTGATGAGACTGATTAGTTGCTTTTTTTTAAGTTGATCTCGGCCATGCCAAACAAAAATAGTTTTGAGATAGGTTACATTTTTTATTTTTTTTTATTAGATATAATGTTCCAGTTATGTTTTTTGTTTCTTAAAGTTAATTATATTAAAGAACTTTATTAATTACTTTAAAATACATTTCATTTTATTTCTTTTTGACACTCTTTTCTCAATATTTGTTTGGGGTCACTCAAGACCCCATGCGCCTAATTGGGTGATTTTTTTAATGCGCCTAGGTAAGGGTTAAGTTAGTACTTAATTTTAATTATCTGTCTTAAATAGATCGTTTTCATGTTAGGGCTGTGGCCTTTGTACTACTCCTATAAGTAACAACATCACTATAGTTTTATATTTGTCTTATTTCTGTTATATAATTTCTCTAATTCTCAATAAGTCGTTGGCGTACTTACTTTCTAAATAAATAAATAAAGTTCTAGCCAGAATATCAGTTGTCGTGTACCTACTCTCTTCAATCTGAAACATTACTTGTGTAATTGAGTATTATTTCACATTGATTGTTGTTTAAATCATTTTCAACAGTCTGACCGTTCTACCCATTTGTGATAAAGTAAAAAGAAACAAACATATTATTTGTGCGCTTGCTAGAATATTACATATCTTTGCTGTTATAATCGAATGAAATTAAATAAGATTACAAATAAGAAGCTACTGCAGCTCCCCATATGTTTACGCATATGGCTATTGCGTATCTTCGTTGATATTTCATAGTAATTATCACTAGGCAAAGTGTTCAACGATTAACTGTCAAACTGTGCCCTAAGTGCGAGTAGTTTTTACGCTAACGCGATCGAAACGTTCACCGCGTTTGGCTCACCGATTGGTCAAAAGCTTTGAGCGGGCCAATCGGAGCGCCGAACGTCATGAACGTGTCGATCGCGTTAACGTAAAACAAACTCGCACTAGGCACTCTGTGTTGTGTGTATTTAGGATGACGTCATCCTCACTCGCAGAGATGTGACGCAGCGCACCCAGTCTCCGTAACTTCCAGTTAAGGAGACGGGGTGCGCTTAAAGTGAGTCTTAAAGTCCACTTAAAGTGCAATATCATTTTTTTTTTGTTAATTCTCAGTTGTCATTAAAATTCGGTGTGCAACAGACTGGCAATGAAAATTATCCATTAGCCCTGCAGATCTTGTCAAAAGTATAGGATAAATAATTTATTTTTATTTTATTTTATTTTTAGGAAGGCTTACAGACTAATAATCCAGTGAATTAAGAATATAATATTATAAAAAATAGCTAATAACAAGCCTCCACATATAGTTAAACAAAAAAACAAAAAGTCGATAAGAAAGACAGTGCAAACGGGTAAACATTATAATTTGCTAAGAATCGATAAGTCGACTAGTTATCAAGATAAAAAAGACTGTGCCAAAAGCCGTCTTAAGGTCGAAACACGGGTGCAAAATAAGTCGACATTAAGGTCCCTTGGAAGTCTATTAAAACTAAGTGCACTTCTTATAGAGAAAACATTCCGCCTATAATTAGTCATTGCAAAAGGTACATTCAATAATAATTTAGATAACAAGTTACCTGAAAAGTATTGCGGGGTTAAATAATTGCAAAATGACTTGTGTATTTCAATATTTCAAAACGATACGAATAAAATTGTAAAGGCAGTGTCAATAACACGATTAAAACAAACTTATCGCGGTCCTTGCTGCGTTCACTTAGCATCCGTCACGAAATTGAACTTGCATGCATTAAAAACCTTTGGAACAATACCATATTCAGGAATACGGTATTGATTTTAAAATCGAAATGTGCCAAATTGTAATCTTTATTACTTACACGAAGAGTTTATAATTTTGTGAGATTATCTGACAGAGACTGCAACTCAGAAAAGTAGTTGAGTGCAATGGGACTAAAAGCAACGTGCCTACATAGGTACACGTAGCACGATATTAGCACAGTTGTACGTCACGCGCAAGTATGCGTTATTACTTAGTCCATATATATACATATACAGCAATAGTGCTAGTTATGCAAATATGTAGCACAGAAAGCCAGACTGAAATAGACTTAGGATACAGACATCTAATCCTCGCGTTACTACTCAGTAGGGAGTTGGAGGGACACCAGGAAACACTTCCAAGATCGATGACCGTGACCTCAAGATTTTTGTAAATGACCCCAAAATTAAGTCAACAAAACAACGGTGCAGTCTAATGTGTGCTAGACCTCTCGGCAGAATTACATCATACGGCCGTGCCGCGGCGGGTGCTTAATAGCGGGCAACATTCAGAAGCGGTCTTCAGCGGTGCTTTCTTCAAACATTCATCTTTTGGCTTGCGCGCAGCACTGTCTTAGCGTAGAATCTGTGTCGAATGAAACAGATTCGACGCTGCGCGCAAGTCGCAACTAACCTCTACATATCGTCAGATTCATCAGTAGATGCCACTTGCGAATGCGTCACCCACCAATCCGTTTGTTGTCGGTTTTGTGACACGCATCAAAAGGTTTCGCCGCGAGAAGCCGGCCTTGTCCGAACACGTCTGACGAGATGACGACGCGACGTATCAGTATTAACGGTGTTTCCAAAGAGACTGCACGCGTTCTTCTTTCAGATTTTTTTCTCGTTTGTGTATCTTGTTTGCTGAAATGGCTATCAAATCAAATCAAATCATTTATCTGCTTAATACAGATATACAAGGGCAGATGTTACAAATAATAAAGGGACCACTGTATCATTACCTAATAAGGTGTGCAAATATTGTACCTATGAATCTTATTTACAAAATACTAATGTTTAATAAAAAAAAAATAAGACTTAAAAAAAATGAGTATTACAATGAATGTCAAGAGAAATAAAATAAAATAAAAGTATTGTCAGATGAGCCATATATCATGTCATTAACTTGCAAGTCAATTAAATGAAATAAAAACTTATGTAGGTCTAGATACTTAAGGATGTCAAATAAAATTATTATTGTGATTGCATGTCACGCAATGCCACTAAATTACCCTTACCCACTGTAAAGTAACAACTATATTTTTATCCTGTAAGTACTCTTTAACATTATCCAAATAGATGTAACATTAAATTCCTTGAACTGTAGCCAACTGAAAAATAAATACGTTATCCACACTTTCTTTTCTACAATTAGGCGTTGAAAGTATACCTACTCTATCAATATAATAAATATAAAGTTATGCGTGGTTAAACATAAACAAAAATATGTGTCGAAAAAAGAACGTCCTCCATTTTTTCGTCGGTTAAAAAAATTATGAACCTTTCCACAAAGCATCATCAAACATCGCTCCTATCATAATATTCAAAATATCCTGCTTAGAATGAAGAAAAAGAAGAGCTACTCTGTCTAAAGCAATGACAATGCAAAAAAAAAGTCTACATACATCCACCTCTGTTGCTGCCGCTAACTCTACTGAGAGTGAGCAAGACGTACGTGGGGTGCAATTCCCTCTGCCAATTAACATAAAATTGTATTTGTTTCAGCTCTTAAACATGCTGAAATTTTATGCACGGTTCGAAATAAGCGATGAAACTGGAGACCCCATGACTGATCGAGATATGACTTTACAACACTATTCTAGGATTACTTCATTGCAGGTAAATTTTTTTTAAAAAAATAACTTATCCGTTTGAAATTATACTATAAAAATGTTTTCTCATTTTTAGAAAGCAGCATTTTCCAAATTTCCTGACCTACGTTTATTTGCTCTTGCAAATGTAGCCAGTGTGGACACCAGAGAATCGTTGCAAAAACATTTCGGACATTTAAGGTTAGTATGATATCACGTCAATGTGAAACCAAACAGTAATAATAATTTTTTCATCCCACCATCTCGGAAAGAGTATTTTTAATCTTCAATATCTGAGTGGAAAAGCCGTTTTTATTCTCTAGAGGATAAAGTAAATTGAATTTAGAACATCGTGTGCACTAAGTTTGTGAATTAAAAAAAAACATTAAACCTATTTACTGCTACCTCTATGGTGCCGAATATATAATACAACTTTTTTTTAATTCGTTAAAAACTCAGACTAGGAACCTTCTTGGTGTTCTTTTTTCAATTTGCTTTGTACGCGGTTCTTTACGCGGCATTTTTTCACGTCACGTTGTTAAACCTTGTATTAAAAACAAGAAACTTGAAAACAAGTGAAAAAACTAAAATGAGTGATTCTAGCGACGAGGAAGTTTGTTTGACGCTAACAGAATTGACTGAAACTGTTAATAATGCGCAAATGAGCTTTCTCCCTCAACAATCACACGAGAAGTATTTAAAACAGTACGATATGTTCAACACGTGGCGACTAGCAAAAGGAGCCAAAACTTTCTCAGAAAACGTTTTTTTTTTGCATTTAGTCCTTTCCTCGCTGAGGTGGAATGAAAAGTTACGTGGTGCACTCGAGTGCAAAGATTTTTCACCTCGTGCTCTTTTGATTCCCTCGCTAACGCTCAGGATTCTAATTTTAGAATCCTTCGCTTGCTCGGTCATCAAAATTGAACACGCGGTTAAAAAGCAACTTTGCACTCTTGTATAACAAATAACTATTAATCAATCAAAAATTCAATCAAAAACTTTTTTGCAAAAAAATTAAACCGACTTCAAAAAAAACACTAAACGGTGTAAAATAAATGTAAATTAAAACTCTAAATTAGGAAGTCTGTGGCTTTGGTGGTTTTGTCTTATTCATGATGGGCCACCGACTTCCGAATTTAGAGTTTTATTTTACATTTATTTTACACCGTTTAGTGTTTTTTTTGAAGTCGGTTTAATTTTTTTGCAAAAAAGTTTTTTATTTTTCCATTTTTAGTGGTTCCCATACAAATATTTGCTATATATATTGTTAATTGTAACAGTACATGTCATGATAATAGGGTTATCCACTTATCCCTAATAAATGAAAATTAACATACCTAACTGTCGAAATCTAGGTATATTGTACACATCTGCGTACCCCTCAGAGCATACCAGGCGTGATGATACGTCATGATGTTGTATAAACAATAAACATCCAAGCGATTCCAGCAATCACGACAGATTTGCCGTCTATTTTTGAAGAGTTCCGTTGCATATCTCCGAAGATCAGCACCAGATCTTCACCAAATTAAAATGGGACCACCTCGGGAGTATACTCTTTCGAATAAAAAAAGAATTTCGAGAATCGGTCCACAAATGGGGGAGAAATCAGGTAACATACATAAAAAAAAAAAAAAAAAAAAAAAAAAAAAAAAAATACATACACACGAACATAGAACCTCCTCCTTTTTTGAAAGTCGGTTAAAAATTTTTGTCCAAATGATTCAAACCCAACATAATAAAGTTGGCATATTAAAATAATTATTACTTAAGACATAATTTGTAGTCAAACATACTGTGTGTTATAAGAGGTGCCTCAGCCTACTTAACGTTATTTACATCATGCTAGTTTACATTTAGAATAAGTTTTTTTGTTAACTTGTGATTACTTTTAATATTAATAAAGACCTTTAAAATTAAAAAAATCAATGTTATTAAGGTTAAGTATTAACATTAATTTACCATTAATAATAACATAATTTTTTTTTTGTTTATTAACGTGGGTGTAAAGACCCGTCACAAAGTTGGCATTTATTCATATTAACACAATCATGACATGAGCATAGGCCTATGACTTACCTACACAATCAGCAGAATTACTCATTTAACTAAAAGGGCGAGCCCCCAAAGGCCGCAAACGAATTGCGATAAGAACGCACCCACGAAGAATTCGCGACGCTCTTCACGATTCTTACTTTAATATGCTATGTATGGCATACGTCACAGCCTTTTATCAACTCGTCACTGCTTGTAACAATCAAGTGGGTCGCAGTCCGCAGTTGAACATGGGCCTACCTCAACCTGAGCCACAACACCCGGTCTGTGTACCTTCCAATTCACTTATAATTAAATCTATTTATCATCTACTCTAGGCGGGTCATCACTCTCCGTCCGATTCGTTCGGCCATACGATCTGCAAGCAAAGTGCACTCCAGTTTATAAATATCCGATTAACTTGGTTTGCCTGCGGCTTTCTCTTCATTTAATAAAATCTTTCAGTGAATTGATTATATTTTGTTTTTTTAGTGAAAATGCGCTGCGTGCAATAGCTACATACTTGAATCTGGTACCACCAGAAGGAAAAGAGAATGACGCCCCCTGGCATCGAGTAGATAAAGAGTTTCTCAAAGAGTTACTGGTAAGTCGCAACTGAAAATAAATATTTTTTTTTTGTTCTTACATAAATAAATATGCGTTAAAATAAAAAATAAATATTGTTGCCATATGTGTGTTTGAGTGTGTGGTACCTATGTGTTTTGTGTTGTTATATTGTTCGTTTGGTTTTTTGTTGTTGTTGTTGTTTCACATGGTTCTTCTTCTTTCTTCTTCATCAGATATCACGTCATGAGCGTCGCATATCGCAGCTAGAAGAATTGAATTCCATGCCTCTATATCCTACAGAGGAAGTTATATGGGATGAGAACGTAGTTCCAACTGAAATCTATAGTGGAGAAAATTGCCTGGCATTGCCCAAACTGAATCTACAGTTTCTTACCTTACACGATTATTTACTGAGAAATTTTAACTTATTTCGCTTGGAAAGCACATGTAAGTAACCCTTAAAATTTATAAAATGCATTTAAACTTTAATAAGGTTAAAAACATAAGAAGAAAACGTTGACCTTATTAAATAAGTTTTATGACCTTTTATGACGTGCAAGTGAAATTGAGTGACCTTAGGGAGAACTGCCTCATTGTGGGCACCAGTTGAAAAAATATCCAGTTCATAGATAAAGCGTATGGTATAAATGTCAATTTTACTCTGTTACAGACGAAATTCGTCAAGATATCGAGGATGCCGTTTATCGATTAGCACCATGGTACGTTTTTTTTTATAGCAACATCATCATTATCTTCTTGCCTTTGTCACTATATGTGACGGAGCAGAACTTATTCTCCTAAACAACCATACATGTACAGACGCCAGCACATCAAGTTACCCCAGTGTGTCAAATTTTCCCAATTGAATATGAACCTTATTCTGTTTGACGTAAAGTTGAAAAACGATCAAAGAAATTTGACACATTGGGGTAACTTGACGTGCTGCAGTGCGATTCTGGTCAAATCACCGCGTGAAAATACAGGCGTAGTGAGCGCAAATTGAGCTGTCATTCCTACTGATGTTAGGCAATTGTCATTGACGTCACGGCGTGACTTCTACTGAATCGACCGGCTGGCGTCTGTACATCGACGCAAGAGATGTAATGCTACAACAATCAATTTTAATTTCCACCAAACTTGCCGAGTCGAGGTGCACCGGAGGGCATTTCACACTGTGCCAAAGGAAATTCAGACTCGTATAGAATAGTTACGTTTCATGTTTGCATAAAATTCATACTGCTTGGAACACTGAATGAGCACGTGACCCGCGTTAGCAACCGGTCGGCTCCTCGCGTACATAGACTGCGGCACTCGCCTGTAGTCGCGTGCTGTCGGCTCTGCTCGGCTCGCACGTCGAATCATGTAATTCGTGCGAGTATGCACGCGTATAATTATGTATATGCGAGCACACGCGCGTTTGCCCCCGGGTTTGTTAGATTATAACCGTCGCGGTCGTCGGGCGGAGCGGACGATCGGCTACTGGCGCGAGCTTGCGCATCCAATGCGATGCGCTAACTCTGCTCCTGCGCGGCTTGTTTGGTGAAAATCGTACATGAAGGCATACTTGCGACTGCCAAACAGATTACTCACAGCAGCTCGCCCCACGCTTGTGGGCGTGCCGCAGTGCGGATTTTAGTCATTCGTTCACTGGCATTCGAGTCAGTCGGATGTTTAATTTTGTATTGTTTTATTATAAATTTTGTACAAAATAGATTTGACTTTAGATATGTTTTCGTTCTTAATTAGTGTTGAGTTATTGAGTATGTGGTTATAGTGGTTTAACCTTTCAATCGTGTCAATTAAAGACACTATAGAAAGATAATGACAGCGCGGACGCCCCGGCTTGGGGTTTAATGAATTAAATAAAAAATATGATCAAGATTCTTTCATTAAAGTAACAACCCGCCTCTTACATGTTTATCTCTCTTAACTGTGGAAAAAGCAATTTGATGTTCATGTTTTTTTTGCTATTGATCCAAATTTCATAAACCATGTTTCAAACTTCACGAATTTCTTGACCGCATGTTCAATTTTGATATTTTTTTTTACTACATCCTCGGCACATAAACACAAACTTGTATGCCCTTTATTACCATATACAGGCGCGCCGAAGATTCGACTGTATATTTTGGCGGCTGGGCGCGTATGGCTCACCCCATATCCAGTTTTGCAGTCGTGGAAGTGGCAAAGCCCAATATTGGAGAGAAGGCACCCTCGTGTGTGCGGGCTGACGTGACGGTTACGCTTAGCGTCAGGAACGAGATCAAACATGAATGGGAAAGTTTGAGGAAGCACGACGTTTGCTTTTTGATCACTGTCAGACCAACGCAGGGCATAGGTAATATTTTTGAAGAGTGATTAAATAAAAGGTGTTATTTTTTCTGCCTTAAATTGATTCGAGTTTTCTCAATTGCCAGGTACTAAATACGATTATCGGAAGAGCATGGTCGAACAGGCAGGCATAGTCTATGTAAGAGGGTGCGAGGTGGAAGGTATGCTAGATGCCTCAGGCAGGGTGATTGAGGAGGGACCAGAACCGCGACCAGAGCTCGAAGGAGACGCGAGAACATTTCGCCTACTGCTTGACCCTAATCAATATAGACTAGATTTGGATCACGCCAGCAAGGGAAACGAGGTATGTCTTTAAAACTTTGAATTTCTTTTAGCCACATGTTGCCCAGTTGGCGAACTCGCACGTCATACTTTGGTCGCTTGAAATAGAAACTAGTGTTTTGAAAACATCGTAGGTATCTAGTATTTTGTTGAAAGTCACGTACGTCTATAAGAATTTGCAATAAACATCTAATGGATCACTTATTTTCGTTTTTATCAAGTTTTGGCAAGGTCTGGTGAACTAATTCATAAGCAACTATACATATACTTATTATGCTCCTGTTTCAACGTTCGTATCTCAGCAGGTGTTAGAAATCTGTTACTAGGCAATCCGTAAAAGTTATCTTAGTATTAATTCATTCATTGTGGTCACTCAGTGGGCGATGAGATTATTAAACTAAAACGGGCATTAGATATACCTCATGAAAACGACTGGACCAAGCTATGTTAATTTTTAATGGGACCAAATGACAACTATTCGGCATCAAATTAAAAAAGAATCACGTAAATCTGATTATTAATGCCAGCGTAATCGGTGTACATACATTTAAAAAAATACCAATCGAATTGAGAACCTTCTCCCTGAAGTCGGTTAAAAATAAATGGTGGTTCATATATTTTTTTACGACTTTTGAACAGGACGTATACGAAACCTTCAACATTGTGATGAGGCGAAAACCGAAAGAGAACAACTTCAAGGCAGTGCTGGAGACCATCCGAGAGCTGATGAATACAGAATGCGTTGTTCCCGAGTGGCTCCATGATATCGTGCTCGGATACGGTGACCCTGGCCAGGCACACTACACCAGGTGAACTTCTCATGTTTTGCTACTTTGGAACATAGGTTTTAAGCGTGGTGCGTATCTACTTGCTGGGGTCGGCATTAATTGGCAATTGTTTTCAGGAGGTAATCTCACTTACTGATTATTTAAAAAAATCTTTTACTGACAGAAAGCTAATTGTAATGTCCACCCCTCCCCCCCATGTAGCTCCTTAAAGGTCCTGAAAGGCAGAAAACCCCTTTTGCAGGGCATTTTTGGCACAGGACTACCTGGTTGGTAGTCCTGTGCCAAAAATGCCCGTGCTCTCTCTTTGGGTTGAATATTTGTTGCCGAAGCGAATGCATCGACCCCAACAAGTCTACCACGCTTGACTGCTGAGCTTTTTGCCACAACTTATGAATGATCTACTGAGACTCTACGTAAAATGTGACGTAGCATAGCAAGTCGTCCACAAAAGTTTCTAGACGGGATATGAAACTCAGACTATTATTTTTTATTGTTTTAGAATGCCAAATGAAATTCCTACACTGGACTTCAACGACACTTTCTTAGACATGGAACACCTACGGAACAGCTTCCCTGGCTACGAAATCAAGGTGCAAACTGACGACCCTAGAAAACTGGTCCGACCTTTTAAGTAAGTCCCCAGTTCCAAAGTTCTTACCAGTAAAAAATCGATGACTGTTTGTACCATAACTATGATTGGAACACGTCTTCATCAAGCAGTTGAGTCTCAGCATGATTTCTAATTTTTATCTCCTATTATTATTCATATATTTTTTTTTCGGTTTATTTATTTTCTAAACAACACGATATGATTTTATTGCCTACATTCTGGAGTTGTAATATTGCGTTGCTCAATAAACGCTCGCCCAGCCTCACTGCGCAGTTTGTCGTTGCGCACTGTGCCTAGAAGAAGAATACAATGTACGCGGCCCGCGAAAAATTAGCTCGCTCAGTTTATATAAAAATGCATAATAAACTAGTGAGCATATTGTGCTTGTTCAATAAAGTACAATAAAGTTACGCTGCAGATGGTGCTGAATGAGAGTTTCCAGAAGTCGAGTTGAAAGTCGTGCATTAGGAGTGTCCTGAGTCCAGCAGTGGACTAATATATGCTAATGATAATAATAAAAATGATGATGATGATGGTGTCAGTAGTGGTGAAGATGTTGATGGATGATCATCTTCATTTCCGATGATGAATAAGTCATGCCAAATTGAATCTTCAAGAATGTGTAGTGAGTATGAAAGTACCTACTATTAGCTACTTGGTTGTAACTTCGCGTTGATTAATAAGACGAAGTGAGTTTTAGCATTTAGCGATGGCTTAACGCGCATCGTAATAATAATAACCCCGCAGGGCAGCTTGTGGCGAGCTGTTGGGCAGTAGCGACCCTACGGACCCGATCTCCCGGGAGAAGTCTTGTTCCTCATCTCTGGCTTGCCTTTATTGGCCGGCTAGAGTGAGCACTGACGAGGAACGGAGCTCCCACCTCTTTCTTGTCTTAGCTGGCCGGCTAGAGTGGAGATTCGCAAGAGCAAACATGCTCGAAGGAAGGAAGCGTTCCAGTAAGGTGCTGGTAGGGATCTTGACCGTACTTTAGGGATTGTCCTGATAGCCGTGGAATGCCTCTCCAGTCCTCAAGCACCTCAGGTTATGTTGCCCTCTTGTCGCTACGTCACTATGTGCTAGCGGCCGTTTCAGAGGGCCCATTACTGAGTGTGCAAGTCACGCCCTGCTATTTTGTTCGTGTATTTATAAAGCATTGATGAGGCAGGGGCCATAGTCCTTCCATAGTACTAGGTAACCAGTTCACCTTATCCATCCCCAATTTATAACCCAATACATTTGTTGCTTTAGTCTGCAATAGTCCTGCACTAGTCGTAGGTTTTCCTTGGATGCATTTGCATAATGCATACAGGGAAAATCTGCGATTGGTACTTCACTTCATTAAAAACGACAAAGGGCCTCTGCGAGTTGGCTTAAGCCCCTCGTACGCCTTCCAAAAAAAATTGGATAAAATGGTACAAAGAAGCTATTGATATTATTATTATTATTTTTATTAATTTTGCTCCATTAGTGTAATTGCTGTATGGCGTTCTGATGCGAGGGTAAATAAATAAATAAATCGTACGATCGTCGGCGCGTTCAAACATTACCTGACTATGAAATAATCTAATCCGGCGTGTGTGTATGACAACATGTAGGTATGAATGTAAACGAAGCAAAAGAAGTATGTAAGAATCGTAGCATATGGCGCTCTGTAGTTTCTGCCTACCCCCATGGGAAAAAGGCGTGAGTTTATGTATGTATGTATGTATGAAATAATCTATGACTACTTTTTTATGGAAAAAAATAAGTAGGTCTCTGATGTATTTAATTTAGTCTATGTGTTTTAAAAACTACCGTCTGTGGCCTGGGAGTGCGAGTATAAATACTAAACTTAAAGTACTGAAACTAAATCCATTCTACATCGTTACCGTAAGTAAACGGCAATGGCTCTCTGGTCAGTTTCCTCTGCGCAAGTTGCGGAAAACTGACTTGTTTTAATTATTAAATTTGTTCAAAGTTCAATATGTTGATGTCATGTTACTTATTGTCTAAACGAGCATGACGTCTGTGAAAGTCACCTTTCATTAATAAATTCATGTGATTGTTTATTATAAATGTTTTATGTAGGCGCAGTAGCTATTTTGAGTTATCTTGTTGTAACGGCTGCTGTCTGTCAGATTTATGATGAATATTGAATACTAACTGCGTACAATAACTTCTACTTGAGCTATACGCAAGTCTATGTTTGCAATCATAACAAAACTAACTAAAACCTGCCCGCAAAACTAAATACCTACTTTTTAAATTTAGTTGTTAACCACTTCCCTGTCCCATGAGTCATATATATTAGGTATATTCAGACTCATTGGGGACAGTGAAAGTATTAAGTTTGAATGTTACTTTTGCATAACATCTGCCCAACTTCAAAGCAATTTGTTGGCATTTAGGTAGTTCTCGTTAATTTACCACGAATCTATTTTGTAAGTACGATGAAATGAAAAAAAAAGAAAATGTTAGCTGTCTTGGTAAACTTCGTTCCGCATACAGTCAATTTATGTTATGTTACATTCTTAGTTTTAGCTAAAGATTTGTCTAATGTCAAACTGGACCAAGGTGGAAGACATTTGTCGCCGTCCGTCATATAAAATCACCAACGATGGCGCTGCAATTGAAAAATGTATTTTCTCCATAATAATTTTGAGACAGCTTCTATGTCCGTTTCCAGGATATGACAGGAGATGATAGTATGAGTTTTTACCATTTTTTTTACTGCATCCTGCATCTAAGTCTAATAATTGGCTGAATTAAAACTAAATATTGTAGGAATTTCACATTTCACTGTCATAGATTACCGTATAAAGTAAATCCCAAAACCCGCAACGAATTGTCTACATCAGAAAAACCAGTACCTACCTACCTACCAATGTATTTATTAAACTGTGATTCAAAATCGATGAATGATTCACAACAATCACAACTTTTCGATCTATATTAAAACATTTGACGAGTAAATTGGTCTATTAATTTTTATATACCTATATAAAAATATTATGTTGGTTTGTGTACGCTTCAAAAACTCACAAAGTTCTTCACCGATCGAGCTGAAATTTTAGCATGATATATAATCCGCATCAAGGGTTGCTTTTACTTATCTATTTTTTTTCTGTTCTTTTACCATTCAATCACAATGTGCCACGCTTCGCTGTGGCACATTGTTATTATATATAACTATAGTTATTATATATAACTAGCTGTACCTGTAACTGAAGACTATTACTGTCCCAATGCAGGGCAAAGGTCTCTTCTCATACAGAGAAGCTACGAGCATTGATCACCATACTTGCTCAAGGCAGATTGGCGATTTCAAACTTATATTAAATAAAGTGCGTATGAATTGAAAAAGTCACATTGGTACTTGCCTAAAATCACAACCTCGTGCATGAGAGGTAGGCGCCTTAACCTCAGGGCCATCATAACCTTTTACCTCTTTTTGAAGACAATTTAAAGTCCTTTTTTCCCCACTGTGTCCAGCTACGTTAATCTGATTGTCAAGTTTCATTCAGTACCTTCGTCAAACGTATTATTTTTTTGTTATGACAGAGTAACGTTCGAGAATGTTCTACGCAAACAAAAGCACGATGATGAGGAGGCTATGGAAGAAGACGAGCCACGCAAAGTGATTCTCGTTGAACCGCACGTTCAGCCTAAAAGAGGTCCTTACCTGTCCAACGAACCCAAAAAGTAAGTACCTAACACAATTTTTGATGTGCCTTTTTTGTTGCTAAATTGAGGACATTTTATCTAATGGCTTTGATGAGCGGAAAAACGTTTCCATTTTGTTTTGTATTGTATTCAGTCTATTATCAAATTTTCTTTTTCATATGATTTATAAATATCGTACCTAGATGTGGAAACTTGTAACTGGCCATATTTTGTATAAACTATTAGTATTGTTTAGCTGAAAAGAATTAGGCCAATATGGAAATCCTTGGTCACACCAATTTAAGGCTGGCCGAATACGTACCTACAGTTTCTTGGTTGGGTTTCCTGGAATTCAGGTTCGGAGGATCGCGATCGGATTCATACATTTAGGAAGTATTCCCGTCTGGAAAATATAAGAATGTTTGCGTTAAGAGACGATTTTGTATGAAATACTTGCATTCAGGTTTCCGAATCTGATTTCTTGAACAGAAAACTTGACCAGGAAACCGTACGCAATCGGCCAACCTTAGTCGTCAACAGACTGATTTGTTTAACGGTAGCCGCACATTTTGCGAGCTGCGCGTGAGTTGCGACAGAGGAGAGACAGTCGAGACAAACGCGCACTGAACTCCCTAAGGGCCGAGACACACCGGAATGGCAGCGAAGCGGCGAGCTAACGCGCGCTTGAGAGAAGCGAAATGGTCGCGCAGCCGCTCGCGGCGACGAGCACTCTGACTGTCCCGTGCAAACTTTTTCAAGCCATACTATGTGTTATTATTTATGGTACCTAATCAAGATAAAGTTCAAAATTATATGACACTAAAGCTAGGTTCATATTGCTGTGTCGGGGTGTGTCGGGGCGCGCCAGAACGCAATCGCTTACGTTAATTTACTATGAATAGATTCACATTAGTAGGTTGTGTTGTGTTGTGGCGCGTTCTGTCGCAGTAAAATCGCTCAACGCCCGATCGCGCCAGAGAGGTGGTGGGGGATCTGTCGCGCCACACTAATGTGAATCTATCATTTACGACGCGTTATTGCGAGGGAACACAGTTCATGCAATTATTATAATTCTTTTTTTGATATCCTTTTCAATTAAAGTGTGTACTTGCTCAAACTGTATTTTAGTAAATCTGAAATATCGTTGGAATCTTTCGTCATCACTTTCTAATTCTCGAACAAGACAGTGAAATGCGCCTCTAGTCTCTCTTAATCTATTTACGGGATGAACCCAATATCTCCTTTTCCTTTTCTTTTTTTTTAGAATAGTCATCAATAGCAAAAATTGAATATCTTCATCGAAGTCACTGTCGTCAGACGATTCCATTTTAAAACACGTATTCACTCTACAACTCTTAAAATGAAAATGCGACATATTGCGCCACAAGACAACACATTAGTATGAACACTCCGCGACACAACAGACGGCGACCCGACACACCCCGACACAGCAATATGAACCTAGCTTAATATTCCTCGCCACTTCGCACATTATATGTATTTACCGAAACAATTGAATATCGGAACAGGATTCAGCGCGACCGTCTCGCTACACTGCTATAGAGTCAAAATTCATAAGATGTTAGTGAAAGCTTCTAGGAACCATCGATCCCTCTTGCGGTGAATCTTTGACTAAAGAAATGCACAACGACTTAAGCAACGAGCGTAGTATTGAGTTATTCTTACGTCAAAATTAGTTATGAGTAAACAATATTTAAAAATCCTCACAAATGTCTGGTTACAAGCAGTTAATAGTTAGTAAGAGTGAACATTATTTGAAAAACCTTACTACTGTCTTGTTACAAGCAGTCAACATTTAGACGGTTATCACACTGCATGCACAGCACGAGAATCTTGATTTGTAGGCAAACATCGCAGGGTATAATACTCACACCGCATCGCCGCGCAAGGATGCGGCGCGCGCGACCTTAGTGAATTTGCTTCCGCAGCGGCATGCGGCGGCAATGTGATAAACACTTTAGTAACAAACACTTATTCGATTTCGAAAAAATCACACACTTTACAGTACAAAGGCCACCACATCAAGCTACCCCTATGTGCCAAATTTCTTTGATAGTTTTTCAACTTTATGTCAAACAGAATAAGCTTCATTTTCAATTGGGAAAATTTTACAGTTTGGGGTAGACAAAACTAAGTTCCAAACTTTTTAAATTTATATGAGCGAACTTCTTTAGAGTACCTACCTACAGTTTTTTTTTTATAAAAGTGTAATGCTTAGTTTCGCATGCCAGTGTATTCTAACTCGCGGTGAAATGTCATCTGTCGATGAATCACAGCGAATTATCTAAAAATTTCATCTCGTAACGGGTGTTAAGTGAGTTCAAGTATTATATTGACATATTTTTAGCGCTATCAGTTATCGATGACACGATTTGTCGCATCATTTTGAATCTTTTGATGTAAGTAGGTCCATAATACATTATGGTCTTTATTTACTGAGAAATGTAGGCCATGAGGTGTCAACGTGTGACCAATGTTATTGTTCCTTAGTTAAATAAAATAAGAAATGTGCAAAATCAAATAAGGTGCTTATAAAATTAATTTGAATTTGGAATTCTAAATAGAAAGAAAGAATGATCTTCACACTAGCACATAAACTACCGGCTCATCTTTTCTCCTTCACTATCTAGTCTAACCAAAGGTTGTCTGTATGAGACCGCTTAAGATACCCATAATATGTAGCCCTTTTATTATAAGTGTACAATAAAGAGTATACTGCCTATTCTATTAGATTCTAGCCAGTACCAAAAATAGCCAGATTCGTAGTTGAAATTTTAAGAAGAAGAACCTAATACTTGTAGTTACTATGCGTTTCAAATGAGAATAGGAACGTCAATGACCTCTATCTGTCAAATGTCACTAGAAAAGTACGGTCCACAAGACTAATTCATTTAGGACATTTTTTCATTTTGAAAAACCGCGTTTCGGTAAAACAAAAAACTAAAAATAATTGATTACGGGAATAAGGTTTCGTTGCAGAACGTACTTTTCAGGTGACATCTGACAGATAGAGGCCATTGACGTTCCTATTCTCATTTGAAACGCATAGTACGAAAAGTATTTGTTATTACTTTTATAATAGAAATAAAATTTTGCTGATGGAAACACCTTTACGAAGCTGCAAATAGAATCTACATCAAACCAAAAACCCAACCCATAAAGTTTTCCAGATGGCCGTTAGCTTTTATATGCGTGCTGAATTTTATTGTCAGAAGTTTAAAAGAAATATTATTATGTTCTAAGAGTATCTTTCTTAGAATGAATATTTTAGCAAGGAGATGGTAATTATAAAGATTACCTACAAGGATTGTATTTTAGTGATATAGGGTGGAGTATCTAGTCATCCCAAACCCATTGGGTAAAGAGTTTACCTCATATTGGGTGCCCTAAGACACACAACCAGGTCACACAAAGAGGTCTAAAAACAGGGACAAGGTACAACCACAGTATAAATATTAATACAGTAGGATGACGCCTTTGATCCCTGGAAAAATGCCGACAACGTCTACACGCCTAGGCCTTAGCCCTGAATAATACCTCCCGACTACGAACATCGTTTTGTTCCCAGTTCGGGAGCGGCGTCTCGCCCCTCGCACCCCGCACGATTGTCCTGTCTAGACGGCTTCGTCGGACGCCTGTAGGTTTTTAGACTGTGGTACAACCGTCTGCAAAAAGAAGAGTAGGTATATGAAAAAAGTGTTCCGGGCAGCGACGGCAACACAGTTACATACTTTTCATTCATTTTATATTTCACTACAAGTCGAAATGATATAAAAGGGGGTGGCTTGACAAAACGAACAAGGAAATATAAATATACTAGCAGACGTCCGGCGATTTCACCAGCGTAGGTCCCGTTCCCGGGAGTACAGGAATAAAAAGTAGCCTATGTATTAATCCAGGGTGTCAGCTAACTCCTTACCAAATTTTATTAAAATCCATTCAGTAGTTTTTACGTGAAAGAGTAACAAACATTTATCCATCCTCACAAACTTTCGCGTTTATAATATTAGTAGGATTATTATTACATGACTTGGACTGCCTCATTGGCCTAGTAGTGGTCGCAAACACTACTGCTGGAAATGAGGTTCCGGGTTCGATCCCCGGGTTGGACAAAGTGTTATTGATCTTTTCTATCTGGAATTTCTCAGTAGTAGCTCGGAGTCTGGATTCATGATTGATGGCAATAGGCTCGCCCCCTATTACATGGGACCCCTATTAACATAACTGGCGTGCACTACCAGGTACACCTCTGCCTAGCCCTTCAGCGATTACTGCCGTGACGTTGTGATATGTTATTATTATTATTGTTTGGTTGCTACAACAAAGCCTAACACACTCGTCACCATGCGTGACGCAAACTAAAGAGATTCACGACTGCGTGCCTTTAACATATCAGTCTGTATAAAATATCATTATACTTACCTAGAATATTTTTTTAGCAAATATTGTATTACCAGGCTGAAGACAACCGAATGATTTTTAACCGACTTCAAAAAAAGGAGGAGGTTCTATGTTCGTGTGTATGTATTTTTTTTTTTTTTTATGTATGTTACCTGATTTCTCCGCCATTTATGGACCTATTCTCGAAATTCTTTTTTTGTTTGAAAGAGTAGACTCCTGAGGTGGTCCCATTTTAATTTGGTGAAGATCTGGTGCTGATCTTCGGAGATATACAACGGAACTCTTCAAAAATAGACGGCAAATCTATCGTGATTGCTGGAATCGCTTGGATGTTTTTTGTTTATACAACATCATGACGTATCATCAAGCCTGTATGCTCAGAGGGGTAGGCAGATGTATTCAATATACCTAGATTTCGACAGTTAGGTATGTTAAGTTTAATTTATTAGGGTTAGGTGGATAACCTTATTATAATGACATGTATTGTTAACAATTAACAATATAAAATCAATTCATGGCAAATGTTTGTATGGGAACAACTAAAAATGGAAAAAAAAAAACTTTTTTACAAAAACTAAAACCGACTTCAACAAAAATAACACTAAACGGTGTAAAATAACTCTAAATTCGGAAGTCGGTGGCCCATCAAGAATAAGACAAAAGTACCAAAGCCACAGACTTCCTAATTTAGAGTTATTTTACACCGTTTAGTGTTATTTTTGTTGAAGTCGGTTTTATTTTTTGTAAAAAAGTTTTTTTTTGTAAAAAAGTTTTTCAAATCTAACATATGTGTAGTTATGTCTGCTGACAAAGCTATAGCTAATCTTTTATATTTTATTTGATTTAAAAAAAAATATAACTTATAACTTTTATGACGTTAGTGGTTCTGAAAAGAGTATCTATTAATTATGCAATCTAAAATAAAATTAAGTTTTAAATTATGCAGAAGTTATCGACTTCAATTACTATCCATACTAATAAAATAAGGATCTCGCCAATTGAAGAAACCGTTTTCAATTAAGAGTTACGCAGACGGAAAGCCACTGAGAAAGTTATTGAACCCATGTAAACGTACCTACAAGTAACCGATATTCCCGCACAAAGGGCCATGTGTTCCCATGCCGCATGATGGCTGTCGGGAATATTTTCCAGAACGTGATAAGCTTTTTAAAGAACTTATTGTATTCATTCTGCGAAATACATATAAGAGATCCGGTAAAACATACTATATAAGTACTTATATATTATTATCTGGTAACCCCGACTTCGTCTGCGCAGGATTAGTTCATTGTGTAGTTTATTTTCTTGCCCTAGGTCATATAAATCTTAATAAATTATAACCCATATTAATCTGATGTAGGTATACCCTATACTATTGTTAAGTTTCATGAAAATATATTTAGTAGTTTTTGCGTAAAAGAGTAACAAACATCCATACAAACTCTTCGCATTCATAATATTAGTAAGATTTACTCTAGATGAAAACTTTGGATTCCTTTTTAAGAATATGGCGCACACGGACGGAAGTGGGTGAGAGTGTTTGGCGTAGTTAAAGTTTAAATAGAGAAATGTACAAAGCTAAAATTGTCCTATATCGAGCACAGAGCGACCACAGATGATGATATTCATCAACTTGTTAGAAAAAGCCGCCTTAAAGTACAAGTCCTTGATGAGCCGCAGACCGCAAACCGCAAACCGCACAGGTTTCTATGAAGTTCTTTGAAATTTATTCCGAGCGCGGCGGCAACGGCACCGCGGCTTATAAATGCGTGCAGCTTACGGTTGTAGTTTGTTTGCGGTCAACGGCCCATCTCGAACTTGTTCTTTTATATGGCCTCTTGGTCATTGTAGCTCGATTCCAGGACTTGAATTGGAAGCCTCAAAGAGCACAATGGGGGCGCCCTGAGCCGCTCCTGTTTATCATTCTCCAAAAACTAGACTTAGGTAGGCATTCGTGGTTATAAAAACTAAACTTCATATTCTGGATGTTTGTATTTTTTCTACTTAGTATCATTGTACCCTATTTCATCTACTTAGAGCGCCGCGCCGACTTGCCGAGAAGAAATACTAAACCTCTTAAGTGCGCCACAAACTGAAATAGTTTAGGTTTAGGAATTTAATAAAGAGAAATCTAAAACGGTCCAATCACTAGAAAAGCGATAACCATATCTTAAACGTGGTTATTCATTTGTTTTTTTTTTCAGGAACACAATACCATTTACGCCGACTCAAGTAGAAGCCATTCGGTCTGGTATGCAGCCTGGATTGACATTGGTAGTCGGACCTCCGGGGACAGGTTAGTTATGTCCAAATGTATATATTTTTAAATATTATAAACTACTACTACTAAGGCAGATGATCTGCCTAGCCTTTTCCCAATGAAATGATATTTACTTCTGGAAGTAGATCTTTCCAGATCTTATTTGCCTTAATGGCGCCAAAATTACTGATTCCTAGAAAGAAATGAAAACGAAACGAAAGAAAGTCTAGACGTACTTACGATTGTATTATTAGGTATATTATACGAGTCTAACAATGTAGGGCTAACTCTGGAAAAGCCTTCTGAAGAAAGAACTAATTCAGTCTTGACTTGACGGCATGCATGCTTCATCGTATAGCTAAAAACTATTTTAGGGAGTTTAACGGCCCATCACACAACCTTCTCAGCCAATTAAGTTGGCGTCGTAAGTGACCAAAGGCCAGTGTTTCACATGGAGCGCCTGCCTGTCAGACCTCCGAAAGATGAAAAGGCTATGACAAAGAGAAAACAAAACCACTAGTAGTAATAGACTAAAGTTATGCGACAAAAATTGTTATACCATGGCCATAAAAATATATAATCACTTAGCTAAAAAATTTAGATCAGCTACAGATTTAGAATTTAGTAAAAAGATATACAACTGGTTGTGTGAGAGATGCTTTTATTCCATTCATGAGTATTTCGAGTATAAAATGTAAAACTTGTTTGTTATGACTTTGAGATTTATAGATAACATTTATAATATTGAAATCTTTTTAATAATAATCTATTCTTATAATTTTTATTAGCATGACATCATTACAATTAGTGTTTGTGACTTTTAATATAAATATTATTTTTATTTATTTTTTAAATTAATAGAATTATATTTAATTTTAACTTATTTATTGCATTGTTATCTGATTTTTAGTATCACAAAATGTACCTATGCATGCTATTAGTTAGTAGAATTTTAATATTTGTACGGCCGAAATGCCGAATATAGTGAAACCCGTTGAACATAACATCATATGTACCTATATTCTTGCAAATAAATAAATCATTCATTCATTCATTCATTCATTCATTCATTCATTCATTCACAAACCTGCGACGGGTAACATGAAATGCCTTGATCAGACTGGGTGTCAAGTTTACGTGGTTCTGGCTACTCGTAGGTACGTAACGAATGTCAAAGATCTACTAAAGGCACAACCGGAGCGGAACCAACGTCTTACCATGTTTTCTGAGGTGCGGAGGGGTCTTGATATGAACGACCCGATTGTAGCTTAACCTTCTGTTATTCAGCCCCATGTCCATATATACAACCTTCGAATACTATGAGACTTAGGCAGACAGTAGTAGGTACACACAAAATGATGAAACTCCAAAGAAGTAAAAAATTAACAGGTGAGTTGTTTTTCGCGATAGGTACCATTTGCTTTTCCTAAAAAGTACCATTACTCCTAAAGAGGTTTTCAGTAATTTAAAATTATTAGTTTGTCTTCTTGGGCAAAACCAACGAATTGTTCTGACTGACGGCCGCCGACACCCGGAGCCACACCGTTAGTTTTAAGACATTCTGAATAACTTATTTAGTGTTTTTTTTTTCTTGGCCCATTATAATTTATTCTGTTGTGTTGTGTTTTAAGTATACAAACGTATAGTAACGCCAAATCAAACAATGATTTGGCGTTACACTTAGAATAATAACGCATAGAAACCTAGTACCGACGAGTCCAAAATGTATGGCAAAATGAGCCAAAGCTGGCTTGTTGGCTCGGCGAGAATGTCACGTTTCGTCGAACACAGCTTGCGAGTAAACTCATTGGGCTCACGCATACAAAGATGTGGACACACGATTTAGCTCGTGTACTCTCTCGTGTACGCTCGTTGTACTAAACACGGCTTCTATATGTGTTAATATTCTAAGGCAGTAAGCTTGTGATAAGGATTGGTGCTAAGGCTACTGAAATCAATTAGAACTTGTTGGAACATTTTGTGACACGCACACTCAATTCCTATGGCAAGCCTTATCGCTCGCTTTAGTCATAAAATATACTGCAGTTCGTCTTTTCTTATCGTGCTAAAAATAATAAGACAATGCCCTCCATAGAATCTGTAATACCCACGTAGATATACGCATGCGTCACTTCATTTTTTTTTGTATTTCGAACCCACCCTACAATGTAATGTCTAGTCAATGGTTGTATCTGTTCCGCAATGATTGGTCCATAGCGAAACATGCCAATTCACTATTAATACACATAAGTGATAGAATAGAATAGAATATATTTTATTGTAAAACACGAGTATACAGCAAAACAATTATGTGTAAGGTCTTAAATTATCAGATAGATCTGCGTGTTCTGCCATTTATAGCGTACAAAATAATAGTAAGATTGGTTTTTAACCATACAACGTTTGAGTCTATACATTAAAAATTTGAAAAGAGAAACAAACAAAAATAAGGTAAAAATAAAAATAAGATAGGTATTTGATGGTGAAAATGTGAAAATATCGTAATTGTAAGAAACCATTTAAATAATATTAATTGCGGTCATTTAAGAATTCCGATATAGTGTAGTAACATTTGGCTATGAGCATTTTTTTTTAACGAACTTTTTTTTTATTATTATTACGATTGGTTTTATTATCAGAGAACCTACCTACATAAACTGAGATGGGAATAACCATACGCTTTATAACACAAGCGCTTTATAATATAATTGATAAGTAATAATAGGTACCAGCCTGTTACTGTCCCACTGCAGGGCAAAGGCCTCTTCTCATACAGAGAAGGCTTAAGCATTGATCACCACGCTTGCTCAAGGCGGATTGGCGATTTCAAACTTATATTAACTATAAGTCCAGGTTTCCTCACGATGGTTTCCTTCACCGATGTCAATGATGTCTAAGATAAACTTAGAAAGTACATATGAATTGAAAAAGTCACATTGGTACTTGCCCGGATTTGAACCACAACCTCGTGCATGAGAGGTAGGCGTGAACCACAACCTCGTGCATGAGAGGTAGGCGTGAACCACAACCTCGTGCATGAGAGGTAGGCGTGAACCACAACCTCGTGCATGAGAGGTAGGCGATAAGTAATACTGATAAATGAGTAAAACCCAAGCTTTGTATAACAATAACGAAAAAAATGGGTTATTTTCGTATTGACCTCAGAAGGTCATGAATCATAAATGTTGTGTAAGTAAACAATGCATTATTTACATCTGATCTAACAATTCCCATATTTTTAGAAATTTTAATATCAGTCTCCATCTTTAAAAATAACTTTAATTTCTGAGGTGCTCTTCGCCACATCTCTGCGAGTGCGCATGACGTCATCCTAGTTAAACACTGATGACAGCCAATACAAAAGCTGCAGGCCTAGCCATATTAAAAATTCTATTTTTATTATCGTAATCGATAAGGTGACAATAGAAAGAAAATGGCGTGAGAAAGACTTGAGGCCTAGCAGGCGTAACCATGTTACAAATTCTATTTCTATTCTATTTCTATTAAAGAAAGGAAAGGGCGTATATGGAATCAGCTGTTTGTCAACTCTCAAGTGTTAACGAGTAGAGTTTGTAATATGGCTGAAAATGAAATACACTTGACAGTTGACAAACAGCTGATTCTATATACGCCCTTTCCTTTCTTTAATAGAAATAGAATAGAAATAGAATTTGTAACATGGTTAGGCCTGCTAGGCCTCAAGTCTGCTATTACAATAGTGTCAGAATAGTCTTTCATTGATTTCATCATTGTTGATTTTGACATGTTTGATAATCTACTAAGATAATGGCCTCATTATGTCTTTCCAATGATCGACCACTGATACTCCATTGAAAGAAATGGCTTAGAATGTTAATCTCGTACATAATGACAAATTGGTGGTGGCTTTGGTGTGTAGTGCGCTTTAAAAATAATCAGCCCAGAGCAAAATTAACAACACATTTTATTTATGACAGGTAAAACAGACGTAGCTGTTCAGATAATATCAAATCTGTATCACAACTTTCCTTGGCAACGCAACTTGGTGGTGACTCACAGTAACCAAGCGCTAAATCAGCTGTTTGAAAAGGTGGCAGAGCTGGATGTAGACGAGAGGCACTTGCTACGTCTTGGACATGGTGAAGAAGCCCTGCAAACTGACAAGGATTTCTCCAGGTTAGTAAATGACGCAAAACTTTCCGTCGGCAAAAAATCGCAAAACGCAATAATTCAAAAAAACGAAGGAAAAACGTGCTCGTGCGTATATTAAACGTGCACTAAAAAAAAATCCTATTCCCTACTTATAGTGTAGAAATGAAAGTTAGTGCATAGACTATTTCCTGAATTAACACATAGGATACTTTTTACTTCGGTAATGTGTTCCTTTGGAATATTATATCAACTGTCGTTTGAACAAAACTTTAAAATTTCAACATGGGAAAGTTACTTTTTACGTGGGCAAAGCCTCCGGCAGAAGCTGGTTAGGGTTATTTCAAAATAATACACCTAATAAAGCAAACATTAGTAAAAAAGAAACAAACAAAATTAGTTTTGTACGAGGTGCAGTATCTATCCCACATATCATAAGCGTAACGATAACCAAGTTGCTACATATTAAAAACCGGGACCAAACGGTGTAATGTGCTTCCGAAAAGGAGTCGAAATGTAAAGGACCACCCATGCGCTACCGAACTTCTAAAAGCGTAACTAACCTTCTGACTCGTACGGCAGTTACGAGCTCTGTGCTGCCTTTAACGGATGAATTCATTAATGTATCGAGTGTTCACGAAAGTATCTACTCCTCCTAGGATCATATAGAACAGAGCTGGAAAATTATAATGTATTTAGGGACAAGAATACAAGTAGGAACCCCAATCTGTTTAAATCGCGAGTTAATAGGCTTCTTTAGGGTAAGCTCGTTCCATCGTCGACTTCATCTCTGACCGCAGGATAAGATTGAGGTCAAGAGTAGACCCATTTTATATTAAAAAAAAAACATCGCCGCACATCCGCGACAACATGAGTTTTGTAGATACATGGTAGTGGACCCTGCTTTCTGCTTTAACAACACATACAACATTTAATGCAGTCGCAACACTCAACCAACAGAAATGTAGTATTGACGACGTGTTGTATTGACGTGGAATTTATAATTTTAGCATTTACACAAGCGGTTCGTTGCATGTTCTTAGTGAGAAATTAACTACGTAAACTTATCTTATCAACAAAGTCCAGAACCACGCGAATGACCGTTATTTTTTTTTAATAATGTTTCATTTATACAGCGCATACCTACGCGATATGAATGAATTATTGTAAAAACCTGTATTGTTTTCAAAACAATTATATTCTTTAAACGGATATGAATTACATTATACGCTATCTCTCTGTCAATTAAAATGTTCGTTATGCATGTTATTAATTAATGAAACTTGAATATACAGTTATTACGAAATGTAATGTTAATATACAAGAATCGAGTAATTCTAGTAGGTATCAAAATATTATCAAACATGTTAATTTTAGACATGTTTTAGACACTGCGATAGACTAAAACATGTGTTGCGCGTTGCTTGCCTAGATCGTTGCATAATCATTTGTCAAACTTAAATAATACGACGGAGAGGGAGTATATGAAGACCAAAAAAACGATGTATGTGTTGTGTGAATGACGACGTAGCTAGGAGGCAAATAGAAATGTATGAAAGGACGTGATGTCCTATACCCAAAAAAATGGCATAAGGGCATTTAAAAAATAGATACACAGTTTAATTTAACTCAATTTGGATATTGACTACAGCGGTCTACGGTAAACCTTGTGGGAGTCCAATCGAATCGATTTTACACAAGCTTACGACACTGTTAACTATGGTAAACGGTTGGTTGAAATAGTTAGTGACCTGTGAACTGTGTCCTGTTTACAGTGGTTGGTTGTTTGGTGGTTTTGGTTATGTTCGGTGGTTTAGTCTTAGCATTCAGTTAGTTCAGATTAGGCGTAGGTCTAAGAAATATAATAGAGTTGTTCGCCAAGGTGCCCAACATATTACCTACTTTTTTTTGGTATTTTTAGACAAACTATGTGAGTTTAATCTGTGTAGTGTGTACACACTACACAGATAAGAAGAAGAAGTTTAAATAGTTGTATCAGTATTTTTTTCTTCGGCCTTTGGTGTGTTTTTGTATTTTTCAATCTATATGGTATGGTGGTGGTATGGTAGATATCAAATAACATATTTTTACCAAGCCTTTTAATATATGCAAGAATGTTGTTTACTCTTCTCAGAATTTGCTTAACTCACAACCTAGGCCTACAACAAAATTTTATTGCACATTTAAAATATTTATGTCTCTATTCATATTTTAATACAGTTTAAGTGGTTGGCCTTGAACGACCAAAACCATATACCTACCCGAGTCAATTTGTTTTACTTTAACAAAATGCAATTCATCCTATTAAACAATATGATGAAGAAACACAACGACTGTAGTTCGGTCTCGAAAATAACAGATTGGCCCCAGACAAACTGATCAAAGTACGTTCAACGGTATTCATGAACGGTAAAAACCGCTCTTATTGCTGCGAAATAAAGACTCTGTCAAATGTAAAATTAGTATCCTTAGCGTGCAGTTGACGTTGCACAATACCAGACACAAAAAAAAATGTTCATCTGCTGCCTTACATTTTCGAGTTCAGCAATAAGATGACTAAAATAATAATAAATAATAATACATTGTTTATTTTTCTCCACAATATTACTCTTAATGCTAGTCTTATTTCTAAAGTCACATAAAGGTGGGCATTATATTGTGGGAGACTGGTGCCTAAACTAGGCTCAAGGCCTGTATTTCAGGTCACCAGGACTCCTCCATTTAAATTGAACAAACTATGTTATGTACTCGTAACATATTATGTTAAATTTAAATGGAGGAGTCCAAAATACAGCTGAACTCCATACTATAGTTACCATTAAAAAAGGTATTTTGGCTACGGTGCTCACAAGCCTGTTTATTTATTTTTAGATGTTTTGTCAAGCATTACGTAACCGTATAATCAATCGCGTGGAACTGACATTGAATTCGCGCAGAACACAATGCTTCGGCGAATTGGGAACTTCCTTTTTTGTTGAGTTCCGTATCTCTAAAGAAAAAGAGTCTTTAGTAGCATTTTGTTGACCATCTATTCATTTGGACAAAACCCTTTTCCTCAGGAACCCTGATATCCAGCTATATGACAATATTCTTTTTCTCCGATTTACCTGCTATATTCCAACTCCGATAGCACCAAAGAATGTGTTGAAATGTATAACAGGTATTTGTTTAGTTTTGACAAGCTGAGTGCAATACCTATCTAGGTACACAATAATACTTATTGTATATCAGTCCGTAAAAATACAAAACTGCTCAAGTCTAACCAAGTATATCTATCTAAACAATTGCAATCGTTCGTCGTTTTTGTTTGAGCTCATAAGTAAAATAAGATGCTATTACTCAACATTTAACAAAAGTTAACATTTATTAACTAAACTTTCTTTTGCTGTGTCAGTACCATAACAATACTAGTTGCTTATTTACTTTTGCAAGCGTTTCTGGAGGTTTTTTGGAAGGAAACCAGGAATCTTACTAAAATAGTGTTTTTGGGAGACTAAAAGATACATCTTGCACTCAATTATATTATTTTATTAATAAACTAGCTGCTGCCCGCGACGTCGTCTGCGTGAAGGTTCTACAGCACCAGCATATACCTACCTAAGATTCCAGTGTCGCTATAGCATTATAAGTTAACAACTTTTAAAATAGCATTAAAATATAAGTTACATGAAGAGAGTTTTTTTTAGTTTCTTTGTATGTAAAGAAAGTCTTTCAAAACTTGAAAGAATCATTGAAATCGGTTAATAATTGCGAAAGAAGTTCTTTCTAAACCTTTTAAAATAGACAGGCGTAATGTTATGGGAAATACATAAACCATGCACAGACATGTGACTGTAGCTATTGCGAGTAGGTAATTTGTTGTTATGCGTTGAAGAGTTCCATCGCCTGTCTTCTTCATCAGTTTTTCTACACGAAATGATACTTGCTAAATGTAAATGCTTGATTTGTCACCAAAAAAAAAATGTAAAAATTGGTACATGTTTTCCTATATTATTTGAGGAGTTCCCTCAATTCCTCGAAGATCCCTCATCAGATCTGAGGTTCAATACTAATGGGACCAACCTGGTAGTATACCCTATCAAATAAAAAAACGATTTTTGAAAATCGGTCCATAAATGGCGGAGTAATCGCGTAACAAACACACAAAAAAAAACTCCGTCCAATTGAGAACCCCCTCTTTTTTTTAAGTCGGTTAAAAATACGTTCACCTTATAACACTATAAACTACGTTGATAATTATACTGCCAGGAGCCAAAATGTAAAGATAGTCAGGACTGGTGGCGCGGGAGCAAGCGACGTACAGGTGCCCGTGTGAGAAGCAACTCGTCCTGAGATCTACACCCGCTGCTCTGAGTATCGGCTCCTGCGATTTATTGATTGTCATCACTAAGCAAACACTCACTCACGGGGAACTGTACGCGCTCGAACTGGATCGGGAAGCTATGAAGTATAAGGGGAATGCGTTGTATAAATACTGCCTTGCCGACGCCACAACCCGTAATAATTTCCACCTCAATGGTGTCTGTGGAGAGAGATGACTTTAAGGCACCACCCGTTACACAACTTTGGAGGAGATTTGTTCCTAAAAAGCATAATCGGGACGCCGACCTTCATTCAGCTTGATGGTATGCGCTGGAAGTCAACTTGCTGACAGGAAGTTCAAAAATTCCACGGGATAATGTGTGGCGTCATCTTGCTCGACGACAGTGCTTATCGACGTATAGACCACTTCATTCCCCTCAATGTCCGAGAGAATGCATTCGTTAATTGCTGCAGCATGATCATTTTTGGGCGCCAAAATGGCCCTTTCACACGAATTCTGCTGGTGCGCTATACGACTGATGTCCACGTACACACAGCGAATGAGTTCTTCGAAGCTCGATACCACTCTACCGAGAGACTCTGAAAGCACCGCCTGTCCACTTCTCTATTCTGGTAAAGTGCCTTTGCCAAGACTTAGAAGGACATCGGAGAATTCTTGAGCGCGTGCAATGCCGCCGAGCCGAGCTCTTATATTAATGGTCAAGCGCAGCGTACGAACTTGTGACCACAACGAAGATCGTTTCACCGAAGCATTCATCTCGTCAGCCCTCGATCCCCGCGTCAACTCGGGAAGCGTTTGCCTGAAATCGCCACTGAGCAGAACTGTGACACTACCCATCAAATGTTCGTTCCTGCAGATGCCCTGGGGTTCTGTCCACGGCCTCAACTGCCTTCCTTTTGAAAATCGTACACTGATACGATCCCATATGATACGATCCGAACTCTGCTCAAGATTTTGAGGGTTTTGTTGGAACTTCAATTTGTCAAAACGAATTATACGATACAACTTTTATGAAAAAAATGCACAATGCCATCTATGAATTTTAAGAATATCTAACTACTAACCTCATCAACACGATCAAAATTTAAATTAATTTTCAAAAAGTGTTTATGTGTTACTTGATTTGATTTTTATACATTCTCATAGATGGCGCTGATTCCAAATTGTCTTTATGCTACTAAAATTCATTAAACTTTGTTTCTCTACCAAAGTTACTTAAATGGCGTAGTTTTTATAGTGTAAAGCTAGATAATAGCATAGCTTACTTAAAACCAACATTTAAATATGCGTCCTTTGATTACCTACACGCTTCCACAGAATGAGTTAGAAGAATAAAGATTCACTGCTCCTCCCCCGTAGGTGATAGCGTGATAATATATAGCCTATGTGTTGACCCGACCTCTTAGTAATATTCATGCAAAATTTGAAGTAAATCCATGCACTACTTTTTGAGTATACCCCGGACATACATACAGACAAAGAGAAAAATTCCAAAAAGTCACTTTTTGTCACCAGTTACGTTTTTCTAACAAAACCCACTTATTTTTTCTTGAAAATTCTCAATGTACAGTTTTTCTTTCGTTACTGTTTTATTATATGTAGATGAAAAAAATGCACAATGCCATCTATGAATTTAAAGAATAACTAACTACTAACCTCACCAACACGATCAAAATTTAAATTAATTTTCAAAAAGTGTTCATGTGTTACTTGATTTGATTTTTATACATTCTCATAGATGGCGCTGATTCCAAATTGTCTTTATACTACTAACATTCATTAAACTATGTTTCTCTGCCAAAGTTACATAAATGGCGAAGTTTTTATAGTGTAAAGCTAGATAATAGCATAGCTTACACAAAACCAACATTTAAATATGCGTCCTTTGATTACACGCTTCCACAGAATGAGTAAGAATAATAAAGATTCACTGCTCCTCCCCCGTAGGTGATAGCGTGATAATATATAGCCTATGTGTTGACCCGACCTCTTAGTAATATTCATGCAAAATTTGAAGTAAATCCATGCAGTACTTTTTGAGTTCACCCCGGACATACATACAGACAAACAGACAAACAGACAAACAGACAAAAATTCTAAAAAGTCACTTTTTGTCACCAGTTACGTTTTTCTAACAAAACCCATTTATTTTTTCTTGAAAATTCTCAATGTACAGTTTTTTTGTCGTTACTGTTTTATTATATGTTAATAAATAATTTCTCATCATCCTACTGTCCTTATCACTATCCTTTTGGTGTCAGCGCTGCATCTTTTATTTCATCTCAACATCTTTATTTTTCGCCAATTCAATAGGTAGTCATTTTCAGCCATATCTTTTTTCGCACAATACATCCATCATTTCTTGGGTCTGCCTATACTCTTGTCCCATTCGTACTCAAAACTTCGTTCCTAACATGTCTGTCAGGTCGTCACTAATTTGCCTAAGAGTCAAGAGACTTCAATGATCGTTTTATGTCAGTCCCCCACATTAGGCATGCGCGTCGTCGATGCGAAAGGTCGTTGATGTGAAAGGATGCTTACGTCGTTCCATACTTTACACTTTTTTTGTTTGGACAAACCGTCGGACGCTGTCGAGCGTCAATCAATGCGTCCTGAACCTATAGTTAGTGGAATGGCATGAGTATATAGGTAACAGTATTATCGCTATGGCGGCACTTAAAGTTAGAAGTGCGCCCTATTAACACGAACAGAAGACAATATACTCTATAAGTACCGTGACAACGTCCATAACTGCATGCATTTCTGAAACGCATTAATAACAGATGTACAAACTTCAATATTAGATCTTGATAAAAAGCAAAGCACTCGCATCTGCCACGCACGCTTGATTTTAACCAATAAGACTGAATTTAGATATATCTCGGAGGTAGTCGTTAAGATTCTAAGTGCGATTCATATATGAATCCTTATAAGGCATCAAAGCATGCATGTTAGGTACATAGATTTTTTTTTCTTATAAATACACGAAGATCGCCGAATTTTTACGCTGAAAATCCACCAACATCCAGCCAGAGTAAACGTCAGCTTGTCAGTAAAAATAATGAATGAATGTTGTTGAATCTTCAAAATTAATGAGATTGTTATTTCCAGTTACGCAATTAGTCTATTATTAGGTTGGTGCAAACCGCAGATTAAACCAGTACAACCAATACTTCTTATAACCTTAACCACACATTTTACGAAATTCTGGTATGGTACAACTTTAATTACTTACTTTTCGGCTGTCAAAACCACACTGTCAGTGTCATACCGGTATGCCAAGGAATAACTTCATGTCTTGTTATTGATGTGTGAATGGATTATGAAACTTTTAATAAAGTTTGACAGTATGTTGAAAAGTTAAAGGCTACAATTCTGTTAAAAGTTTATTAATAATAGTAACTAATAAATTAGCCAAAGAGTGGAATTCCCTGCCGGTGTCGGTGCTTCCTGATAGCTACAACCTAGGGGTCTTCAAGTCAAGAGTGAACAGGTTGCTTCTAGGCAAGCGTGCTTCATCGTCGACCACATCATCGCTTACCATCAGGTGAGATAGTGGTCAAACGCGTGCCTATCAGTAATAAAAAAAAAAACTACTATTCTTGATGGACTTTTCGTTTAGCATATTGAGACGCCATCTTTAAAAGAGTGAAGGTGGCTGTCTCCTAACACACCCTAACTTAGAAGGCTATCACACAAATAAAAGCCCCAGCTTTTCATTGTACCAATTCCTTTTTCATTGGACAGATACGGTCGCGTGAACTACGTTTTGGCAAAGCGTTTGGAATTGCTAGAACGCGTCGGACGGCTGCAGAGTACCCTGGAAGCCGGCGAAGATGCTGGTGCCACCTGCGAGCTGGCGCATCACTTCCACGTCTATCACGTGCGACCACGATGGGAGACATTCCTCGCCAAGTGCGCACAGGATCAGGTAATTTACCCATTGGAATTTGTTATTGCCAAAAATTTGCATGTCAATATCGAGGCACTTGTGTATGAAACACATACTTAAGTATTTAACTTTTTTTCTTAGAATTTAATTTGCGGTAGAAATGTATCAGTATTTTTTGGCATAATTAAATTCTTGATTTTTTTGTATACTGTTCCTGACACCATTATCACAAACTTATAAAAATTTAAAGGAGATGTTACATTTTCGGCCGTCAGATGTACCTATATTTATCGAAAAAGAGGAAAAAATAACACAAATTGCGTAAAAAATACTATCTGCCTGCGTAGCATGAACACATTGAACACCAAAGGCCGTTTCGGCCTTTGTCTACAGAGGAATCGGCAAAGTGACAGATTATATAGACAGGAACCTCAATCTGTCAAATTTCTTTCAATACACCTGCCTGCGTAGCATGAACACTTAATTTCTTTTCTTCCGAGACACGACAAAGACCGTTTCTTCGGTGTTCATGCTACGCAGGCTGGTAAATTTGAGTCTGATTTGTTGTGTAGGTACCAAAAATATTAGTTTTTCAATTATTGCCAAGTTTTATTCAACATGGCGTCTCGTTTGCTTGCATTTACCATACATTCTGAAATCATGTCGCATGAAATCAATGTTACTTAGAAAATAATTGAAAAAGGTGTGTATTCTTATGGTGTTAAAAGTAAATCACTATTATTATCGCCACACATAATTATGTTTATTAAAAAAATATGTTGCGTAAACATAATTAAGTGTGGCGATTTCATCGTTACAATAAAAATCTAAAATCTTTAGTCTCCATTTTTGAAGTGTGTTTCTGAACGAATTTAATATAACCTAATTCTAGGTGAAGTAAACGTCATCTCTACAACTTGTAGTGGCTGTCATAACTCTTAGGACAATTGTCAACGCATTTTTAATTTTATTTTAACATAAAAACCATTTGATATTACGAAAAAAACAATACTTTATCCTATTAAGGGGTAAGTTTCGCCCTTCGTTAAAAGGTACAGGTTATGGCCGGAGCCCCATATAGAAATGAAACATCTCCTTTGTATTTTAATTCTAGTATGCGGTCGTATTAATTTTATGTTCGGATTTTGAAGTTAAACAACATCTCCAACTAAAGCTTTCAGCAAACGACATCATTCTATTTTTAGTTGCGAAATATTTATCAGTGTATTTATAATAACTTGAACAGAGAAAGACTGATAAAAAAAACCCAAGCTATATCAGCATTGTCCGGTCATACACTATTTCCATCTTTTCATTTTACCCAATGACGCACAATAACAAATGATTTAAATATTTTTTTTTTACTTTTGTCATCAAAATTTTGAATCTCTTGACATTTTATTTAAATCTGTTTTTGACATTAGTTATATTATAAACGTATTTGACATTATATTTGAAACTGTTTAGCACTGTATTTTAATTACTATTGAAATGTCGAATAATAATTTATAGTCAAAATAACTTATATTTGTATGTAAACTGCATGTGTAAATATTGAACACATTGTTTTATGATTAAAATAAATAAATAAACCTTGAAAAATCGCTACTTATTTTTTTTTTCAGACAAAGTCTATGGAAATCATTAGCAAGGAGTTTCCTTTCCACGAATTCTTTGACGATGCTCCCAAACCACTGTTCCCTGGGAAATCTTATGAAGAGGACATGGAAGTAGCGCAGAGTTGCTACAGGTAAGTTTCAAAATATTTATCTTAACGTCATAAATAGCAATATATATCGATCAATAAATAATATATTATATTTTATCCCGCAATAGATAGACAGTTGAAATTTCCACATAGTGTGAAATTCCACCTGGAATTTCTCAGCAGCTCGGAGTGTAGGTTTGTGTTCCATTAGTTCATTAAACCCCAAGAGGACACCGATGTCCGCGCTGCCATTGTCTTTTAATTGTGTCTAATTGACACGATTAATGGCAAAAAGCTCACATGGGGCTCCCTGTGAGCCTTTTGCCATTACATGGGACTCAAAAATAACTGGCGAAATTTAGGTATAGGTACTACAGTCACACCTAACTCTTTGGAGATTACGGGCGTTATGTTATACTTCTTCTTTACGAAATAGTTGTATTTGCTGCCTTTACCTTTTAATCGTGGCAAATTTTCCAAAATCTAACAAAATCATTAATACTACCTCTATTTAAAAAAAAAAATGTTTTGTTACTAGTTTTTTAGATAATAATGACTCATGTAAAGGTGCCGCAAATGTGATAATGTTTAATAGGGTGAGCCTGGAGATCTGTCATACAGGTCCCGAACCCAGTTCAGACTACAGCTCTCACAAAGGTTCTAGATTAAGGCAGAATTATACCATAGTGTTACAATGTACCTTTATGAGAGAAATAAATGATATTATTATTATTATTAATTAGAGACACAATAGAAAGACAATGACAGCACGGACACCGGTGTCATTTTGGGATTTAATTAATTAAATTGGCTTTCACTCCACCACCGCACTAATGCGGGCGTATCGTCAAAATTCTTTAAAAATATGCCGCTGAAATAATATCGGCGGCCACCTCATTTGGGTTTTCCTGAAATTTTTCATTTCACCAGCCTCGTGATCATTGAATCGTAAATTTTTATTTTGTTTTTTTTTGGCAAACGTTGGTATTTGCTAACGTGCCACTAACAATGTACGCTACTTGGTAATTCCCACAATACATTTTGTTTTGCGCAGTTTAAGCGACAGATGTTGAAAGGTAACTCGTAAATAAAATTGATAGTCGAAAACAAATCTGTTTATATTACGACAGTGAATAAATGACCATCATTAAAAGAAATCAACATAATATCTATTCACCGTATAGAAATAATTTTGCCTATGGATGAATCCACAAAGTGACAGTTTATGGAAAGATCTCTACCGTCTTACTTTGATCATGACAATTTCAAGAGTGACGAGAAGAAATGTGTTGATTCTTCAGTCGATAAAAGTCTACAATAATCGGCAGAAATGTATACAATGCACTGCACCGCGCCCCGTTGCGTGGCGCGGGTTGGGAGGAGTTAGGGAGGGGAAACAGAGGGAGGGGTGATGGGAGGGGCGTGGGAGGTGTGGGGGAATGGGAGGGAGGGGGAGAGGGGGAGGAGAGGAATGGGGAAGGGGAGAGGGGGAGGAGAGGAATAGGGAGAGGGGGAGGAGAGGAATGGGGAGCGGGAGAGGAGAGGAGTTGATAAAAAATGCTATGCAATAGCTTTACCGCGGCAGTCTCCGAGTGCCACACGTAATTTTTCTTTTTCAAATTGATGGAAAACTGCCTAGATTAAGCGCATTAAAGTTTAGGAGTGGGGGCTTGTAACGCCATTAGCTGGCATAAACTGTACTGGCTAGTGACGACGTGCGACATTTTAACTCGATGTATCGCCGTTATTTTTAGATTACGTGAAAAAAGAAAAAATACTTGCCGAATATTTTTTTGTAATCTAGATGAGGGACTAAAAACTAAAATTTTGTCAAAGGGCCTATTTGTAAGCTTTTATGGTGTGCAATAAAGAGTATTCTATTCTATTCTATTCTCGTGCAGTTGTGTCACGCAATTTCTACCTCTCAAAAGGGTCTCTCTCAAAACCTTCCTCAAGAATTAGGCTATCACGCTTAAAACTGCCATCAAATTAGACTGGATGTTCCAGAGATTAGCTCGTTGCTTTAAATTTAGTACATAAGCGATTACGCACACAAGACACATGAGTACGTTTCGGAATGCCGAAAGACTAGCTTCATCGTTGTACGATTTCCTCAAGTTCTATTTCAGTCACTTATTTTCCCTCTCACAACAAAAGGACATGCCCTAATAATCTTGATTACTCCATCGTTGTATAATTTTCCTCAAGTTCTATTTCAGTCACTTAGTTCCCACGCCCACTACAAGGACGTGCCCTAATAATCTTGATTACTCAAAGACTAGCTTCATCGTTGTATGACTTCCTCAAGTTCTATTTCAGTCACTTATTTTCCCTCTCACAACAAAAGGACATGCCCTAATAATCTTGATTACTCGAAGACTAGCTCCATCGTTGTATGATTTTCCTCAAGTTATATTTCAGTCACTTAGTTCCCACGCTTACTACAAGGACGTGCCCTAATAATCTTGATTACTCAAATACTAGCTTCATCGTTGTATGATTTCCTCAAGTTCTATTTCAGTCACTTAGTTCCCACGCCCACTACAAGGACGTGCCCTAATAATCTTGATTACTCAAAGACTAGCTCCATCGTTGTATAATTTTCCTCAAGTTCTATTTCAGTCACTTATTTCCCACGCCCACTACAAGGACGTGCCCTAATAATCTTGATTACTTAAAGCCTAGCTCTATCGTTGTATGACTTCCTCAAGTTCTATTTCAGTCACTTAGTTTCCCTCTCACTACAAGAACGTGCCCTAATAATCTTAATTACTCAAAGAAGCTCCATCGTTGTATGGTTTTCCTCAAGTTCTATTTCAGTCACTTAGTTCCCACGCTCACTACAAGGACGTGCCCTAATAATCTTTATTACTCATGACAAACTGTGATAAATAAATTAAAAAAATACAATTTAATTGTGGTCAGTCGTAATGCAACGTCATTCGACAAGGGGCATCGACACCGTCTAGAAGGCTTGACCGGTTTCCCGTTAACGTAATAGTACCGTATTGAATTTACTCTGTATGACGATTTTGCAAAGTACAATTGTGTCATCTGGTGTGACTCTCGCCTCGTTGCATTATCTTGTTTTACCTGATAAAAAAAAACACTCCTGCAATATCCGAGAGTAACATATGCTATATTTTAATTGGTTTAGAGATATAAAAAAGATCGAAAAGAAAGGTAGGAAGTGCCACGTAAAAACGGTGGGTGAAAATATCTCAGGATATTTTAAGCTCGTATCAGGATTGCAGCTGGGTTTTGAAAATATCAGGATATTACGATTTTTCAGTTTTTCTTTGTAAGTTACGTTAAACATCACCTTCTTACGTGGCTTGAATTTGCGTGAGTAAATAATTGTATCACAGAGTTGTGAATTACGTTTGCGACAAAATCTCAGAACTTTTCTATAGAAATCAGTATTTCTCAGGATTTTTCAATTTTCCACATGCGGACGAAGTGCTAATCTTTGATAAAAACGTAGTCCCCCACTAGGAAATCCTCTAGTATTTTCGGTGAGTTTACAATAAAAATAACTTACATGCACAAACAAACAGGTAGACGCGGAACAACTACCATACAAATATTTCTTCCATTCGTGAATTGGTTCTTGCGTTCGGGAACCTGACCGCAAGCACTACGCCGTCAACCTATGCGTGCGTCATTTGTTAAACTATGAACGAGTTTAGATGATAAGATTCGTATTTCCACAGATACATCGACCACATATTCGAAGAACTGGAAGAGTTTCGTGCTTTTGAACTTCTAAGGTCAGGATTAGATAGATCTAAATACTTGCTGGTGAAAGAGGCTAAGATCATAGCCATGACCTGTACCCACGCAGCCCTCAAGAGATCGGAACTGGTTCAAATGGGTAAGAACACTATTTTTATCATGTTGCCCTTGGCACATTATTTTTCGCGGAAAAAATCTGTGGCGCTATCGTTTGTTTTCGTATCGGCTTCCTTTGATGTTTGGCAGTAAAGTCACGGCGCTGCTAAACGTATGGACTCTACGTGACCAATGGAGCTTCTTTGAATTAGAACAATTATTACAATAATAATTATTAAGATTTTCGTTCTAGGAATCTTAATTTATCTTGATAGATGCAATAATGTTTAATTGAAACCGACAGGACAATGAAACAGATACATAGCACACACTATAGGGTGATTTTTTATCACGTGACAATTTTGACAACATGAACAACTTCCACTTTGGGGTCAATTGGTTATTTCGAAAGAATACATACATTTTGAATGAGTAGGTTTTAAACTTTTGTATGCAACAGCTGATTTTCGAACACCCTTTCGCGTCATAAGAAAATCAACCTGTATAAACTGCTGTGCTTTTCTATTTGTCTCAAAGTACTTCTGTTACAAGTCAAAATTAATTCAACGCTATCAGTTGGTCGTTTAAGGATTTCCACTACTTTAGGTTGATCAGGCCTAGGAGTAGGGAGCACCTCAGTGGTGTCATTGTTTTGTAAGTCGGTACGTAACCTACGAGCTTGTGCCCTTGTCATTACTGACACTACATGTCTATGCATATCTTTCAAATCGGTGGATGTCACGGGAATCCGGCTCAATGCATCTGCAGCTGCGTTGTGCCGTCCCGGGACATAACTGATTTCAAAGTCGTACTCCTCAAGATAAAGTCTAAATTTAGTCAGTCGGCTTGATGGATCGGTCATATTAAATAAATAAATTAGTGGCTTATGATCCGTCTTTATTTTAAACCTTTTCCCGTATAAATAAGGTCTAAAATGTCGAACAGACCAGACAATTGCAAGTAACTCCAGTTCAATTACAGGGAATCGCGTCTCAGCTGGTTTCAAGTTACGGCTGGCGTACGCGACTACTTTGCCATTGTTATTAGACAGTACGGCGCCTAATCCATGTTTTGATGCATCAGTTTGTAGCGTAAATGCGTGCGTGCGTGCGTGTGTGCGTGCGTATGTGTGTGTGCGTGTTGCGTGTGTGTTTGTACGACGTAGGAACGTATTTAATTACTTCGCATCTGGGTGGAACCGTAATAATATTACTATTAACTTGAACAATAACAGACTGGTCTCGGGTTTCCAAACTCAGAGTACCACTTTTGTAATTCAACACCGCGTTATACCGCGTGAAAAAATCTTGACCGAGTATACCGTCTGCGGTACAAGATAAGTTCTCAAAAACATAGAACTTTTGCTGAAAAACTATTTTTTTTATAATAATATCTAAATAAACATATCCCAAAGACTCTAAATCACCACTTATACCCTTAATTACTATTTTATCCTCTTGTACCAAATTCAATAAAGTACTATTTTGTAATAAACATTCATACTTCAATACGCATAAACTAGCTCCACTGTCAACTAATAGGTTAAGTTCCTCATTGTTTCTAAGTTTACAATTAACTACACAAAAATTACTAAAGCTAAATATAGAATGAGTGCATTGTTTAGGCTCGAAAAACTCTAAATCCTCATTATTAGTGTCATTGCCCTGACTGTTGGACTGTTGCACATTTACGTTATGCTGAACTCGCTTAAAACCGGAGCGTCCGCCGCGAAACTGCTGACGCTGTCCCTCCGCGTAATTACCTCGGTTACCATTATTGACAAATGAAGTTCTTTGACCCCTATAATTGTCTTGAATTGTACGAGTATAATCATAATTATTACGAGGATTATCGTACCTATACTGGATGTTATTAGGCTGATTACAATTATTTCCTCGGCCACGAAAACCTGGTTTGTAGGTAAATCCACGCCTAGAATACTGAGTAGACCTATACTGCATGACCTGGTCGTGGTCCTGGGTGGACATGGACTGTTCGTCTACCGCAGCCCTAATAGCTTCAGGCAGAGACGTGAACTGACGTGAGGCAATGATATTGCTGAGCCGTTTGTCGGACAGGCCATCGCTAAACCTCTTTATCGCAGTCTTCTCGTTGAGAGGGCGAAGGACCTCATAAGCAGACTGGTTACCATCCGCTTGAGTCATAGTGAGATTCACAAACAACTCTTCTAACTCTGTACCGAATTTTTCGATACTCCTACGACCTTGAGTAGCTGTAAATAACTGAGACTGTAGGGACACTGCTGACTTTTTAGGCAATAAAAATTTTCTAATATCCCCTACTAAAGTTTGAACATCCGCATATGAAGGTTTAAGACGTAACTTTGCACTGGGTGAAAGACGAGTTTTTAAAACAAATTCAACTAATTGGCTTTTACCTGTATCATTTATAAGTGAACTGTAAAGCAAGATACCATCGATTAACTGATTGGTCACCTGTTCTTGCCCGTTTATGACTGGCAATAGGGAAATAGCAGTTTTAATATCAAATGAATTAGCCATGTTTTCGAAACTACTAGGCTCAACAAAAGTTTCAGAACTTGTTTGGCAACTATTATCTATATTAGAAACTAAACTCTTAATTTTCTTAAATGTTAACTGAATATCATTAATTAATGTTTGGTAAACCTCACAGGATTCAGTGCTTAGCTTTTTCTCTGTAACTTCTCGGTTCAACTGAGTCAAAATAGTATCTAATGTTCTATATTCTTTTTCAGTCTCCTCTAATTTCTTACTCGCTAATTCTTGCTTACGTCTTTCAGGACCAAGTTTAACTAAATATTCCTTTAAATAAACTAATTTAGTATGTAAATCTCGCAATTGTTGGGACATAATAGTTAACACAACATTAAAATATTATCTGACCTAGTTTAAAAAATACACAACAAAATACATCAGGCAAAAAAAATTTGCTTAACAATTAAATTAACTTACAGTAGGCAGTTCAATGGACGCAGGTATGTAGGTCATGATGACGTCCGAAGTAGCGTGATTTCTGCAATACTCCTAATGGACTCGTACTACTCCCGGCTGCTCCTCATCGGACCCGTTCAATGTATCTCCCGGCACCCTGCATTTCCTGACATCAATAGGCTTGAGCATACTCCCGGCACCCGGCACCAACAATCCTTTTCGTTTTTCTATTGACATTTAGCCCTCGACTAGGTTCTCGAAATTCTTCTGTAAACTGCTGTCTTCTGTGAGTTGTTATGCATCCATACGTATGTTTTGCTTGAGAATATAAAATAGTTGGTAATAAATGTTCATCTTCTCTCTATAAATTTTTCATTTCCAAATTTTTCTTCTTCTTATCTTCACTTTTCTCAGACATCTTGAATAATAGAGGCAGCTTCGGAACTTCACAGAAGAAACTGGCTAAGGGTCGCCATACAGTAGGTTGTGGTACGCAGGTGCAAATAAAAGAGATATGTTTGGGTCAATGCTCCGTGTAATAATGAATATTAAATACGTGTGCAGTTACATTTATAAGGTTAGACGAGCTGCACACTACAAACTTGATTGGTCACGTCACGACTCTTGATTAAAAATGACCAACCAGACCCCCCACGTTCAAAACACTAATGATTTCATGTTATGAAATGTTGAATCATTGAAACAAATTATTGTAGGTATACTACGAAGTTATAAGAAATTATGTTGAATTTCCTGTACACTACATATCTGCTACTAGTCACGTATGTGTAGAATAACGCACAAGGAGTGTCAATGAAACGTCACATGACGCAATCTGATAACTGATCCTTTAACCGTCAAATGTGAGAATAATTTTACCATTTATAGAGGTTATTAATAAAATAAATGACTCTATAGGTTGGCCTTCGAAATTTGTTTTCGCGTAGGCGAGGGTCCGCTAAAAAAATAACTATAAAACGACTTACTTTAAACTATATGTATCTATATGTTACATCCATGAGGTCATAACTTGATGTCGAAATCCTCATAGTAAATTTTTAATCGGCTCTTCTAATATTGTCTTTTCTAGTTTTAAGATAGTGAATAAAAAAAACTTTTGTAACATCGTAAAATTTTAGAGACCGACTAAAAATTACAACGCCGAGGGACAAAAATTTTCAGTGATTCTTTCTTCTCTAGCCTCACCTTTCTGAACTATCCGACGCCATTAATGCTGGCTTATCCCATCACCCTCATGCCCTTTGGTCCTCAAAATACCGAAAAACATTATAAAAACTAATAAGTCCCGACAACTAAATTTTGTACATTTTACTGAGAAGATTGAACGAGTGAGATAAGAAAGTAACAAATTCAACTTCATTTTAGGCTTCAAGTACGACAACATACTGATGGAGGAGTCTGCGCAAATTCTCGAGATTGAGACCTTCATTCCTCTACTCCTGCAAAACCCACAAGATGGCCGCTCGCGCCTCAAGCGCTGGATCATGATAGGCGACCACCACCAGCTCCCGCCCGTCGTTAAGAACATGGCTTTCCAGAAGTACTGCAACATGGAACAGAGTCTGTTCACCAGGATGGTTCGCCTCGGAGTACCGTACGTGGAACTGGATGCTCAAGGACGAGCCAGACCAAGGTCAGTTACCTTTGATTTTTTTTATTTACTATGCGGGAATAACACCGGCATCATTTTGGATGTTCTCTTGCAACTTTTAACTACAGGTCTCTTCATACAGGATAATTTTGAAAAAATGTTCATCGGTGTGTGAATATAGGTAAACAACTTTCAAAAATTTGGTTAGTGATAAAAAGTATTTGCGAAAAGTGGGTTTATTCGTCGTCCTTTTAAAAATACAACGGTACCACGTCTTTTTTTTCGGTTGTAAAATTATACTACTAATACTTCTATTATGTAAATACTAAATAAGTAACCGACCAAAAGTTCTGTTTCACCTTGTTTCGGCAAAATCACTGTTTTTGTTTCGCCAAATATCGGAAAAATCTTCAGCATATTATCGCGCATCATTCGGTGAATGGGTGACTGGTATGCCATTCATGTTACATTAATAATATTAGAAAAGCTAATAGTTTCGTTACCCGAGTTACCTCTACTTTCAGTTTTGTATGAAAGTGTAAAAAAATCTTTTCATATAGATTTTTTGCTGCAACTGTTTACAACTCTGAATAAGGTTCGGGTTTCTGTAAAAATTAAATTCAAGATTCGGTTTCGGCGCAAAACGGCACCATTTTGACGGTTTCACCACTTTTTATCTATCTAGGAATAAAAAGTTTTTTGTGTCTTGTCATTTCTAAGAAAATTTTAACGCGAGCGGAACCAATCGTGAATCGATGCAGCGCTTACAATAAACTAATATCACCTTATTACGTAATATTACATCAAGTTTTACAATAGTCATTGTATATGACCGTAGCACGTCATGCTTATTTTAATATGATTGACGTATAGTTCATATACAGGTGTAAAAAGCCCGATCACAGAGCCGATAACTACATATTTTGTACATATAATCAAGTAACTTTAACCAAAAAATATGGAAAAAACTTCTTTTTTCTCTTTTATCTTTAAAAAAGATATGTTTTTTTATTGCGCGCAATAAAAAGCGCGCAACTTTCGATCAGCTGAGCGTACGGCCGGCCGCGGCCGCTCGCGTTTGGTCGTTGAACCGACCGCACGCTTGTGTTTAGTATCTATTGCATTGTTGTAACTTCAAATGCGTAATTGGTTTTGTAAAATCGATAATTTTGATAATGTTTGTTCGGAAGTTTACTAATAATAAACTTGGAATACGATTTTGAAAAAAAGACGAAAAAAATTATTTTACTTTGACCTTCAATATCTCAATATCTTAGAACCAATGCATTCCCAGGAATAAAATAGGTTCAATAGGAAAAAAACTATCCTAGTGATGGGTAGAATATGTAGTTTTCGTTTACGTTAAGGGTCTTTTTACACCCTTTATATGCACTGATTGATTGCTCTCGTAGTGCGACATGCAGCCAGCAAGAATATTTTAGCAGATAGCCTAATGCTGTTATCATTGGCTTGGCTTTCGTTTGTTTAGCTTTCGTCATTTCCAAGATTTTTTGAAACTAGAAGAAAAAACTATAGCTTAGTATTTTTAGAAATGTAACAGAAATGTTCACGTGCTGTGTTTGTTACTAAGAATAATTTGATCGCTTTAGGTGGAGCTATAAGTAAACCTATGATTTTGAATCGTTCATCAACTATTTATACTCACGTACGTGGGTTCCATAGAATAAGGTAACCATAGAGAAGAAAATTCCTCTTTGAAAAAATTAAAACAAAAGAAATATAAAATCATATTTTCACTAATACAGGGCGCACCCTTAATATTATTATATATTATTCAGTTATTTCGGACGGACAGAATCCGTATTAGTCATAGGCATAGAGAATGGACTGAGCAATACCCGCACAAAATTGACCACTCCGTAGAAAAAGACTGAAGGACTCTGCTGCCAATACCTGTGTTAACGCAATAAGGTTGATATTAGCTTGTTACGATTTTTGAATGAAAGACGTGTGGATTGTTTAAATATCTATTGGACACTGCTTAGGAACTAAACGAGTAACGAATGCGTAACATGAGTGTGCATACATATAGCTATATGAGACAGTTTTTAACCGAACATACCGCCCGCCAAAAGGGCTTATATAGGCCTTTTCAAAACATAATTAACTATTACACACTACAGCAATACTTACAACTTACAAGTGAAAATACAAAAATTATACATAAGTCATTGTTACTCAGTTTACTACAAAACTTACAATATTGATTTGAAATTTAAGTAAAAAAAAAAATATTTTATGACACGACTATCTTAATAAAAAGCACACACATGGCAACTAAAGTTACATAAAAATGAGCTTATACATAAAGACAAATATGACTTAATTTAGTCTTTAGTACTAATCGGTAACGCACATAAATTTGCGATTGATCTCTGTGTCAGTTTACCGTTGTGACGTACTGTATATACTCTGGTTATTCCGTCATGCCCAGGGTGTTTTTCTGTGATCCGTGCCAATGTCCACTTGCTAGGAGGCATGTTTACATTTTTAAGTAGTACAATGTCGCCGACTTCGAACTCTTTGGTTTCTCTTTGCCACCTCGTTCTTTGGTTGAGGCGCGACAAGTATTCTGTTTGCCAACGTTTCCAAAATCCTTGAACCAGTCTTTGCATATGTTGCCATCTGGAAAGCTGATTCATATTGGCTGTGGTATAGTCACGGTCAGGTACGGTAATCAGTGCTTCTCCGATAAGGAAATGTCCCGGTGTGAGTACTTGTATGTCATCTATTAAATCCACATCAGTATTAATCGGCGTTAGAGGGCGAGAATTGAGGCAGGCTTCTATCTGTGTGAGTACTGTGGTGAATTCTTCGAATGTTAAATTCATAGTTAAAATTTTCCGTAGATGCTGTTTGACGGACTTAACGCCAGCTTCCCAAAGCCCTCCAAAGTTTGGGCTATATGGCGGTGTGAAGTGCCATTGTGTTCCTTCGTTTGCCAGTTGGTCCGCTATAGGACCAGGTACTTGAAATCCCGCCTCTTTCCACATTCTACATAATTCTTTGTTGGATGCCACGAAGTTGGTGCCGTTATCGCTCCAGATCTCATTACATCTTCCTCTTCGGGCCACAAATCGTTTGAAAGCTGCGATGAATGCATCGGCTGTCAGCTCGCTTACTAGTTCTAGATGTATAGCCTTTATCGCCATGCAAACAAAGATGCAAATATATGCCTTGTGGGTTCTTGCCCCTCTTCCTTTGGAGTTTAATACATACACAGGGCCAGCAAAATCCACCCCACTTCGAGCGAAAGGACGCGAAGGAGTCACCCGTGCTTCAGGTAAGTCACCCATTATTTGTGGTCTGCTAGCAGCTCGTTGCCGCGTACAGGTAAGACATCCGTGAATGTATTTCTTCACCAGACGTTTGCAGCTAACAATCCAGTATTTACTCATCAGGTAAGTAGTCATCAATTTTATTCCTCCATGCATTGTTTTCAGGTGTGCGTCAGCCAACACTAGTAATATAAAGTTGCTTTTCTTGCCTAGTATCACGGGATATTTTTGGTTGACATCGACGTCTGCGTTTCTCAATCTTCCGCCCACCCTGAGGATATTTTGACTATCTAAGAATGGGTTCAGCGACTTCAGAATGCTATTGCCTTTTACTTTCATCTTTTGTTTTATTCTTTTAATTTCCTCTAAAAATTCTTCTTCTTGTACTCTTTTTATACAATATTCCAAAGCATTTTGCAGTTCTTCTGTTGTCATTTTCTGACCCAGTTTATCGGGATTTCTTTTCATATTTAAAACTCTTTTGCAATGTACTATTACTCTCAATAACTCTGTAAGTGTATCATATTCTTCAAATTTTAAGATTTTTTCTTCTGCTTCCGTTACATTTATGTATGACTGTATGGGTTTCTTTCTTTCTAAATCTGTGCTTGTTCTTGACGGTTTTGTGAACTCGATATTTTGGTCGGAAAGCCAGGCAGGGCCGTTCCACCATAACGTTTTCTGTTGCAGTTCAGATAAAGAAGATCCTCTTGACGCTATATCGGCGGGATTATATGCCGACTGCACATGGAACCATTGGCTACTGCTTTGGTTTTCTAGTATCTCTACCACTCTATTGGCAACAAATGGCTTCCATCGGTTCGGTTCTCCGAACAACCACGCTAATACTATGGTTGAATCAGTCCATGCGAACACATTGGTTGAGTGGATTCTCATAGCTTGACTCACTTTAGTCAGCAATTTAGCTAGTAGCGTAGCTCCACTCAGTTCGAGTCTTGGAAGTGAAATGGTCTTGACTGGAGCTACCTTTGTTCTTGATGCGATGAGATTTATCTTTATAATAATAATAATAATAATAATAATAAATTTTTATTGCAGGCAACACAGGCCCAGAGATAAATACCTTAACCTAAAATACATGTCACCTTCGCTTGTTTGCACTCGGCAGTAAACCACAGCTGCATACGCCTTTTCAGATGCATCACAAAACCCATGTAATGTGATTTGTGCCTTCTCAGTGCTAATGGTGTTCAACCAACGCCTGATTCTTAATTGATTGACATTCTCTAAATCCTTTCTAATAAACTTCCATTGTTCTTTCAGTTCTGAACTTATTTCTTGGTCCCATCCTATTCCTTCTAGCCATAATCTTTGTACTAGAATTTTTGCTGTTGTAATAACTGGTGCTATCCACCCTAGTGGATCAAACAATTTTTGTAAATCTGATAGAATAGTTCTCTTGGTTATATGATCTGATGATATAGGTTCTAGTTGTAGGTGATAATTAAACTCGTCTCTTCCAAGATTCCATGACAGACCAAGAGCCTTTATGGTGCCGTCTAGCTTCAAATCTAGGTTCGCTTTTGTAGTGACTTTGTTAGCATCTATAGTTTTAAGAAACTCGGTATCATTAGACGCCCATTTTTGAAGTTCAAAGCCTCCTCGTTTCAAAATGGCAATGATTTCCTTGCTAATACGAATTGCTTCTTCTGTTGTATCACAGCCTGATGTCAGATCATCAACATAGAAATCTTCATGTATAATTTTGACAGCTTCAGGATATTGTTGGCCCTCATCTTTAGCTAATTTAATTAAGGTTTTTATAGCGAGATAAGGCGCAGATGCTGTACCAAATGTAACGGTTTTCAATCTATAGTCTTTGACTTCAGGTGGTTGGCAGTTTGGGTCAAGGTTGTGTTTGACGCTGCCACGCCACAATATTCTCTGATGATCTGTATCTCTTTTATCAACAAATACCATTCTATACATTTTGATGACGTCACTTGCAAAACACACCTTGTGCATGCGCCATCTCATTATTATACTTCGCATATCTTCTTGCAGGACCGGGCCAGTCATGAGCTCGTCGTTCAAAGATAAGCCATTAGTTCCTTTGCATGACGCATCAAATACGACTCTGATTTTTGTGGTCTCTTTATCCTTTCGAATTACGGCGTGATGTGGTAGGTAAACACACCGGTTGTTTACTTCATCTTTTGGAACTTCTTCCATGTGTCCCATTGTTAAATATTCTTCTAGTACTTTATCGTATTCTTCTCTTAGTTCAGGTTCTTTTTGAAGTCTTCTTTCTTGTTGAATCAAGCGGTTCATTGCGATTTGTCTCGTGTTTCCATCCGCTGCTTTTGGTTCATTGGTACGAAATGGGAGTCTCACAACGTATTGTCCGTTACTGTTTCTTCTACATGTATTTTCATAGAATTTTTCACATTGGTTTTCTTCTTTTGTGTATGTTCTCTTGGACTCTGGTTCTATCTCCCAGAGTGTTTTCAATAAGTCTTCTCCTATGATTTGATGATGCATTACAAGAACCGACTCTGTTTGTCTATCTTCAACCTTTCCGAATAAAATCCAACCAAGGTTTGTTTTGTGTGCACATGGTGACCCTGGCGGACCTTTGATTAATTGGCTCTGTACAATTTGGGCATACACGTCGACACCCAGAAGCAAATCAATAGACCCTGGCTGACAGTAGTTAGGGTCAGCCAAGACTAATCCTTCTAGATGAGGCCAATAGTTTGTGTTGATTGTGCGGGATGGTATTTTAGTAGTCAGTGGTTTTGACAGAACATATGTTGTAACATCAAAGTTGAAATTTTCACATCTTGATTCTATATTGATCTGAACTACTTGTTTGATATCTTCTCTCGTTGATCCCACACCTACGACTGTACCTTTGATAGGATATCTCTTGGCCCTAAGTTGTTGTGCCGCTCGTTCGCTGATGAAACTAGCTTGCGAGCCTTGGTCGATTAAAGCTCGTAGTGTTGTTGTATAATTGTCTTCACTTCTTACTTTTACGATTGCAGTTGCCAGCAACGATGTGCTTTGTTTTGTAGAAACGTGTGATGTCACCATTGTAATATCCTTCTCTGTTTCTTCAGACTTCTCCACGTTGGTATGTAGTGTCACTTCGGGTTGTTTGGTTTCAGTGTTGCCCGTTGTGGTTTGTTTTATTGTGTTCTCTTCCTTATTTTCGTGAAGAAGCGAATGGTGACGTCTTCTGCATATTCTACAACTTGTTGGTATGCGACAATGTCTCACAGAGTGTCCGGGTGCAAGGCAGTTGAAGCACAAATTGTTGATTTTGATAAACTCGCTTCTTTGTGATGGTGTTTGTTTTCCAAACTCCTTACAGTGGCTAAGTGTGTGGTTTTCTTTACACATTTGACATATTTTACTATTCTCCACATTGGTTGCTGCGTGAAATGACTTTTCTCGAACATGAACGGAACTTGTCTTTTGTTTTGTTGGTTCTGTAAGTTCTAACGTACGATATCGGCATTCGAGGAATTTACGAAACATGTCGAGTGAGGGTAAACTGTCGGGTTCTACACAATTACTGCTCACATAGTTTTCCCAATCTTTGTGGGTTTCACAGTCCAGCTTTTGCACTATGACGAATATTATCAAAGGGTCCCAGTTTTCAATTTGCACGTTCATATTTTTAAATTGGTGTAAGCATTCAAATGTTGTATCCAGTAAATTCTTGATAGAACTAGAATTTCCCACGTTAATTTTCTTTAGACCGAAGAATCTTTTCATAACTGCGTCGACATTTATGCGTTTGTTGCCGTACCTTCCTTTTAAAATATTCCAGGCTTCTTCGTAGTTCGTATCTGTCACTTGTATATGTTTTAATATTGATGCGGCTTCTCCACTAAGACTTGTTTTTAAATAATGCAGTTTTTGTACATTACTTAACGCTGCGTTCTTATGTACAAGTGTGTTAAATAAATCATGGAACGATAACCACTCTTCATATTGTCCGTTGTATGTCGGTAATTGTATTTTGGGCAAAATTACTCGTGTTTGTTGATTATCACTAGGTATAGGCGACGAATCGCTAACGGTGACTGCTTGACTAACTAACAAATCCTTCAAGTCAGTCATCAAATTTAAATACAGTTCTTCATGTTCAAAGTATTCTTCATTACTCATGTAGGGTATTTTGTCACGTTTTTCCCTCGGTACGCTTCGTATTATTTCACCATAAACTTGTTTATATTCACTCCAGTAATCTTCTACACACTTAACGCGGGTTTCAACATAATTTGGGGTTAATCTAGCCTTTGGGGACTTCTTTAGATTTATCTGTGTCTTCTTCAACGTATGTGCAAGGTTTTCCAGTATACTTAATGCTTTTTCCACTTCCATAGCCATTGTAAGTATGTAATAACTTCAATCGTAGCAAACGTAATGAACTGAATAAGTTTTAATGTTTAAAAAACTTTCCACTAAATAACTCGAACACTTGGGTCTGCTTATCTTATCGCGATCTCTTTGTTCTCGGGCGGCCGGCGACGTCGGCTGCAAGGTGTTGTATCCGGCTCGATTATGGACCATATGTTAACGCAATAAGGTTGATATTAGCTTGTTACGATTTTTGAATGAAAGACGTGTGGATTGTTTAAATATCTATTGGACACTGCTTAGGAACTAAACGAGTAACGAATGCGTAACATGAGTGTGCATACATATAGCTATATGAGACAGTTTTTAACCGAACAACCTGTCTCTTTCTTTCTAGAAAAAGACAACTATTGGCCGCACGTTCGCTTTATCCCACTCTGACTTTCTTACCAGTATTTACTTCACTGCCTGGATAAGGAACACTCAGTCCATTATATATGTCTATATGGTATTAGTGTTAGTAACAATTTTCTTTACAACTATGTTAGTAGAAAATAAAACATTTACAATCCCGACAGTCATGGTGGGTTGCAATCATTTGCAAAATGCTGTTGGTGCTGCCGCGCAGTCTATGAAATAATGACGCCACTTTCCAGCTTTAGAAGCTTTGCGAAAGAAAGTGGCGCCAAAGTGAAAATTTGCGAACATTAAAAAAAAATGCAAATATAATGTGCATAAATTACTTAGAGCGAGTTTTGAGTGTATTGAAATGATAGATGGATTCTGTGAAAGATGATGTGGTTAAAAAGTAAGTGAATATGAAAAGTAAGTGAGTAGGTATACTATCCTACAGACAAATGTATGGAAAAGAAGACATGGCTGCGCCAATCACAAATAATTTCCAAAAAGTCAGAGGACAATCTTTAATTATGAAAAAATCTCGTGTCACTAGAGATGGGTAGCTCGCGAATGAGAGATAAAATTGAACTAGCTCTTTAATTTTAATCTAGCTCTCAGTAGCTCAGTCGTTCACGGAATAGCTCAGTAGTTCATTTAGCTCAATGGCTCTTTGACTTGTCTAGACTTGTCTCTATACTCTATACTACTCATCACTCTGTGGCTTTGCGAGTTACGACGAGTGATACCGACGAAACGCCGACATTAGCGACATCCGACAATGCCCGAACAGGGCCCGAACTTCCCCGACAAACAGGAGAACGATTTCGCTTGTCGCTCACTGACTGACTCTTCGGCTCAATACGTCATTGTAAAAAAAAGCACTAAACGGTGAAAAATAACTCTAAATTAGGAAGTCTGTGGCTTTGGTGGTTTTGTCCTATTCATGATGGGCCACCGACTTCCTAATTTAGAGTTATTTTTCACCGTTTAGTGCTTTTTTTGAAGTCGGCTTTATTTTTTGCAAAAAAGTTTTTTATTTTTCTATTTTTAGTTGTTCCCATACAAATATTTGATGAATGAATTGATTAAAACATGAATTTATTTTATAGTTATTGTTAACATTACATGTCATGATAAATAGGGTTATCCACTTATCCCTAATGAATGAAAATTAACATACCTAACTGTAGAAATCTAGGTATATGTACACATCTGCGTACCCCATCAGAGCATACAGGCGTGATATTACGTCATGATGTTGTATAAACAATAAACATCCAAGCGATTCCAGCAATCACGATGGATTTGCCGTCTATTTTTGAAGAGTTCCGTTGTATATCTCCGAAGATCAGCATCAGATCTTCACCAAATTAAAATGGGACCACCTCGGGAGTCTACTCTTTCAAACAAAAAAAGAATTTCGAGAATCGGTCCACAAATGGCGGAGAAATCAGGTAACATACATAAAAAAAAAAAACATACATACACACGAACATAGAACCTCCTCCTTTTTTGAAAGTCGGTTATTAACTCTTATCGTCATTGTTTTAGCAAAATGCTTTATTGCATATTGGTTTTCATGATTTTATTTATTTTTAATAAGAACAAAACAACCCAATGATTCTAATTTTATTTATGACTCGCAACAGTCGCAACTAAGTGAAATGAATTAAAGAACTTCAAAGATTTGAAAGAGCCATTGAGCTATTTGTCTCGTTTGACTTGCGTAAAGTGACGCGGCTCAATTTGATCTGTAGCTCGCCATTTCGCAAGCGAATCAATTGAGCCGAAGAGTTAAAAGAGCTATTCGGTGAGCTAAAGAGCTAAAAGAGTGATATAGTTCTTTTGATCAAAAGAGCCGTATCTCTCTTTTCTTTTCACTGAGCTACATTTCGCATCTTTACGTGTCACAGTCTTTGTAACAAAACTCTTCCGAAACCTCACCGATTCTTATAAAATTTTGTGTTAATATTCAGTAGGTCTGAGAATAGGACGTAAACTAATTTAAGTATTAAAAAGTAATATATTGATTCTACGGTGGAACGAAGTTTGCTGGATCTAGTAATAAATATAATAATTTAAGGTGTCACGTAGTGTTTTGTTAACCTCTTGACCGAAGCGTGCCCTCGGTGGCAAGCTAAGAATTAATCCATAACATTTGTCATGTAGTAGTGACGCGTGGCGTCCTGGGAAAATTTGGTTTGTCATCTATACATGACCGTGGGGTGATCATCTGCCTAGCGTTTTCTCAACTATGTTAGGGATGGCGTCAGTTTAACCGGATGCAGATGAATATGTGTTTTACTTGGAGCGACTGGCTGTCTGACCTCCACAACCCAGTAACACGATACTCTTTAGTTAAACTGGTTGTCAGACTTCAAGCTTCTGACTACCTATAACGACTGTCAAAGATCTACAAATGACGGCCGGGACCAAAGGCTTAACGTGCTTTCCGAGGCACGTAGCCACAAACACCTCTATGACCTACTGCCTTTTTAATCCTTTGACTCCGGTCAAAGGATTAAAAAGGCAGTAGGTAATGCAGTCGGAACAAGAATTTCACATCTATACATTTTGTACTCTATGTAACTACGCCCGTGAACTAATGCTAAATCTATCCGCGCAGAGTTTGTCGTTGATGTCATAGACATTTATGATGTAACTATGCAAAGCGAGTTCCGACAGGCTGGCACGGAAAAAATTCTGTTCATAAATGTTTGCACTGCCTCTTAGCTCTCTAGATTATCATTATCAGTAGATAATGGAAAAAATTGTGAGGCATCACTTTGTTTGTTTTGTGCAGAAACGCGATATCTTTCTAGGATTTTTTTGTACTACCGCATTTTCACGCATTGTTATGTAACATACTTAGTCAAATGATTTGTGTTTTTCTCTGTTTTTGCCCAGCAATGCTGTTCTCTTAAGGTACCTACAACAGTGTGGCGCGCAGCGTTGATTCTGCTGTGCTATTCAGTAAATTTTCGTAAAAATCTAGGTAACATGAAAGCGAATTGATCTGTCATTCCACACTAATGCTAGGTATTGACAGTTCACTTCACACAAATATAAACTGGGTGGCTTTTACAATTCTAATGAATCGACCATCGATTTGGCCTAGGAACGTTTATTTATTTATTTTAATTTATTTTTTATATAGGCACACCAACGACTTATATACAAAACATTGACTACAATACATTTACGAAGGCATCCTGTGTAAAAAATGTCAGTTATGCACAGCATTTACAGTAGGTCTAGGACAAACAATCATAAACTTACGGGTTTTAAGAACGCTTTTAACTAATGCAAAATTTCTGGTCATCCGCACGCATAGTAGACACTAGGTTGTTTAATGTTAACCAATCGGCGAATCGTGACGCAAAGCCAGCTATATTACACACCCCATCTGGTAACATCTAGATACATATACCGGTACATCCGAGAGGCACAGTCATCGCTTGGAAAACCTTCAGTAACAATGTAATTGCTATTGGTCACGCATTACGGGCTTAATAGTACCTATGTACAATCTGGGATAGTCTCCACCTACAATATGACATCATGGCAGTATCACAGTCTAAAAACATACAGTCGTCCGACGAAGCCGTCTAAACAGGGCAATCGTGCGGGGTGTGAGGGGCGAGACGCGGGAAAGCCGCTCCCGCAATTCGAACAAAACGATGTTCGTAGGGCGTGAGCTATTATTCAGGGCTGACTCTCATTCAGTAATTTTTTTAATAATTTGATAAGGGTGTCAATTTTGAGAATAATTTGCGTGCTTGTTACGAAAAGCCATCCTTTTTGAAATCCAAGATGGCGGACGTCATTATTTTTATAACTTGATATGGGGGTTAAACTTTCCTTCATGGGCCATCGATTTATGGGTCGGGGAGGGGTGGGGGCGGGGGAGGGGGAGATGGGCTACCTCCCTATTACATTCCCACACCGCGGAGCCCAATGGTTATGGAGATATCCATGGTTAAAGTTTTGAGGTTAGTTTAGGTTAAAACACTAATTTCCATTATTTTAACTCTAATTTCCATATGTTTATGGAGCGGGGAGGGTGGCAGGGGCAAAATGAAAGTCCAAGATGGCGCCGAGGAAAGTTTTTAGTTTTTCCGTCATGGGTGTCGTTTTCATGGTTTTCAGGGTCGTTGATTACGAAAATTAGGTCAAATTAAAAATGCAAGATGGCGACGAAGAAAATTTTTGGTTTTTCCGTCATGGGTGTCGTTATCGTAGTTTTCGGTAAGTATCGCTAATTACGAAAATGAGCACAAAATTAAAATCCAAGATGGCGCCGAGGAAAATTTTTGGTTTTTCCGTCATTGGTGTCGTTTTCTTGGTTTTCAGGGTCGTTGATTACGAAAATTAGGTCAAATTAAAAATGCAAGATGACGACGAAGAAAATTTTTGGTTTTTCCGTCATGGGTGTCGTTTTCGTGGTTTTCGGGGTCGCTTATTACAAAAATGAGGTCAAAATAAAAATCCAGGATGGCAACGAAGAAAATTTTTGGTTTTTCCGTCATGGATGTCGTTTTCTTCGTCGCCATCTTGGATTTTTATTTTGACCTAATTTTCGTAATCAGCGACCCCGAAAACCACGAAAACGACACCCATGACGGAAAAACCAAAAATTTTCTTTGTTGCCATCCTGGATTTTTATTTTGACCTCATTTTTGTAATAAGCGACCCCGAAAACCACGAAAACGACACCCATGACGGAAAAACCAAAAATTTTCTTCGTCGTCATCTTGCATTTTTAATTTGACCTAATTTTCGTAATCAACGACCCTGAAAACGACACCGATGACGAAAAACCCAAAAAAATTCCACCTTCAAGTAATAGCAAGCGTGATGTTATGTTTACTCTACTGAGTAAACTTCAGTGGCCATTAAGTCGCGCAAAAGTCCAGTCGCGCAAGTGTCCATTCGCGCATCAGTCCTTTCGCGCAAAAGTCCATTCGCGCAAGTGTCCTGGCGCGCAAAAGTCCATTCGCGCATAAGTCCAATCGCGCAAAGGTCCATGCGCGCAAGTGGATTCACGCAAGTGTCTTTCGCGCAAATGTCTTTCGCGCAAAAGTCCCAGATCCAAAAAAAAAGGAACTTCCAACTCGATGGCCCATAAAGGAAAGTTTAGCCATCTCATATACGTATACGCCTCACTGCATTTTTTATTGTCATACTCAACTTCTTAATAATATATGCAGTAAAGAGCGGGTTTAAAATTATTTACTTTCTTGTATTAAGCTATAATATTGTTTTGATTATTTATAATATCGCTAACCATGTTAATCTGCAATGAATAAATAATTTCATAAATATTGTTTACTTGTGACAACCCTGGCATCCATACGCCCGTTGCGAGATTGTTTTGACGTTGTCGGCATTTTTCCAGAGATCAAAGGCGTCGGCCTACTGTATTAATATTTATACTGTGGCAGTATTCCCCGAAAGGGATTCAGTGATGGATTTCTGCGTGCTGATTTTGTGTTCCGATGTTTCAACCAGGAGAAACCAGTTTCATATAGGTACCTACCAAATCGTACACATAGGTACATAAAGGAAGTTTTGTTTGGGGCGGCCCGTGTGGATTGTTTTTACACAATAATGCGCAAGCGTGCAGCTGCGATGGTGGCGCCAGTCATGGTCAGCCCCAACAGGGTTCTGAAAATGATTGCTGACAGAGTGGACTGTCCGTATGTGGTTCACTGCTGCCAGTTACATGTGTCACCGTATCGTGTTTTCTACTAACACTTAGTTTTTATTGAGTATTTGTGTTACTAACCCTCTATGAGTTTTATGCTAGAAATAAAGTTTTATTATTATTATTATTTATATCGTGTGTAAGGGACATTCTGATGCCATTAATTCGGCACATCATACTGACACCAGAGACACCCCATCATTCAAATGTTTTCATGAAAATATCATAAGTAATTCCTATCGCATCCTATAATATAAGTTTTTTTCTTAAGAAGTAAATTTATAAGTCGCTTCTTTTCTTGAAAATATACTACCTAAACGTAATAGTATGAACAGAAATCACCTTTTTTATATTATAAACCAGTGCTTGACTGCAATCCCACCCACCATGGTAAGCAGTGATGCAATCAGTGATGGTGAAACGCACTAGTTTATTAAGAGCCTATTCACTCTAGCCTTGAAGACACCTAAATTAGAATTGGACGGGAAGACCGCAGCAGGCAAATTGTTCCAGTCCTTCGATGTACGCGGTATAAACGACGAAGCGAAACGCTTCGTCCAAATCGTGGAAGTGCCAACGATGTAAAGGTGTACACTTGCCGTACGCCGGTTGTCCGATTGTGGAAAAGTGCAGGCGGAATCAAGTCATGTAATTCCCGTGCACACTCTCCAAAATGTATCCTATAGAATACCGAAAGGCTAGCTACCCTACGCCTGTGCTTTGCAGATTGGTTCTAACCAAATCTGGGTCACTAATAAGCCTCTTCGCACGCCTCTGCACTGCGTCCAAAGCTGCTAGATGGCATCTGGCAGCACCAGACCATATGTGGCTGCAGTACTCCACACACGAACGGACCTGTGCTTTGTATAACATAAGAAGCTGACCAGGTGTGAAGTACGTGACCTGCAAGGTGTGTGTGACCTTTGCTAGAACGCCGAGTTACACAGCCGATTTTATGAAGTTTAACGTACAAGTCGTTTTGTTTGACAACCTGTATATGCAGCAGCAGCTGAAAATTTCCCACCCAGTTATCAAAATTACTAATTTTACTCATACGTCAACAGCATCTGCAACCTGTACCGCTGGCGGTACCTGGCTCTAGGCGACCTGGGTCACGTGACCCGGCTGCCGGAGTACCGTGCAGCCAATGCCGGCTTGCGCTACGATTTCCAGCTCATCAATGTGGATGACTTCAACGGTGCTGGGGAGACTGAACCCAGTCCTTACTTCTATCAGGTATGGCCTACGTTTTCTCTATATCTTTTTCGTTGAGGTCACCACCAAATCACACGTTACGTTATCCTTACTAATATTATATATATACCTACGCGAAAGTTTGTATGTATGGATGTTTGGTAATCTTTCACGCAAAAACTAATGAAATAAATGAAACTTTTCAAAAATAATATAGCAATAATATAGATCAGAATACTTAACAAAGGGCTATAATTTATGAACACATTGTAAATTGTCCAAAATATAACGATAAACTTGTCAAATAGGAAAAAAATCTGCCATCTGCGGCCTATTCTGGCGCGCTGCAAAAACCATATGAGTTATACCTACTCGTAAGTATATAAGTATGTATTTCCCATGTTGGCCAGCACACTCCAATATACGTAATAGATACCGCCATTATACTTAGTAATATACAGCAGACTAAAATCAAGCAAGTCTACCATTTAACTGACTAAAAATAAGCCTCAATATAAGTAGGCATTCAATAAAGCCCGGGACAGCATATAATATCTTTAACATGTAATCCGTCCAGCAAGAACACTAGGAAATGGTAAAGGGCGGGCTTTTTGGGGGACTGTCTTATGTAATTATGACGCTCAAAATATGCTGATCCTCGGCCTAATTTGAATAAATGACTTTTGATTTTGATGATTAATTATTATCGCCAAAGTAGTGAACCGTAAATACAATAAAAATTGAAAATTTATTTAGAAATAAGTAGGTAGGTACCTACCGCGGAACCAATTTTGATGAATTTTGGTATAAAGATAGTTTTGACGTTGGAGAAGAAACTAAGCTGCTCGAAGTAGGTACCTACTAATCCTGCACAGTTAAAGTCGCGGGCACCGGGCACCGGGCATAGTCTGTAATAATATCTGAATACAGTTTAAAACCATTGTTTTACATGGTGCAAGTGCCTATCATCACACCATCATCAGTGTATTGGAGTGACGTAGACAAAATAAAAGTAAACTGTTCATTTCAATGATTCGAGTAATAATTCCAATAAATAATTAGTGTGTGCAGTTACAAATAAAAGGTTAGGCGAGCTGCACACTACATCAGTCACCCAATTTTTATACGGTCTACATTTCCTCACTCACACAGACTATCTAAGTTTTTTTTAAGTGTCTGTTTTCCTTTTCATCCCATTAACATTTATATTCATCACATCCTTAATCACACACCTATCTACTATCCTTTCCTCTTTCATCTTTTCTGGGAACAACAGTGCCCAAATAGTAAAGGTGCATCAAAATAACCGACAGTGGTGATATGATTTTACTAAAATTATTATTTACGTGTGGCACAAATTAGTGTACTAGGTATCCATAGAGTGCCTAGTTGAAAATTTAATTGAGCAGAAAAGTTGTGATATAAATCAATGTTTGAGTTTCAGTCATTCGTTATTTAAGTATAAACACTAGGACTAAATACTCGTAATAAATAAAGAATTCTCGTGTCGGGTTTGTTACCAAACTCCTCCAAGACCGCTGGACCGATTTTGATGAAGTTTTGTGTGTTACATATTCAGTAGACCGGTCTGAGAATAGGTCGTAAATATTTTTCTCTAACGGTGAAACGAAGTTTGCCGGGGAAGCAAGTAATTTACGAGCAAAAAGAAGAAGAGAGTTTTTAGAAGCTAAAATTCACGATGGTTTTTGTTTTCCGAATCGCTTGTTGCCGTTATGATTTTTTAAGCTATTGCATAGCTTCTATCGCGGGCCTTGAGCGCGGGGACCGAATCCAGAAATTCCGTAACGAAAAAACCTCACGCTCCCCACTCCGACGGGCAAGGAGGTGTGGCTTGAAGGCCGAAGGCATAGTGGTGATAGTAGGGGGGAGGGTGGGGGGGAGGGGTGGGGGGAGGGAGGGGGAGGAGAGGACTGGGGAAGGGGAGAGGGGGAGGAGAGGAATGGGGAGAGGGGGAGGAGAGAAATGGGGAGGGGGAGAGGAGAGGAGTTGATAAAAAATGCTATGCAATAGCTTTACCGCGGCAGTCCCCGAGTGCCACACGTAATTTTTTTATTGCTTTAATGACAAGTGAACCGCCTGCATATTGTCATAAAACACATGTGTCTAAAACCAGATTTAACTTCTGTGTTTTTGTCATTCACATGTGCGGTGTGTGGCTTAAGGAACATTAGGTATTATTTGTTCGCCAGATGCGCCTTTATACCATTAAGATTAAAAAACAATCAAATTTTTAATTCCGTATTTATGTTGTTTTATAATAAATAAAATACACAAACTGTATGAAATTTCCATCTACTTACCTATTACGGTTCATGAGATACAGCTCGGTGGCAGACAGACGGACGGACAGCGGAGGCTTAGTAATATAATAAAGAAATAAACCCACCCTTTGTGTTTTTGGAACCTTAATAAAAATAATGGTAAATGATTTCAATTAGCCTTCCAACCCTAATTTTAAAGGGGAATTATAAAACGAGCGATTAAAAAAAAGCTTTGCGACTGATGATGACATACTGTATTAATAACTTGAGCGGTATGAATTTGAGTAAGCGAAAAATTAACTAAACTAACGACGATTATTGATTAATCATAAAATCCAGAACAAGCTTACAAAAAGTGGATTGTGATAAATCCATTTCATATATTAAAATTTTATCCGAGCGACTACATTACTAAGTGAGCGACTGGAAATACAGAGAGGGCAACTTCAATATTAAGATAGAAAAAAAAAATTTACTCAAAATGGAAACGGCTAGGTTAAGTTAGGCTAGAACTGTGACCACGCAACGCGCGAAGGCGAGCGAGCGAAGCGAGCGTGCCGCGGCAGCGGCCGCCGAGCGCCAGATGCCCCTTTTTTTGCAATGCAGTCGCTCAAATATTATGAAGCTGCTCATTTTGTATTTTAAGTAACTCAAATTAATGTTTGTAAGATACTATTCTGTTGATTTTTCGTCACTTACAGTCAGTCGCTCACTTAGTAATTATATAACCCAAATTAATTAATTTTGACGCTTAAAATTGTAATTTACAGTCACTCGTTTTATTGCTACCCAATTTTAAACACAATGCGTAATCAATTAACGATCCACGTGGCCGTGATTTCAAACCGCTTTAAACAAATTTAAAACTAGTTTTGAACCACGGATTTTGCCATTTATATCTCACAAGCCAAACTCAATCAATTGTAATCATAAGCACCGCATCCGAACCAGTACCAGTCTTTGTTCAAGAAGGTCATTTACCTTTGAAAGTAGTATTCTTCCGGTGGAGGACAAATAAGAGTTGCCAACAATACTTCCATCTTGCTCGCTCAGTTAGGGTTACCATATCTCAAGATTTTTGGACTGTTCTCAGGATTGCGGTCTGATTTTGCAAACGTCATGAAATATCAGGATTTTTGTAATTTTTATTAAAATTCAGCTAACATTTAAAAAGTCTCTTTAATCAAAAGAGATCCGCAGTGTATAAAAACGACAATATTACGACTTTTTAAATTGTTAAGTACGTTCGAGAGAAGAGCCTCAATCAAACTGTAACTGTCTGTCTGTCTGTGAAACAGTGTAAGTATTCTTGTTTTTTTTTTATTTATTTTGGTGGTATTTTTTGTTTAAAATAAGATCTGTGCGTCCAATAAAACAATTTTCTTTCTTTATATTACAAATCTCGGGATTTTTTAATGGAAATCAAGCATTTTCTCCGGACTTTTGGTTTTTCCGTCTGGTAACCCTACACTCAGTCGCATACGATGACCTACTTTTAGCGGTAAGATCGAGACAATATCAATCCTTTGTATTAAGTAGTCCACTTTTGCACTGTGTTCTTGAACCTTTAACAGTACCTACCTAACTAATTAATTCGTACCTTTGTAGATTATTAATTTGTTATTCAAATATTTAAAACTATTTGCATAACAAACAACATTCTACCGTTAAGTGGTAGGCCTATTACGTAATTTACTCGACGTTATGTTATAAATATTATTAATGAAATACTTAATAGAATTTATTTATTTGTCAAACCACCTACCTTCCTTTGCTACTGGAAGAACAACAACAGATAATAAAAAAAAATATATTATAATAGAACATCAACATAACTGTGAATGTGGAAGTACTAATAGGTAGGCTCGACAACTAGAATCATTAAATTTTACTTAACTTGTAAGTTTAACGTTCAAAAGTGCCTTTTAAATAGCCTAATTGAAATAAATGATTTGACTTTGACTTTGACTTTGCTCAACTTTGACTAATCCTTCGAGTAGCACACGCCTGGTGATGATTTTTTTGTTGTTCATTTATTTATTTAAGTAATTGTACGACATATTCACAATAAAAACAACAGATGGTAATTACAAGTTTTCAATGCTGTGAAAATACATCACTTATAGGTATGCATTTTTATGATAACATTTTTGTTTAGTAAAAGGTTGACAATACAAATAGGTAGACATCGTCATCTGCCTACCCTTTTCCCAACTATGTTGGGGTCGGCATCCAGTTTAACCGGATACAGCTGAATACCAGTGTTTTATATGGAGCGACTGCCTGTCGGACCTCCACCCAGTTACTGGGTAACACGATACCCCTTGATTAAACTGGTGGTGAGACTTTTGGGCTTCTGACTACCCGTAACGACTGTCGAAAATCTACACTGGACAGCCGGGACCAACGGCTTAATAACGTGCTTTCCGAGGCATACAAATAGTAAGTTTAATATAAAAAAAATAGGATGGTTTAACATTACAATATTACGTTAATTATTATTATCATCATAGCTTGGCATCATTGATAAATTAATTAACACATGCATTGAAGTCATTATACACCACTGTTTTTTAATGAATACAAAAAAATGGGCTTTATCCGTACCTGTTACTGGTCATATTTGCGTAATCAAAAGTAAAAAAAAACGAAATTTGATTCTTAAATATTCCACTATTTAGTTAAACTTAAATAACGAAAACAGCAGTTGGAGGCGGGGCTTGAGCGAGATCACGCGAACGTGAGCGAGAGATGACGATTAATGTTACATACTACTATGTCATGAATAGCCTGTACAATATTTCCATAAATTGGGTGACTTTTTGGAATATAAACAAACGCTTATAACTTTGCTGTTTATAAATATTATTTGTTGATACTTTTACAAATATAATGAGAAGACTGTCTAGAATAAGCTCTCTTAGTATTTGTACTAATTAATAATTAGTGGAGTATTGTATACCTACTTCAAAAAAAAGTAGTTGTTGTTTGTATTATATCATGGTAGGTGCAATAATGGTTTCATAATAGGATAAAACTCTACGGATCAACTTTTAGATCGAGAGTTATCATCATTTTAGCCAAAAGTCGTTTACTGCTAGTCATATATAGGCCTTCCCCAGAGATTTCCACAACGATCGATGCTGCGCTGCCCACATCCATCAGCCCACTTAATGGAGGCGTAGTACCCACGTTGCATCTTTGAAAGGCACCTTACCTCACTAGTTAAAAAAAATACTTGGAAGATGTATAAAAGTAATTAGTTCTTTGGTAGGTATTGTGTGTCAGGTCGTGGAGCTCCTCAAGCTCCGCGTTGAGCCCACGAATGCGTACACAGACTGGCATGTTCACTCATATAATATGTGTGGTTCTTCTTCAAAAGACCAACTTAGGCACTAATCTGCATAATTCTCATATGTGCTACGCGGTCCAGAAACAAGCACCCTTTCCCCCCAAACAGCCATCGCTTATGCGAGCAATGTGCTCAACCCACTCCCACTTATGTACGTTGAGACGTATTTACCGACAAACGCGAAAGTGAGTATGGATAGACGGATGGATATATGTTTGTTACTCTCTCACGTAAAAACTACTGAATGGATTTTAATTAAATTTGCTATGGAGTTAGCTGACACCCTGGATAGGCACATAGGCTACTTTTTATCACTGTATTCCCACGGGAACGCGACCTACGCGGGTGAAACCGCGGGCGTCTTCTAGTTACAAATAAACGAGCGCGTTGGTACACTAGGTATTAATTAATTTCCCATGTCAATGGTTGCAATTATCAACTCATCGAATAGGAATCCCAATTTGTAGGTGAGGTGTTGAGTGATGATCACCGTGTTCAGAGGAAATGTTTATTTCAACGGGATTCGGGCCGGAATACAAATAGGTAAATCGTCTATTTTTTCTCTGAAGAATGTTCACTCTCAACATTTTCTGTGGAATTATTCGCTTTTGAAGATTCCGAGTATACAATCAACTTAAATAAACTGCAAATCAATAGCAAACTCTCTTATAGGTACAAATTACTTTAGATATAAATAATAATCATCTATAAATAATCTTTCTTTTACTTCTGGTTTCTAGCTAACCTGAGGTTGAGAGTTTTTATGCCGCCCATAGACCTCGTAACATGTCTTCACCTACCGTCGAGACATATCTCTCAGGCAGGCATGCTGGTTTCCGCATGATATTATTCCTTCACAGTTTTTTAAGCAAGTGATCTACTTTCTGATGTTTATTGTCAACATAAGATTCCAGTATAGGCGCTTACTCTATGTAAAAGTCAAATATGCGGCTGCATCCCGTTGTGAAAGCATACCCCAGCACAGTTGCTAAAACAAGTTTGGACACAAATGATAGTCCAATTTAAAGTTGAATGAAGCCGCATGAGTTTACAAATCTAAATAATGCTGTGGTAACCTTCAAGTTCAACAGTCATAACGTAAACGCGCCTTACCTGGCCAGTTCGCGTATAAGGTAACACAATCACTTATATGGGATCACAAGAGTTGACCAACCAGCTGCCACGGCCACAAAGTGCTTTTATTCCTTTTTTGAAACTTTCGTTTTATTCTGTCTGTTCTGTGTTCCGAATACGGGTTTTGTTGGACGTGTTAGTTTCATGAAAACGTGTCGAATCGCACGTACATTATACAATAACCCACGCCCTATATTACTGATATAATACCTCTAAGTTTCTTTCGGGGTTTCTTCTCAACGAATGAAACACTGACCTCACCTTCAAGTTAAAAACTGTAATGTTAAAGTGTTTGTCTGAACCTATTTACAAGAAACATTTATATCATTTATCATTTGCCGCTTTGAAAAATAAAACTACTTAAATGTTGCGCAATATTTGTACACATGAATGTCGCATCGCGCGTATGCTATACAATCATTATCATGCTCTTATTTTGAAATAAGTTTTAATATTGTGCAACATGTATATAAGATGAGCAGAGCCGCAAGTATGTCCACTGTACAATCAATCACATGTTTTTAATATATCTCCTAAACAAAAATGAATCGCTGAAATGTTTGTACCTACGAGCGTACCATCCGAGCGCCTACACCAAATTGGATCATTCTTTTTTTGTTGTATTTGTGTTGGGCCCCGAATGGTTAAGATTGACAGAATAACGTAACTATCGAATCTTTCAATCGTGTCAATTAGAGACACAATAGAAAGACAATGACAGCGCGGACGCCGCCGCGGCGTCCGCTTAGGGTTTAATAATTGGTTTAATGAATTAATAATGAAACTGAATCATTATGAGTGATGATCAATATCTTCGAAACTACCTATGCATTTTTGGCCCACAATCTGGGACTTTTACGTAAACATGGTGAGTATTTATAAAAAAAAAACTTATTATATGCTCCCGGCAATGCTCATATAGTTTGGTATAATTTTCTACGAGCTGTGTCCCGCATTTTTTTAGGGAATATTATATTTTCCTGCATTAAAACGTAGCCTATGTGTTAATCCAGGGTGTCAGCTAACTTCCTACCAAATTTTATGAAAATCGCTCCAGCCGTTTAGACGTGAATAAGTAACAAACATACTCGCTCACAAACTTTCGCCTTTAAAATATTGGTGTAATAAGTTTCTGCATGTGCATGTTTACACTGTCTCGGTATAATATCTTCACATTTTATCTGCATGAATGGCATTTGTTATCATAGATGATATATCTTTTGCTTGCTTAATTTAACGTCAGTTACGGTCTGTCGTTTACTTTACCGATGACGCAGGTAAGACATAAGAGGCGGCCATGACACATGTAGTTCAATCTTTTGTTTTTACCATATTGTATTATTATCGATTGATATTACTCTGTTACGACTGACATTATTATTTGACTAGCAGACGTCACGTGGTTTTACCCGTGTAGTTCCCGTTCCCTTGGGAATACAGAAATAAAAACTTTTTGACAAAAAAAACAACCGACTTCAAAAAAACACTAACCGGTGTAAAATAACTCTAACTTTTTATTTTACATTTTTTAGTTTTTTTATTTTTATGTAGTTGATTCATTATTTTCCATTTCTTATTTTAATATTACAATGAAACAAATGAACACATTTCTATGAAATCAAAAAGAAATATTTATGAACAAAAATTTTCATAAAATGAAAACTACCAAACTACTTACGTTAATTTTTTATGAGACCAAAAACAACTATTCCGCATCAAACTAAAAATGAATCCCGTAAATCGGTACATAAATCTCTGCGTAATCGGTGTCAAAAACAAATTAAATGCTCATAAAAATGGTCATAAAATGAAAACTAACGGGTCAAACTATGCTAATTGTTTATGGGACCAAATGGCAGCTATTTTACATCGAACTAAAAGAATCACGTAAATCGGATCATTAATCTCGGAGTAATCGGTGTACAAACATGAAAAAATCGAATTGAGAACCTTCTCGTGATATCGGTTAAAAAGTAGTCTGTCACCCGGGGATAATGTAGCTTTGTAACGGTGAAAAAATGTTTTAAATCGGTAGTTTCAAAGCCAAATGCAAACAAACAAATAATGAAATCCAACATCTTCATAATATTAGCACAGTCTAAAAACATACAGTCGTCCGACGAAGCTGTCTAGACAGGGCCATCGTGCGGGGTGTGTTGGGCGTGACGCGGGAAAGCCGCCGCTCCCGCACTGCGAACAAACCGATGTTCGTAGTGCGGGAGGTACTATTCAAGTCTAACGCGTGTAGTAGTTGTCGGCATTTTTCCAGAGATCAAAGGCGTCGTCCTACTGTAAGTTATACTGTGATATTAGTATAGATTACCTCGTGACGGAACTGGAGACGCTTACGGAAGGGCGAGTCTGAAATTCCACAGCGAGCTATTCTCGAACTGAATGCTGTGGCGCTCATTAGAGGCGGGCTAGGTCCAGCATTAAACTACAACTGTAGGCTGATGATAATGACTGCCTCATTGGGCTACAGGTCGTAATTGCATGAGGTTCTGGTTTCGATTTACGAGCTGGGCAAAGTGTTAATGCGCTTCTGCCTCGGGAATTTACTCAGTAAAAGCCTGCAACCCGGATCTGTGCCCGGGTGGTGGTAATATAGGCTCACCTCTTATTATAAGAGACTTAAATATAACTGGTGAAATGTGGTCTGTATCTACTATTTGCACATCTCTGCCTAACCCTTAGAAGACTATAAGCATTATGTTGCGTTATGTTTTATTATTACCGATTCGCACACATAGTACAGAGAGCAATGACACTTATGACACTGTACTGCTTGCTGAGCCGAACAGCGGTTGAGAAGCAGTCTTACCATGTATTAAGTAACCACATGTCATAACCATATATGGGCCCCACTTGCGGTGTATCAGTTAAGTAACGTAATGCTTTGAACTACGCAATGTATGTTTGAGCGGTAAAGCTCTGCGTTCGGACGCCGGGTGCAAGCGATTATAGCCTTAAACGTTATTCACCAGAACTGTGACAACACATCAAGCTATAGATTTCCAATATAAACAGACCAGTCACTGTACGGAAATCCTATAAAATACGAGATCAGCTTATGCTGGAAATGTATAGCTCAATATGAGCCGTGTGGTCCTTCATCTCATCTAGTAACTGACTGTACTCAATAATAATAGTTTCTTGATGAGTTCCTAGAATGGGAAGATGAATACCACGTCTTTCCTAATATTCTAATCTAAGAATCTGTTGTAATACTGTATTCTGCTTTTTTTAATTATAGCTATATAATATCGTTTTTCCGGAAGTTGCTGGCTGTTCATAGCTATAATAGAATAGAGGATAGACATCATCCTGCTCATGCGCAGTGCCACGCCTACCAGGTCCAATTGTAAATTGTAAGCATCTCAAACACATTAAAATCAGTCTAGCCTGGTCTAGCCGTTAAGGAAGATATGTAAATACCCACATATAAACTGCTACAATTTCTGGTACGACGACTTTCTTGTTTTAGGACTTTTTCCTGAATACTCGGAAAAGCAATCGGGTTTTTAGTTTTTTAAATTACCGTTTTTTACTTATTTATCTTCTATATATATAAACATGTTATGTTGGATTGTGTACGCTTCAAAAACTCAAAAAGTTCTGCACTGATTGAGCTGAAATTTTAGCATGATATATAATCCGCATCAAGGATTGTTTTTATTAACCCCCGACGCAAAAAGAGGGGTGTTATAAGTTTTACCGCTATGTGTGTGTGTCTGTCTGTCTGTCTGTCTGTCTGTCTGTCTGTCTGTGGCACCGTAGCGCCCAAACGGGAGAACCGATTTAGATGCGGTTTTTTTTATTTGAAAGCAGGGTTTCTTGCGATGGTTCTTAGACATATTTCATCAAAATCGGTTCAGCCGTTTCAAGGTTATCAGCTCTTTTGTGTTAGCTACCGTTGCTATTTTAGACGTCTATAGGTATTAACTTTACTTACAAACATATGTGTGTCTTAAAATTTCAAACACTCATGTTTGTAATATTAATAAGCAATATTATGGTGTATCTGGTCTGATGCAGCCAGGATATCTAGCAGACTAATACACTCTTGGGAAAATAACAGCAGATATGTCGTGTTTGGATTCATTTTAACCTGCATTTGATTCTGCATACAATGCACTGATGGCAACTGGGTGAGCTGATGCTGCAGCCAGGCTATCCAGCACACCAGTAGGTACACTCTTGACAAAATAATAGCAGATATATATGTCGTGTTTGGATTCATTTCAACCAGCATTTGATTCTGCACACAATGCACTGATGGCAACAGGATGAGCTGATGCTGCAGCCAGGCTATCCAGCAAACTAGTAGGTAGACTCTTGACAAAATAATAGCAGATATGTCGTGTTTGGATTCGTTTTAACCAGCATTTGACTCTTCATACAATGCACTGAAAAATTCTCATAACTGTTAACTCTATAAAACAAAAAATTAAATTAAAAATTTAAAAAACCCCCATCGCAAAAAGTAAAACATTTAAAAAGTTAAAAATAACACTTTAGCCATGAAATTTTACTTCACGTCGGGGTACCGCTTAAGTAAGGAATGTTCCTAGTACTTGTAGGTATGTAGGTACTTATTTTAACGGTGCCCCGACGTTACGTAAAATTTCATGGCTAAAGTGTTATTTTTAACTTTTTAAATGTTTAACTTTTTGCGATGAAGGTTTTTTAAATTTAAATTTATCTATTTTTTGTTTAAACCATTCAATCACAATGTGCCACAGCGAAGCGTGGCAGGGTAGGTACAGCTAGTTTGCTATACGTAGGTACTGCGATATCTAACAGGACAGACTATAGGTTACACTACGAGATAGTGTAACCGCAAAAATATACCTAAACCGCTCCGAAATTACCCACAGCATAACGCTGCTCCGGATGTCCTGAGTTCCTAAAACAGCAATTTAATCGATTAAATACACAATCGTTCTTTGAATTTTCGGAATTAAATACGGACAGGAAGGAAAGCATGAAATCACTAAATCATTCATTGAATCTGGCATTGAATTTTTTAAATGTTATTTATTAGTTGAGTTTTCTACCCACATATTATTATAGACACTAGCTGTGCCCCGCGAACTCACCCGACTCTTAACGGTTTTCGCAGCGCACGCTAAAATATTTCGCAAATGTCAAAATTTTATCCCACTCATTAACATTTTTTTTTAATTTTGTCCAATTTACACACCGCCTTATTCTGATGCCTTGACAACTATTAAGTTTGATTAAAATCCATTCACTAGTTTTTGCGAGAAAGAGTAATGAACTTCCACTCTTATATTATGCGTTTCAAATGGGAATAAGAATGGCTTTGCATCATTTTGTGACGTCATAGCTGTCAATTTGAATAAATTGCGTAACATATTCAGCAAAGAAGGATTTTTCTAAATATAATTTATTTTCGAATAACGTACGAATAATTTTCTAAATTGTACTCTCAAAGTATTTGTTTACATTGGAGATAATCTCTCGAGCCCTCCCATGCAAAACAGCACCTCGTTCACTCATTTTCGAGCAGTCAGTGAAAACAAAAACAAATATTAACTACAACAACAAACAACCGTGTAACAAACAGAATTAATAAATAAAACGTAAGCACTCTACAATACTAATTAATTTAAGACGTTTTTTTCATTTTGAATAACTTCGACTTCGTAAAACAAAAAAAAAAATGATATTCGATTAAGGTTTCGTTGCAGGCCGTACTTTTCAAGCGAAATTTGACAGATAGAGGTGATTGACGTTCCTATTCTTATTTGAAACGCATAGTACCTACATCTGTCCTTACAAACTTCGACATTTAAGTAAGTAAGTTATAAAGGGTGGAATTGACATCGACGCACATAAACATACCTAAAGCATTAAGTTCACCTTCGAACATTTTTTTTTACTTGTGCATAAAGTTATAATTTTAAAATAAAATAAAAGACACATACCGAGTTCCGTAGGTCATCATGAACCCTATACCGTAGAAGTTTTTGGTCAGCTTTCCTTAATGCATAAGTTTTTTTTTTATGTAAGTATTCTCTTAAGTAAATTAAGAAATATTTATTTTTAAAGGAAAGAGCCCGTTAAGTTCAATAGAATTGATGATTTGGGTTTTCACATATTGAAATCAAAATGTAAAAAAAAGGAAAAGTTAGGAAACTTTCGAAAAAAAATCAATGCGGGGGAAATCTGAATCATAAACAGTACTCATGGTATACGGACGTGCATCGACGTCCCATCTACCTTGTATGCCATCTTTGACGTACCTATATGTATGAGGTCTATAGTTCAAGTCCTGACAGGATTATTACGGGTTAATTAATCTAATCAACGATTAGATACACAATGACTTAGATATTAGAACTCTATTATTACTCGTTCTTAGTAAGCGCCTCAAACTATCGGGTGTACAACTGTTAATAACAGGTTATCTATATTTTAATTTATAAACGCTCCGAAGACCTTTTGAGATCACATCATCGTTTAGTTCCATTTAGAGGCTTAGATCATGGTGAATTACGCTCTACAGTAAGACCGGTATAAATGCCTTTATTTATATCTCAAAGATTAGAAAAATCCAGCCTGTATGCCAACGTGAAAAGCATAGAACATAATTTAAAGTTAAAGTCAAACCATTTAATTAAATTAGGCTGTTCTTTTCAACGTCAAACTTAAGCTATTACATTAAAATAAAAATATAACAATGATTCTAGTTGTCCCTTCCGAAAGGTAGTTTCGAATAATTTTGACATTCAATATAAATTAAGTTTGACTATCAAAAGTGCCTTAAAATGTATATAACTTAATTCAAAGAAATGGTTTCACCTTGACTTTGAGTTTGTCAAATGATAAATAATAAAAAGCAAACGAAACTACAGTTATTTAGCGAGGTATAGGTACCTGGGGCATTTATCCCAGTTTTACCTTATTCGCTGTAAATATCGTTATTGCATTGCTTATGAAGGTACAGCGTTCGTATGCGAATACTAAAAGGATGGTTTCTATTTTTAAAGACCCCAACGGCTATTTTTCCACATACTTGCGGCCTCAGAAGGCGATCGTCATGTTTAAATCAATTTGGGACACAAAAAAGACCATCCTATGCTACTTGCATATGTGGGTTGGTCTTTTTTGCGTCCTTTATGGCACTTTTTATCTCTTCATCTTCTATTTAGGATTTCTATACCGAATGATATGATGTGATTTCATTCGTTTGCCTGTGACACAGTGGCTTGTATATGAGGAACTTCTTATGTTACAATAATTATAATTACTAGTATTCTAGAGACGTAATAGTTTTGTTTCTTTGTTTGCTTGGTTGTACCGAGTTAGCTCCGAAACTACAGGACCAATTTTTAGAAAGCTTGATTGTCTCCGAGTAACATTAAACGAGGCTTTATTTTATTTTCTAAACTACGATGTAAAAGTTCGAAGTGCTTTTACTTTTTCACAGAATATACGAACTTCACGCGGATGTAGTCGTGGGCTAAATCCACGTATTACTTACACATTTTTATGTCTATTTAGGAGGTGAAGTCTTTGAAATATGTTTTTAATAACATAACCCCATATCCCTCCTGTCCGTTAAAACGGTAAAAATATAATATTTTCCAAGGTATAAATCCTGAGGCTAACATCGTACATTCTTACGTATTGCATATTGAATATCGTTGTTCGTTTTTCAAAGACTGCTCTGAAGTCTTCTCTTTACCTTAAGAAAATAAAATTGTCATCTGCAACTCCAGTAAATACAATAATTGAGGCCAACCAACGGGTTTCGCAATTGGTATGGCTGAGTTCGTTGACGCTCACCCATACAGGCAATGTTCGTTAAACAATTCAGTCGTTTCTCCAAGGCTATACAAAACCTTTACAACATACTTAGCTCTCTCAAAACTTTTGTTTCAAGTTACGGTATGTTTGCAATATGAATTTGAATTAAGTTCAAGCAAAATTGAACAAATTTGGTTTGAAAGAAACACCTTGTTTAGAACTGCATCCCCAAATCCCAAACTATTGAACATTAAACCTGTAATCCCGTACCTATAAACTCAATAACACTATGCTCGACCCGGAAATCGAACCAGAGACCTCGTGCTCAGCTGTAGCACTTGCAACCACTAGACCAACGAGGCAGTCGTAACCCAAACTAAAAATACCTATAAGACTTTAGGTATAGGTAGTTAAACCATAGACTATTTGTGCTGACTCGGTTTTCTAAACTTAATACGCTCTAACCATTACCTTATTTCGCAAATATGGGTCCAAAATATTACAATATAATACAGTACCAGAAATCATTATTTGTTAAACATTTTTGTTGGTTGCGATTCGATACATAAGTACCTACCTACCAAGAAAATAACGCTGCAATGTAATTTAATATTTAAGTAATATTTTTGAATCGGTACGCTCCTTGTGTCAGCACTATTGTGTTGTTATCATCTATGTATATTTATTTCAGTAATTTGAATACTTATTTGCAAAGATTGATATGCGTCAGACGATACCGGCGCTATGTAAATTTATACCGAGTAATGCGTTTGCACTCAATTAAATAAGTATGCTAAACGGTTTGTGTTCCTAATCCATAATTTACAACCCGAATTGTTCTTGAACTGAGTCTTCAATAAATTTGAACTTTATACTACTTCCCAATCTTGAATATTTCTTTATTATATTAAAAAGGCTCATTGGTGACGAAAAGCTGGTGGGTAGCTTCATACCCTTGCCCACCGCCGCAATGTTGTTCCCGAGTTCATTAGACCCCAATTTGTTTAAGTCGCGAGTTAATAGGCTTCTTTTGGGTAAGCTCGTTCCATCGTCGACCTCATCTCTGACCGCAGGAAAAGATTGAGGTCAAGAGTAGCCCCATTATATTAAAAAAAGACGTTACTAGACTGCCTCGTTAGTCTTGTGGTCGCAAGTGCCACTGCTGAGCAAGAGGTCCCAGGTTCAATCCCCGGGCCGGGCAAAGCGTTATTGAGTTTTTCCATCTGGAATTTCTTAGTATCAGCCCGGATTCTGGCTTTGCGCCCGATTGATGGCATTAGACTAGCTCTCTATTACATGGGACTTAAACATAACTGGCAAAATATGGGTTTACTACTGGTACACCTCTGCTTAACCCTTCGGGGATAACAGGCGTGAATGGTAATCTCCAGAGCTACCAGATTTCAATAGGCCTCATCAGGAGGTTTAAAGTCACTCGAAGGGCAATGGAGAGGGCAGAAATTACGATATCCGCAAGAGAACCAAGGTCACCGACATAGCCCGAAGAATTGCTAAACTTAAGTGGCAGTGGGCAGGCTCGCAGAATAGATGGTCGTTGGGGCCTAAAAGTTCTTGAGTGGCGACCACGTACCGGAAGAAGCAGCGTTGGAAGGCCTCCCACAAGGTGGACCGACGACTTGGTGAGAGTCGCGGGAATCCAATGGATGAGAGACGCACAGGACCGGTCGTTGTGGCGACATTTGGGGGAGGCCTATGGTCCAGCAGTGGACGTCTTTCGGCTGAAATGATGATGATGATGATGACGACCAGATTTCAAAAAAGCTTTCACTGATAGAAAGCTACACTGAGTGCAATAGGGTTATGTTAGGTTCTTTAACGCGAACAAAGTCTAATCGAAGTCAGAGGAACCTGTATACAGATGAAGGTATAAGATATCTAAATACAGGATTCCTAGAACTGCAATATTCGGCGCTAGTCGTAAAGTAACCGCTTAGGTACTAATCGAACGATCCATGACCGCGCAATTTTGAAATGCGCGGCCTCCACAGGTTTCTTATTTTACTCTTTTGTGAATTTTTAATAGTGCCCGCTCCGTCCACATTATCCTACCAACACAACACAATGAATAGTATGTTTTATGTAAACATGCTTAGGTACTGCATGATTACATAAAATATAAATGAAAACCTATTCAGTTGACATGCAATATAATTATGCAGCTCGTCCAATGCTACACAATACCACTAACAGTTATCCAAAGGTCGTTAATGTGTCTTTCTGACTGTCATTAAAATCATTTCCTCATATGGAGTGATTTGTTTCTAATCACAGTTTACGACACACAAAATTTACGACTTGTTTTGTCCATAAATCTTTTAACGCCTCCAAACCAAGTTTAAGTGTGGTGTTTGGCTCGTGGTCAAGAATATACTTAACCATTTCCCTGTCTTATGAGCTAAGTACATATAATTCATGTTGAATGTTTAACTATTGTGTCTACTTCGTGGACAGTGAAAGTGTAGAAACTACTTTTCGACTCAATCCCGAATTTGAATAAGAAAGCGAGCAGCCGTATGTAAGCAATTATAGCCGGGTACAGTAACCGGTGGACTTCCAAGTCTGGTCCTGGTCTCGAGGATGAACGAAAGGCACGCACCTCTAGCTTTTTGTGTTTATATAATAAACACTTGCTTCAAGAACGGTGAAAGAAAATTTCTTGAGGAAATTACCGCCTGCCGCCTGCCTGAAAGATAGTTTTTGACGGCATGTAAAGCCAAGGGCGGTAAAGGCACTCTGACACCAGGTTAGCCACAAAGAAAAATAATAAAATACCGTTTCTATTCTATTTATGAGCATGTTGTTAATGTCACTCTTTTGACATACGTGTCAATCATCATGTGAGTATTCATTCTCTTTTCAGCCTTAATCTTTCCACCCATCGTTTCTGTGATCTGTCAATCGCCTGTCAAAGTGATGTGATCATTTAGCGGGTTTTAGAAAATGTTGCATTTTAGACGTAAGCCTAGAACGGCCCTAGAAATAACATGCCTGAGGCATGTTCGCGCATCGCCTACTCGCAAATAATAAAAGTTAGTCATCTCAGTTTGTACTGGAAATGTAGGTATAGCTTGATGTGTAACATTGGTTACTATGTGGCGCTTCAATAGCAACGAAATGACGTATGTAACCTAACCTAATATGCACATAAGTGTTTTGTGGTTTAATTGTTCCGCTTTTGTTCTGGTTACAAAATGACACATTTTAAATAAAGAAAACCCAAAACCGCTGTGGACTATTTAAGTACTTCCCAAAAAAAGATTTTCAATAATTATGTTTCCTTGTCGAGTCACTTGGATTTTGAACTCTGAATAACCTAACCTAACTTGATTACTGACGCAGGCTATAAACCATATGCCCATTTAAAATACAAATTCAATTAAAGGATGTCATATAACTCCGTAGTTAATCAATCACATCTTGAGCGGCATACTTAGTGATGTATGGCCACCATGACGAACTCAAAACACGTAGCTACAATAAATTAAATACATCAGCCTAAATTACAGCATCATTAAATAAAACTTAAACTTTTAGTAGACAGCAAATTGATGTTGCTTTCATATCAAGCAAACTATTAAGGTTCTCGGGTGTCCTTTAGAATGAGAAATCATTATTGTAACAAAAGTTTAAAAAAAGGCCTACGTGATCGAATCAGAAATGAGTTTGTAAGAACTGACACAACCGACGCAAAAATACTAAATACGTAACGGAGTGCGGCGAACGTCCGAAATTCTAAATGGCCAACCGCGCACGAAAAGGTGAAATATCGATCGTTGTGATGATATTCGGCCTAAGTTCACAAGATTTTTTTTAATATTTGTTTATTCATGACCATGGATACAGAGTCCTTCAGTCGTAGACATAGATTAAATATTTTAAAATTTTAAGCAATACAAATAAGTACCTTAAAAACTAACACGTTACAAAAATCAAATTTTTTCTACAGTGTTACATATATAATCATATAATGCATGGAAATATTTCTTATGAGCTAATAAGTCCTGAACGCGGCGGGGAACACTTATCTCACTACTCTCACTGTCACTTTCACAATCACAAACTTCACTCACTAAAGCCAATCGTTGCATGTTGAAAGCTGGACATTCCATAACAATGTGATTCAAATCGGCATCTTCAAATCCACAGTGGCGACAATTTCTATTGGTGTATATAAGTAGTCTATTCAAATGAGCTGGCGTCAAACAGTGTCCCAATCTCATGCGTGTTATCATGGTAATGAATTTTCTGCTGTCATATAAAAGTTGATGATACCAGGGCTTTGTGCGTAACTCCTTCTGAATCTCAGCATACCATTTGCCTTTAATCTCTAGCGTTGCATCCCAATACTCTTTCCATAACTTCTTGTTTCTTACATTAAATATTACATGGCTATAGTAGTCGGAAAACGGAACCTTTACTATTTCCGATTGGTCTTCATCGTGGTCTGCGTGGGTTGCAGTATCAGCTGCTTCATTCTAAGTTCACAAGAGTAGTCAAAGGGTGGCATACAAACTTTGATACCAGTTTTGTCACTAACTACATCAAAAAAAGACAACTACATTAGAAAATTATCTCGTTTTGAAAAACTCATAAAATAGATTCATTTTGTTTTGTTTGCGGTACGGAACTCATTATTAGAGTACTTTTATACTAAACAATCTTATCGATTAGGGAAACAAAACAGCATTCACATAAAAATGCTCGTCAAGAAATAGACAAGCATAAACTAGGAATCCAAGCAGCTAAAATGTAAAAAATAAACATTTACTACTTTGAAGTAGTTTTTTTTTTAACATTTTAGCATTTCTTGACAAGTATTTTCATGTGAATGCAGTTTTGTTTCTTTTTAAAATAACATTTAAGTATATCAGAAAAAAACCATATTACAACACAGACTTTTAAAAACAACGAACTCACATCATAATAAAAAACAAACACACAATAACAAACAGTAAAGGGGGGACAGTTACACACAATAAGACTGGGAGGAACTGTCCACTGCTCACAGTGTAGTATGCAAGTGTACCCAGTGGCGCAGCAGTGGAGAGGGTCCCACCTCTCCGAGAACACACTTATTAGACTGTTGAAAAAGAATGCAATGTTTTCCTTACGTAAAATAATAGGAGTATTCCCGTTTGAGCACCTATGCATTTAGCACCAAAGGTATTCCCATTTCCCATAGGTTAATGCGTAGGTGCTCAATAAATAGGTGCTTAGACGGGAATACTCCAAATAATATACCTACCTAATCTGTCTTAACCTTTCAATCGTGTCAATTAGAGACAATAGAAAGACAACGACAGCGCGGACACCGGTGTCTTCTTGGGGTTTAATGAATTAATGAACGAAAACAGGACAACATGTCGATTACCTATGTTTTATTATACCCCAGGGCCAGACGAACAGTTGTGTCGCCGAATCGACCGCCAGAGAAAGGATATATCGATGAAATTTTCAAAAGTGAATCGTTTGCCGTTGAAACGTTCTATCGGTGAAAAAATGAAAAGTGAATCGTTCTGTCGGCGAATCGTTCGTCGGTGAAACGTTCAACGGCGTAACGAATGTCGGAGAAATGTTTCAGAGTCTTAAAAGGTAGTTTACTTTCAGAGTTCATTGATTTTTTCCATCTTATTTGTGTGGAGGCAGAACTGACTTCGTCAAGTGCGCCGTATGCCTTCCCATATTATTATGTTACACAAGGACGTCAAGGACTAAGTATAGTATTTCAAAATATGTTTGTACCTATTTTCTAAGCATATTCAATTGTTTTCAGAACCTGGCCGAAGCCGAGTACGTGGTGGCAGTTTTCATGTTCATGCGGCTAGTTGGGTGGCCAGCAGAACGCATCTCGATTCTGACAACCTATAACGGTCAAAAGCATCTAATCCGTGATGTGATTGACAAGCGCTGTGCTGAGAACCCGCTTATAGGAAGGCCGCACAAGGTAACATAATGTAGAAACTACTTTTTTACCCAATTGCGTGATGCAAGGAGGACAATGTGCCTTTCAGCCCATATAATATGTCTCTCTGTCTTCTAGTACCTATATAAAAGTCTCGTGTCACAATGTTTGTTACCAAAGTCCTCCGAAACGACGTGACCGATTCTTATGAGATTTTGTTAGTAGGTATATTCGTCTATTTTTTAAAGTGTTTTTTAAAGTGTTTTTAAGTGGGTTGTATGTCGATTAAAATATGATTCTTGCCCGTAACACGTATTTGTTTACAGAATGGGCTATTTGACAACATTTTAGCGTTTAGTCCCTCATCTAGATAACAAAAAAATATTCGCCACGTATTTTTTTCTTTTTCAAATTGATGCAAAACTGCTTTGGTTAAGCGCATTAAAGTTGAGAAGTGGGGGCTTGTAACGTCATTAGCTAGCATAAACTGTACTGGCTAGTACCGTCATGCGACATTTTATCTCGATGTATCGCCGTTATTTTTTGATTAAGTGAAAAAAGAAAAAAATACGTGTCGAATATTTTCTTGTAATCTAAATGAGGGACTAAAAACTATGGTTTTGTCAAATTACCCATTATGAACATTAAAATCATTAAGGCAACCCTCTTATTTGGTATAATCCCATTGAATCAATATTTCATAAAAGAAGCCATTTTAAATGGAATTGAATTAACTTAGAAGGTTGTATTAATAATTGCTGGTGTATTTTAACTGTCGTTCGCAAATCAAATTTTAATGAACATATAGTCCGGTCAAATTAGACTAAAAAATAGGGGTGAGGTTACAAAAATTCCAACTTTTTGAGTCGTTATATCTCAAAAACGGTGGCTTTTAGGAAAAAAAGTATCTAGACATTTTTTATAGATAACTAGCTGCCCCGGCAAACTTCGTTGCGCCTTAGAGTCAATTTATTACTCTTATCATTTTTTTGTATTAGATATACATACGTTGAATAAGACGACAACAAATAAATCCAAACCAATAATAACTACTACTACTTTTAAATTACAACATGTATATATACCCTAACCTAACTGACCATACCTATCCTATAGCTAACCCAACTATCTAACCTAACTACCTTACCAAAAAATACTAAATTCATAATTTTAATCTGAACTATTGCCTCTATGTTACATACAATAATTTATGCCTATAGTTTTCCCGGTCTACTTTAATTAAAGTCCTAACAGTAAAATAAGTTCTATTTGCAAAGAATTATTAAAGTTCGTCTCTGTCATCATTGCTAGTTACGTAAATTGATTTCTGAAATATAAGACTTTTTTATGCTACATAAAACCTCTAAGTTTAGTAACAAAATAAATTTCAGAACGTAGGTGCGTATTATAAATTGACAACCTTACCTTCTTGGGTTTAGCTTAAGACTTGTCAATTTCAAATTGTCACCTGATAATGAACTGGGAAGTTTGACTCCTGTCATGTCATCCAAGATGGCGCTGCGTTTGAAAAATGTTTGAGACAACGATATTCTTGATATTTATTTTTATGATGTCGAACGGGATAAAAAGTATCCTATGTCCTTCTCCTGGCTCTAAACTACCTCCCTGCCAATTTTCAGCTAAATCGGTTCAGCCGTTCTTGAGTTATAAGCGAAGTAACTAACACGACTTTCTTTTATATATATAGATTATCTGATATAAAACTTTTGTGTGAGCTAATTTTATGATAAAACTTACCATTTTGCTGAAAATCGCGAAAACCCATTTTTGTAACCTTTGCCCCTGAGTAATTTGTTTTGCACGTGTCGGATCGATGAGGACTTTTCACATTTCCTTTATAATAGTGTATTGAACAATCCTACCAATATTCAGCCAAGTGGGAATTTTTGTAACCTTGGATGTCTAAATTGACCGGACTAATAGAACCTGACACTGAACGTCGCGTTTACCGTATGTGTCAGTTTAAACAAAGCGTGTCTCGCGCTTGAAATGAATAAGAGTTTAATGAGAAGAGTAACTAATTCTCTTGAAATTCTCTCAAGAAAAACTTACTCACTTCCGTTTACGGAATAATTTTGAGAACGCATAATTTTTTTTTTCTCATTATGGCGGTTAGTCATCGTAATTTCTCAGGGGTTTTTTTTGTCTGCAAAAGTTTATCCGAGTCATTAGTCGTAGTCGTAATTTGTATTACTTCGCCTTTTCAAGACTCAAAAGATCTTGAACAATTAGCATGCGACTTAAGTCAAGAGTCTGACCAATGAAATCACGTTTTACATTAGTAGGTAGTGGAATGTCAGAATGTCACATTAAGCTAGTGTTTGCAATTGGATTTGCTGTTATATTTTTTTTTAAAGTTTAGTCAGGTTATAAATGTTATTTCAGATGTTATTTTTGCTTTGACTAAAAACGTGGAAATTCATGATTGTTAGCTTTTTTTTATGCGAAATTGCGGGACGATTGACTCAGTGGTTTATGTTTGAAAAGGTAACGAACAAACGAACTTACTTTCGCACTTATATTATAAATATTATGATTTCATCATCGCCATATCCCAATTTACTTGGAGTCGGTTTCTTCTTCTTCTTCCCGACATCTCATTTACTATCATCACAGGTTAGAAACGTTTTGCTTGGGCAGATTAAAAAAAAACAAATGCGCAAATATGATGAAGCATATAACGGGGTCGTTATAAGTAGAGGCTAGAAGCTAAGGTGTTAAATTCTTTTAACACCTTAGCTTCATAAAATAAATAAATAAATATTCCACAACTTTATCACTCAACGCCATCGAGTCCCAAGTTAAGCTTGAGAGGTTGTGTAATGAGTACTAAACAGCTGATAAACATACTTATATATTTCTAAATACATGCATATTTTAGATAAATTACACCCAGACACATGACAAATGATCGTGCTCATCACAGAAACATTTGTCCTGGGTGGGAATCGACCCACGACCTCCGGCATTGCAGTCAGGCTCACTAACTAGACCAACAGGCCAGTCAACTGTTTCTGACTCGTATTTTAAACCCAAAAAACTAAAATAACCCAACAAAATTCTCTGTATCCATGACGCGTATGACATTATTTATTCTGACAACAATTTGTATTCAGTGTTGACAGTTACGGCAGCAAGTAAAGATCAATATCGACCACAATCAATAATCTTGCAATTCTAAACACATACTTACTATTAATGACACACGTGTATTTTCCAAGTCGATGACAGTCAGTGGTGTTGATCACCTACACAAATAAAACGCCAGTTTTATTTATTTATTTAGGCACAAAATTCACATAAAGCCATTCACAGTACAAATCATATTCAATATAATAGTATTGCATGCATCTAAATTATAGGTGAGCACAGCATTTGCACTGAGATCAACATTTAGTATCCTTTAAATTAATTTGAAGCAATAAACGACGGTAAAATAAGATTGAATGAGAGTAAATAAAATTAGGTAAATAACATTAAATTAAATCGTAGACACATAAAACAGAAACAAAAGAAACATAACTTCTATAATTTTTTGGACACTACATAAAATAAAAACCGGCCAAGAGCGTGTCGGGCCACGCTCAGTGTAGGGTTCCGTAGTTTCCTGTTCGTCACAATAAGTGTTCTAATTGCTTGCATATACGATTAAACTTAGTCCTGAAATTATTTTGTACAACTTTTTGTCTTTTTTATACAAAAACTGTTGTTTCCATCCAAGTTCAAAATAATTTTCCTAGAAAGTCCTTATAAAGTTCTACATTTCAGATTTCTTTCATATTTTCTAAACTTATGGTTCAAAAGTTAGAGGGGGGACGACGACATTGTTTTTTATTTTTGTAGCGATTATTTCCGAAATTATTGACATTATCAAAAAAATATTTTAGTAAACCGCTATTCATTTTTAAATACCTTTCCAACAATATATTAATATATTATATAATATATATACACATTAGGGTTGAAATTTAAAAAAAATCACTTCGCACTTTACATATAGGTAGGGGGGCTACCCTAATAAAACATTTTTTTCCAATTATTATTTTACCACTTTGTCGGCGTGATTGATACACATATGGGTACCAAACTACAGCTTTCTAGTGCTCACGGTCAAAGAGATTAAGCGAGGACGGACGCACGGACAGACAGACATGGCGAAACTATAAGGGTTCCTAGTTGACTACGGAACCTTAATTATAGAAATTCCAAAAAATTAATTCCATGTTTTTATATGAGGAAACCGTTAACTTGTGCCAAATTTGTGGTAAAGTGCCAAATTCAAACTTCGAGCTCACCATCATCATCATCATCTGCAGCCTGACTTCACCCACTGCTGAGTATAGGCCTCTTTTGTCTGCTGCCAAGCTCAAAGTTCCTGTGCCAGCCTTATCCAGGATATTGTCGCAACGGCAACAGTGTTGTCTGCCTATCTCGCCGCCGGACAACCAACACCTATCTTTAAATAAGCGGCAATAGCCGGCGAAGAGGTCGTTCATTAGATCCCCACCCATTGCACTATTGATGTGAACCCACTCCAAACACATGCATATTTATCCTCCTCATCCTATTCCTTAAGATACAGGCTAGAACTAGTTTAACCTTTCAATCGTGTCAATTAGAGACACAATAGAAAGACAATGAAAGCGCGGATACCGGTGTCCTCTTGGGGTTTAATGAATAAAAACAACTTTGTGGTTTCAAAGAAGATGTAGTGACAGAAATCGAAATGAGTATGAAGTGGTTAGATCACGTTAAGGAATAGAGTCAAAAAATTGTGCGTCTGATGACAAATGTTTAAAATTAATATTTACAATGTATCAGCTCAATGTGATTCCGTTTTTTATCAATAAATATTATTATTATTTAGCTTAGTTGGAGGAGTTAACAAGATTACCAGTAATATGCAACCCACATTGCTAGTAAGCTTTTGAAAGAAAAAAATATCGAAGACCTTCGCACGTCCTCTGATTTCGACGTTTGGGACTCGGACCTATTTTCGAGCTACTGATAAAAAATCTAAGAATGTTACTCGGTAACTTAACACCTACTTCAAATAAACATACGTAGGTACACTTTGTGTTACTATTAGCAAATTTTCAACAATATCTCAGATATCAGTGAGATCACAATTGCTCAAAATAGTGATGATATTGTGGGGTGTGTGTGCCACATCTACTACATATTTATTATCCGCTAGATATCTGACATCATCCTTTATGAACTCGTATTGCATATACTTTTAAAATAAACTAACACTCGTTCTGAATTCAAAATGTATAATACTAAGACTTTTTTAAATCTTAGACGACATAAATAAAAAAAGAGACAAGAGGCACAATTCGTTTTAACGAAGTTGAAATCGGTATTAAAAAAATCGACATACCTACCTAATCTAAATATATTTTTCACCATCATTTTCATGTAATATTTATAATTATCATCTCCTCATCATATCAGCCGTAGGATGTCCACTGCGAAACAAAGGCCCTATAGAGGCCCTTTCCCTATAGATTAGATTTCGATTCGGTGAAGGGCACGTTTCGCTGGATGCAAACCGCTTCCAACCGGTTCTGTTTAATACTATAATTTTATGCAAAACTGTCTGTTCTCCACGACCCTTGTTCTTGCCAGCCTGCGTCGCTGAACCTGTAGATATAAACTCGATCCAGTCGTCCCTTGCTGTTTACTCCCAGCGACGCCCTTAGCCGAGGCCCGTACCCCGCAGGGGGTTCCCCAAGCGTAGTGCTCAGTTCTTAAGTTTATACCCTGGCTGGAGGTCTTAATTAATAATTTAGTTAAGTTATCTCCACAGGATCACCCGGTTAAGCAGTTACATCCTCCTTTACGATAATTGCGAAATGCGCCTCAAAAAAGAAAATACTGTCTAGTCTGCCAGTAGCGGTCCTGTCGGTGGTATAATGTCCTCACAGAGCTAATTCAGAGAGCTTCGGGACTTTTTAATGTAAAATAATATTTTTTAGTTCAAAGACCATTTTTGACTTTTTCAAAAGTTCTTAGGTAGGTATATGGATACTTTTAGAGATATTAAAGAAAATTTAAACTACTTTTTTTCTTAATCGAAATATTTAATTTATATACTTCATATTAAATTTTGCTTTTTTTGTGTGCAATAAATCCTTGAGAAACATTTTTCTAGCCGTCGCACATACATAGATTTTGACGATTTACGCGGCCAAAAGTCATTTTTCCAAAGTCGATATAACGGTAAATCAGCAATTGCAATAGGCAGTCTACAGTTCCAGGTATAATATGGCATACGCCTACCCCCGCTTATGCGCGGGAGTCGACCCCCCTCGGTTAGTCGGAATTCGATAGTCGCCTAGTGTGCGTGTGTCAGTTCACGGCGCTCTAAAATTTGCAACTTTAACAAGCTTATAGTTTTTTTTAAACTAATCATTTTAAAGTGTTTGTGATGGATTACGATAATTCAGGTAAGAATTGATTTTATTCGATATATACTAACCCAATTTACATTTTCTTTCTTTAACTTTTATTCAGTCAAACATCACTCTGCTCAAAATGTATTTTTTTGTAATAATTAATATTCAGTGACTGTTTTAAAGTACTTTTGTGCCCGTCCCTATGATAATTTTAATTACACTTCATATGTAAGGCATCTAACTATGTAATTCCATAACAAGCTGCCGCGCAAATGCGCGCTTTTTTAAATTACGTCCCTTTGAAAGTTATTAGTCAAATGTAGTAAAATTACTTTGTTCGGGTTTTTTTTGTATTAAACTCTTTTTATTTTTGTTTTAGGTCTATCTAGTACCTCTGGTACTAAAGTAGTGACTCGGCAATACATATTTGAGCAGATACAAAGTCAAAACCTACCAACTTTGAATGAAAAACTTGACTACTATGAAAATTTTCTCCTTAATCGTTATGGGCTCAATGAAGAGGTTAAGAAGGCCATAAAACAAAGATTTTCTTATGTGAAATTCGAAATCAAGAAACGATGGGCGAAAGCAAATAAACATCAAGATGTTTTCCTTAAAAAAAACCAATTCTGGTTAGAGGGAACTTTCGAGATTCCCACTGAATCATCCACCCCGTTAGGTCGACCATCCAAGATTTTTGAGGAATTAAGTGAGAGGAGTAAAAGAAGAAAAACCGAAGAAATACGCGCCTCTATAGGTGATGACGTTCTTGTCCACGCTGCTCAATCGGTGCTGCAGACAACAGGTCATAGGACCGCATCGAAAGTGCTAAAAGATATTACTAGCTCACCAACTCGGGCCAGTAAATATCGAAAGGCCTACAGTAAAGTTGCCGACAACGATGAGGTACCTCCATTAACACCTCTGCAAGCACTCCAGATGTTTGTTGAAGCAGCGGCAGTATGAGATAGTAAGAGCAACCAATCCAAGACATTACCCTTGCTATGATCTTGTCTTGAAAGCAAAACAAGAATGCTATCCGCCGAAAGAATCTGTTAGAGTTACGGCGACCTGCGCAGAAAGTAATATACAATGCCTAATGGACCTTACTGTGAAACGATTAACATATTATTTAGAAGACGTATTATTGCGGCTTAGCGAAGAAGATCGAAAGTCCTTAATGACGATCTGTAAATGAGGTTGTGACGGGTCCCAGCAATCTAAATTCAAACAAAGTTTTAATAATGACACTGATTCAGATGCAAACATTTTTATGAGTTCCTTTGTACCTTTGCGCATTGTTTGTGGAAAGGATGGCAGTAAAATTGTTTGGCAAAATCCGACACCTTCATCGCCACGGTTTTGTCGTCCAATTAGATTTCGTTTTGTAAAGGAAACGACAGATATTACTAAAGAAGAGATAAGATATGTGCAAGACTCCATTAAACAATTAAACAATACTATTGTTACTTTAAATGAACAAGAGTTTTCGTTTGGACACCAACTCAAATTGACTATGGTTGGTGGAAAGGTGTGCAACGCAGCCATGGACATAAAGTCAACATCTCAGTGCTACATTTGCGGAGCTACTTCGAAGACCTTTAATGATTTGTCGAAAAAAAACGTTATAAGCACTCAAGCTTTAGAATTTGGGTTGTCCGTATTACATGCGAGAATTCGAATTTTTGAAAGCATTATACACCTTGCATATAAACTGCCCGTGAAGAAATATAGAGAGAGAAAAAGCGATGAAGAAAAGGCATTAGAAGCCCGAAGGAAATCTGAAATTCAAGACAGATTTCGGAATGAAACCGGTCTTCTCATTGATATGCCAAAGGCTAATTTTGGTAATACCAATGATGGCAATACTAGCCGAAGGTTTTTTGAGAATCCCGAACTGGCCTCAGATATCACAGGGATTAACTTGGAATTGATATGCAGATTCAAGGTGATTTTAGAAACGATTTCGAGTAATCACGAAATTGATATTGAAAAATATGATAAATATGCGTTTGACACGGCAAAATTGTACGTGGAACTGTATGGTTGGCATCCTATGACGCCAACCATGCACAAGATTTTGGTACATGGAGGCCAAATTATAAAAAAATCTCTGCTTCCTATTGGACAGCTATCAGAAGAGGCTGCAGAAGCCCGGAATAAGCATTTCCGTTCATACCGCCTTAACTTTGCCAGAAAGTTTTCAAGGGAGGAATGTAATTTAGATATTTATAATCTGTATACCCTTGGTCAGCAAAAAAAAAAAAAAAAAAAAAAAAAAAAAAAAAAAAAAAAAAAAAAAAAAAAAAAAAAAAATAATAGGCTTTTATTAAGTTCCGACCCTCTGATTAGTTGCATGAGGCAAATTAAAAGACCTTCACGCAAAGCATTCCTCCATGAAACTATTGAACTTTTATTACCTGCTGACCCAAACGTGGAGACAATGGATGAATGCTCTGGGCCCGAGAAGGGTGATAGTTTTTTAGAATCTGAATGATATTTTATACTGTCACTGTTACATGTTATTGTTAAGTTCTTAATGAAAAAAAAAATGTATTACCGTGTTTGTATTTTTTTTTTAAGTAAACCTTAGAATTTTGTCCGTGACTGTACTTTTTATTTTCAAAATAAGTGAAATATCGACGGCGAAGTGCCAATACCTCCTAAGTGACATTTTTCAAGAAATTCACTTTTTTATCCTTTTGAATTTAGAGGCGTTATTCGCATGTTTTAGCAAAAACTCCTAAGCGTATTTTTAATTGCAACAGCGTTCTATTAGAATGTGGAAATACCTCCTAACTATACCAACGAATTTATTTTATGGCATTACCTCCTAACTTTAACAGGACACGTCTATATTACGTGGTCTTTGGTTCGCGACTGACAATAGGTAGGGTAGTGGCGCCGACGCGGCACGGAGACGGCGCGCGGGTGCAGAAGAGGCGGGAGGGAGGATATTTTATAATCGCGTAGTCAGTTTGAGGCGATTCGTGTTTGCGCGTGTTTGCTCGTTTAGTGTAGGTACTCGTTTAGTTTACTTGTAGGTTCCTATAGTAAAATAATTGAAAAGTAATATTGTTTTGGTGTTATTCACGGATTGACGAGTTCCAAAGGATAATAGGTAAGAAATACAAGTCATGTTTAATAATAGTGGTAATATTTTGTTCATTTAATGAGGATAATTTAAACATTCCGAGTTTTATTTTGTAGATAGGATATATTTCTTCTACGTTTTTGTTTGATGTTGGTATTTAGGAGATATTGTCTTTTTATTGTTTTAGCAAAATGTCTCGAATGACAAGGCGTTATCAGCGAGTACGAGCTGAACAGATGATTAATATACTTAAAGGTCGCGAGAAGAATACGCAGCCTGAAGCTACTATTTCCTCTAAACCAGGTAACCTGTTGTATTACCTACCTATCTACTAAGTTGTGATTTCTGTGTTAGCAATTTTTAGTATTGATGCTAGATTCTGATATGTTTTCAGATACGCTTGATCAAGTGGCACCTGAAACCAAAACTTTAAGCTACAATAATGGTGACTATAAAACAAAGCAGCGATGTAAGATTACTAAGTCGTATTCTCTTTCAAATCTTACAAAGTTTAACCGTTTCACAACTCAACGACGTCGCTGTTCTTCGCTGCCACCTACAATTACAGTACCCTATGGAAAACGGAACAATTTGGATATTTTCGGTGATGTTCGTTTAATTGATAGAGGATGTAGTTTGTCAATGTCCGCGCTCACTTACGATGATACCAAAGACATCGGTAAAAAACGATGTTCGTCAGTTCCACCTTCATTTTTCTGTAATTACGAGCATACTCAGATACTTGAATCTGAACCTGATAACCTAATAGGCGAAACGTGTTCCTATGATGGTGACTATTCTGGCAATGATAGTGACATAACTTACTGTCCTAGTCCTGATCATGATCAAGAGTCTAGCAGTTCTAGTCCAGGCTTACTTTTAGATGAACCGTCCACGTCATCGGGCATTTACCACGGTAATCCAAACGAAGGAAGAAAACGCCAAGCTAAAGGTGACCCGGATAACTGGAAGAAATTAAAAAACAAGAAACTTCGTATGTTAGGAGAGGAATATTTGGGATACACAAAACCAAAGAATAGAAAACTAAGACAAGATAAAGTAAGACCTGCTAGAAAATTAGGTGATCGGTGCAATTCGCAGTTTTGTAAGAAGAGTAAGGTGCGAAATTGTGAAAAGTTTAATGATGAAAAACGTCAAGAAATACACAACAGTTTTTGGAAAAATATGAACTGGGACCAGCGCAAAGTGTATGTAGTCGGACTTGTAAACCGTAAGGGTACGACACGCAATACAAGTGATCATGGATCGAGACGTGAAGGTACGTTCGATTACTTTTTGCCAATTAACCAAGGCCAAAATTTACAGGTTTGCAGAACAACTTTTTTAAATACTTTGTGTCTGGGGTCATACACAGTTCAATCTTGGGTCAAAAAATCGACTGATAGAGTACTTCCTTGTCAAGAAATTCAGAATACAATCAGGGTCAGAACGCCACAATCTGGAACACAACGTAAGCTTCTAACCGCACGCAATTTTTTGGATAATATTCCTAAGTTACCCTCTCACTATGCCAGGAAGGAAACGTCAAAGTTGTATTTAGAACCTGTTTACCGTTCTCTGAGTGATTTATTTGTACAGTACAAAAAAATATGTATAAGCCGGTGCATTAAAGAAAGGAATCTTAAATGGCGGCATATACTTGCGTTGACAGATAGTACAGTCAGCATATAAAACTTCAAGTTAAAGTTTTTTTTAATTAAAAATAATAAAAACGGCAGGGTTACATTAATTTCAAACTAGCTTTTGTCAACGGCTTCGCCCGAGTGAAACTTGAAAAGAAGGAAACGTGGCACCATCTATTATCATTAAAGATTTTTTATTGTTTTCATCGGAAACAGTGCCTACTTTTTTTCGGAATGAAATGACATGTGGGGTTACCATGACGTTCATAGTAAGATTCTTTGTTTGTTTATTTGTTATCATGAGCACAATCACGTATTTAAGTATCGTACACTAATTGTAAACTAATTGCCAGTCACCCTATATAACAAAACAGGAGTTATGATGTTGGTTAAAATAAAAAACGAATAATATTTTATCTCATTTAATAATACTATCTATGAGACGGTCCTTCACCAGGATCATCAATGGGTAAGGGTTCTACTCCTAACATTTCTTCATCCCAAGAGTCCTCGTTTCCATCATCGTCCGATGACTTCTCAGTATCTGTTTCAGAATCACTGCTTTCTGGTCCTAAATTAATAATAAAATCCTCTATTTCTTTTTCTCTGGTCACATTTCTTGTCCAGTACGCCTCCTCAACCCGTTTTATGTGATTAATTTGTTTTTTCCAGTCATCCGGAGTCATTGATGCAATTGCTTCTCTGGTCAACTGCTCTATTTTATTTTCGTGCTGTTCCACGTTTTTGTCGGCAACTCTTTGTTTTATGAGATTCCAAATGTGCTCTATGGGATTTAGATCGCAATTGTATGGTGGCAATCTTAAGACTTCACATCCGTGAGATTTTAGTAACTCGTCAACCACATACCGTTTCTCAGGCAGTTTTTTTTTCATTTGAGTTAATAACTCTGCTTTTGTCCACTTTTCATCAAATGCGATATGATTCTCCTCCATATATTTTTTTATTTCCTCCTTTCGGGTGGCTGATGTTGGCGCTTTTCTAACTTGCATACTGTGGTATGACGCGTTATCCATAACTAAGATGCTCTCTGTCGGCAGATTAGGAATAAGTTTTTCCTTCAAATATTTGAGGAAATTGCTTCCATCCATCTCATCATGATAATCGCCTTTCTTTGATTTAGCTTTAAATAGGAGGTCAGCGCCTTTAATAAACCCTTTTTCGCCACCGGCGTGCACAATTACCCAGCGTTGGCCTGGGCTATCATTTTTTTTAATTCCTTTATCTTTAGAGCTCTGCCAGCATTTACTTACAGTATAATGAGCATGAATCCACGACTCGTCCATATATATTACAGGTTTCTTATTGGCCCCCAGTGCGTCATTTTGTCTTATGCGTCTTAAATAGCGTGTACGCCATGCTTTTATGTTGTCTCTTTCTATTAACACGCTTCTGTTTTGGCGACACTTTTTAAACTGGTAACCCAGCTTTTTTTTTAGGATACGGCCCAATGTTGTTTTGGATCCTTTGAAATGCAAGTCCTGTTTGGCAGTTGCCAATATTTTGTTAAGTGTAGGCACTTGTTTGCGGACATCATAAATAGAGTTAACTATATTTCCGATTGCGCTGATATTGAAATTGTCGACAGGAACACGTGTGTTATTCTGTCCCCGTTTTCCTTTCTCGGGCGTACGTATTTTTGTCGAGGTTTGCTCGGCGAGCTTACCTGCAATGTAAAAGTATTCATGAATAAATAAGAAATGGTATCGTGTGCGATAGAAACTCCGCTCCAAACATTAAATATTCAGATTTGCTTACATTTTCATTCTACTAATTAGCGATTATCTCATAAATACTTGGACCGATTACCTAAAAAGTTGCATTATAGTAGATTCATAGCTTCATACAGACATACCTTCTTTTTTTATCTTCACTATTGTGCTAACTGGTAATCCCGTGGCCATGGAAGCTCGAGCATTACTATGCTCAAATGGATGATAACGCTCGAGATTTTTTTCTTCTTCAAAATAATTAATGACATTATACACTATTTGACGTGTGTCACTATGTATAATCTTCCCTCGCTTTCGAAGAGACATCATTACTCTCTCCGCACAGTCCACACGTCCAAACAACACAACAACAACGCAACTTAACAATAAAACAAAACTCAACAACAATAACAAACAGGTAACAACGGAAAAATAACAGAAAACTATAACAAGATATTCGTAAAAAGGATAACTGAGCGCGTCAAGACAGCGTTGGAAGCAAATCAATATTGTTTTGTTTTTTTTTTTACCGACTTCAGGAGGAGCTTCTATATTATATATATTTTTTTTTTATATGTATGTACAGGTACACCGATTACTCCGATATTAATGACCCGATTTACGTGATTCTTTTTTAGTTTGATGCGGACTAGTTTCTTTTTGGTCTCATAAAAAATTACATAGTTTGGTCTGGTAGTTTTCATTTTATGAAAATTTTTGTTCATGAATTTTACTTTTTGATTTCATCGCGAACAGTTGTTGTTTACTTATTTGTTTGATTGTAATTATGTAAATATGTGTTGAAGAAATGGATAATAATTTATCATCTAGGTTTTTTAAATTAAAAAACTAAAAATTGTTAAATAAAAACTTTTTTTAAAAAGTTTTTCTGTTTACGGTACGCTCGAGAGTGAGTATAGACGGCACTAGTGTGCGAGCGAGAGAACATGATAAGCGCCGCCATTTAAGATTCCTTTCTTTAATGAACCAGGTTATACTGAAAACGAAGAGCCTGTGCTTTCTCGCTTTACTTTCGAGAAACTGTTTCACGAGAAAAATCTATCCCTATACACCTTAAAAAAGGACATGTGCGATACCTGCTGTGGCCATGCAGTAGGGAATATTACTACTTCCGATTATGAACAACACATTACACGCAAAAATAGAGCGAGGCATGAGAAGGAGACGGACAAAAAGAAAGCTACGTCTGGCGAATTCATTTTGTTGTCTATGGATTTAGAGTCGGTAAAAGTATGCCCTTATCTAACAGCCAGCGCATTGTACTTTAAGACAAAGCTTACGTGTCATAACTTCACAATGTATGATTTGGTTACTCACCAAGCCTCCTGTTATTGGTTTGATGAAACATGCGCAGATCTTACCGCTAGTACTTTTACATCTTTTGTGTCCGATTACATCGTGAGTTATTGTTTGCCTAAAGGATTGCCTATAGTCATTTATTCAGATGGATGCACCTATCAAAACAGGAACAATATAATGGCAAATGGGTTGTTGAATATTAGTGTTGAACATGGTGTGACTATCACACAGAAGTACTTAGAGCCTGGTCACACACAAATGGAATGTGACGCAGTCCATGCTGCAATCGAAAGGAAGCTGAAAAATAGGGAGATACATCTTCCTAGTGACTATATTACTGTAACAAAGGAGGCACGGATAAATCCTTTTCCTTATGAAGCTATTCAGATTAACTACGATTTTGTTAAGGATTACAATAATAAAACAAATTGGAGATACAGCTCCATACGACCCGGTAGAAAAGCAGGAGAGCCTGTAGTTGTTGACCTGAGAGTAGTGATGGGCAAAGGATAAATACTCGAAGGATAAATACTCGAGTATTTATCCGAAGTGGATAAATACTCGTTTTTACTCATTTTTATCCGATATTTACCCAAAATGATGGATATTTATTATTTTGCATGTTTTTTTTTATATTGATAGGCTAGTTTTACTATTAAGGCTTTCGAAAATACTTAATACATTATTACTTTTTCAAGTTCTGATTGTAAAGACGAAGCAACGTGTTTCTAACCGCACCGCACTATATCCCGGCCTCCTTTTGTCCCGTTCCTTTTGTTTTATTACCTTTCCCCTCACACCAACGCGCCTGCGCTGTGCCAAGGTATGTGTCTTAGATAGCGCACGCGCGAGTGCGTTTTTAACAACAAAATAATTATTATAAGGTGATAGTGTTCTAGTTTTATGAGACATTCAAGTGATTTTGAAGTTGGATAATAGCGTTTCAAGGTATGTTTTAACAGCTGAACCTTTCTTTGTTAAAGGTTTAAACACTGAATAAAATCGGCGGATAAGTAAACTACTAAAAATAAATAGAAAAATGTAGTTTTATTATTGTTGATAACGCTAGAAACCTACAAAAGACTGAAGAGTCCCTTGTTTTGAGTGTTTTGAAATCTCAGTGCGTCATGAGCCAGCAAATTAATAGTGTGCTGCGCAGTACTAAGCTAACTTAGTAAAAAAAAGTTTAACAACATGTTGTGCCTCTAAACTGCTAGCAGTGCGTAATGAGCTAGCACACTCTTGCTAGCTCATTACGCACTGAAATGTGAAGTTTTCACCAATTTTATTAAACTCTGCATAGACGTCATCATCTGCCTAGCCTTTTCCCAACTATGTTGGGGTCGGCTTCCATTTCACCGGATGCAGCTGAATACCACTGTTTTACATGGAGCTGTCTGTCAGACCTAAACAACCCAGTGGCAAGGCAAGGCAGTGAACTGGGTAACATGATACCCCTTTGTTAAACTGGTTGTTCGACTTTGGACTTCTGACCACAATTAACGGCTTTCAAAGATCTACAAATGACAGCTGGGACCAACGGCTTAACGTGCTTTCCGAGGCACGGAGGAGTCTTGGTATATAATAAATGGTCATCCATCCACGGACCGACCACGTCAAGCGTAGTTTAACCTTCGATCAACCCATGCGGCTGTTATAATTTAGCCACAAGTTCCTCCAACGACTCCTCTGCATAGACGTAATAAAATCTGTGCAAAATTACACGCGCTCGGGCTATACTTTATTTTATGGGCCATATAGTTGGAAGTCCATTTTTTTTTTGTAGACAGTACTCATAAACAGAAGGTTTTTTTACATTTTTTTAAGTTGCGGAGACTCCCAGTTATAATAAAATATTAAAGAGAAACATATTTTTTAAAAGTTTCCGTATAAATTGTAAATAACACGCCCGGTATCACCACTTTGTCGAATGTCGGGAGGATACGGCGTGGCATACGCTGGCAAAGTGTGCCGCTTGAGAGGAGCTGTGCCGTGCCCTCGTCTCTGGAGTAGGCAGTGACTTGTCGCTGCCGGCCGTGGTCGAGAGGATAGCCGGCAGCGTCGAGTCCTGGGACGCGGTGGTGTCCTTCTGCGAAACGGTCGTCTCGCAGATGGAGGCTGCGGAAAGTGAGAGGGAGAGCAACTCCACTCACCCGGCCCGCAGCAGACGTACCGGGCGCAGGCGGAGGGCGGACAACGCCCTCTTCCAGCCCCCCTGAATGGGTTCAGGGGCGACGGACACGGGACGTCCGCCGCCCTCATGTACATGGGACATGGACCCGAGGTGGTGGCGCGTCGTGTTTACGCGCGCCCCTCTTAGACGTTGCGAGGGTTGTCTAACACCTCACTCTCCTCGCTGACTTGGCGAGGCCCTCGGGTCGCAGTCAGTCGGGAGTCGCGGAAGTATCTTCTGTTCCCGTGACCCCCGGCGCAGGTGTGAGAAGGAACACGGGGTGGTTTTTAGTCAGTAAGTCTGACAGACCCCTCCACCCTCCACGGGGCGGGGGACATCCATGAGGATTTTCCACCACTAAAAAAAAATAAAAGTAGCGGGGTCGTAGTGAGTGAGCGAACACAGACTCCTCTCCACCTCCTTCGTGGTTATTTTTTTAAACCACCCAGAAGTAGGAGCGCCGCCAAGCGGCTCCGGCGACATCTTGGCAGGTAAGGGTATAAGAATAATAATATTACTTGTGCTTTATTCAACTTATCCGAAAAATACCCGAAACTAATTTCAAAATGTTAACTTTTAAATTTTAAAATACGTATATCTCCGTAACCTTGGGGTTCCGCGAGTTGGAGATGGTACAAGAGGTAGGCCCCTGCCACCCTCGCCCTCCCCGGCCCATAAATATATGGAAATTAGAGTGAAAATAATGGAAATTAGTGTTTTAACCTAATCTCAAACTTTAACAATGAATATCTCCATAACCATGGGGCTCCGCGGTGTGGGAATCCGACAGGGGGGTAGCTCATCTCCCCCTCCCTCTCCCCAGCCCCTCTCCGATCCATAAATCGATGACCCATAAAGGAAAGTATAACCCAATTTTTTTATTATTGTGTGTAATCATAGGTTAGACAGGCTTGTTTTTTTAAAACTTCTTAATAAGTTTTAGAATTTCACTTAATTTCATCCTTTTCTTCGTAGAAATATAAAATTTCCCTTACTAAAATCGTGTATAATATTTATCCGCCGTTTTGGATAAATACTCGAGTAAAAACGGATATTTATGAGTATTTATCCATTTTGAGTATTTATCCGGATAAATTCCCAACACTACCTGAGAGTCATCCAATATAGATCAAACGGCACTATTTATTATAAAATTAATTTTGATGATGATTGGACAGAGTTACCTGTTAGACCGAGAAAACTGAATTCTGTCACTTACTCAGCTTTGCATGTTAGACCAATTCCTATAGCATCTACCAAATTTAATCACCTTCAACAGTTAAAAGAAGTCTTGCCAAGAGACTGTCACTCATTTTATGACAATTTACCTCAAGAATAATCTGTTCATGTAAAGACATGAACAAATTAATTATTCTTGAGGTAAAAAAACAACAAGTTATCAAAAATAAATTAAATTAAAGAAATTAATTATTTTGACTTATTGTTTTTTTTTAATTACTAGACTAAGCAGCTACGTTCCTTCAATTGTTTTTTTTCTAAGCAAAAAATTGCTTAGTTATATTGTTTTTGTTTATATTCCTTTTAATTAACAAATTAAAGGTTCTGATTAAAAAATATCTGTGTTTTGTTAATTCCATTACCTTCTAAATGTTATCTCATTATCACATACAAAGAATAAGTACTAAGGCAATACCTTCTATCTAACCGAATACCTACTACATTATCATAAAATATATGAATTCAGCATAATATATACAGCATACATTATTATTATTCTAAATTAAAAATAACATTAATTGATTTTAAATTTATTAAGAAATGAAATGTTTTTTTCAATTTGTGTAAATTTTTGACTTTGTCACTTAGGTGTTATTGGCACTTCGCCGTCGATATACGTTTGTTTTTTAAGAAAAACTATTATTTTTTAATCTTATTGAACATAGAAGAGAATTTTGCTGTAAAATAGTTTTGGCCGCGTAAATCGTCAAAATCTACGTATGTGCGTCGTCATTACCAATCAAAAGAGCTATCCGCTCTTAATTTTAGGAGCTTTATCAAGAATTAACACGTTTTTAAACTTGTTGAGACTGTTAGCATCCGAATGCCTTTGTTTTGGAGATAATCTCTGTCTCAATGCCACAAGTTAATTATTCTCGTTATTAGAATTTACTTGACAGTCGACCGTTTATAACCGACTTCAATACGGAGGAGATTCCTAATTCAACCCGTACGTTTTTTTTTATTTTTAACCCCCGACGCAAAAAGAGGGGTGTTATAAGTTTCACCGCTATGTGTGTGTGTCTGTCTGTCTGTCTGTCTGTCTGTCTGTCTGTCTGTCTGTGGCACCGTAGCACCCAAACGGGTGAACCGATTTAGATGTGGTTTTTTTCATTTGAAAGCAGGGTTTCTTGCGATGGTTTTTAGATATAATTTATCAAAATCTGTTCAGCCGTTTCAAGGTTGTCAGCTCTTTTGTGTTAGCTACCGTTGCTATTTTAGACGTCTATGGGTATTAACGTTACTTACAAACATATGTGTGTCTTAAAATTTCGAACACCATTATGGTGTATTTGGTCTGATGCAGCCAGGATATCTAGCAGACTAATACACTCTTGACAAAATAATAGCCGATATGTCGTGTTTGGATTCATTTCAACCAGCATTTGATTCTGCACACAATGCCTTGATGGCAACAGGATGAGCTGATGCTGCAGCCAGGCTATCCAGCACACCAGTAGGTAGACTCTTGACAGAATAATAGCAGATAGGTCGTGTTTGGATTCATTTCAACCAGCATTTGATTCTAAACACAATGCACTGATGGCAACAGGATTAGCTGATGCTACAGCCAGGCTATCCAGCACACCAGTAGGTAGACTCTTGACAAAATAATAGCAGATATGTCGTGTTTGGATTCGTTTTAACCAGCATTTGACTCTACATACAATGCACTGAAAAATTCTCATAACTGTAAACTCTATAAGTAAAACAAAATTAATGCGTTTACAAATTAAAAAATAAAAGTTAAATTAAAAATTTAAAAAACCCCCACCGCAAAAAAGTAAAACATTTAAAAAGTTAAAAATAACACTTTAGCCATGAAATTTTACGTAACGTCGGGGTTCCGTTAAAATAAGTACCTACATACCTACAAGTACCTACTAGGAACATTCCTTACTTAAGCGGTACCACGACGTGAAGTAAAATTTCATGGCTAAAGTGTTATTTTTAACTTTTTAAATGTTTTACTTTTTTGCGGTGGGGGTTTTTTAAATTTTTAATTTAACTTTTTTTTTTTTCATAATTTTGTGGACTAGCTTAGGTACATACACGGTCACCTTTATTTATTTTAAATTTGTCAAGAATAAATTAAACATATTGAGCAAATAAATCTTCTGAATGTATTAAACTTCTTTATACTGCGGTACCAACCCTAAAATGATATTGACTTACCAAAGACATTCAATACCTATAGACCGGACATCACGAACAAAATTTTCGTCCGAAAAAGTGTATCTTGCTGGATACAAGTCTATGAGTTTTTTTGTAGTACGCTCCGCTGCCGCTCCAATATTCAAAAATTATTATTGATGGCGTTACTGAGACATGGGATCAAAGTTTTTCTATGACATTTCCTTGACAGGCCCGCTCTATAGTCTTTTAAATCTCTTTGTGACTTACCTACCAATTGATTTACTGCTATAATATGTGTCGAAGGTTGTGGCTTACGCATATTTTAGACTAGCTATTGCTCGCGACTTCGTCTGCGCTAAACAACAATATTTATAAATGAAACAATTTAAGTAGCTTGTTCGTTTTTTGAAATAAAAAAAAAACACTAGGTTAGATAGAAATTCACACACACTGCCCACCGCTGCATCACTGCTTACCATGGATTTAATAAACTGTTAAAATCCATGAACCATGAATCTATGAAATAATTTCGACCAACTAATTTGTTCTAAAAATAAAAATATAATCAGAAAATAACGTAGGTAATTGGAGAAAAAACCAACGAAAAATTTCAACGCTGAGGGGGCCGAAAATCATTTGGAAACGGGCTATACGTCGATGAACCTTCCATCAGGCCTAGCCATATTACAAATTCTATTTCTATTATATTGCGACAATATAAATGAAATGGCGTATATGGAATCAGCTGTTTGACAACTGTCAAGTGTCAACGAGTAGAATTTGTAATATGGCTGAAAATGAAATACACTTGACAGTTGACAAACTGCTGATTCCATATACGCCATTTTCTTTCTATTGTCGCCTTATCGATTACGATATTAGAAACCAGAATTTATAATATGGCTAGGCCTGCTGTATACATTATGTATATGAATAAAATTACATTACAAACAGACACTTCAATTTTGTTTATGAAGATAAATGAATACTCTTGTCAAGGAATGAGTTTCGAATCAAAATCAACACAAGAAATAAATTGGCAAGGCCGGTCATGAATATGACGTATAATAAGTAGATAGAATAGAATGATACCATTCGTTTATTAGTAGTACTTACGTTTCTCTACATCTAATATATCATCCTACATTAAAGCAAAAAAAATACTGACCTAACCTTATTTAAGGTACCTATTGTGTTAGGTCAGTAATAGGTCAATTGATTAGTGATGATGTTTTATTATGTGTTTAGCGGGTCAATGACTTCTGTGGAATACTTCATGAAATAAATCACACTTAACTACGTAAGTGACTGTTTGTTATGAAAGATCGAAGTAGGTACGTACTGTCAATGATATTATAAGTTAAGGTGTAGATAGGTTACCTAAACAACATTCGATCTTCAAAAACGGCAGTTTAACGCACGTACGCGTCCGTTGACGGCGCGACGCGACACTGAGGTCAAGTGTGGCTAGTTAGCCACATTTTAACGTGTCTATCTACACCTTTTTACTTGTAATATCATTGGGTACAGTATAGTTAAATACCTTAACTTCAAAGTTGTAAGTGACTTACATCGGATTACTCTTGATAATCTGAAATAGTCATCGTGCCGGGCAGTGTTATTGAGATTTTCTATCTGGTATTTCTCAGTACCTAGCAGCCCGGAGTCTGGATTCGTGCCCGATTGATGGCGATAGGCTCGCCCCTATTACTTTAACATAACTGGCGAAATGTGGGTATACTGCCAGGTAAACTTCTGCCTAGCCCTTTGGTGATTACAGGCGTGACATTATGTTATGTTCATCGTGACATTTTTATCCCAGGATTTTATTGAATGCCTAAACAGGTACATAACAAATATTGTTAACTATTTTCTATCCTTTAATTATTTCTGAGTGCTTGGTCTAGCGAGATCTTCTATTGACCATGATGTTATTTTTTTTTATTTTTTTTCTAGTGGGTCCCTATTACGCAAGACCTCAACATAACTTGCAAAATGTGTGTATTCTTAAGGTACGCCTTTGGAATTGGCGATGACCAGCCAAATTGCCATTAATCAGGCACAAATCTAGACCCAGAGCAACTACAATTACTAATGAGACAATTGCTACTACTACCTATTGAGAAACTTTATATGAAAAACCCCAATATCAATTGCTCGACCCGGGAATCGAACCCAGGACCTCATGCTCAGCTCAGTCAAGTTATGTAAAGAAAGTTCAATAAACAATGTATGAATTAGGCATCAACATATAAATTGAAAATCTTATAGTCAACAATACGAGAAGACCCCGAAAAATTTTCAAACCGTCAGTCAAAAGTCAAAACATTATTTCATAGTCATTTATTCAAATTAAGCTGAGGATCAGCACTTTTTGAAAATCAAAATGTGTGTAAAACAGTCCCTTACGCGCCTTTGTCCACTTCGTAAGTAGTATTCTTGCTGGGAAGAAGAAATGGTGTAATTTACAACTCTTAGGCTAAACGCGCACTACGAAATTTATTCGATGCGACTTTTAAAGTGCGGAATAAAATCGCAAACAACAATAATTCCTACGCGCACCACGATTTATTATCGCCTGCGAAATAACAGGACCAAACACTCACTGTTCTACGATTTTTTTTCGTAGTGCGCGCTTGGCCTTAGCCTCACACACGAGCGGCACTTAGTCAAACTCATAATTCCGTGTCTTTTTTCCTTCTCAGGTAACAACAGTGGACAAGTACCAAGGACAACAGAATGACATAGCGCTAGTGTCGCTCGTCCGCACTCGAGCTGTGGGTCATGTTCGCGACCTCCGACGTCTCATAGTAGCCGCATCCAGAGCCCGTCTGGGCCTCTACATCTTCGCCAGAGCCAACCTCTTCAGGAACTGCTTCGAGCTTCAGCCCACTTTTAATCAGGTAAGATTAACTTATTTCACATTTATCCCATTGACGTCGCATCCCGCTGCGGGGACAAATTCAGTAACGTCGCGCGCGCCGCACCCCCGCACGGAGATGCGGTGTGAGTGTGTTATAATACCCTCTGGTTTTTGTATGCAAATAAAGATTCTATAGTGTAAAGTTAAAAACTGCAGCACTGTACACCAAAGCGGTGCAGTGTGTTAGCGTCTTAGAGCTCTTACACACGAGAGGCATGTTCCCAACGGCAGAGGTAACTGCAGACGTCGACGCGGGTCGATTGCCGACTGCCAAAGGCATATAAAGATTTAAATATTAATAGTTTTAGGAAAAACATGAAGACATTTTTAGTAAATAAATGCTACTATAATATTGTCGACTATTTAAATGATGTAATTTAGACCTTTTTATAATTTTAATTATTTTAAATTTTGTTTTTTTTTTATTATTAGGTATATTAATTTAATCTTGATTATTTTTACTAATTTAATTTTGTTACTATTTATTTATTGATTTCTTTTGTTATTTTTCGTAATTTAATTTTGATCATCTTTATATTATTATTTTTTTGTGTATTTAAGGTTGATTATTTTTTTATTATATTATTTTTTACAATTACTTAATTATTACGTAACTTTTGACAATTTTTTGTGTGACATATTATATTATTGTTATATTTGTACGCCTCTATAGGCAAAACATGTTGAAACGATATTTTGTTTTGTAATCATTCCAACTGATTATGAACCTACACGTGTTTTTGACAAATAAATTGAATTGAATTGAATTGACGATTGCCGCCGACCCGCGTCAACGTCTGCAGTTACCTCTGCCGTTGGGAACATGCCGCTTGTGTGTACCTATGAGCTCTTAGCTATGGCAGTGAATCGCTCGTCCAAGTCGCAATGTGGCATTGCATTAAAAGCTGGACTGCGCTATAGTACGGGGAATGTTTGGTCGGTACTAACGTTTGATATATATTATACAGGGTGACTTGTAATTAGAGCACAACCTTGTAAGGGGATATAGTACAGGTCATTTGCAACAACTTTTGTAGGAACACTCATATGCAAAAGTGCACCAACATTGAGTTATAATTTTTTTCGTGTTATTTTGAAAAACTCTTATGGGGTAACCTTAAAAAATTCATAAATAAAAAACTTGACATAATTTTGTTGATTTTCTTTTTATTATTTAGTCTATAACGTTCCAGTTACATGTCAGCATCATCAAATGTACATTATTGACATTATTATAGACACAGTGCTCCAAAATCCAAAAAACTTAAACAAATTTTACTGGCATTGTTACACAAAACAGCCTGTTTAAAAAAAAATCACTATGACACTTACTCTGCGTATTATTAAAAAAACATCTACATTTCATAAGCTTTCAAATGAGGTGTAAAAGTCTGACATAGCTAGTTTAACATTAAAGATATTAGCCAAAGAATAGAACAGGCTGGAATATCGAAAGTTTCGCAAATTAATGGCCATAATGTTTAAAACACAATAAATACAAATTTAAGTAGAATGTGATCCACGCACTTAGTGGTGACAATTTTACAACACATTTTAACTTGATTTTAATTTTAAAATTTTTAGGGTAGCTGGTCCTTACTTCAAACTTCTCTTATTAAAAGAGACAAAAAGATCTAAAATTAGGAAATTTTAAAAGTGTGTTGTAGAATTGACGTTCTCTAGTCATCCTCAGTCATTCACTTAAATCTCATTTTCGAAATGACTCCCACCGTTACGCACGCAAATTCGCATCCTTTTCCTCAATTCGCTTTTCACCACCGCAGTGCTGACCTGACCAAATTCGAGCAAATTTGCGTGCGTAACGGTGGGAGTCATTTCGAAAATGAGATTTAAGTGAATGACTGAGGATGACTAGAGAACGTCAATTCTACAACACACTTTTAAAATTTCCTAATTTTAGATCTTTTTGTCTCTTTTAATAAGAGAAGTTTGAAGTAAGGACCAGCTACCCTAAAAATTTTAAAATTAAAATCAAGTTAAAATGTGTTGTAAAATTGTCACCACTAAGTGCGTGGATCACATTCTACTTAAATTTGTATTTATTGTGTTTTAAACATTATGGCCATTAATTTGCGAAACTTTCGATATTCCAGCCTGTTCTATTCTTTGGCTAATATCTTTAATGTTAAACTAGCTATGTCAGACTTTTACACCTCATTTGAAAGCTTATGAAATGTAGATGTTTTTTTAATAATACGCAGAGTAAGTGTCATAGTGATTTTTTTTTTAAACAGGCTGTTTTGTGTAATAATGCCAGTAAAATCTGTTTAAGTTTTTTGGATTTTGGAGCACTGTGTCTAGAATAATGTCAATAATGTACATTTGATGATGCTGACATGTAACTGGAACGTTATAGACTAAATAATAAAAAGAAAATCAACAAAATTATGTCAAGTTTTTTATTTATTAATTTTTTAAGGTTACCCCATAAGAGTTTTTCAAAATAACACGAAAAAAATTATAACTCAATGTTGGTGCACTTTTGCATATGAGTGTTCCTACAAAAGTTGTTGCAAATGACCTGTACTATATCCCCTTACAAGGTTGTGCTCTAATTACAAGTCACCCTGTATATATACTTATTTTGTGCATTGTTTTATCTGAGAGAAAACTTTCAAAATGTTTTGAATACACATGTACTCGTTCTAAGTAGATAGTGATTTAGTTTATCCTTACGATTTCATCTTTAATTATTTTATTAGGCGGCAATAGTCCAATGACGATCCCCACCCATTGCACTATTGCAATAAACCTACTTCAGACACCGAATTATTTAGCTTAGTTGGAGGGTTTAACAAGACTACTAGTAGGTAATGTTCAAACTACATTACCTACCAGTAAGCTTTTTTGCATTAAACTAACAGTACAAATGGAAAAAAAATGCCTGGAATCGCGTTAATTTAATGTGCTGTTTAACCCATAGGGCCGAGTCACACCGGAATGGCAGCGAAGCGGCGAGTAGTTTCAGTGTCAAATAATTTTAAACTTTATCGTCATTACTATAAAATATAGTATCGATTAAAAACTTGAAAAATTCGCGTGGACGCTTGCGGCGCCGGGAGCACTCCGACGATTCCCGCGTAAAATTTTATCAAGCAATACTGTGTACCATAGTAATGAAGATAAGGTTAAAAATTATTTGACACCGAAACTGCTCGCGGCTTCGCTGCCATTCCGGTGTGACTCGGTCCTCATGGATTTATGGCATTCACGCATTTTAATGGAGCGTGGGCAAACTTTTGGAGTGACACGTTTTGATTGGCACTTCCCGCTAAAATCGTCACAGGTTTTTTTGTTCAGGATCATTATCCTTAAATTACATCTTGACAAGATTGAAACATGTTAGGAAAACTGTCACGCTGACGTCAGCCAATATGCTATTTGTAAAGTTTGCGAACAGTAAAATATTTCTGGGTACTATTGAGCACACATTTATTTGTAGAACAACGGTATGATATATCTCCATCATATGTTTTTTTTTATTGTTCAAGAATCAACAGATGCCTCTGGACATAAAATAGCCAGTTGCTTTAATGAAATCAATCATAATTTATTTACGACCGAAATTCTGAAAACCGTCAGTGCGTGTTTCTATCCCGGAGATGAGGAAAATGACTAGTTTGAAAATAGTTTTTTTTCTATACCATTCATAATTATTTGGAATAGTGCCCGACGTACAACGAGGCAATAACCTTGTCAAAACAGAGTCTTTGAAAATATATTAGTTTTATGTAAGAGTTTAATAGTTACACACATTAATTTAGGAGGGCATAACTTTTGGCAAAATGGGGGCTAGAAAAGACAGAATTATGGCTATCATTATATCGGAATGACGCGCCGTCGCGAGTCCGTGACACGCCATGCTATGAATACAGAGAGATTGAGAAGTCTCGAAGCCGCTACCTGCTTATCAGACATCACCATACATCAAAGAACAATCGGGAAGGTACACCGTCACACATACTGATACCATGAGCTCTGTACATGATTTCAAATCCCCTCAGCATTAGAATTTTTCGTCGGTTTTTTCCTCATTTCGATTTTTGATCTGATATTTTTTTTGCTTGAAACTGTAAAGAACCATAAGAAAGTCGTCATACATATCTACCTGTCTCTTCAGTTCCTCCATTTTAAAAACTCGCAGGTTACGACAGAAATCATGATTTTAAACAGTTTAAAGTGTAAAGAGCATCAGGTAAAACTTGGAAATAGGGAAAAGCCGACGAAAAATTTAAACGGAAGGACTGGAGGTCCTTCCGTTTAAATTTTTCGTCGGCTTTTGAATCGGCGTCGGATGATGAAGAGAACTCATGGTTTCCAGATCTGGTTTGATGTGCCGTACACCCTGTACCTATATAATTGATAGGTAAGTGGTACTAAAAGTTTATTTTTTCTTTCCATAGCTGGTGGAACGTCCCCTCGAACTGGAACTGGTCCCAGGCGAACGCTGGCCAGCTCAGCGCGGCGCAATAGCAAATGTACCCGACGCCATGACATTGCGCATCCGTGACATGCCCCATATGGCACAGTATGTCTACGACATGTACCTCGACCGCGTGCGACAGTGCAAGGACCAGTATGAGGTAAGATTTTCTAAAACATTTCTCCTGTATTGTTGGTGTTGTTTACAAAATCTTTTACGCAAACTGGTAGACCTGGAACAACTACATGACTGTAGGCCATAGCTACTGCTTTCAGCAATTATTGAACTAATTGCGAAGTGGTCAGGGGTTGTACAGAGGCTTCAAGTCACCCCAAAAATATCAACATTTTAAAATTAGAAATGTTTTCAACTTTATTATAAATAGTTTGGGGTAGCTTAATGTGCTGGCATCTGTACTACCTCTTGTCTATATTAAATTGTACCTCATGACGGCGGTGCTCAATGTAAACACCAGAGTGAGGTAAGGTTAGTTGCGTTGTGAGTGATGCTTTTAGCAATCGTAGAGCTCTCTCCCTCTTGATATTTGGCCCCCAAATTAAGGTTTCTAGTGTCATACTGCTACAAAAACATCCGCAGGTAGATTATGGCTATCAGTATAAAATTATCAACTGTTGTATTCAGCGCATTAGGCACGCGACGAAATCAATGAATCCAATGTCCAAAATACACAGCGTATTTTTTTTAAAACTAACATTAAATTATCCTAACTTGGGTTGTACCTATAACAATTCATGTTGAGTGCTCAATAACAGTTATAATAATGAAATAAAAATTGTAATGGTGTATTATTGCTACAGCGATCACAAGCTGTGTGGTCCGCGCCGGGCAGCGCACGCGCCCCGCGTCCTGCGCACGCGCCGCCGGCCACGCACGCGCACCCGGGCGCTAACGACAGCGACGACGACGAGCCGGCCGCCAGCCCCGCCACCTTCCAGCCCACCGAGATTGTTAATGAAATAGTCAATGAGATCGACGACACTCCTGCTTCTACTTCGTAACTTGTAAATTTAATATTAAGCAAAGAATTTCAATTATAACTTTTGCAAAATATACAGTGATTTTATTGTGTTGCAATTTGGAGTGTGTGGACCTACAGTGCAGGTTGGGTACCACCCGATACCATTAGTTTATGATCCTGGATGAAAGACAAAAAAATTAGAGAGAGGGGGGGGGGGGGCGAATTTTCGTCTTTTCTTAATTTATAGGTGTGTTTTTTCACACTTATTAAACTTTCACACTTTCACTTTCACATGCGATATGCGCTTACCTTTGCTCGTCGCTTCGGGTAGATAAATCAAAACAATTTATTGATTGGATTGCCTAAAACTGATGAAGTAGTTTTTAAGTTACGAAGGGGTCGAAAGTGGCTCCAAATAGTTCATGTAAAACTCACAGTGCTGCTCGCCAGTTCTACTAGCTTGAACTTGGCTTGACACGCTACCACGTGTGTAGATAAAACCTACATGATTCCAAGTGCGTAAACTCGACATTTGCACCAAGAAGGCTAAAATAAATGATTTCGCAATTTTCTTTTCACAGTGAACCAAGTTTAACTCGATCAATTAATCGTTTGAATTAACTCCTGACAAGTAAGTACCTACCATGTACCTATGCTTATAAAGCAAATAAAATTTTAAATCTAACTTGCGATAATAAAAAATAAGGAAAAAAGGAAATAAACAAATTATAAGTCACAAGTTGCGTCAGTGTTTTGATAACGAAACTATTTTCTGGAGTTAATCTTGAACATGATTGAACCGGTGCGTGGTTCATCAAGTATGGAATTTCTTCATAGTTACTTTGTTTCGTCTTTAAATTACCTCTTTACAAAGTATCTTGAAAAGGAGGGCCACCAATAAAAAATAGTGTCGAAAATTATTATAATAAAAAATTGTTGCTGAAACGAGTCCGACGAATGATTCCTAACTATCTACTTTTATTAAGCGTTGCCCTACACAAGGAAGTAGCCAAGGCTCAGCCTCTGCACCAACCATGCCGAAAAGTATTATTTTTAAGATACGACCAAATCGCTATTCAGCGTCGATATGTTTAAAGGTCAAACAATGTGTTGACGCTTGTCGATAAAATCAAACAATTTGTTATTTGGATTGCTTTAAAATCTAAATGCATAAAACCTATACGATTCCAAATAGGTACGTTAATCCGACTCGCAATATTATTTCACAGCTAACCCTAATTCTAACACCGACCAATTAAACATTTTAATTAACTCTTGATACTGAACTATTTTTCGTCAACATAAAAAGTAGGAAAATATTCCACCAATTGAGATTTTAATTTCGGCAAGATGAATCGTAGTCCGGTTTTATTTTTTGTATTGTTAATGGGTGTGTTAGTAGAGTCGTATAAATATAAAAAAATTAAATTAAAAATTTAAAAACCCCCATCGCAAAAAAAGTAAAACATTTAAAAAGTTAAAAATAACACTTTAGCCATGAAATTTTACTTCACGTCGGGGTACCGCTTAACACCTTGACTGCGGGCGCTATCGCCTACGCCAAGCCGCCCGTGCGGACGGCCGCACACCTGCTGCGAGAGCCGCACAGGCGTATCGGATGGTCGAAAACAATACGCCAGTGCGGATATAGCGCTGGGTGTGTTTTAATCCTCCAGTGCGGCAAAACACAGGCTATTGTGTTTTTTTACGAATGTAACAAGTTACTTAGAAAATGACCATCCTACACAATAGGACCCTCAAACTAACACAATAGGGTTTAAAATCCTTTGTGAACACCTGGCATCTTATTTGCTAAAGTGAAATAAAACAACGTTGCGAATATCAACTTAAGCCCTAACACAATAGGGTTTAGGATCCTTTGTAGACACCTGGCATACCGGTCATAAAAAGCTTAATTATACAATTTTCAACTTTATGATTTTTGTAATTTTATAAGAAATTCTAGTGAAACCCTTACTGGTTCTGTATTTTAAATAATAAATTTTCATTGACTTGAAACTAGAAATTATCAAACGTCTAAACAGACGTGAAAACTCACAGCAGTTGCGAGATCAGCACTCGCGGCATAATTAAATTTTACACGCTGGGCGTGATTTGCCGCACAGCCGTATTGGAAAATATGAAATCACAACCGGTGTGCGCGAGCCGCACTGGCGTTCTGGCGGCGATAACACAGCGTATGTGAGTCCCGCAGTCAACGAGTTAAGTAAGGAATGCTCCTAGTACTTGTAGGTATGTAGGTACTTATTTTAACGGTACCCCGACGTTACGTAAAATTTCATGGCTAAAGTGTTATTTTTAACTTTTTAAATGTTTTACTTTTTTTGCGATGGGGGTTTTTAAATTTTTAATTTAATTTTTATTTTATATTTTTTAAACGCAAATTAATTTTGTTTTATAGAGTTTACAGTTATGAGAATTTTTCAGTGTATTGTATGTAGAGTCAAATGCTGGTTAAAACGAATCCAAACACGACATATCTGCTATTATTTTGTCAAGGGTCTACCAGTTGGTGTGCTGGATAGCCTGGCTGCAGCATCAGCTCATCCTTTTGCCATCAGTGCATTGTGTTTAGAATCAAATGCTGGTTGAAATGAATCCAAACACGACATAGCTGCTATTATTTTCTCAAGAGTCTACCTACTGGTGTGTTGGATAGCCTGGCTGCAGCATCAGCTCATGCTGTTGCCATCAAGGCATTGTGTGCAGAATCAAATGCTGGTTAAAATGAATCCAAACACGACATATCTGCTATTATTTTGTCAAGAGTCTACCTACTGGTGTGCTGGATCGCCTGGCTGCAGCATCAGCTCATCCAGTTGCCATCAGTGCATTGTGTGCAGAATCAAATGCAGGTTAAAATGAATCCAAACACGACATATCTGCTGTTATTTTTCCAAGAGTGTATTAGTCTGCTAGATATCCTGGCTGCATCAGACCAAATACACCACAATGTTGCTTATTAATACTACACACATGGGTGTTTGAAATTTTAAGACACACATATGTTTGTAAGTAAAGTTAATACCCATAGACGTCTAAAATAGCAACGGAAGCTAACACAAAAGAGCTGATAATCTTGAAACGGCTGAACCGATTTTGATGAAATATGTCTAAGAACCATCGCAAGAAACCCTGCTTTCAAATAAAAAAAACCGCATCTAAATCGGTTGACCCGTTTGGGCGCTACGGTGCCACAGACAGACAGACAGACAGACAGACAGACACACACACATAGCGGTGAAACTTATAACACCCCTCTTTTTGCGTCGGGGGTTAAAAAAACAAGACATCACAATTTGAGGTCTGATAAAATGCAGAGCACGCCTTCTTATTGCACTCGTTTAAGAAAAAGTAAGTACCTATTAACTGGATATTTTTATCATAGTGTACCTACATAGGAAATAGGAATATAGGTACAATACATGGAATAGGTTCCATATTCCAAGAATTTGGAGCTATCCCATTGCTTTATAATTATGCTGTTTTATTGTTTGTAGTTTTGTGTTCCATTACTGAGGAGATTGTTGCGTTATTTGCTTACTTTTTTGATAAAAGAAAACAACATACGTAATTATGGCGAAAATATATATTTTTTTTAATATTATAAACCAGTGCAGTGTTGCAATCCCACCTGATGGTAAGCAGAGATGCAATCAGTGATGGTGAAGCGCACTAGTTTAGGGGCAATATACGGGTAAATTAGAGCTAGGTAGTGGTGAATGTAAAGGAACGTAATTATATTGGTCCTAGTGGTGTGACCGGTGGATTGCCAATTCATAGGTCTCGAGTTCGAACCCAGGGCACGCACCTCTGACTTTTCGGATTCATGTGCGGATTGTAAACTTGCTTCAAAAACGGTGAAGGAAAACATCGTGAGGAAACCGGCATGCCTGTGAGATATTTCTCGACGGCATGTGATGCCAAGTCAGAGGCCCATGGGCGGCATTAAAATTCTGACACCAGGTTAGTTACTAACCACACGCTAAGAAGATTATATTGGTTCTCTGCATATTTTTTTTAATGAAAAGTAACCTTTTTGACTTAAAAAAAATTAGCGTTGTTAAAAACATGGAACGGCCTTTTAATTTATTTATCACTAGCTTTTGCCCGCGGCTTCGCCTGCGTGTATTTCGAACGTCTGTCTCCTATATTTTCTCTTTAGGTATTGAATTTCCAAAAATCGTTTCTTAGTGGATACTTACTCTTCACAAAGAACACCCCCTCCAGTTTCATGTCTCTAAGACCAGCGGAGGCATTGCAAAAAGAACATACTACGTACATATCACCGATTTTCGAATATGATCTGTAATCAATAGTGACAGCATAAGTGAACCCACTTTTATATTTGTTGGCCCACGGTAGTAAATTTCACGGTAGTAAGGTTCATCTAAATCCTCTGCATGTGCATCTAAGTTATCAAAAATATGCCTAAATCTATACGCGGAAAGCCTGGCTTCACGCTGCTCGTCCGTTTCCTGCGATCGAATATTATCAATTCGTCGTCTTTCATTGACAAACTTAGGTGCCAGACGGTCGTGATATTGAGAGTATATGTTTCGGACTCTCGAGACAAAACGTGCCTTTTGCGGTCAGCTGTAAGTCTTAACTCACGCTCAGTATAATGTTTCGGACTCTCAAGACAAAACGTGCCTTTCGCGGTCAGCTGTAAGTCTTAACTCACGCTCAGTATATGTTTCGGACTCTCGAGACAAAACGTGCCCTTCGCGGTCAGCTGTACCTAAGTCTTATCTCACGGCCAGTATATGTTTCGGACTCTCGAGACAAAACGTGCCTTTCGCGGTCAGCTGTAAGTCTTAACTCACGCTCTGAGTACGTTTCGGACTCTGATAACACATGCCTTTCGCGGTCACATGTAAGTCGTAATCCTCGTTAAGTACCTAGATCTTTCAGATTCTCGAGATATAATATATGCCGTTCGCGATCAGCTGTAAGGCTTAAATGTCGCTCGGTGAACGTTTCCGACTCTCGGGAAGTCGGGATAAAACATGCATTTTACGGTCAACTGTAAGACGCAGCTCTTGTTGAGAAAAGGTTTCTTTCCCTATCAGAAGTTAATCGCATCTCTCTCTCAGAACCTCAGAAGTGCTTTCATGTGCTCGTGCAGTTGCGTTATTCACTCTCATAGAGTTTAAACTATGTGCTCTTTTCTTTACGATTCCTGAGAACGCGCATCTCTCATTCTTTTGGCTGTATCGAATTTCGAAAAAAAGAAGACCGTTTTCTAGGTGACATCGTACCTACTTGAATTCAAATAAAAAAAACAGAAGCAACAGTTTATTTCCTAAGTCAAAAAGACGCTAATTGTCGAATAACTTAAATCAACTAATATCCTAACTAACTTAACTTTTAAATACTTAACTAAGAAACCATATAGGTACTTTTATTTTAAATATAAAAAAAGAAAGTATGAATTAGGTACCTATGGAATAAAAAAAACAAACTAATTATATTAGGTAGGTAGCTATACCTATTTAAAACGAATATCTCAAAGCTACGTCCTACTATATTTAAAATCTAAAAAAACAAATAAGGAATAATAATCGTTATTATAAAAAGAGTTAAACAAATAAAAATAATAATTATATTTAGGTACTAAAAACTACTTCAAAATAATATCTAAAAACTACTATAATTTAAATCTAATCTAATGAAAAGAGCGAACAATGCTTGGCATGTCCCTTCGCATCCACAGCAGTGCTGCCACCTCTCTGAAGCTAGTAAGCGCTAAAACTGCTTTAAAAAAGCGCTAGATTCCGCTAGATTGCATAAAAAAAAACACACACACAAGTAATACCTACCAAAAATTGGTTTTAATCATTTTAGATCTAAATTAATAAAGAGCCTAATCGCTTTCGCTGTCTGAGCAGGTTCTGTAGACTGAATTTTTATAGGTCCAGGTTGCGGTTTTTGAGTGTTTTGTAATTTCCATTTATATTTTTGGTTTGACGTGACGTGTGTTAGAACATTTTCGGGAAAATCGTAGTTTTAACAACGATTTTCCCGACGGTAGCCGTCCCGACATGTAGCCTTTTTGTAAGATAATCCCAATCGTTTAAGTAAATTTGCGTTTATCATGTCTGTGCCAGGTCTGCCAAAAAAGCGCTATATTTTCCGCTAGGAGTTAAAATTGAAATTTCAGCGCTAAGTGTTCCAAAAAAGCGCTAGATCTAACTCCGAAAGCGCTAAGGTGGCAGCACTGATCCACAGTCAAATAAGTGACGTATCGGCGCGTGAACGCCCGCCAGGTGTCGCGGTGAGCCGCTTCGCGCGTTAAACAAATATCAACCGTATAGCAGACGTAGGCTACCATACTGGCGCGGCGAGATTTGGAAGTTTAACCTTGTGTGTTTATAAACTGATGTCTATATTTTTTATTTTATTAAATAGTATAAAATTGTACGTTATTATTTAATATACTTTGAAGAAATGCCTAACGATTAGGTAAACGTGTTATTGTGGATAATTTATAAGATATAGATATATGTTACTGAGAACTTTTTTGTTGATATTTTGAAGATCAACATCTTTGTAATACATACTTTTTGTGTATGATCAACGTATGCAAGGATAGGAGCTCGAAAGCGCATATTTTCATGCGACTTGCTTCGAATTTATCGTCACTGCTCGGCTCCTATGTGTCTTAGTGTTATGTTATATAGCCTATAACCTGCCCAGGAGTATGGATTACAATCGTACCAAGTTTGGTTAAAATCCCTTTTGTAGTTTTTGACCTATGCGTGCACATACAGACAGACAGACAGACAGACAGACAGACAGACAAAAAAATTACCGATTGCATTTTTGGCATCAGTATCGATTACCAATCATCCTCCAATATTAATTTTGAATATATTTTCAATGTACAGAATTGACTTCTCTACAGATTTATTATAAGTATAATAATAATAATATAGATATAGATAACAAAAAGTACGTAAGTAGTATCTACAGGATGGAATGGGACATCGTCGCACAACCGAATAACATTAGCTCCTTCATAATTCTAGACTCCCTAGCACAGATATTCATCGGTTTAATTCTAATGTTCATGTTTTTTCTGATGTTATTTTTGATTAAAGGTACAAGACTGAGATGGACCACAGACCGCAAACTGCAAGGTTTTCTATGAGGCCTGCAGCCTGCGTGGCCGTGGTGTTGCCACGCTCGCATTCAATTTTATAGAGATTCATACAAACCCTTGCAGTTTGCGGTCTGTGGCCTATCTCGGACTGTAAAAAACCATGAAAAACGAAACGCTTCTTTCACGATTTTATGCAGTTTAAACCAAAGAGACTATCAGAATAATGAGAGATAGAGATTAAGAAAAGCCGACGAAAATTTTCGACGATAGGGGTTTCAAGACCATGGACTGAACTTACGATGTCTGGATGTACGACGAAGACACTTCCACCTTGTATTTATGCGTGTTATCACCGTTGTCTTTTCCAGATACGGGCCAATCGGCTGTGTATAAGTTTACTTATGACCCAGTTTATATTCAACCCGGAAATCGCGAGACCTATCAACCAGTAAGTCATATAAATTAAGTACCTAACATAGTTCCTACCTAAGGATAATATATTTGGCAAAACAGCGGACTCATTGAAATGTCATAAAACGCCCAACAATAGTAGCTTATACATGATTTCGAATAGGAATATCTCCGGATTTCTCTTTCTCTCTCTCTCTCTCTCTCGTTAGGAACGCAAGGCAGGTCAGAAGGTAATGGTTCTGTGATATTTCTAGCTATACTGCGTAGATCCTCCAACTGTGAAAGAAGCGGACACGACAGTGTGTGACTGGGCAGCTCCTCCTCAAGTTCAGTTCACGTTGGGCGACGAGTATATGCACGTGGTACGTCAGGACCCTAGCGGCCGATTCCTCGGCAATGCTGTGATCACCACATACCAGTACTGCGGTCATCACTTGCCGAGCCACAACGTGAGCAGATTAGTGCCGTCCGTGATTGTTACTACTTTGTAATAATCAAATTTTCGAGTTAAACATTGTTATAAAGTCGTGAGCATATCACTAGTTCTTTATTAATTTTTGATAACGTTGTTACTTACCTACACATATGCAATGTAATTTTGAACTCACTACCTGGCTAATAGGTACTATTATTGTGTAAATGTTTGTAACCCATAATAAATAAATAAATATCGAAGCTACCCCCATGGGAAAGGGTCGTGAGCTTACGTATGTAAATAAAGCTATTTTATGTACGTATTTTGACTATTTATTGTCTCAAATGGTACCCTTACAAGATCACTCTCTTGTGTCCGTGAGTCACCACCGATTTTCTCAGGAACCCAGCAAGTTGAAATTTATCTGGGGTCTATACCTACAGGGTGTAAAAAGACCCTTAACGTAATCGAAAACTACATATTCTAACAATCACTGGGATAGTTTTTTTTCTTCTAGAACATACCTGGGAATTCACTGGTTTTGGAGATATTGAAGGACAAAGTGCAATATTTTTTTTCGTTTTTTTTTTCAAAATTGTATTTCAAGTATCATTAGTAAACTTTCTTCCGAACAAACATTATCAAATTACGTTACAAAAATGCAATGGATACAAAAATGCAATACTAAACAAGGAGGACGGTCGGGTCAACGAACATGCGCGAGTGCAGGACGGTCGGGTCAACGACCATGCGCGAGTGGCCATACGCTCAGCTGATCGAAAGTCGCGTTGTGTTGTCGCGCTATGCAACACTCGCAATAAAAAGCATCTCTTTTTTAAAGATGAAAAAAAAAATATTTTCCCAGCATTGTTATATCTACGTACAGAATGTGTGGTTCGGTCGGCTATGTGATCGGTCTTTTTACACCCTGTATGTATAATAGCTCTTATTAGGTGTATTGAAATCAAGGTTCTAAGTTAACAACACGATAAAAAGATATGAGTATTTAGATTTTCGCGAAAACTTATAAGTGCCAAGGATTTACCTTAATTTTTATTATTTTAACTTCACTTGACCTAGAAGAAGGCTGGCCTTTATTTAGGTCAGAGATTCAGCGTTGTCATTCAACGTGGCAATGCGGTCAGTTTTTTGGGCACTTTTCCCGCTGACAGCAATGCGGATGAATTTCTTGATGCCCTATAATTATTTTACTTTTCTTTTTGTTTGTATTATGTATGTATGTATGTAAATAATAATTTGTTAACTATTAAAACTATTGAAATTTAAATATAAATTACTTTTTTTTGCTAGTTTTAAATAAAAAAAAACGACAAGCAAATTTTTGAGACACATTCTGCGACCGACGGGCGACGATAAATAGCTCTTTAGCTCTCATTAAATTCTCGAAGTTATTGCGAATTATTAAGGTGGGTGGTAGTTCATAACATTCAAAATAGCAAATCAACGTGATTTTAAAAATGCTTGATATTTCTTGGAAACATCTGTAAGAAAATATTATCAGTTTGTTTTGAATTTTAAGTTAATGTTCGGATTGACGTTACATTTTGGGTAGGTAAGACCGGGATAGCCGCCACATTTTTTGAAATAATTTATTACACAGTGTACTAAAAAAATACTGGTAGGTACTTTGGTTTTTTCTTATCTAAATACAAATTTACAAAAAGTAATAATCATTTACTAGCGTATTTAGCGCAATTCGATATATTGGGTCACTTTTCCCAATTTAAATACGTTTGAGATAGTTGACCCTCCGAGGACACCTGAGATCCATGTTACGGGATACCGTAACATGGATCTCACATGACCCGAACAAGACAATGTCTGGACTTCATGCGAAACTAGGCCCCGTGCAGTGCAAAAGTAACCATTAAGTCAAAATCAAGGCCAAGGCCAATCTAAGGCCACCCACCAAATAGAGGACCTTTCCAAAATTTCATTATTTTTTACCTAGGACGTCCCGTTTCAGAGATATGATCTGAAAAGCGGATTTCTGGAACCAGTGAGAATTGCTTTTGATTTGGACACAGTTTTCGTCGACTCAGGATATCTTGGCGATCTGTGATGTTCTGAAAGCTGAAAAACCTTGGTCCTGGGGTCATCTCGTTAAGGAATAATCCAGATAGTTGTCTGAATTTTTCATGGAATATTTACCTCAGACACCGATCAATATGAATCTCGCATGTCTCGACTACGCCCATGTCTGCACTTCAAAAAACTTGGCCTCGTGTGGTGTAAAAGTAACCATTAAGTCAAAATCAAGGCCAAGGCCAGTCTAAGGCCACCCACCAAATAGAAAGCCTTTCCGCCCGGGGGGTGTTTGTACAAGGGGGATACCAAAATTTCATTCTTTTTTACCTAGGACGTCCCGTTTCAGAGGTATGACCTGAAAAGCGGATTTCTGGAACCAGTGAGAATTGCTTTTGAAATTGGACACAGTTTTCGTCGACTCCTTATCTTGGCGTTCTGTGATGTTCTGAATGCTGAAAAACCTTGGTCCTGGGGTCATCTTGTTAAGGGATATTCCAGATATTTGTCTGAATTTTTCATGGAATACTTACCTCAGACACCGATCGATATGGATCTCGCATGTCTCGACTACGACCATGTCTGCACTTCAAAAAACTTGGCCTCGTGTGGTGTAAAAGTAACCATTAAGTCAAAATCAAGGCCAAGGCCAATCTAAGGCCACCCACCAAATAGAGGACCTTTCCGCCCGGGGGGTGTTTGTACAAGGGGGATACCAAAATTTCATTCTTTTTACCTAGGACGTCCCGTTTCAGAGATATGACCTGAAAAGCGGATTTCTGGAACCAGTGAGAATTGCTTTTGAAATTGGACACAGTTTTCGTCGACTCCTTATCTTGGCGATCTGTGACGTTCTGAATGCTGAAAAACCTTAGTCCTGGGGTCATCTTGTTAAAGTAAATTGCAGATAGTTGTCTGAATTTTTCATGGTCGCCCGTCGGTCGCAGAATGTGTCTCAAAAATTTGCTTGTCGTTTTTTTTTATTTAAAACTAGCAAAAAAAAGTAATTTATATTTAAATTTCAATAGTTTTAATAGTTAACAAATTATTATTTACATACATACATACATAATACAAACAAAAAGAAAAGTAAAATAATTATAGGGCATCAAGAAATTCATCCGCATTGCTGTCAGCGGGAAAAGTGCCCAAAAAACTGACCGCATTGCCACGTTGAATGACAACGCTGAATCTCTGACCTAAATAAAGGCCAGCCTTCTTCTAGGTCAAGTGAAGTTAAAATAATAAAAATTAAGGTAAATCCTTGGCACTTATAAGTTTTCGCGAAAATCTAAATACTCATATCTTTTTATCGTGTTGTTAACTTAGAACCTTGATTTCAATACACCTAATAAGAGCTATTATACATACAGGGTGTAAAAAGACCGATCACATAGCCGACCGAACCACACATTCTGTACGTAGATATAACAATGCTGGGAAAATATTTTTTTTTTCATCTTTAAAAAAGAGATGCTTTTTATTGCGAGTGTTGCATAGCGCGACAACACAACGCGACTTTCGATCAGCTGAGCGTATGGCCACTCGCGCATGGTCGTTGACCCGACCGTCCTGCACTCGCGCATGTTCGTTGACCCGACCGTCCTCCTTGTTTAGTATTGCATTTTTGTATCCATTGCATTTTTGTAACGTAATTTGATAATGTTTGTTCGGAAGAAAGTTTACTAATGATACTTGAAATACAATTTTGAAAAAAAAAACGAAAAAAAATATTGCACTTTGTCCTTCAATATCTCCAAAACCAGTGAATTCCCAGGTATGTTCTAGAAGAAAAAAAACTATCCCAGTGATTGTTAGAATATGTAGTTTTCGATTACGTTAAGGGTCTTTTTACACCCTGTAGGTATAGACCCCAGATAAATTTCAACTTGCTGGGTTCCTGAGAAAATCGGTGGTGACTCACGGACACAAGAGAGTGATCGTCGCCCGTCGGTCGCAGAATGTGTCTCAAAAATTTGCTTGTCGTTTTTTTTTATTTAAAACTAGCAAAAAAAAGTAATTTATATTTAAATTTCAATAGTTTTAATAGTTAACAAATTATTATTTACATACATACATACATAATACAAACAAAAAGAAAAGTAAAATAATTATAGGGCATCAAGAAATTCATCCGCATTGCTGTCAGCGGGAAAAGTGCCCAAAAAACTGACCGCATTGCCACGTTGAATGACAACGCTGAATCTCTGACCTAAATAAAGGCCAGCCTTCTTCTAGGTCAAGTGAAGTTAAAATAATAAAAATTAAGGTAAATCCTTGGCACTTATAAGTTTTCGCGAAAATCTAAATACTCATATCTTTTTATCGTGTTGTTAACTTAGAACCTTGATTTCAATACACCTAATAAGAGCTATTATACATACAGGGTGTAAAAAGACCGATCACATAGCCGACCGAACCACACATTCTGTACGTAGATATAACAATGCTGGGAAAATATTTTTTTTTTCATCTTTAAAAAAGAGATGCTTTTTATTGCGAGTGTTGCATAGCGCGACAACACAACGCGACTTTCGATCAGCTGAGCGTATGGCCACTCGCGCATGGTCGTTGACCCGACCGTCCTGCACTCGCGCATGTTCGTTGACCCGACCGTCCTCCTTGTTTAGTATTGCATTTTTGTATCCATTGCATTTTTGTAACGTAATTTGATAATGTTTGTTCGGAAGAAAGTTTACTAATGATACTTGAAATACAATTTTGAAAAAAAAAACGAAAAAAAATATTGCACTTTGTCCTTCAATATCTCCAAAACCAGTGAATTCCCAGGTATGTTCTAGAAGAAAAAAAACTATCCCAGTGATTGTTAGAATATGTAGTTTTCGATTACGTTAAGGGTCTTTTTACACCCTGTAGGTATAGACCCCAGATAAATTTCAACTTGCTGGGTTCCTGAGAAAATCGGTGGTGACTCACGGACACAAGAGAGTGATCGTCGCCCGTCGGTCGCAGAATGTGTCTCAAAAATTTGCTTGTCGTTTTTTTTTATTTAAAACTAGCAAAAAAAAGTAATTTATATTTAAATTTCAATAGTTTTAATAGTTAACAAATTATTATTTACATACATACATACATAATACAAACAAAAAGAAAAGTAAAATAATTATAGGGCATCAAGAAATTCATCCGCATTGCTGTCAGCGGGAAAAGTGCCCAAAAAACTGACCGCATTGCCACGTTGAATGACAACGCTGAATCTCTGACCTAAATAAAGGCCAGCCTTCTTCTAGGTCAAGTGAAGTTAAAATAATAAAAATTAAGGTAAATCCTTGGCACTTATAAGTTTTCGCGAAAATCTAAATACTCATATCTTTTTATCGTGTTGTTAACTTAGAACCTTGATTTCAATACACCTAATAAGAGCTATTATACATACAGGGTGTAAAAAGACCGATCACATAGCCGACCGAACCACACATTCTGTACGTAGATATAACAATGCTGGGAAAATATTTTTTTTTTCATCTTTAAAAAAGAGATGCTTTTTATTGCGAGTGTTGCATAGCGCGACAACACAACGCGACTTTCGATCAGCTGAGCGTATGGCCACTCGCGCATGGTCGTTGACCCGACCGTCCTGCACTCGCGCATGTTCGTTGACCCGACCGTCCTCCTTGTTTAGTATTGCATTTTTGTATCCATTGCATTTTTGTAACGTAATTTGATAATGTTTGTTCGGAAGAAAGTTTACTAATGATACTTGAAATACAATTTTGAAAAAAAAAACGAAAAAAAATATTGCACTTTGTCCTTCAATATCTCCAAAACCAGTGAATTCCCAGGTATGTTCTAGAAGAAAAAAAACTATCCCAGTGATTGTTAGAATATGTAGTTTTCGATTACGTTAAGGGTCTTTTTACACCCTGTAGGTATAGACCCCAGATAAATTTCAACTTGCTGGGTTCCTGAGAAAATCGGTGGTGACTCACGGACACAAGAGAGTGATCTTGTAAGGGTACCATTTGAGACAATAAATAGTCAAAATACGTACATAAAATAGCTTTATTTACATACGTAAGCTCACGACCCTTTCCCATGGGGGTAGCTTCGATATTTATTTATTTATTATGGGTTACAAACATTTACACAATAATAGTACCTATTAGCCAGGTAGTGAGTTCAAAATTACATTGCATATGTGTAGGTAAGTAACAACGTTATCAAAAATTAATAAAGAACTAGTGATATGCTCACGACTTTATAACAATGTTTAACTCGAAAATTTGATTATTACAAAGTAGTAACAATCACGGCTTCCATGGCGATCTGTGACGTTCTGAATGCTGAAAAACCTTAGTCCTGGGGTCATCTTGTTAAAGTAAATTGCAGATAGTTGTCTGAATTTTTCATGGAGCGTATTTAGCGCAATTCGATATATTGGGTCACTTTTCCCAATTTAAATACGTTTGAGATAGTTGACCCTCCGAGGACACCTGAGATCCATGTTACGGGATACCGTAACATGGATCTCACATGACCCGAACAAGACAATGTCTGGACTTCATGCGAAACTAGGCCCCGTGCAGTGCAAAAGTAACCATTAAGTCAAAATCAAGGCCAAGGCCAATCTAAGGCCACCCACCAAATAGAGGACCTTTCCAAAATTTCATTATTTTTTACCTAGGACGTCCCGTTTCAGAGATATGATCTGAAAAGCGGATTTCTGGAACCAGTGAGAATTGCTTTTGATTTGGACACAGTTTTCGTCGACTCAGGATATCTTGGCGATCTGTGATGTTCTGAAAGCTGAAAAACCTTGGTCCTGGGGTCATCTCGTTAAGGAATAATCCAGATAGTTGTCTGAATTTTTCATGGAATATTTACCTCAGACACCGATCAATATGAATCTCGCATGTCTCGACTACGCCCATGTCTGCACTTCAAAAAACTTGGCCTCGTGTGGTGTAAAAGTAACCATTAAGTCAAAATCAAGGCCAAGGCCAGTCTAAGGCCACCCACCAAATAGAAAGCCTTTCCGCCCGGGGGGTGTTTGTACAAGGGGGATACCAAAATTTCATTCTTTTTTACCTAGGACGTCCCGTTTCAGAGGTATGACCTGAAAAGCGGATTTCTGGAACCAGTGAGAATTGCTTTTGAAATTGGACACAGTTTTCGTCGACTCCTTATCTTGGCGTTCTGTGATGTTCTGAATGCTGAAAAACCTTGGTCCTGGGGTCATCTTGTTAAGGGATATTCCAGATATTTGTCTGAATTTTTCATGGAATACTTACCTCAGACACCGATCGATATGGATCTCGCATGTCTCGACTACGACCATGTCTGCACTTCAAAAAACTTGGCCTCGTGTGGTGTAAAAGTAACCATTAAGTCAAAATCAAGGCCAAGGCCAATCTAAGGCCACCCACCAAATAGAGGACCTTTCCGCCCGGGGGGTGTTTGTACAAGGGGGATACCAAAATTTCATTCTTTTTACCTAGGACGTCCCGTTTCAGAGATATGACCTGAAAAGCGGATTTCTGGAACCAGTGAGAATTGCTTTTGAAATTGGACACAGTTTTCGTCGACTCCTTATCTTGGCGATCTGTGACGTTCTGAATGCTGAAAAACCTTAGTCCTGGGGTCATCTTGTTAAAGTAAATTGCAGATAGTTGTCTGAATTTTTCATGGAATACTTACTTCAGACACCGATCAATATAAATCTCGCATGTCTCGACTACGACCATGTCTGCACTTCAAAAACTTGGCCTCGTGTGGTGTAAAAGTAACCATTAAGTCAAAATCAAGGCCAAGGCCAATCTAAGGCCACCCACTAAATAGAGGACCTTTCCGCCCGGGGGGGTGTTTGTACAAGGGGGATACCAAAATTTCATTCTTTTTTACCTAGGACGTCCCGTTTCAGAGATATGACCTGAAAAGCGGATTTCTGGAACCAGTGAGAATTGCTTTTGAAATTGGACACAGTTTTCGTCGACTCCTTATCTTGGCGTTCTGTGATGTTCTGAATGCTGAAAAACCTTGGTCCTGGGGTCATCTTGTTAAGGGATATTCCAGATAGTTGTCTGAATTTTTCATGGAATACTTACCTCAGACACCGATCAATATGAATCTCGCATGTCTCGACTACGCCCATGTCTGCACTTCAAAAAACTTGGCCTCGTGTGGTGTAAAAGTAACCATTAAGTCAAAATCAAGGCCAAGGCCAGTCTAAGGCCACCCACCAAATAGAAAACCTTTCCGCCCGGGGGGTGTTTGTACAAGGGGGATACCAAAATTTCATTCTTTTTTACCTAGGACGTCCCGTTTCAGAGGTATGACCTGAAAAGCGGATTTCTGGAACCAGTGAGAATTGCTTTTGAAATTGGACACAGTTTTCGTCGACTCCTTATCTTGGCGTTCTGTGATGTTCTGAATGCTGAAAAACCTTGGTCCTGGGGTCATCTTGTTAAGGGATATTCCAGATATTTGTCTGAATTTTTCATGGAATACTTACCTCAGACACCGATCGATATGGATCTCGCATGTCTCGACTACGACCATGTCTGCACTTCAAAAAACTTGGCCTCGTGTGGTGTAAAAGTAACCATTAAGTCAAAATCAAGGCCAAGGCCAATCTAAGGCCACCCACCAAATAGAGGACCTTTCCGCCCGGGGGGTGTTTGTACAAGGGGGATACCAAAATTTCATTCTTTTTACCTAGGACGTCCCGTTTCAGAGATATGACCTGAAAAGCGGATTTCTGGAACCAGTGAGAATTGCTTTTGAAATTGGACACAGTTTTCGTCGACTCCTTATCTTGGCGATCTGTGACGTTCTGAATGCTGAAAAACCTTAGTCCTGGGGTCATCTTGTTAAAGTAAATTGCAGATAGTTGTCTGAATTTTTCATGGAATACTTACTTCAGACACCGATCAATATAAATCTCGCATGTCTCGACTACGACCATGTCTGCACTTCAAAAACTTGGCCTCGTGTGGTGTAAAAGTAACCATTAAGTCAAAATCAAGGCCAAGGCCAATCTAAGGCCACCCACTAAATAGAGGACCTTTCCGCCCGGGGGGTGTTTGTACAAGGGGGATACCAAAATTTCATTCTTTTTTACCTAGGACGTCCCGTTTCAGAGATATGACCTGAAAAGCGGATTTCTGGAACCAGTGAGAATTGCTTTTGAAATTGGACACAGTTTTCGTCGACTCCTTATCTTGGCGTTCTGTGATGTTCTGAATGCTGAAAAACCTTGGTCCTGGGGTCATCTTGTTAAGGGATATTCCAGATAGTTGTCTGAATTTTTCATGGAATACTTACCTCAGACACCGATCAATATGAATCTCGCATGTCTCGACTACGACCATGTCTGCACTTCAAAAAACTTGGCCTCGTGTGGTGTAAAAGTAACCATTAAGTCAAAATCAAGGCCAAGGCCAATCTAAGGCCACCCACCAAATAGAGGACCTTTCCCCCCGGGGGGGTGTTTGTACAAGGGGGATACCAAAATTTCATTCTTTTTTACCTAGGACGTCCCGTTTCAGAGATATGACCTAAAAAGCGGATTTCTGGAACCAGTGAGAATTGCTTTTGATTTGGACACAGTTTTCGTCGACTCCTTATCTTGGCGATCTGTGACGTTCTGAATGCTGAAAAACCTTAGTCCTGGGGTCATCTTGTTAAGGGATATTCCAGATAGTTGTCTGAATTTTTCATGGAATACTTACCTCAGACACCGATCAATATGAATCTCGCATGTCTCGACTACGACCATGTCTGCACTTCAAAAAACTTGGCCTCGTGTGGTGTAAAAATAACCATTAAGTCAAAATCAAGGCCAAGGCCAATCTAAGGCCACCCACCAAATAGAGGACCTTTCCGCCCGGGGGGTGTTTGTACAAGGGGGATACCAAAATTTCATTCTTTTTTACCTAGGACGTCCCGTTTCAGAGATATGACCTGAAAAGCGGATTTCTGGAACCAGTGAGAATTGCTTTTGAAATTGGACACAGTTTTCGTCGACTCCTTATCTTGGCGTTCTGTGATGTTCTGAATGCTGAAAAACCTTGGTCCTGGGGTCATCTTGTTAAGGGATATTCCAGATATTTGTCTGAATTTTTCATGGAATACTTACCTCAGACACCGATCGATATGGATCTCGCATGTCTCGACTACGACCATGTCTGCACTTCAAAAAACTTGGCCTCGTGTGGTGTAAAAGTAACCATTAAGTCAAAATCAAGGCCAAGGCCAATCTAAGGCCACCCACCAAATAGAGGACCTTTCCGCCCGGGGGGTGTTTGTACAAGGGGGATACCAAAATTTCATTCTTTTTACCTAGGACGTCCCGTTTCAGAGATATGACCTGAAAAGCGGATTTCTGGAACCAGTGAGAATTGCTTTTGAAATTGGACACAGTTTTCGTCGACTCCTTATCTTGGCGATCTGTGACGTTCTGAATGCTGAAAAACCTTAGTCCTGGGGTCATCTTGTTAAAGTAAATTGCAGATAGTTGTCTGAATTTTTCATGGAATACTTACTTCAGACACCGATCAATATGAATCTCGCATGTCTCGACTACGACCATGTCTGCACTTCAAAAACTTGGCCTCGTGTGGTGTAAAAGTAACCATTAAGTCAAAATCAAGGCCAAGGCCAATCTAAGGCCACCCACTAAATAGAGGACCTTTCCGCCCGGGGGGTGTTTGTACAAGGGGGATACCAAAATTTCATTCTTTTTTACCTAGGACGTCCCGTTTCAGAGATATGACCTGAAAAGCGGATTTCTGGAACCAGTGAGAATTGCTTTTGAAATTGGACACAGTTTTCGTCGACTCCTTATCTTGGCGTTCTGTGATGTTCTGAATGCTGAAAAACCTTGGTCCTGGGGTCATCTTGTTAAGGGATATTCCAGATAGTTGTCTGAATTTTTCATGGAATACTTACCTCAGACACCGATCAATATGAATCTCGCATGTCTCGACTACGACCATGTCTGCACTTCAAAAAACTTGGCCTCGTGTGGTGTAAAAGTAACCATTAAGTCAAAATCAAGGCCAAGGCCAATCTAAGGCCACCCACCAAATAGAGGACCTTTCCGCCCGGGGGGTGTTTGTACAAGGGGGATACCAAAATTTCATTCTTTTTTACCTAGGACGTCCCGTTTCAGAGATATGACCTGAAAAGCGGATTTCTGGAACCAGTGAGAATTGCTTTTGATTTGGACACAGTTTTCGTCGACTCCTTATCTTGGCGATCTGTGACGTTCTGAATGCTGAAAAACCTTAGTCCTGGGGTCATCTTGTTAAGGGATATTCCAGATAGTTGTCTGAATTTTTCATGGAATACTTACCTCAGACACCGATCAATATGAATCTCGCATGTCTCGACTACGACCATGTCTGCACTTCAAAAAACTTGGCCTCGTGTGGTGTAAAAATAACCATTAAGTCAAAATCAAGGCCAAGGCCAATCTAAGGCCACCCACCAAATAGAGGACCTTTCCGCCCGGGGGGTGTTTGTACAAGGGGGATACCAAAATTTCATTCTTTTTTACCTAGGACGTCCCGTTTCAGAGATATGACCTGAAAAGCGGATTTCTGGAACCAGTGAGAATTGCTTTTGATTTGGACACAGTTTTCGTCGACTCAGGATATCTTGGCGATCTATGATGTTCTGAAAGCTGAAAAACCTTGGTCCTGGGGTCATCTTGTTAAGGGATATTCCAGATAGTTGTCTGAATTTTTCATGGAATACTTACCTCAGACACCGATCAATATGAATCTCGCATGTCTCGACTACGTCCATGTCTGCACTTCAAAAAACTTGGCCTCGTGTGGTGTAAAAGTAACCATTAAGTCAAAATCAAGGCCAAGGCCAATCTAAGGCCACCCACCAAATAGAGGACCTTTCCGCCCGGGGGGTGTTTGTACAAGGGGGATACCAAAATTTCATTATTTTTTACCTAGGACGTCCCGTTTCAGAGATATGACCTGAAAAGCGGATTTCTGGAACCAGTGAGAATTGCTTTTGATTTGGACACAGTTTTCGTCGACTCAGGATATCTTGGCGATCTGTGATGTTCTGAAAGCTGAAAAACCTTGGTCCTGGGGTCATCTTGTTAAGGGATATTCCAGATAGTTGTCTGAATTTTTCATGGAATACTTACCTCAGACACCGATCAATATGAATCTCGCATGTCTCGACTACGTCCATGTCTGCACTTCAAAAAACTTGGCCTCGTGTGGTGTAAAAGTAACCATTAAGTCAAAATCAAGGCCAAGGCCAATCTAAGGCCACCCACCAAATAGAGGACCTTTCCGCCCGGGGGGTGTTTGTACAAGGGGGATACCAAAATTTCATTCTTTTTTACCTAGGACGTCCCGTTTCAGAGATATGACCTGAAAAGCGGATTTCTGGAACCAGTGAGAAATGCTTTTGAAATTGGACACAGGTTTCGTCGACTCCTTATCTTGGCGTTCTGTGATGTTCTGAAAGCTGAAAAACCTTGGTCCTGGGGTCATCTTGTTAAGGGATATTCCAGATAGTTGTCTGAATTTTTCATGGAATACTTACCTCAGACACCGATCAATATGAATCTCGCATGTCTCGACTACGTCCATGTCTGCACTTCAAAAAACTTGGCCTCGTGTGGTGTAAAAGTAACCATTAAGTCAAAATCAAGGCCAAGGCCAATCTAAGGCCACCCACCAAATAGAGGACCTTTCCGCCCGGGGGGTGTTTGTACAAGGGGGATACCAAAATTTCATTCTTTTTTACCTAGGACGTCCCGTTTCAGAGATATGACCTGAAAAGCGGATTTCTGGAACCAGTGAGAATTGCTTTTGAAATTGGACACAGTTTTCGTCGACTCCTTATCTTGGCGTTCTGTGATGTTCTGAATGCTGAAAAACCTTGGTCCTGGGGTCATCTTGTTAAGGGATATTCCAGATAGTTGTCTGAATTTTTCATGGAATACTTACCTCAGACACCGATCAATATGAATCTCGCATGTCTCGACTACGACCATGTCTGCACTTCAAAAGAAACTTGGCCTCGTGTGGTGTAAAAGTAACCATTAAGTCAAAATCAAGGCCAAGGCCAATCTAAGGCCACCCACCAAATAGAGGACCTTTCCGCCCGGGGGATGTTTGTACAAGGGGGATACCAAAATTTCATTCTTTTTTACCTAGGACGTCCCGTTTCAGAGATATGACCTGAAAAGCGGATTTCTGGAACCAGTGAGAATTGCTTTTGATTTGGACACAGTTTTCGTCGACTCAGGATATCTTGGCGATCTATGATGTTCTGAAAGCTGAAAAACCTTGGTCCTGGGGTCATCTTGTTAAGGGATATTCCAGATAGTTGTCTGAATTTTTCATGGAATACTTACCTCAGACACCGATCAATATGAATCTCGCATGTCTTGACTACGTCCATGTCTGCACTTCAAAAAACTTGGCCTCGTGTGGTGTAAAAGTAACCATTAAGTCAAAATCAAGGCCAAGGCCAATCTAAGGCCACCCACCAAATAGAGGACCTTTCCGCCCGGGGGGTGTTTGTACAAGGGGGATACCAAAATTTCATTCTTTTTTACCTAGGACGTCCCGTTTCAGAGATATGACCTGAAAAGCGGATTTCTGGAACCAGTGAGAATTGCTTTTGATTTGGACACAGTTTTCGTCGACTCAGGATATCTTGGCGATCTGTGATGTTCTGAAAGCTGAAAAACCTTGGTCCTGGGGTCATCTTGTTAAGGGATATTCCAGATAGTTGTCTGAATTTTTCATGGAATACTTACCTCAGACACCGATCAATATGAATCTCGCATGTCTCGACTACGTCCATGTCTGCACTTCAAAAAACTTGGCCTCGTGTGGTGTAAAAGTAACCATTAAGTCAAAATCAAGGCCAAGGCCAATCTAAGGCCACCCACCAAATAGAGGACCTTTCCGCCCGGGGGGTGTTTGTACAAGGGGGATACCAAAATTTCATTCTTTTTTACCTAGGACGTCCCGTTTCAGAGATATGACCTGAAAAGCGGATTTCTGGAACCAGTGAGAATTGCTTTTGATTTGGACACAGTTTTCGTCGACTCAGGATATCTTGGCGATCTGTGATGTTCTGAAAGCTGAAAAACCTTGGTCCTGGGGTCATCTTGTTAAGGGATATTCCAGATAGTTGTCTGAATTTTTCATGGAATACTTACCTCAGACACCGATCAATATGAATCTCGCATGTCTCGACTACGTCCATGTCTGCACTTCAAAAAACTTGGCCTCGTGTGGTGTAAAAGTAACCATTAAGTCAAAATCAAGGCCAAGGCCAATCTAAGGCCACCCACCAAATAGAGGACCTTTCCGCCCGGGGGGTGTTTGTACAAGGGGGATACCAAAATTTCATTCTTTTTTACCTAGGACGTCCCGTTTCAGAGATATGACCTGAAAAGCGGATTTCTGGAACCAGTGAGAAATGCTTTTGAAATTGGACACAGGTTTCGTCGACTCCTTATCTTGGCGTTCTGTGATGTTCTGAAAGCTGAAAAACCTTGGTCCTGGGGTCATCTTGTTAAGGGATATTCCAGATAGTTGTCTGAATTTTTCATGGAATACTTACCTCAGACACCGATCAATATGAATCTCGCATGTCTCGACTACGTCCATGTCTGCACTTCAAAAAACTTGGCCTCGTGTGGTGTAAAAGTAACCATTAAGTCAAAATCAAGGCCAAGGCCAATCTAAGGCCACCCACCAAATAGAGGACCTTTCCGCCCGGGGGGTGTTTGTACAAGGGGGATACCAAAATTTCATTCTTTTTTATCTAGGACGTCCCGTTTCAGAGATATGACCTGAAAAGCGGATTTCTGGAACCAGTGAGAATTGCTTTTGAAATTGGACACAGTTTTCGTCGACTCCTTATCTTGGCGTTCTGTGATGTTCTGAATGCTGAAAAACCTTGGTCCTGGGGTCATCTTGTTAAGGGATATTCCAGATAGTTGTCTGAATTTTTCATGGAATACTTACCTCAGACACCGATCAATATGAATCTCGCATGTCTCGACTACGACTATGTCTGCACTTCAAAAAACTTGGCCTCGTGTGGTGTAAAAGTAACCATTAAGTCAAAATCAAGGCCAAGGCCAATCTAAGGCCACCCACCAAATAGAGGACCTTTCCGCCCGGGGGGTGTTTGTACAAGGGGGATACCAAAATTTCATTCTTTTTTACCTAGGACGTCCCGTTTCAGAGATATGACCTGAAAAGCGGATTTCTGGAACCAGTGAGAATTGCTTTTGATTTGGACACAGTTTTCGTCGACTCAGGATATCTTGGCGATCTATGATGCTCTGAAAGCTGAAAAACCTTGGTCCTGGGGTCATCTTGTTAAGGGATATTCCAGATAGTTGTCTGAATTTTTCATGGAATACTTACCTCAGACACCGATCAATATGAATCTCGCATGTCTCGACTACGTCCATGTCTGCACTTCAAAAAACTTGGCCTCGTGTGGTGTAAAAGTAACCATTAAGTCAAAATCAAGGCCAAGGCCAATCTAAGGCCACCCACCAAATAGAGGACCTAGAGAAATATGTGTAAGAGGAATGTAGCAAGGAAACAGCTGGTTCTGAATAATGTGGTTTAATTCTCACCAACAACCAATTCACACCATCAATCCGTCAGGCAGGAGCACGTTGCTAGTTCGACCTGTCGCGGCCCGATCGTAGAAGGAAGTGTGAGAAAAAAGGGCATTCTAGCAAAGATGGCTGCGCGAGCTTACGCTAGTGATGCCTTTTTAGTAAGTAGTATTTTAGTGTTGGGATTCCAACATGCTCCGGCCCTACGAGAGGAACAAGAGAAACAATAATCAGCTAGTTTTTAGCTACATTAAGCTAGTAAACATAAAAATATCAATAAACATTATCTTCTATAGGTAAGATACAAAGTTTTGTAACAGATCGCACATGGGTATTTCCCTTCGAATTTGTGACCTCTACTGCTCTTACATGACCATCATGGCCAGGAAATATTTTAGTAACTCGGGCCATAGGCCATGACATTATGGGTAGATTATCTTCCTTTAAAATAACAATTGTGCCTATCTTAATATTAGGCAAGACATCTAACCACTTAGGTCTATTTTGTAATGTATTAAGATATTGTTTATACCACATCTTCCAGAAGGATTGTTTAATTTGATTACATAATTGCCAAAACTTGAGTCTATTTTGAGGAACAGTAGTTACGTCATTTTCAGGATACATTGTTAGTGAATTTCCTATTAAAAAGTGACCTGGTGTTAGGTAGCTAAAATCATTTACATCAGATGACATAGGAATCAGAGGTCTGGAGTTCAATATGCATTCTATCTCTATTAATACAGTGTTTATTTGTTCATAGGTTAACAATTGCTTTTGTAATACTCTTCTTAGAAAATATTTAGTACTTTTCACAGCAGACTCCCACAGACCGCCAAAGGTTGGGGAATATGCTGGTATAAAGTGAAAATTAATGCCTCTTTGGGCTGCAAATTGACATACTTGTCTTTGGTGATTTTGTGAAGAGTGTAATTGATAAAGCTCAGTTAATTGGTTCCTTGCGCCTTTGAAGGTACTAGCATTGTCAGAGTAGATTTCTTTAGGCAATCCTCGTCTAGAAATAAATCTTCTAAGGCAAGCGAGGTAAGCATCTGAAGTAAGATCTGATGTGAGTTCGAGGTGAACTGCCTTTGTAGCGAAACACACAAATATACAAATGTACCCTTTTCCTACCACGGAACGTCTCACGCGCGATAGTTTAATATCAATAGGCCCAGCGAAATCTACACCGACTTTTTCAAAAGGGCGACTCATAGCAGTCACTCTGTCAACTGGCAAGGAACCCATCAGCTGTTTGGAGGCCTTTGCCTTCTGTCTGAAACATATTATACATTTATGAATTAACTTTTTGACATACATTAGTCCATTAGTTATCCAATATTTTTGATTTAAATTACACAGTAATAATTTCGGACCTGCATGTAAAAGCTTTTCATGTTCAGATCTTATAATACAATTAGTAACATGTGATTCTTTGGGTAAAATAATCTGATGTTTATGAGCATATGGAATATTAGAGTGGTGTAGCCTGCCACCTACACGCAGGATACCTAAACTATCTATAAAAGGACATAAGCTTTGTAAAGGACCCTTTATACTTTTATTATTTTGTAAACATTTAATTTCGTCTTTAAAATATATTTCTTGTCCATTCTTAATAAGCAACATTAAAGCATTATTCAATTCAGAACTTAAGAGATATTTGTAACTTGTTTTGCCACCCTTTATGTTATTAATAAAACGCATTACATAAGCCAATGTACGTACCATTTTGTGAATGCTAGAAAATTTACGTATTTGATCGAATACATCGCTCGTAACTGAAGACACTTGGCTGGCGGAGAATGCTGACCCGGTTTTTACTTCAGGCAAATTCGCAGGTAAATCTATTTTAAAATTAAATTTATATTCACTGTCATGCAAAAATTCAGGGCCATTCCACCACAGGCTGCAGGCATGAAGCTCACTTGGCGTAACACCCCTACTGATATAGTCAGCAGGGTTATTTTCAGTGTTTACATAAAGCCACTGACAGTTAGGCATATTTTTAGCTATTGCCCTTACCCTATTTGCAACATAAGCGTTAAGTTTCATGGGTTCTGTGTGCAACCATGCAAGAACAATTTGTGAATCAGTAAATAAGTAGACATTGCCTATATTATACTTTAGTTTTAGCGTGCAATAAACCTTTGCTATAAGTATGGAGAGAAGCAGAGCAGCGTTAAGTTCTAAGCGCGGTACTGTTTTGTTTTTATTTTGAAGCGGATTTATGCGCGATTTTGAACACAACAGGTACATTTTAACTTTACCATTTTGATTTGTAATTCGCAGGTATACGCAGCATCCATATGCCGTAGTGCTGGATGCATCTGAGAATCCTATTAATTCAAGTTTACTTAATTCAGTTATATGTATATTTCTATTAATGAATATTGGCTTCATTTCAGCTAGACTGGAAGAAAAGTCATTCCACGCTTTCCTGATATCATCATCAGGGATGGAATCCCATTCAGTCTTGGAAGACCATAGCCGTTGCATTATAGCTTTTGCTTGTACGATAATGGGACTAACAAAGCCCATGGGATCAAACATTTTCCCGATATAGGAGAGGATATCTCTCTTTGTAAAATTATGATTATTGAAAGTTTCTGGACAGGACATTTTAAATTTATCGTCTTTAACTATCAATTGTAAGCCCAAAGTCTTTAAATAATAATCATCACTTTGTAGCTCTAAGTCATCAAAATGCTGTTCCGCTGAAGGAACATCAGACAATATTCTATTATCATTGGATGACCACTTATGTGTATGAAAGTTACCTAACTTCAAAAGCTGGCGAATCTGTGATTTAGCCTCTATGATAGTATCCAAGTTATTATCTGCATAAAGAATGTCATCTACATATGTACAATTTTCTATAATGAATGAAGCTAGCGGGAAATTGTCTTTATTTTTTGCCGCTAGTTCTTTAAGACAACGGGTGGCCAAATAGTTTGAACTCTTCAACCCGTATGTGACAGTGTCAAGCCTAATGCATCGGATTGGCTCATCGGGGCTATCTCTCCACAGTATATTTTGTAAAGAGGTATGCTCCGGTTTTACACGTATATTTCTAAACATTTGTTTTATGTCAGAGGTAAATGTAAAATCACCACAACGAAATAATAACAATATCTCAAACAAATCTCTTTGTACAATTGGTCCATTTAAAAGCAAATCATTAAGTGACACTTTTTTATTAGTTTTCATAGAGCCATCAAAAACTGTACGCAGCTTAGTGGTTTTACTGTCAGGCTTCAGGACTGCATGATGAGGCAAAAAATATATAGCATTTTTGTTTAATTCATACAGCTCAATATCTACATACTGACCGTGATGTAAATTTAAATATTCATGAATGAACTTTTGGTACTCAGAGAAAAGTTTGGGATCTTTATGTAATTTCTGCTCTAAGTTTAAGAATCTTTTTAATGCAAGATTAAAGGAGTCACCTAATGAATCATTGACTTCACTAATAGGTAGTTTCAATGGTAACGCGACTTCAAAACAATTATCCTTTAACTGAACTGTGTTATTAAAAATGTATTCGCAGAGCTCTTGCTCTGATGATCTTTCATCATAGATTTTTGGAACATCCTCTGTTTTCCAAAACTGTGTTAAGGTTTCATTAATATCCGACTCACATGTATTACATTTTAAACTAACCTTATTGCAGACCTTTGATAAATTAGTGTGTGGTAGGGTACCTCCTACAATATATCCAAACTGAGTGTTGACAAGATGTGGTTGCGGACTGCTGGCCCCTGTAGCAGACTGCTGGCATTCACGCAGCACCGGCAGCTCTGAAGGCAGCAGCACCTGAAAAAATATGTCCGCTCCCATTAGTAAATCAATCTCAGCTGGCACATTAAACTGATCATCGGCCAGTTTAATGCCTTTAGGCAACAAAATGTCTGAGGTATTAAATTTATGTTGAGGCAAGTTACATGTTATTTGGTCAACAACATGACATGTGGCCGCAACCTTATAGGGGTTGGTTAGAGAATGGATTTCTAGAGGTAAGCAATGCTTCAACCTCGTTTTTGAATTAGTGATACCAATTACATTGACATTACTACGAGTAGGTTCCAAATCAAGCAGCTGTAATGCCTTTTGTGTAATAAAAGTCAGCTGGGACCCACTGTCAAGCAGGGCTTTAAGATGGACTTCAGCGCCATCCCGAGCAACAAGTTTCACCTTAGCTGTGGGTAAAAGGACATCATTATTATTGTTATTGCTTGCCGCTAATGATGCAGTTGACGTTGAGCCAGTAGTTTGTGTATCGCACATATTTTTATCTGTGCTACAATGTAGCAGGGTATTGTGTGCCTCCTTGCACTTTGCACACCGGAAATGATATCTGCACTTTCCAGTGTGGGCACATAAACAAAGATTGCACAGGCCTTTTTCAATGGCAAACTTTACTCGTTGATCTACATTCAGTAATTTAAAACTGTTACAAGAATGAAGTTTATGTTTCAACTTACAGTATAAGCATGAAGGCTCCTGAGCAGCTGCGTTGGCCACTAGCCTACCAGCGGCTTGGCCTGACTCTTTAGGCAACTGGCGTAGGTGCCCGTGGGAGATCCCCGGATCAGCATTTTCAAGCGCCAGCGCCCGTTTGTCCATGTAGTCTAAGAAGGCTTCTATAGTCGGCTCTTCATCAGCGTTCCTCTCGAGTTGAAATGCACGGGAGGTGTACACATCTAATTTTCGGTACAGAATACACAAAATTATAGCATCCCAAAGTTTTACGTTAGGCTCCAAGTTACTGAGGGCGGCAAGTATTTGTTTTACATTTGACACAAATTCTCTTAAGTTAGATGCCGTTGACTTTGATAGCGGCTTAATATCTAATAACAAATTTATGTGCTCATTTATTAATCTATGCCTATTATTATATCTCTTATCTATTAATTGCAAGGCCTTTACATAACTTTCACCTGTCAAAGGTAAATTTTTAATTAAGTCATAGGGCTCGTTTTTTATGTACGAGCGTAAATAATAAAGTTTCTGAACATTATCAAGGCACTTATTGTTATCAATTAACGAGTTAAACAGGTTGATAAATGGTACAAATTCGGTAAACTTACCACTAAATATTTGGATGTCAATCGGAGGTAAGTTAACTTTAGGCACTGACTTAGGAGCTGAATGACTGTCGCTAGCAATAACACTTTTACGGCGATTGAGTTCCTCATCAATTGCCGTGATGATGAAATAATAATTGTTTTCTACTTGCTCAATGTCCTCCTTGTCCTCTGGATGGAGTGATAAGATTTTTATATTGTGAGATTCATAATTGGTAAACGTATCTATTAACCTTTGACGTTTAGTTACTAAACTTTCTTGGGAAATGCTAACTAGTGATTCGGAACAAGCAGATTGTAGCCTTGTAATCGTACCTTTTAGGTAGCCACGTGCAGCGACTAGATCTTTCAGCTCCATATTTACAATATTATGACACTACGTATAGCTTAAACTAAAATTATTATTAAAAACACTGCTTTGCCGATCACTATTAATGTTTTTCACAAAAACAGCACGTATTTTACGTATTTACGCACAACTCAGACGCACTCGACGACACAACTATGAACTGCGAGCTGCGAGGGCAAGCTGCGCGGAGAGCCGCTTGCGCTGCAACCAAAATGGCGACCGCAGACCGCTGGCTGGCCCCGCCCACTTCGACCGGTACACGCGTCGCTCGCACCGTGTCCCGTGCGGCCTGAAGCCCGATGCGTTGATGCAATGTTTAGGTATTGAGGGATGCTAGATGTAGGTCTGTATTCCGTATTACGTCTGCACTGCCGACGTGATTTTTATGCAATATGCACTAGATTATTTTGTCTTCCTTTATGTCTGCGCTGCACTGCCGCGCCGACGGGAAGACTGGATAGGCACCAAATGCCCTAAGTTTTTCTGTATGTACCTACACTACACTCCCTTCTCTTATAGTCTGCACTGCCGACTGAGAGTAGGTAGCTAGGTATGCTGAACTTATTCACTTGTTTGCTGCGTCTGCCTGCACTGCCGGCCGACGGATTGCACTTCCTCGTGACTCGTATCTCGACTGCACTGCTGACGAGGGGTAGTTACGGGTTTTATAGCGCGCGATGGAGTATTGTAACTTACGGAAAAACGTGCCCGCCTGACGATCGACGGATGATGCTGTAGAAGTGTAGTTCTTGAAGCACGAAGGACCATAGAGAAATATGTGTAAGAGGAATGTAGCAAGGAAACAGCTGGTTCTGAATAATGTGGTTTAATTCTCACCAACAACCAATTCACACCATCAATCCGTCAGGCAGGAGCACGTTGCTAGTTCGACCTGTCGCGGCCCGATCGTAGAAGGAAGTGTGAGAAAAAAGGGCATTCTAGCAAAGATGGCTGCGCGAGCTTACGCTAGTGATGCCTTTTTAGTAAGTAGTATTTTAGTGTTGGGATTCCAACAGGACCTTTCCGCCCGGGGGGTGTTTGTACAAGGGGGATACCAAAATTTCATTATTTTTTACCTAGGACGTCCCGTTTCAGAGATATGACCTGAAAAGCGGATTTCTGGAACCAGTGAGAATTGCTTTTGATTTGGACACAGTTTTCGTCGACTCAGGATATCTTGGCGATCTGTGATGTTCTGAAAGCTGAAAAACCTTGGTCCTGGGGTCATCTTGTTAAGGGATATTCCAGATAGTTGTCTGAATTTTTCATGGAATACTTACCTCAGACACCGATCAATATGAATCTCGCATGTCTCGACTACGTCCATGTCTGCACTTCAAAAAACTTGGCCTCGTGTGGTGTAAAAGTAACCATTAAGTCAAAATCAAGGCCAAGGCCAATCTAAGGTCACCCACCAAATAGAGGACCTTTCCGCCCGGGGGGTGTTTGTACAAGGGGGATACCAAAATTTCATTCTTTTTTACCTAGGACGTCCCGTTTCAGAGATATGACCTGAAAAGCGGATTTCTGGAACCAGTGAGAAATGCTTTTGAAATTGGACACAGGTTTCGTCGACTCCTTATCTTGGCGTTCTGTGATGTTCTGAAAGCTGAAAAACCTTGGTCCTGGGGTCATCTTGTTAAGGGATATTCCAGATAGTTGTCTGAATTTTTCATGGAATACTTACCTCAGACACCGATCAATATGAATCTCGCATGTCTCGACTACGTCCATGTCTGCACTTCAAAAAACTTGGCCTCGTGTGGTGTAAAAGTAACCATTAAGTCAAAATCAAGGCCAAGGCCAATCTAAGGCCACCCACCAAATAGAGGACCTTTCCGCCCGGGGGGTGTTTGTACAAGGGGGATACCAAAATTTCATTCTTTTTTATCTAGGACGTCCCGTTTCAGAGATATGACCTGAAAAGCGGATTTCTGGAACCAGTGAGAATTGCTTTTGAAATTGGACACAGTTTTCGTCGACTCCTTATCTTGGCGTTCTGTGATGTTCTGAATGCTGAAAAACCTTGGTCCTGGGGTCATCTTGTTAAGGGATATTCCAGATAGTTGTCTGAATTTTTCATGGAATACTTACCTCAGACACCGATCAATATGAATCTCGCATGTCTCGACTACGACTATGTCTGCACTTCAAAAAACTTGGCCTCGTGTGGTGTAAAAGTAACCATTAAGTCAAAATCAAGGCCAAGGCCAATCTAAGGCCACCCACCAAATAGAGGACCTTTCCGCCCGGGGGGTGTTTGTACAAGGGGGATACCAAAATTTCATTCTTTTTTACCTAGGACGTCCCGTTTCAGAGATATGACCTGAAAAGCGGATTTCTGGAACCAGTGAGAATTGCTTTTGATTTGGACACAGTTTTAGTCGACTCAGGATATCTTGGCGATCTATGATGCTCTGAAAGCTGAAAAACCTTGGTCCTGGGGTCATCTTGTTAAGGGATATTCCAGATAGTTGTCTGAATTTTTCATGGAATACTTACCTCAGACACCGATCAATATGAATCTCGCATGTCTCGACTACGTCCATGTCTGCACTTCAAAAAACTTGGCCTCGTGTGGTGTAAAAGTAACCATTAAGTCAAAATCAAGGCCAAGGCCAATCTAAGGCCACCCACCAAATAGAGGACCTTTCCGCCCGGGGGGTGTTTGTACAAGGGGGATACCAAAATTTCATTATTTTTTACCTAGGACGTCCCGTTTCAGAGATATGACCTGAAAAGCGGATTTCTGGAACCAGTGAGAATTGCTTTTGATTTGGACACAGTTTTCGTCGACTCAGGATATCTTGGCGATCTGTGATGTTCTGAAAGCTGAAAAACCTTGGTCCTGGGGTCATCTTGTTAAGGGATATTCCAGATAGTTGTCTGAATTTTTCATGGAATACTTACCTCAGACACCGATCAATATGAATCTCGCATGTCTCGACTACGTCCATGTCTGCACTTCAAAAAACTTGGCCTCGTGTGGTGTAAAAGTAACCATTAAGTCAAAATCAAGGCCAAGGCCAATCTAAGGTCACCCACCAAATAGAGGACCTTTCCGCCCGGGGGGTGTTTGTACAAGGGGGATACCAAAATTTCATTCTTTTTTACCTAGGACGTCCCGTTTCAGAGATATGACCTGAAAAGCGGATTTCTGGAACCAGTGAGAATTGCTTTTGATTTGGACACAGTTTTCGTCGACTCAGGATATCTTGGCGATCTGTGATGTTCTGAAAGCTGAAAAACCTTGGTCCTGGGGTCATCTTGTTAAGGGATATTCCAGATAGTTGTCTGAATTTTTCATGGAATACTTACCTCAGACACCGATCAATATGAATCTCGCATGTCTCGACTACGTCCATGTCTGCACTTCAAAAAACTTGGCCTCGTGTGGTGTAAAAGTAACCATTAAGTCAAAATCAAGGCCAAGGCCAATCTAAGGCCACCCACCAAATAGAGGACCTTTCCGCCCGGGGGGTGTTTGTACAAGGGGGATACCAAAATTTCATTCTTTTTTACCTAGGACGTCCCGTTTCAGAGATATGACCTGAAAAGCGGATTTCTGGAACCAGTGAGAATTGCTTTTGATTTGGACACAGTTTTCGTCGACTCAGGATATCTTGGCGATCTGTGATGTTCTGAAAGCTGAAAAACCTTGGTCCTGGGGTCATCTTGTTAAGGGATATTCCAGATAGTTGTCTGAATTTTTCATGGAATACTTACCTCAGACACCGATCAATATGAATCTCGCATGTCTCGACTACGTCCATGTCTGCACTTCAAAAAACTTGGCCTCGTGTGGTGTAAAAGTAACCATTAAGTCAAAATCAAGGCCAAGGCCAATCTAAGGCCACCCACCAAATAGAGGACCTTTCCGCCCGGGGGGTGTTTGTACAAGGGGGATACCAAAATTTCATTCTTTTTTACCTAGGACGTCCCGTTTCAGAGATATGACCTGAAAAGCGGATTTCTGGAACCATTGAGAATTGCTTTTGAAATTGGACACAGTTTTCGTCGACTCCTTATCTTGGCGATCTGTGACGTTCTGAATGCTGAAAAACCTTAGTCCTGGGGTCATCTTGTTAAAGTATATTGCAGATAGTTGTCTGAATTTTTCATGGAATACTTACCTCAGACACCGATCAATATGAATCTCGCATGTCTCGACTACGACCATGTCTGCACTTCAAAAAACTTGGCCTCGTGTGGTGTAAAAGTAACCATTAAGTCAAAATCAAGGCCAAGGCCAATCTAAGGCCACCCACCAAATAGAGGACCTTTCCGCCCGGGGGGTGTTTGTACAAGGGGGATACCAAAATTTCATTCTTTTTTACCTAGGACGTCCCGTTTCAGAGATATGACCTGAAAAGCGGATTTCTGGAACCAGTGAGAATTACTTTTGAAATTGGACACAGTGGACTTCGCAAGAAACTTGACCTTGTGTAGTGTAAAAATAACCTTGACCTCGTGTAGTGTAAAAATAACCAGTTAGTCAAAATGAAGGCCAAAGCCAATCAAAGGCCACACTCAAAAGAGGGCACATTTCTCCCCGGAGGGTGTGTCTACAAGGGGGAATACCAAACTTTCATTCTTTTTTACCTAGGACCTCCCGTTTCAGAGATATGACCTGAAAAGCAGATTTCAGAATTGCTTTTAAATTTGGACACGGCTTTCGTAGACTTAATATTAAAGCAACCTGTGATGTTGTGATTGCTGATAAACCTGCTTCCTGGCTCATCTTATTTAGGGATATTTCAGATAGTTTGCCGACTTTTTTTTATAAAATACTTATAAATGGGACAACCTCAGACATACCAATGAACATGGATCTCACATGACTCGACGAAAAAATATTCTGGGTCGAAAAGAAACTAGGCCTTGTGTAGTAAAATGTCACAATTTAGTTAAAATCAAGGCCAAGGCCACCCACAAAATAGAGTACCGTAAAACGGGGTGGATAGAAGCTCAAGGGTGAATAGAAACAAAACTTTGAGGAGGATTTTTACGCTAGTTTAATATTGTTTGATACTAACAAGGTGTCGAAACTATTTATCTCAATTATTTAAAAGCATTACAGTCTCCGAAGGAAACAAACAACTTTTAATTTACGTAAATATTCTACTCATTTTTTTTTATCTATTCACCCTTGATTTTATATCCACCCCGTTTTACCCGGTACCTACCTACCTTTCTACTAATAAACTAATGAAAACGATATATTGATTTCAAAGGCGGAACTACATTTGCCGGGGTAGCTAGTTATTAATAAAACAAATGAATATAAAATAACAAATTTTATTAACATCGGTTTTACAAAAATAAATCTTAACATTTTACGCGTAGGGTACTTGGTTCAGAAGCATATTATATAAAAATTAGAAGAGTCCTTCTATTTCTCCTGTTTTAGTGTTAAGGTCGAGGTCGTAGATGCTGGGTCTGGTGGGGAGACCGGGCATCTTGGATATCTCACCCACCATCGGGACCACGAACCCAGCTCCGACGGACGCGAAGATTCCATTGATTTTGAGAGTGAAGCCTGTTGGAGCACCCTTAGCTGAAGGGTCGCCGGTCAGCGAGTTGGAAGTCTTGGCCATGCAGATTGGAAACTTGTCGTAACCCTGCGGAATAATATTAGAATCATTAGGACGGATTTTGAAAAAAGAATTGTCACGCAATAAAAACAAATTTGAGATCATTGAAATCACGAATTTTATTTTTCTTTTTGTTTTTAGCATGTATGTCGGAAAATGATTTTCAGGAAAAATTGAGCAGTGTTTTAATTAGTGAAGTCTTTAGTTTTCAAATTGAAATTACAGATCATTACCTAAATTAACTCACTAATACGTACGTACGAAGTTCCATAAACCAACTCTGAATAAAAAAAGAACAAGTAAGTATTAAAATTTTTAGGAACGGCATTTTTTTAATATTGCAAGATTGGTATAAGGTAGTAAAAGTTGCTCGTATTCATGATTCACCTTTTTGTATGAATAGATACATACACCTTAGGTAATTTAATTTACAATATGTATTATAAGATTCTGTTCGAGATATTTTTGCTTCAATAACCAAAATGTAAATAAACATTTCGCGCTGATTTATTTTTAGCCTGTGGGAATTTTTTACGTATCTACATCTGTTGAAAACATGTTTAAAGAGATCTGTATATCATCAACAAAATGTTCTTCCAGGTTTTTCCCACTTGAAAATAAATGACTTTAATGAGAGCAACTAGATGGAGAACAAGCAGCAATTTAGTATCCAATCATAAGATTCAGCTATAATAGACACATTTGATGAATGAAGCGGTAAAAACGTTGGATATCACGAGACGCTCGGCTGATGTGAAACATTGAAATTGATGGGTTTTTTTTAATCTATTCTACACTAATATTAACATAACATCACGCCTGTTACCTCCGAAGGGTTAGGCTGAGGTGTACCATTAGTACACCGACATTTCGTCAGTTAAGTGTGAGTTCCATGTAATAGGGGGTAAGATCAGAGGCGGATTATAATTATCCTTAAGGCAAACTAGGCACGTGCCTAGGGGCGCGTACTTCAAAGGGGCGCGCGAGCTCAGAATTTTTTAAAATAAACTAATTCTCACTCTTAGGAGTGTAAGTACAAATGTCCTGGCCTACTAACGTTTTGATGATACAATGTTTATAGTATTACGATGGCTATTTATGACATGTACAGGGGCACCGATAAAGTGATTGCCTAGGGCGGTCTGGACATTTAATCCGTCAATGGGTAAGATAATTGTCATCAATCGGGCACAATTCCAGAAGGAAACACTCAATAACGCTCTGCCCGACCCGGGGATCGAACCCGGGACCTCATACTCAGCAGTAGCACTTGCGATGACTAGACCAACGGGGCAGTCGAGTAGGTATACTAATATTATAAAGAGTAGGGTTTTGTTCGCTTGTTTGTTTGTAGGGATTCAACCCAAAAAATGCTGAAACGATTTTAAAAAATCTTTCATCATTAGAAATCTATATTATTACTGAGTAACATTGGCTATAATATTTTATTTTGAATGGGGGTCGAGGTAATGTCAAAGTTTCAAGGGATAAGTTCGAAATACACGCAGACGAAGCCGCGAGCGAAGTGCTAGTCTAGGTACACTAATATTATAAAGAGGAAAAAATCGTGTATGTTTGTAATGAATAAACTCAAAAACTACTGTGCCGATTCCAAAAATTCTTTCACCATTGGAAAGCCAATTCTGAGTAACATAGGCTACTTTTTATCCCTGAATTCCCACGGGAACGGGAAATACGCGGGTGAAACCGCGTGACCTCTGCTAGTAATTTATAATTTAAGAATATCAATAAATAAAAAAGTATCTAAAAGTAAACACATCACACACACAAAGCGGCAGGGGAGTTCATTTTTGTAGGTAAATTGTAAGTTTTACACATCATTTTTGACCAACTTCAAGAGAAGGAGTAGTTTTCATTTCGTCTATACCTATGTTTTTTGTACGTTTGTTACGCGATTTATGATGACTTGATTTTAATAAATAATAAATTTATATCCACAACTTTCACACAACGCTGTCTAGTCCCAAGTTAAGCAGAGCTTGTGTTATGGTTGCTAAACAGCTGATAAACATACCTTATGTATTTAGAAGTAAGGTAAAAGCACCTATTACGGAGGTATTTCGCATCATTTGAAAGTAAGAAACAAAAATAAGCATTTGTAGGTATTTCTAAAGGTGGAAAAAAATTCTATCGTTAAAAGTGGAATTTATATTTTGTATTGCTGTTGAGACTATGTTTCTGTTGATGATATTTCTTATTTTAAAGAAATATTTAAATAGTCTGGTAGATTTTCCCTAATCCGGAGGTACAATTTTGGTCTGATCCTATTACTGCGGTAGACGGCTCCTAATACGGAGGGTCAGAAATTATATTCATTAAAGTTCCGTACAAATAATATTTATTAAATAATATTAATGTGTTAGTAACGTAATTCGTAAGTTTTTCATTTATTGACCATTGATTTTATTACATTGCGTAATCAAATTAATGGTGAATGAATTATTTTTAGAATTACTTTAAACACATTTATATTATTTAATAAATATTATTTGTACGAAACTTCAATAAAATTTAAAAAAACACTTTACGTTGTGAAAAACAAAACATAAAATTAAAAAAAATGAGCGAACGAAGTCGGTCTGTATAGAAAAATCTTTCTGTACAGTTCGAAATCGCTTCGCTCATTTTTTCTGTATTGTATTATTAAATTAATTCACATGAGAACCCCCTATGAGAGAATCCTAGGATTCTCTCATGTTAAAATAAAATCATTTTTATTCCCAAATTTCAACGGATTCCGAAGGAATTTAGGAATAAATAAGGAGGTTTGTTCACTGGTTTTATAGAATTAAAAATACAATTATTAAGGAATCAACTAGTTATATTATTGAATAATCCACAAAAAAAGATACAAAACTTTTACGGAACCCTAAAAATTTGTAATTTTATGTTGTATGAATAGAGCCGTAATAGGAGATCTTAGAACCCTACACGGAGTTACCTGGAAAGAATTACCGCCGTAATAGGAAAACTACTCATGTCTTCGATAATCCTAATTCTGACCCATAAATATTTCGATAAACAAAAGAGTAAAAATGCCTAATCAAACATTAACAGTTTTTTTGCTCAGATTTGTAAAACTCAAGTCAAAATTTATACAAAATAAATGTTTTGTGATAAATTAAAATACACCTTCCCATTTTTGCCTCTTCTAAGAAACTAACATTTTGTACCCAACAGTTTTCATATTTAACTAGATTTCTAATTAAGAACACATACCACAGAATATGGTTTCTAAGTTATGTGATTAATAATTATTTCAACTAAACTTGAAACTAATTCAATAAGTTAATCAATTGAAAGTTATAAACGATTAAACATGTCCAGTACTTTTCCTATTTCGGAGTCATACCACCGTATTAGGATTAATCTACAAAATTTGTATCGTATTACGGCGGTATTTTATTTTTTATTTTTTTGATAAAAAATGACTTACAAATATAAATAAAGCTATTTAAATAGTGAGTGTAATAATAAGAAAATGCTATAAATAACAAATGAACAAACTCGAACGGCATCTTAATACGAAAAACTTAGTTTCTAAATATTTGTGTACTAACTTTTGTTGTTCCGCGTTTGTATGGAAACACCTCTCACGTCGATGACGTTACACAGACTGATTGATCTTTTTGTGTTGTCCATGTGCTATACTTGCAAACGTCAGCTAATGCATAAAGTAATAGATTTAGAATAAATAGTTTTGGTTTTGTTGTACCTACACTGAATAAAACGGGAATAAAACGCGAAAATAGAAATACCACCGTAATAGGAAGCGATTTTGACTACCGCCGTATTAGGAGCGTTTACCTTATACACCCCTATTTTTAAATTAGTACAAAATAAAATGGGCTGTATCCGTACCTGTTACTGATCATATTTGCGTAATCAAAAGTAAAAAAAACGAAGTTCAAATTGTAGGGTCTTTACACCTTTTAATGATAGTAGTTCGATTAATACGCAAGAGTACGTAATAAAAGAATTTAATTGTATGATAATGAGTGCACGCGATTTGAATGATAATTGTGTACTAAAGTTTAGACCGCACGTAGCATATAAAGTGCTGACACAATGATGTCAAATTTGTGCGTGCTTGGCACTGTACATGCTCCGGGGCCCGAGAAGATGTGAATGAGATGAAGGATTTACAAGATGATAATTAACAGTTTTGCTTACAAACTTAAATAAACTAAGTTTAAGGTATTTCATTGAATTGAGTCCGAACGGATGGGGAAGACCCTCTGCTGGTGGTGGCGATGGTAGGGCGACCCGCAGCGGTGGCAACGGGAGCAATATAGCTCACGCTCGCCTCTGCCTGCTCTGTTGTAGCCTCTGCTTGCTCAGCCGCCGGAGGTGCGGGCGTTGGACGCGGCTGGCGCGCTCGCACGCGTTGCCATGCGTACAAAACGATGCAAACCACGACGAACCCAACTAAGATGTAGATGGCGACATAATGGTGAACGTCATGGAATGTCACTAGATCTGCCAGTCCCTGATTGGACTTCATTTCTTTGAGTGCTTTCTCAATCGCCTTTATGTCTTCCCGTTGTTCGGTGATATCGTCTGTCTCATTTAGTGGAACAATGAGAGGTATAGACAGATTAATTATGTGATTTATTGGTGGAATTTCTATATTCATTACATCGATCTTCGTTTTGATTGTGTTTGATAACGATCTGTGAGCATAAATCGTAAACATTCTGTCTTTGATGACGCAACTGTCCCCCAGTGTAATGACACCTGTTTCGCTGAGTTGCACGATCGTAATATTGTCATCGCATATGACTCGCACACTGCATTGTCCGCAACAAATGTAAAGATATGAATTAATTAAATTCAAGTCAGTCCAGGAATTACGACATTCTCTTGTTTCAATTTGACATTGATTAGATGCTTGATGTTTCAGACATAGGTTGTTGTCTGACGTCATTTGATAGACGGGCCTTTTTAGTGGGCAAATGTATTCGTCGGTGTCGTAAGGAACGCATTTTTGTAAGTCGCTTGTAGATACCGGAATGTACGAGTCTTTATGTGTATTGATAGCCAGGTATTTTGCTACAGGCACTATATTGACCATGCTGTCATTGGCTTGTTGTGGAATCGGTATGAGGTTGTAAAGCTCATAGTCTTCCCTGCTCACAAGGGGTATTCTTACTTCGAAAATCAGGAACTTTCTGGTAGCTCTTGCTTTCACTTTCAATAGGTGATATATCTTCGCTAAGTCAGTCTGAATATTATTAATCGGTAAGGCTAAGTCCTTTGATATTTGTCCGGTTATAACATTCAGTTCGCTTTTCAACTGTGCCGGTGTTAGCAAGTGAAAGTTGAACTTCTCATAGAAAATGTTGGCCACTGTATCAACTAGCGTCTCCTGGATTTCTTTTAGATTGGTCATGATGTTATTGGCTATGAACGTTGATAATGTGAATTCCGCTTTGTTGTCAGTGTGTTGGATTTCTTCTTTCAGTTTGCTTATGCCCATGTTGCAATTGGTAATGTGTTGGTTGATTATTTTGTGCTGCTTGTCCAGGGTATTTTCAATTCTTTTGATGACATTTAGCTCAGCCTCCACAACTGACGTTTGGTTTCTCCACTGATTGCTAAGTTGTTTTTGATTGCTTCTGATTAAGGCAATGTCTTTCTGATATTGTTCGGCGAAAGTTTCGTCCAAAACTCCAAACAAACTATGTGCGACGTAGCCAATGCCGTCGATAAGCCCGCGACGTCGGCGAACTTGACCTTGCTGACCAAGTAAAACGTTGTTGTAGTGTTCAAGTTCGTTGTACCCATGAAGCAGTTGTAATCGGACTACGTTGCATTGTGGTATTTGATCCTTTGAACATATGTTGTCCAGATGATTGATAAACTTGTCCAGAAGGTTAATTCCTTGCCAATACGGAGCCATGTCGCAATAAACGATGAGTTTCCATTCTTCACGTTCCAATTTCATGTTTGCGAGTTTATCAAAAAATATGTTTGTATTATCTGCAACTTTAGAAATTTTGTGTTCGCACGTTCCTGAGCAAATAAACATCAGAAGTACGAGTGTTGTAATTATAAAGTTGCACAATTTTGATGAAGTTGGCTTGGAATATTTCTTATTTGTTTGACCTTCTTGGTTTTCGTTTTCTGTATCGTGGCTTTTGTTATTCTCGTTGATCGGCAAAACGGATAATTTCGTAATTGGTCTCTTGAGTGTACCATTTTTCGTCCGTAGGGTCACTACTCTGACGTATCCGTCTTTCCCTGGATGAAGTTCAATAACTCTGCCCGTAGGCCATTTTCCCGGGGGAAAATTAATGTCGTAAATGATGACGATGTCATTGATCTTCAAATTCTGATAAGGTTTGCGCCACTTGCTGCGAGCTGATAGTTGGCACAGGTACTCAGCTCGCCATCTCTTCCACAGGTCATCAAATATTTTTTGTGTGAGTTGCCATCTTGTCCTTAAGTCTCTCTCTGTCTCAATGATAGTTAGTGTCGGACCACTTGCCAAAAAGTGAGATGGCGTGAGACAGTCTAAATCTTCAGGATCTTCGCTGAGTGCGCATAATGGACGGCTATTCAAACATGCTTCTATTTGAGCGAGCAACGTCGAATATTCTTCAAACGTCAACTTCTGCTCTCCTATGACTCGTTTGAGATGGTACTTCAAACTCTTGACGGCGGCTTCCCAGAGGCCTCCGGCACTAGGCCAGGAAGGGGCATTAAAATGCCAGTTAATCTCCATACTGGTAATAGCCTCGAAAAAACTGTCATCCAAAGTGTTTTGAATGTTGACGAACTCTTCGTTGAGAATTCTGCTCGCTCCAACAAAATTAGTGCCATTGTCACTATAGACATGGCCTGGGGTGCCTCTCCGAGCTGCCATTCTCCGCAAAGCCGCTAGGAACGATGAGGAAGTCAGGTCTGATACTAGCTCGATGTGTACAGCCTTGGTGGCCATACAAACGAACACAGCGATGTACCCTTTCGTTGTCTTGATACCTCGGCCCTTGCTTGCTTTTACGTCGACAAACCCAGTAAAATCAACCCCTGTATGGTAAAATGGTCGTGTAGGATTGCTGCGTGCTAAAGGAAGATCGCCCATGAGTTGTTCGTGTTTGATAGGATCGTGTTTTCGGCACTTGACGCAATTTCGAAGACGTTTCTTGATAGCTCTGTTTCCTCCCAGAATCCAATATTGCTGACGCAGCCATGCTTGAGTAACTCTCGCTCCCCCATGGAGTGTCATCTGATGTCCTTGTTCGATCAATAAGTCACTGAGATGGGTGTTGTTGGGAATTATGAGAGGATGTTTCATGTTCTGGCTCATCTTCGCGTTCTTCAGTCTGCCACCAACTCTCAGTAGTCCGCCTTGATCCAAAAACGGGTTCAGTTTTAGTAGTTTGCTCTTTGCGTCTATTTGTTTCTGATCTCGGAGACTAAATACCTCTTCCTTAAATACCGTCAGCTGTACTCGTTTAATTAATAGGTGTTTAGCGATTTTAATTTCGCTGACAGTCAAATACTTCGGTTTGTGTTGATTGCGAGATATGACGCGCATAGTCCAAGCAAGAATGCGCGATGCTCGGTCGAAATTGCTGAATTTGTTCAATAATTTTAAAACAATGTCTTCATTTTGTTGAACTACATTACTTTTTATTGACTTTCTGATTTCTTCATAAGTGACGTAAGTTGGTTGGTCTTGATTGTTGTTTACTTTGAATGTTGTAAGCCAGGTTGGTCCATGCCACCAAAGAGGATGTTGATGCAGTTGATTCGCTGATAACCCTCGGCTCGCGCAATCAGCTGGATTTTCAGCCGATTTCACATATCGCCAGCATTTTGTTGGTAGTATCTCCGTTATTAGTGCTACTCTGTTAGCCACGAATGGTTTCCAGCGATTCGGGTCACCATGGAGCCAACCTAGTACTGCGGTCGAATCGGACCAACCGTATATTCGTATGTTATGGTTTGATAGACAGTTCTGGACTAATTTCATCAGTTTTGACAACAAGTGCGCAGCGCAAAGCTCCAATCTAGGCAGAGATACTGATTTGTTGACAGGCACGAGCTTTGATTTTCCTGCTACTAAGGTCACAGGGGATTGACACTCCGCCTCTTCCTGATTGATAATTCTGCCATAAATTACGCATGCATAGGCCTTTACTGATGAGTCACAAAACCCATGCAACTCTATGTTTGCATTTTGCGGCGTTTGAAGCCATCTTGGTACGTTAATATGTTTGATTTGTGGTAACTCCTGTTTTATTTTGAGCCATTCTTCATTGATGTTTGTGGGTACTGCGTCATCCCATTGAAGATTCAAAGTCCAAACTTTTTGGAACAATAGTTTCTGTTTGGTAGATACTGGTGACAGCCAGCCGAGTGGATCAAATATCTTTGAAATGTCTGATAATAATGATCTTTTAGTGGATGGTGTCAATGATGATGTGTCTATCTTCATCTGGAACTTGAATTGATCGTCCTGGGGGTGCCAGCGCAGTCCCAAAGTTTTGGTTGATTCCTGATGCCTGAATTCGAATGCTTGTGCTTCGTCTGATATTGATTCTTGTATGTCAATGTTATTTGATGACCATTTTCGCAAATTAAATCCACCAGATTTCAGTAAGTTAATTAGGTCAGCCTTGAGTTGTTTGGCTTCCTCAATACTGTGGTGTCCTGCTAGATGATCATCCATGTAAAAGCACTGTTCAAGTACCGCTGATGCTGTAGGGTATCTGGACCGTTCGTCTTCTGCTAACCGTTTCAACGTTATCATGGCCAGGAATGGAGCTGCTTTGGTGCCATAGGTGACTGTAGTCAACTCATATTCTGTAAGCAATTGGGTTGGTGAGTCACGCCAGACGATTTTCTGATACCGTAGGTCCTTTTCATTACACAAGATCTGTCGGAACATTTTCTCGATGTCTGCTGTGATCCCATATTCATACTGTCTCCATCTCAGAATCAATGTAAACAAATCCTGTTGTAGATTCGGACCGCTGTACATTAAATCATTAAGACTGTAGCCTGTCGAAGTTTTTGCTGATGCGTTAAATACAACTCGCAACGATGTTGTTGTCGAGTCCGGGCGTAAAACGCAATGGTGAGGTAAAATGCAATCCGGCAGAATTTTCTGTGTGCACTTGCGCATGTGACCCAGTTTGATGTATTCGTTTATGAATGTTTTGTAATCTTCGGTAATATTTTTATTTCTTGAAAATTTTCTTTCTAATTGATAAAACTGTGCTACGGCTCTTTGTTTTGATTCTCCCAATTTTTCGTTGATATCTGGCTTCAGTGGCAGTCTAACCACATATCTACCATCATCTCGTCGTACAGTTTCCGACTGATATTGTTGAAGGCATTGATGGTCTTCAGAGGACATATTAGTATCGGGATCGGTGACATCTTCAATGCTCCAAAACCGTTGTATGTCTTCTATATTGTTCATGATAACGTTGCATTGATAGGACTTGACATTGCCGCTTAAAATCCAGCCAAGCTGAGTCTGTTGTACTATTGGTAGAGATGAGTTTTCCTTGATTATACCAGGCATGATGATTTCTGAGTAAACTTCTGCTCCAAGCAATAAATCGATTGGACGACAAATGTTGAAATCTGGATCAGCTAGTTGAATGTTCTGAAGATATTTCCACGATGGTTTTGAGAAACTATGGTTTGGCAAGTTGTTAATTAATTTCTTCATAACAACAACTTCTGTTTGGAATGTGTAATTGGAGTGTAATGAGGACGCCACGAGACTGAGAACTCCCTTACAATTGGTTTGATTGGCACTGACTCCAATTATGACGCCTTTGCATGCTCGACGAGGCAGTTTCAGGATTTGAGCTGCATTGTCAGTGATGAGGGAGGCTTGAGAGCCTTGATCTATGAGTGCCCTCATTGTGTGATATTCCCCATTAGTCCCTTGTATACGGACAAGTGCTGTCGCTAGCAGAATTTCTACAACAGATTCCTTGGAAACATGTGTCACATGACTTGGTATTTGGTTTTCACATGACGTAGACGGCGACATATCCATGTTGGTGGACACTTCGTTTGTCTGTAGGGCATCGTGTAGTACGGTGTTATGAGTTCCTTTACACACCCTGCATCTTGATTCAGAACGGCATGTTTTATTTTTGTGATCAACCAGGCAATTTTTACACAAATTGAACCTTTGTACTGTGTTTCTCTTTTCTGCTGACTCCGATTCTAAAAATGGCTTGCAGTAGAAAAGTCCGTGGCTGTCGTCTTTGCATAGTGGGCAATATTGTGTCCTCGTTGCACAACTTTTTACAGCTGAACTACGTAAAAATGGCTTATTAGAATCGTTTTTATTGTTATAATCATTCGATTTTGATTGATTCTTTTTGTTGAATTGATGATCAGAATCTTTGCTTCTACTCGGAGATGACGACGATGATGATTTGGATGAATGATGCTTTCGCCGTATTGACTCGAGAGCAGTATACTTGTTCTCTAAAAATTTAAGAAAGTCTGCTAGAACAGGCAAGGCTTTGGGGTTTTCTAACGACTGAGTGTATTCACTGAGTGTCTGAGTATCCAGCTTCAGTGTAAGTAAATGCACAACCGTTGGTCCCATGGCGGCTACATCTATACCAAGATTTCTCAAGGCGTTCATGCATTCATTGATAGTGTCGAACATGTTCTTGATCTGTGTGTCGACTTGGTTTTGCATTGTAGGTATTGACAGCAGTATGTTCATGTGAGAGGTGAAAATTAGCCTGTCATTGTTATACCTGTGATTCAATATGTCCCAGCAGATTTGGTAATTTTCAGAACTGATATTGAGGTGTTGGATGATCCTTTCTGCTTCGCCTTTCAGTTTACTTTTTAATAACTGCATCTTCTGGGCGCTTGGGATGGATTTGTTGCTATGGACCGCCTCTTGGAATAAATCCTTGAATGATATCCATTTGTGATAGTTCCCTGAGAAGGTAGGAATATCTATTTTCGGTGTAAAACTTTCCCGAAATGAAACGGAATACATCTTGCCATTGACTAACTTTTTGAGGTCAACGTACAGTTGTTCGTATTTGCTATATTCCTGTTCATACTCCTCATCTTCCGAGTACATCTCACTATCAATTTCCCAGTGTTGGGAATCGATGGTTGACCATTTGGCTTGAATGGTTCTGAGCACATCTTCGAATTCCCATTTTTCGGAGAGGCTCTCTATATCCACGCTTCTGATTGCCCGTGATAAAGCCTTGAAGTTACTCTTCTGCTTGCGGAGCATTTCTTCTAATTTACTGGCATTACCTCGAGAGACAATCTTCTTGAACAGTGATGTGGATGGGGTCCCAATCGGCTTGATATTTGGTTGATCTGGATCAACTGACAACATGTCCGTTTGCTGTCGCTCATCCGCAGCTTCTTGATTGCGAGTATCAGATACACAAATTGATGAAGCATTAGGCGACTTATCCCCCTTCTCCAAACTAGTAGGCGGTTTGTAATTTTGAATGATGTCCCGAGCTTCATTGTAGAAAATTCTTGCTTTATCGTACATGTTCTCCGAAAAGTAGGTATAACCGCGATTTTCAAATTCACATAATTTAGCATGATTTTCTTGAAACTCCCGCCAGTATGAGTCTAAGAGTTGCAAACGTTTTTTGATGTTAGCCGGAGTTTTGCGATCCGCAGAGTCCTTCTTGAAATTCCGCAGTTGCTGCTCCATGGCTTGAATGATCTGATCTTGATTGGCCAAAATGTTTTCCATGTTGGCGCTCATGATTGTTGATGTATGATAGATTTGCTTACGCTTTCAGCAATTTGTGGTGTTGATATCTCTCCGCAGTTCGCACGTACGGAAAGCAGGTTGTTGCACACAGTTTGCTTAGATTGAGTAAGCAGTCGTTGAGTTGTAGCAGACGGATGTTACTCTGTCCACGGGTCGTAGTCGCAGGAGCTGTACTTCGTGACAGTTTATTCACACTGTTATGAACGCGAAATAGTCCCGCTTATACGGATGCTCGAAGGACCAAAAAGATGTAGGGTCTTTACACCTTTTAATGATAGTAGTTCGATTAATACGCAAGAGTACGTAATAAAAGAATTTAATTGTATGATAATGAGTGCACGCGATTTGAATGATAATTGTGTACTAAAGTTTAGACCGCACGTAGCATATAAAGTGCTGACACAATGATGTCAAATTTGTGCGTGCTTGGCACTGTACACAAATTTTAAATATGCCACTATTTAGTTAAACTTAGTTAACGATAACAGCTGTTGGAGGCGGGGCATGCTTGAGCGAGATCACGCGAACGTGGGCAACAGATGACGATTAATGAATACTACTATGTCATGAATAGCCTGTACAATATTTCCATAAATTGGGTGACTTTTTGGGATATAAACAAACGTTAATAACTTTGCTGTTTATGAATATTATTCATCGATACTTTACAAATATAATGTGATGACTGTCTAAAATAAGCCCTTTAAGTATTTGTACGAATTAAAAAGTAGTGGTGTAAAAGTACGTTTAGCAGTTGTTCAGTTCTCATATCACAAGTTCTGGTTATTTTGGGACTGAATGGCGTTATGTGAAAGTTGTGGAATATTTATTTATTTTGTCTGTACATATTAGTGGTTTCGCGGGCACTGACCCAGTCATGACTATATTCGTTAATACACAACCTGAAACCAATACGTTTAATCCCATCCCAAAGAACAGTGAACAATGTAGTGTTGTTACAAAACAACCAATCCTTTCATTCTGAATGATGCAATGCAGTTCGTAGTAATAAATCACTAACTTGATTCACATATGATTCTTAATTAGATAACTAATCTAATTATCTTTTTCGTTTTCCTCATTTCGGTGAAATATACAGGATGGTAGAAACATCGACACACACCAATGAGGTACCAATGAGGGTTTTCGATATTTTTTCTGCCACCAGACGGCGCTTCTTATGCGTCAGGTCCAAACAGCTGCCAGATAGAACAGATTCTAACCGAAACTAATTTTTTTAGAGAAATCCTACGTATTTGGAAGTGTTATTGATTTTATTATGGATTACGGTCAGAGAAAGGTTTCCGAACTGAAGATTGAGCTCAAAAACAGAAGCCCGAAAGCAAAGAGATTTAAAATACTATAGAGCGGGCATGTCAAGGAAATGTCATAGAAAAACTTTGATCCCATGTCTCAGTAACGCCATCTAGAATAATATATGAACATTGGAGCGGCAGCGGAGCGTACTACAAAAAACTCATAGACTTGTATCCAGCAGGACACACTTTTTCGGACGAAAATTTTGTTCGTGAAGTCCGGTCTATAGGTGTTGAATGTCTTTGCCCGAAAGTCACTGTTGTCTATGTCACTTATGTTTTATTTGCACACCTAGGTACTGCACAACGCTGTGGCATTTTAGAAAAGAATATTCCTTTTGTAACGTTTTTATGAACAAATAAACCAAAAAAATGTCGAAAATACAAATTGTGTATGCATTTTGACAGGTGGTTGGACCTGACGCCACAGTGCTGCCATCTCACGTAGAACAATTTCAGAAAACCCCCATTGATAGGTACCTTGGTTGGTAGTTCTGCCTACTCTCCAGAGACAAATTTTTTCGCCGGTTATTTTCATAGTTTTGTTTGTTATTTTTACACTTTATACTATTACTCGTAAAAGTTATAAGAAAAAATACCATTACTATCTAACTTGCAATAAGATTATATCTCTAGAAAGTAGGTAAATAAGTCACGTCAATGTGTACCTAATCACGATTAATGACAAATCCGTACACTGACTGTACGTACACCACTCATAACTGTGCGGTTCTTTTCTCAAAAGACCATCTCAGACACAAGTATCTACATAATCCTAACATAACCAAGATAATGTCTAGACTTTGAAAGAGACTGTGAACTCTGAATTTTTTCAGTGTTTCTCAGAGTTTTTCGATAGTGAAACACTGACCTCACCTCTGTGCATGGTTTATATATTTCCATAACATACTATTACGCCTGTCTATTTTAAAAGGGGCCCGGCAGAGAACTACAGCTTTTAAAAAAAACACTAACAGGTGTACTGTAACTCTTGTTTCGGAAGTCGATGGCCAATACGAATAAAACAAAACCAACAAAGCCACAGACTTCCGAAATAAGAGTTATTTTACACCTGTTAGTGATTTTTTAAGAAGTCGGTTGTTTTTTTGTAAAAAAAAAACATACCGTCAAATTGAGAACCTCCTCCTTTTTTGAAGTCGGTTAATAAATTAGGAATAGTCGAAAAAAATTGAAATATCTTACTAATATTATACCTACCTATAAATGTGAAAGTTTGTATGAACGTTTGTTACTCTCTCACGTAAAAGGTATTGAATGGATTTTAATAAAACTTTGCTTTAATATAGCTTAGAATAACACATAGGCTATAATTTATAAAAAAATATACGACCTTGGGCAAGAAAATAAAGTACTCGAAGTACCTACTAATCCTGCGCAGACGAAGTCTCGGGAACCGGCTAGTAATACATACATCTATAAAGCAGAAAACTTTAGGATCATGTACTGAGTTGAGATGGTAAACGGATATACGTCAAATTTACCTCCATCCTGTATCCGGATTCCGGAATGAGGAAAACGGAAAAAAATAATCAATCGAAGGAATTCCCTAGTAGGGGGCCAGAGCTGAGAAATGGGTCGCCCCCCTATAAAATAACACATGATACACAACTACCGATAAGTGGGCGTAGGTACCTACAGCACGTCATGTAATCATCGGAAAATACAACTAGAATTGTAACTAGGTATGATATGAACTACTGTGACTGTGTACTATGATAAAACTATTCTACAGGCGCCAGCACATCAAGCAACCCCAAACTGTATTTTTTTCCCAATTGAACATGAACCTTATTCTATTTGTAATAAAGTTGAAGAACTATCAAAGGAATTTCGCATATTGGGGTAACTTAATGTGCTGGCCTCTGTACTATGGAGCAAGTTATAGATAGCCTAGTGGCGTGTCAAAGGCTCCAAGTATTAAACCAAGGTACACATCTCTGACCTTCTGGATTCATGTAAGTATTGTGTAACTATCACTTGCTTCAAAAATAAAAATACATACATGTTATAGATAAATTACACCCAGACACAGAACAAATGATCGTGCTCATCACACAAACATTTGTCCTGGGTGGGAATCGAACCCACGACCTCCGGCATAGCAGTCAGGGTCACTAACTACTAGACCAACAGGCTAGTCAATATTATATTGAGGGTGTCGTGAAAAAATATGTAGTCCGCCATTTCGTGGAATCGGACATCTTGGGACCGATAATCATCATCGACAAAAATACAGAAACGTCAAACTTATTATAACACCCCGTAGTGTTTGCGTCGAGGGTTAAAAACGGTGAAGAAAAAGAACCACAGGAAACCGGCACGCCTGAGAGATATTTCTTGACGGCATGCGAAGCCAAGTAAGAAGCCCATGGATCGTATAAAATCTTTGTCCTCAGGTTGGCCACAAAGCACACGGAAACAAGAAGACTATGATGCAAAAAAATGGTAATACCTTCTCAGTGAACGCCTTGATCTTCTCAAGCACTTCATCCGTGTATTCAACCTGTCCAGCGCCGTACATCTCTTTGGCAATGATCTGGATCTTCTCTTGGATGGACAGCTGCAATGGGTAGAGGAAGTCGAACTTGGAGCTGGTGTCACAAGCTTCGATGACGGAGTCTGCGAGTTCCAGGGTTCCCACACCACCCTTAGCCCAGTGGTCGCACAGTACGGCCCTGAATGCACCGTTCTTCAGCGCGTAGTCTTTCACCATGTTCAGTTCAGATAGCGAGTCGTTACTGGAAAAGGCAATACAGTTTGTCAATAGGCATCTGGACGATGTATGAATATCAAAATTTAGTTTAGTTCAGTCACTCCAGTCATCTCAGTTAGATTACAAAAAATAATACAAACGTATTTTTAACCGATTTAAAAGAAGGAGGAGGTTCTCAATTCGACTGTATGTTATTTTTTGTAGTTTTTTACACGATTACTAGCCATTTATGGACCGATTTTCAAAAAACTTTTTTTATTTATTTGATAGTATACTACCAGGTTGGTCCCATTTGTATCAACACTCAGATCTGATTATAGGATCCTCGAGGAATTGAGGGAACTCCTCAAATAATATACTGATTTTTAGCAGTTTTTCTTTGATGATATAAATAAAAAATCTGATAAAAAATAAATAAATATCTAATATAGAAATATCTGATTTCAATATTACTTTCAACTTTTGAAAGACTATTCTTTAGGAGTACATACGAGGAAACTAAAAATAGCAAAATAAAACTTTTTTATAAAAAAAAAACAACCGACTTCATTAAAAAACACTAACAGGTGTAAAATAGCACCAAAGCCACAGACTTCCGAAACTAGAGTTATTTTACACCTGTTAATGTTTTTTTTTACTTTATCAAATAGATAAAAAACTCACGTCGTCATTATTCAGTGTAAACTGTACGGGATAGTTACGTCATGCGACATGTTGACTCGTTAATTACGTGAAAAAAGAAAGAGTTAGTAATCTAAATGAGGGACTAAAAACTAAAGAACACCGGCGAACTCCCAAACAAATTTTTGTTGACTTTTTTTTTGCGTCTGCCTATGAAATATATCTAAAAGTATAGAGTTTGAATTTCTGAACAGTTTTTTCTTTGGTTATACTTTTATAGGAAGTCAGGAGTTAAAGATATTTTATTTTTAAGTTTTAGAGTTTATGACTATATGTATAATAGACTATGACCGCTATAATCTTAGCACAAACAATCGTGTTTATTTTAACATTTGTATTCTGATGCAGACATATTATTTCCTAAGTATAATCATGAATTATGTAAAGTCGATCATTTTAAGCAACTTGACTAAGATTTATATTATATGGCAACATTAAAAGTATAGCTAATCCAAAAGCCAGAAAGAAAAAACACAAAGCTATGATTATTTATGTCATCAATAATCTAGTCAATTAGGCTCTAAATTATGAAGATTTTTTTTCCAGACTTTGATAGGTCTTATGATTGATTTGATAAAACTTAGTAAATTATTTCGTTGGTATCTATTAAGGTGACATACGTAGACGCTTAATAATTTCATCAACAATTCCCTCGCCGGTGTTCTTTAGTCAATTAGCCTATTTGATGTCTTGTAGCATAATTGGTCTTTGTTCTGCAGTAGAACAATAACAGTGGTATTATTATTAGGAATGTCCGTTTAGTCACAAAAAAAATACAGCCAGTTATGATTTAAGTCCCTTGTTATAGGAAGCCAGTCTATTGTAATCAACCGGGCACAAATCTTGCCTCCGGGATGTTAGATTGAAAAACACAATAATGCTTTGTCCGACCCGGGGATCGAACCCGTGACCTTATACTCAGGAGTAGCACTTGCAACCACTTGACCAACGAAGCAGTAGGTACGTATATTACCTATGTACGATTTCAACCAAACGGCTGTTGCATTTCACACTGTGATTAAGGAAACTCAAGCTTATATTTGCATGGAATTTATGCTGCAGATCTAACCGAGTTCCAAACAGAATAAATTCCATGCAAAAATGAAACTTAACTGTTGCACAGAAGTCTCAATTTTCTTATAGCACAGTGTGTAATGTGTTCCGACATTTGGTGGTATTTGTGTATTAATTTGAATAATTAAGTAGGTACTGACCCGTGTTTGTTGATGGCTACTACGACGGGCACGTTGAACTTGTTACCATTGCTGATGTGCTTGCCCAAGTTACACAGGCCTTTGCTCAAGAGCTCCAGATTTTCCTGAAAACAGAATAATTTTGTACCATTATCATTATCACATCAAAAAAGTGTGCGTCTCGGGACGCCAGACCAAATCTAAGTGGGTAAAAGTAAGAGAGGAGGAGCCTGCCTACTGCTGCCGCATGCGTGAGAGAAAGAGAAGCCAGACAGACTGGCACGTAACGCGTTACATAACGAAACGGCTAACCCCATAATTATCACTACAAAAATGTTTATTGCAACTAATTAGACAACATTCTAAATCACAATGGAAATAATCTTTTAAAGCAATTAGTTTGCTTGTGTTGGAGGATTCATATCACCTGCAGGATGTCCACTGCTACACACACACATAGGCCACCCCTATAGATTTTCAATAGGACTGGTTGGAAGCGGCTTGCATCCAGCGCAATCCTGTGGTTTTCATCAAATCGTCCTAGGCTCAGCGCACACCAAAGAGAGCAGAGCATTTTTTGAGACCACTGAAAATATGACTTTAAGACTACAAGCATACAGTGCAAAACGCATTCTCAAACACGCATCTTGCAAGCTTTTGCAAGCTCCAGCATCAAGTTTGGACGCGTATTTAATTTTGCACTGTAGTATGCTATAGTCTAAAAGACAATTTTTCAGTCCTACGCTGCACTTGTCGGTGCGTTATACTTTCAAGGTGACTTAAATTAGCCTTGTAGTGCTCATAAATATACCGTAAAATATCGGTCGGAATGCGAGTTAACTATAAATTAAGACCATCCAGCAATATAGGTTTATAGATCATTAAAAACAGCTTTGTTGTTTTGTGGAAATAGTCGATTGTAGGTACCTAATACTCTTTTATCTTCCATTTTGCGTAAAAACAAATGATCGGGTTACACCACCTGTTACTGATCATATTTGCGTAATTAAAAGTAAAAAATAGAAGATCCATTTTTAAATATGCCACTATTTAGTTAAACTTAAATAACGAAAACAACTGTTGGAGGCGGGGCATGTTTGAGCGAGATCACGCGAACGTGAGCGAGAGATGACGATTAATTAATACTACTATGTCATGAATAGCCTGTACAATATTTCCATAAATTGGGTGACTTTTTGGGATATAAACAAACGCTAATAACTTTGCTGTTTATGAATATTATTAATTGATACTTTACAAATATAACGAGAAGACCGCCTAGAATAAGCCCTTTAAGTATTTGTACTAATTAAAAATTTGTGGTTTATAGCTATACATCAGGATAACACATATACACACATCAAAAGTGTCTAGGGATCAACATATATTTTTGCAATAACTTTTCGCCTGATTGATATTAATTAAAATTTTCTTTAAGGATTCATCAAATAAAGTGTTTTCGTTTGTCACAGTAACGATAAACCAAGTCACCTTTGCATTAATAAAGAAATTTGCCATTTTCCTAATAAAGGGATTTTTGACATTTGAACCACTAACATTAAAGTTCGAAAAAAAGACTGAAATAACAGTTTTCTTTAAAATTTTATTGGGTAACTTAAACAATTAATAATCCGTGTTTCTACCGCGAACACTAACAACACAAGAACATCGGTTTGGCATACTCAAAATGAGTTCATCCAAATCACGCTGTGGAATGGCCGCCCATGTTCGTTGCAACAACAAAAAAAGGTCTTCTTGCGACTGGATACCCTCCATATTCGGCAGAGCTCTTCTCTGTAGCATATCCCATGCATGCTCAATCGGGTTCAAGTCTGGCGACTGAGCAGGCCAGGGCAGGACATTGATGTTAGCTGCGGCGAGAGTCTGTCTTACAACTCTTGCGGTGTGCGGTCGTGCATTATCATGCATTATCTGAAATAAGGGACCGATTTGCACTTGTAGAGGAACGATGACGTCTGATACAATCGTCTCAGCATAAATTTGAGCGTTGAGGTTGCCTCTGATCCAAATCAACTCAGTTCTTCCGCCGATCTAAATACCCGCCCATACCATGATGGTTCCACCACTATAAGGATGGACTTCCTGGCAGGATTTTAATCGCTGTTGGCGTCCAGGGGTTCTCCAGTGTCGTATACGTCTTGTATCCGGTCTCATACCAAAACGAGACTCATCAGAAAAGCACACGACACGCCATTGTTCTTCTGCCCAATTTCTGTGTTCAAGAGCCCATTGATATCGAATCCTACGATTGTGCATTGCTATAGGTGGTACCCGTAGCGGTCTTCGGGAATGAAGGTTCACTTCATGCAAGCGGTTTCTGACTGTTTGGTCGCTAATTAAGTTCCCTGAAGAGTGATGAAGCCTCACGGCTAACATCATGGCGGTTATTATTGGAGCTCTTCGAGTTAAGATTTGAATGTATCGGTCTTGTCTCCGTGTGGTGCAGCGATACCGTCCTCCATGGCGCTCAGCCACGGTACCAGTGCTTCGGTAACGTGTCCAAAGTCGACTGATAACACTCTGACTTGTATTCAGAGCTAAAGCCACAGTACGTTGCCGGGAACCAGCTTTTATCATTCCCACGGCTCTGAGCATTTCTTCCCTGCTTAAATGACGTCGCCGCTCCATAATAACGTTGGTTTTAATCAGTAGTAGGGAAACAGTAGCACTAATAATGTCTTCAATGCGTTGTATGTTTTTATAGGGAAAATATTGACAGCTGATTTTCATCTTTTACTCGAATTTGATTCACAGTTCCTGATTCAAATTATGAAATGCACCAAAAAGGATCCATATGAATTTATAAAATCATAAATTTATTACAAAGCCACATCTCAATCTCAAGAAATCCGCATAAAAATGCTTGATCCCTAGACACTTTTGATGTGTGTACTTATAAAGATACTATATGCTGGCTGGATACTCTAAGCTATAATTTATAAAGATAAAAATATACTATACCTACACGAATACTAATCCTGCGCAGACGAAGTCGCGGGCACCACCTAGTATTCAATATTATCTTCTGTACATTTTAAAGTTTTAAATTTTGCTGTAATGCCGATTACCACATTTATCTTTCTTTCAAAAACGGTAAGGGAAAATATCGTGAGAAAATCGACATGCCTGAGTGATTTTTCTGAACGGCGTATGCAGCCAAATCAGAGGCCCATAGGCGGCATGAAAACTCTGAAACCAGCCCCCCTAGCCAAGTTACAAACGATTCGTATCTATTCTCTTTCTACAATCGAGAACGCCTCAAATCCCTTTGTTTTGACCACGTGACTTAGCGAAAGGTGATAAGTCACGTGGTCAAAACAAAGGGATTTAACTTGGCTAGGGGGGCAGGTCCTAAACACATTAAAAGAAGATGAGGAGTGTTACCTGCACGTAGACGTCGTGCAGCGGCGTACCGGGCGACACGGGCGGGCCCCCGCCGTGCATCTTAAGCGCTCGCACCGTGCATACAATAACCGCGCAGTGCGGAGTGTCACCACTCGCTCGGCACTTGATGTCGAAGAACTTCTCCATACCTGGGACCATTTTATTGGTTTTTAACCGATTTCAAAAAAGGAGGATGTTCTCAATTGGACTGTATGTTTTTTTTTTGTGTTGTTACCACATTTCTCCGTCATGAATGGACCGATTTTCAAAATTCTTATTTTTTTATTTGATAGGGTATACTATCAGGTTGGTTCCATTTGTATCAAACCTCAGATCTGATGATGGGATTCTCGAGGAATTCATGGAACTCCTCAAATAATATAGGTACACATGTACCGATTTTTACATTATTAGTAACAAATCAAGCATTTTCATTTAGCAAGTATCTTTTGGTGAAGAAAAACTGATAGAGAAGACAGGCGACGGAACCCTTCAGCGCATAACAGCAATTTACTAACGATTGCTACAGTCACATGTCTGTGCATGGTTTATGTATTTCCATAACATAACATTACGCCTGTCTTTTTTAAAAGGGGCCCAGCAGAGATGTACAGATTAGTGTTTAGAAAGAACTTCTTTAGCAATTGTTAACCGATTTCAATAATTCTTTTAAGTTTTAAAAGACTTTCTTTACATACAAAAAAACTAAAAGTTGCAAAATAAAAACTTTTTTCCAAAAAAACAACCGACTTCTTTAAAAAAACACTAACAGGTGAAACATAACTGCACTTTCGGAACTCGGTGGCCAATAACGAACGGAACTAAACCACCAAAGCCCTAAACCATTTCTTCTCTTCACTCTTAAGGTGATCATCAGAGATAGGAATAGGTAGTGCTTATTTACCTTAAAGTAAAGAACCAAGAATCGGAGACTTCCCTAAATATTATATTATATATAAACATATATCTAACACGTGCTTTTAAATATCACAGATTTAACAAAAGAGGTCTTACCAATATCAGAACCGAATCCAGCTTCGGTGGCAACATATCCATTCTCTCCAGCCAGTTTCATGGCGATCTTGTCGGCGAGGATGGAGGAGCAGCCGTGAGCAATGTTGGCAAATGGGCCAGTGTGGACCAGGACGGGAGTTCCCTCTAGAGACTGCATCAAAGTCGGCTCGAACGCGTCGCGGAGAAGCACAAGTAGTGCTCCAGTCATACCCTGTTAAGGAATAGGCAGTTTGAACTTACTTTTATGAATCTATGATGTGATGATGCAAAGAGTAATTGATCGTTTTGCTAACTGATCTGCGTTTCCTAGCGTTTTCCTTATGGGCTCTATGGCAAAATTTTAGTGTTTAGTCTCTCATCTAGATTACAAGAAAATATTCGACACATATTTTTTTCTTTTTCATTTTGATGGAAAACTGCTTAGATTAAGCGCATTAAAGTTGAGGAGAGGCTATAGTTAAGTTTAAGAAAGTTTTTTTTAGTTAAGTTTAAGAAAATAGCATCTGTGGCAGCTAGAACTCGGGCCAGTAGCAACAGCATTCTGAAAACAGTGGCTGGAAGTGTGTTTTTCCCCTTTTCTGAGGCATTTTGTGGAGAAGATGACTGAGTAAGTAACTTGGTCATCTTCTGTACAAAGTGGCTCAATTTTACTTTATTATCATTTTGTTTTTATTTTTTATTTGTGTACTAACACTAGATATAAGGTACGTTACTAACATTGTGGATCCTTGTTATCCGAGTTTTTAAATAAATTATTATTATTATTATAGTAACGTCATTATCTAGTATAAAATTAATGTACTGGCTAGTGACGTCCTGCGAGATTTTGACTCGATGTATTGCCGTTATTTTTTGACAAAGAGATTTAAAATACTATAGAGCGGGCTATTAAAGTAAACGAAGTGGAAATTAGGTTTAGTAAAATATATTGCGTGCTTTATCAAAGATACAAAGAATAACAACCAATCACCTAGCAACCACAACACAGATCTTATTTTAATCTAGAAGGGAAGACTTCATAGAATTACGCTGGAAGTGCTTTCCTAACATTCCCTCTTCTTTTTCAAACCGAAGTCTTCGCAAAGCTTTACCAGTCTTGGTTTGAATAATGGCTTTGTAAATATATCAGCCAGTTGTTCTTGCGTAGGCACTTGCTCAATTTGGATATCTCCTTCAGACACACATTGCCTTACATAGAAATGTCTTAGCTTAATGTGCTTTGTCTTCCGATGATATTCGTAAGGCGGATTATGAGCTAATTTTATTGCAGACTCATTATCAATGCGCAGTACTGGTGTTTCTAATTTATCACTTACATTTTTAAACAATCTCTTTAGCCAAACCATTTCACGGCACGCCTCACTGGCAGCTACTATTTCTGCTTCTGTGGACGACAGCGCAACTGAGGTTTGCTTCACACTTCTCCAGGAGATTGCTGATCCAGCGAACATGCATATCAACCCGCTTGTAGAACAACCACTCAAGTTGTCGCCTCCGTGATCTGCATCACTGTAACAGATGAGTCTCTTCTCATTCTTTTTAAACTCTAGACCAGTCTCGATTGTTCCTTTGAGGTAACGAAAGATTCTCTTCACTTGTAACACATTCGTATTAGTAGGGTTATCTAAGGTTCTGGATACGACTCCGACTGCATAGGCGATATCAGGCCTTGTACCCACCATGAGATAAGCCAACGCTCCCACAGCTTGTCTATAGGGAAATTTAGTGTCACAGATCTCTTCCGCCAACTTTTTTACAGGAATATCTTTAACTATTGGTGTTCCAACGGCTTTACAGTCACTCATTCCATACTTCTCCAAAACCTTTGAAGTATAGGCGGCTTGATGAACTCTTATAGTCCCATCATTGTGTCGCTGTAACTCTAGTCCAAGAAAGTACGATGGCGGCTTAGTCGTTATCTTGAAACGTGCTTTGAGTTCGTTCTCAATGAAATTGTTAGCTTCTACGTCATCAGAGGAAGCCAATAATCCATCATCAAAGTACAAAGCTAGCAGAATCTTTGTTTTTCCACGTTGTCTCACGTATAAACATGGATCTGCTTCGCTCTGTGTAAATCCAGATTCAATAAAAAAATCATGAATACACTCGTTCCAACATTTAGGCGCTTGTTTAAGTCCATAAAGACTTCTTATCAACTGGCACACCTTGCCAGATCCGTCATTGTATCCCTCAGGTTGTCGCATGTATATCTCTTCCTTCACCTTGCCATATAGGAAAGCTGTTGAGACGTCAAATTGTTTTAGCGATAAACCTTCATTTGCAGCTATACTTAATAATACTCGGATCGTGCTTAGTTTCGCAACAGGGCTAAATGTCTTGTGGTAGTCTATTCCTTTTTTCTGAGAATAGCCAACTGCAACTAGTCTTGCTTTAAACTTGTCAATCGAGCCATCAGGGTTCTTCTTTACCTTAAATATCCATTTGCAGTTGAGTGCTTTTCTGTTATTTGGTAAATGTGTCAGTTTCCATGTCTCATTCTCTTTCAGAGAATTTATCTCACTGTTCATAGCCTCAACCCACTTGTCTTTTTCAGTACTTTGCATGGCTTCTCGATACGAGGATGGTTCTGGAACAGCAATGATTTGATTGATGAATTGTTCAAAATTAAATCTTTCTGGAGGTTTAATTTGACTACGATCACGAAGTACACGACTGCTTCCTTCAACAGTTTGAGTGTCTTCTTCTTGTCGATCTTCTCCATTACTAGTACAGTCGAGTTCATTAATATATTGGCCCTTTCAGGCTTCAAAAATATATGACCGTCAAAAAAAAACATAACATTGTGACAACTAAAGCATCATTAAATTGTGGTCAAGATTTAGATTCATTAATATGTGACTGGTTTTTCTCAGTAACATGTATACAGCCAAAAGCACATTATTATATGAACAACATTAAGATCATATTATCTGAACATTGTAGGATTCACAATTATGTATGCACACATCAAAGACATTCAATAAACTATAAATCTCTTTGGCACACATAAATACAATAATATCTAAACAAGTAAATGTAATTCAAATTCAACCTTATTACTTACGTTATAAAGATAATTTTACTCTGAATGATGAATCTTAAAATTGCATGGTCAAGGAGTTTGCTACATCATTTATCACTGGCTAGATTAACTTCAAATGATGTTAAATGTTTTTCTAATAAAATTATAACTGACGCACATGTCATTCAACGATTGAAAGACACTCATTTAAAAAACAAACGCAAACGCGCTTAAAACAATGGAAACTACTGTCATTTCTGTAACAATGTAAACTAGATCTTATTTGTTCGAGCAAATAATTGACTTTCCCATGCATGTAGAGATAATTAAGAAGCTTTTCCTGCTCAGATATTATAAAAGCCAATACTATATTTTTGAAAAGGGTGATCACATATTTTTGCCTAATGCACAGCATATATTATTGAACCGTTCATGATCACATATTATTGAACTGTTCATGATCACATATTATTGCACAATGCACAGCATATATTATTGAACGGTTCACATGAGGACATATTTTTGATCTATAGATTCTATAGAATTTATTGAGCTTTCCAACGCTCACAATATTTTGAATCCTTGACAGTGCCAATATATTAATGAACTCGACTGTACCTGTTTCATACCAAGTATCTTCTTCATGTCGTTCTTCTTCATTATCACTTATTTCATTATCCAAATTCACTGAATGCAAGTGATCATTACTTTGATTAAGTACTTCTAAGTTTGGTTGAACATCTATGGAAGAAGTAGGTAGCTCATAGGTATTCTTTTTGATTTCAGGTTCCTCACTAACAGGTGTGTCTCGGTCTAACAGAGGTATTTCTTCAAAAGTTACATCTCTGGAACGCAACAATTTAAAGTTCCTTGTATCATAAACTCGATACCCATCATCACCGTCATATCCTATAAGAATTCCTTTCTTTGCTTTTTTATCTAGTTTATTTCTCTTTTGTTTTGGGACATGCACGTAGCATACGCAACCAATGATTCTGAGATGATTTATTTTGGGTTTCTTATTGTACCATAACTCATACGGTGACTTGTCATCATTTGGAGTGGGTCCCGTACGATTTAATATGTACACTGAAGCTTGCACTACTTCAGCCCATAAACCTTTAGGTATCTCATCATGAGCGTGCATGAGTGCTCTTGCCATCTCAACAATTGTGCGATTATCTCTTTCGGCACAACCGTTTTGTTCGGGAGTGTAGGGCATTGTCAGCCTCTGTTTAATCCCGTGTTGTCTCAGCGTACTTCGTACTTGTTCATTGTCGAATTCACCGCCATTGTCGCTCAGCAACTCTTGAATGACGTGTCCCGATGTCTTAGCTTCTACTAGAAAATCCTTCAAGCGTGCTTGAACTTCTGACTTTTGCCGTAAGAAGTAAACGTAACGAAAACGGGTGAAATCATCCTTGAATAGAACAAAGTATCTATACTTTGAGATCGAATACACAAAAGGTCCACACACATCAGTGTGTATTAACTCTCCAAGTCTTGTAGTTCTTTCCCTGGTCCCAAACGTCCTTCTGTGGGCTTTTCCATAAACGCAACCTTCGCAAACTTCTTTGTTATTTTCAGATTTGAATTGCATAGCAAATTCTCTTTGCATAACTTGTTTGACATGTCTTTTGTTTTGGTGTCCCAAACGTTCGTGGTACAGTTGAAGTTGGTTATTAACTGTTAGTTGGTTAATCTCAAGTTTAGATGTAATTACTTCTATTTTAAGTTTGTACAAACCTCCATACTTGTCACGAGTACCGACTAACTTTGTCGTACCATCAACCTTAAATAAACATGACCGAGTGTTTGATTCAAAGGAGCTATTCTCACAAAGATCTTGTGCGGCTAGCACTGAGAACAACTTTCGTTGTATACTGGGAACATACCAAACATTTGTGAGTGTAATTGTTTCGTTTCGGCCATTAATGTCAGCTTTTACTTGTATTGAGCCCTTTCCGATAGCTTCAATATTTTCACCATTTGCTGTCATTACTCTGTGAGATTTGCTAAAGTACTCGAAAAATACATACTGATCTGCTCTATTGGTTACGTGACTTGTTGCTCCATTGTCCACGTACCATGAATCTTTATCATTACTCTCACCAAGAGATAAAGCTAAACTTGACAATGTAGCAGCATTTGATATGGATTCCTTTGTAGGTTTTGGGGGTCTACCATCCGTAATCCATTTCTTGCATTGCTTTACTCTATGTCCGCTTGCTCCACAATAGTTGCACTTGGACTTCTTTTTGTGGTCTTGCTTTCTGTTACGTACTATCAATACCTTTATGCTGGATTCACCCTCAGCTTCAGATTTATTTCTATCTTTCAAAGCTCTCTCGTGAGCGCACAACTGGGTGGTCAAGTTCTCGATTGTACGATCTTTCAATGTAATCAGTAGCCAACTTGATTTAAAACTGAAATACTCTTCTGGCAGGGAATCCAATATCTTGCATATCAAAAGAATTTCTGGTAGTTGATTGCAAACTGTAGACAAAGCTTGATTCAGATCATGCCAAATATTCTTTATTGCAGACATATGTGAACCCATGTCATGAGTGGGGTCTTTCTTGTAATTAAAGAGTTGCATACACAGATCGTAGGTTCGGTCCTCTGATCCTCGCTCATAAAGACGGTTTAATTCGTCCCACATATCACTCGCAGTTGTAAAACGCATTACTTTGTTCAGCATTTCGTTGGTCATATTAGTAGTCAGTAGTAACAGTGCTGTGCTTTCAATTTTATTATATCTGTCACACTCGTCTTTGTACTTAGTAAAAGCTTCCGCTTTGGCTCCTTCATCTGGATGTGCTGGCTTTACTAGAGTACCCTGCACCGCATCTAAGGTGCCTGTGTTACTCCGCAGCAGCAACAACACTTTATATTTCCAGGTCGGCCAGTTGCTTCCATCGAATAGTCCTATTTCGAGTTTCATATTTGAAGACATGATTCACTCTTTCGAACTTTTATCCTTTAGAAAAACAATACTAAAACTTTTAAACTCTCGTTTTTGCATGCTCTGCTACCATATTAAAGTAAACGAAGTGGAAATTAGGTTTAGTAAAATATATTGCGTGCTTTATCAAAGATACAAAGAATAACAACCAATCACCTAGCAACCACAACACAGATCTTATTTTAATCTAGAAGGGAAGACTTCATAGAATTACGCTGGAAGTGCTTTCCTAACACGGGCATGTCAAGGAAATGTCATAGAAAAACTTTGATCCCATGTCTCAGTAACGCCATCTAGAATAATATATGAATATTGGAGCGGCAGCGGAGCGTACTACAAAAAACTCATAGACTTGTATCCAGCAGGACACACTTTTTCGGACGAAAATTTTGTTCGGGATGTCCGGTCTATAGGTATTGAATGTCTTTGTTTTTTGATTACCTACGTGAAAAAAAGAAAAAAATATGTGTCGAATATTTTCATGTAATCTAGATGAGGGACTAAAAGCTAAAATTTTGTCAAATAACCCATTATTGGGGTCGGCTTCAGTCTAGTCTAACCACAGGTGAATAACAATGTTTTACATGGAGTGACTGCCTATCTGTCTCAAATTATGGCGTGTGACAAGAGCCTGGGGAGGTGACAACTATGTGACGTCATATGTTTTAATCTAAAATTACCGGATAGCCGCTCAGACAAAAAAAACAACAAAAAATGGAAGACGGCGCCCGCGAGCTTCAAAAATGAAGCCACGAAACCGTGCTCCTGCAAATAAAATACACACTCACGCACACACCTACACTAAAACCATGCTCTTCGTTCTTAGTATGGCGCTGACTTTAAGTGCGAGAGTTGCCGTGATATGGTTTATATTTTCTGCATTAAGATTTCTTACTTCGATATATTTCTGTTTTCTTTTTAAATGTATACGTAAAACAATTGAGGTACAATACTATACTCTACGTTATCCTACTTGTACAATATTAGCTTCCGCGTAAAATATTATTCCCCAAGTTATAGGGAGAAAGTTCAACAAATGGCAACCCTTCGAGACACACATAGATAAAAAGGTGGCTTCAGTTTTGATGTTCGCGGCGCGCTGTCTTCCGTTTTTTGCTGGTCTGAGATAGCCCCTAACAAATGTTTTCTATTACAATATACACACATCAAAAGTGTCTAGGGATCAAGCATTTTTATGCGGATTTCTTGAGATTGAGATGTGGCTTTGTAATAAATTTATGATTTTATAAATTTATATGGATCCTTTTTGGTGCATTTCATAATTTGAAGCAGGAACTGTGAATCAAATTCGAGTAAAAGATGAAAATCAGCTGTCAATATTTTCCCTATAAAAACATACAACGCATTGAAGACATTATTAGTGCTACTGTTTCCCTACTACTGATTAAAACCAACGTTATTATGGAGCGGCGACGTCATTTAAGCAGGGAAGAAATGCTCAGAGCCGTGGGAATGATAGAAGCTGGATCCCGGCAACGTACTGTGGCTTTAGCTCTGAATACAAGTCAGAGTGTTATCAGTCGACTTTGGACACGTTACCGAAGCACTGGTACCGTGGCTGAGCGCCATGGAGGACGGTATCGCTGCACCACACGGAGACAAGACCGATACATTCAAATCTTAACTCGAAGAGCTCCAACAATAACCGCCATGATGTTAGCCGTGAGGCTTCATCACTCGTCAGGGAACTTAATTAGCGACCAAACAGTCAGAAACCGCTTGCATGAAGTGAACCTTCATTCCCGAAGACCGCTACGGGTACCACCTATAGCAATGCACAATCGTAGGATTCGATATCAATGGGCTCTTGAACACAGAAATTGGGCAGAAGAACAATGGCGCTTCGTGTGCTTTTCTGATGAGTCTCGTTTTGGTATGAGACCGGATACAAGACGTATACGACACTGGAGAACCCCTGGACGCCAACAGCGATTAAAATCCTGCCAGGAAGTCCATCCTTATAGTGGTGGAACCATCATGGTATGGGCGGGTATTTGGATCGGCGGAAGAACTGAGTTGATTTGGATCAGAGGCAACCTCAACGCTCAAATTTATGCTGAGACGATTGTATCAGACGTCATCGTTCCTCTACAAGTGCAAATCGGTCCCTTATTTCAGTTAATGCATGATAATGCACGACCGCACACCGCAAGAGTTGTAAGACAGACTCTCGCCGCAGCTAACATCAATGTCCTTCCCTGGCCTGCTCAGTCGCCAGACTTGAACCCGATTGAGCATGCATGGGATATGCTACAGAGAAGAGCTCTGCCGAATATGGAGGGTATCCAGTCGCAAGAAGACCTTTTTTTGTTGTTGCAACGAACATGGGCGGCCATTCCACAGCGTGATTTGGATGAACTCATTTTGAGTATGCCAAACCGATGTTCTTGTGTTGTTAGTGTTCGCGGTAGAAACACGGATTATTAATTGTTTAAGTTACCCAATAAAATTTTAAAGAAAACTGTTATTTCAGTCTTTTTTTCGAACTTTAATGTTAGTGGTTCAAATGTCAAAAATCCCTTTATTAGGAAAATGGCAAATTTCTTTATTAATGCAAAGGTGACTTGGTTTATCGTTACTGTGACAAACGAAAACACTTTATTTGATGAATCCTTAAAGAAAATTTTAATTAATATCAATCAGGAGAAAAGTTATTGCAAAAATATATGTTGATCCCTAGACACTTTTGATGTGTGTATTATGAAGATTGTAATTATTTTTTTAAATAAATAGTTAATTGACTATTTTAAGGGCTCTGCATCCTACTCACCAAATCATCAGCTGTAACAGGATTATCATTCTTGTCGAGCGCCACCACCATGCTCGCGAGCCTCTCCTTGATATCATCCACATCTTTGCCCAGAGCGAGAATGGCCATGATTTCTGAAGCCACGGAGATATCGAAGGCGGTCTCACGGGTGAAGCCCTTCTCTGTAGGCGACTGGCCTATAGTGATCTTGCGAAGGTATCTGTCGTTTAGATCCACAACTAGAAAGAAAGAATTAAACGTTGAAAAAGTACTCAATCATTGCCGGTTGATCCAGTAAGTTTCACGCCATGAAAAATTAAGTGGAGTGGTCTATCAAACCTAGCATTAGTACGGATGATAGCTTAACTTGTCTTCACTTAACTCGTCGAATGTCGTTATGTGCCCCCGGGGGCACATAAGCCATACAAACAATGTTCGACGACATGCGACGGGCAACTACAACAACAACAACACAACAAACAACAACAACAACAATGCAACTACAACTACAACTACTACTGCAACTACTACTGCAACTACATTTTTACGAAGCATTTTTTACAGAATAGCACTGCTGGACTTCTCATGAGAATGAGTCTGAAATAGCTAACCCACTTCGAATAATGCTCAAGGTTTCTTTGTTTGAGAAGAGGCAATATGTAGTGCTACGAAAACGAAACCATATTCATTACTTACACTTGCCATTAATTCACGCATTACTTTAAGTCAGTAGGTAAATCACTCATAATTTAGTCATTAAAAATGATCGAGCTCATCACATAAACCTTTTTCCTGGGTGGGAATCGAACCCACGACCTCCGGTATAACAGTCAGGGCCACTACTAGATCAACAGGCCAGTCAGGTTAAGTGTAAGACATAGTGTAGGAAGACTGAAAGCCAAGTTATAAATCTGCACTTAGGTATGTGTAGTTTTTAACAAGACATAAAAAACTTTTTTACAAAAAATAAAACCGACTTCAAAAATAACACTAAACGGTGTAAAATAACTCTAAATTAGGAAGTCTGTGGCTTTGGTACTTTTGTCTTATTCTTGACGGGCCACCGACTTCCGAATTTAGAGTTATTTTACACCGTTTAGTGTTATTTTTGAAGTCGGTTTTATTTTTTGTAAAAAAGTTTTTTATTTTTCCATTTTTAGTTGTTCCCATACAAACATTTGCCATGAATTCATTTTATATTGTTAATTGTTAACAATACATGTCATTATAATAGGGTTATCCACCTAACCCTAATAAATGAAACTTAACATACCTCACTGTCGAAATCTAGGTATATTGAACACATCTGCCTACCCCTCTGAGCATACGGGCTTGATGATACGTCATGATGTTGTATAAACAATAAACATCCAAGCGATTCCAGCAATCACGATAGATTTGCCGTCTATTTTTGAAGAGTTCCGTTGTATATCTCCGAAGATCAGGACCAGATCTTCATCAAATTAAAATGGGACCACCTCAGGAGTCTATTCTTTCAAACAAAAAAAGAATTTCGAGACTCGGTCCACAAATGGCGGAGAAATCAGGTAACATACATAAAAAAAAAAAAAATACATACACACGAACATAGAACCTCCTCCTTTTTTTGAAGTCGGTTAAAAATAAACAGAAACAAGACATCTTGTAAATAACAATTGTGATTTATTATTCTATCCTTTATGCTTACCAGAAGGTTAGGCCAAGGCACTCTATTTTAAATTCGCGTCATCAGTGTCTGAAGTGTCACATTTGTCTTCAATTCATATGTTAATGGATTGGAACTCTGACAAAAAGCAACGACTCGTAATTATTGGGTTTTACCAAGACTTTGTTCCCTTGGGAATTAATAAATAAATTTTTCTTCAACTTCTTTTGAATGGACTGTTTTTTGTTCTTTTGATTAATGGTTTGTTCCATATTTATGTCACATCTTTTGATGCAAACGACTTGTTTTGCGACGATTGATATACGCGTAACGAGACTGGCCTTATAGCCGAAAAACCCACGGAGTGTGACGCAATATGTACATCTAAATAATTAAAGAATAATATTGTGTATCAGGCAAACCTTGTTCCATGTTCGTGTGTATGTATTTTTTTTTATGTATGTTACCTGATTTCTCCCCCATTTGTGAACCGATTCTCAAAATTATTTTTTTATTTGAAAGAGTAGGCTCCTGAGGTGGTTTTTTTTTGAATGAAGATCTGGTGAAGATCTGGTGCTGATCTTCGGAGATATACAACGGAACTCTTCAAAAATAGACGGCAAATCTGTCGTGATTGCTGGAATCGCTTGGATATTTATTGTTTATACAACATCATGACGTATCATTACGCCTGTATACTCTGAGCGGTACGTCGTTGTATACAATATACCTAGATTTCGACAGTTAGGTATGCTAAATTTCATTTATTAGGGATAAGTGGATACAACGACTACTACTATTACAATGATAAGTATTGTTTACTATTAACAACATAAAATAAATTCATGGCAAATATTTATATGGGAACAACTAAAAATGGAAAAATAAAAAACTTTTTTGCAAAATATAAAACCGACTTCAAAAAAAAACACTAAACGGTGTAAAATAACTCTAAATTCGGAAGTCGGTGTTATTTGTCCATTTTTAGTTGTTCTCATATAAATATTTGCCATGAATTTATTTTATTTTATACTATTCTCAGACCTACTGAATATCTACAACAAAATTTATAAAATTTGGTCAAACCGTTTCGAAGGAACGAAAATTTTGAATATTAGATTAATTGGACTGCTTACGCTTTGCAGGATCTATTTGTTTTTTATCTCAAATTTCGCATTGGCAACCCGTAACATAGATTCCCGACCGGGTTGTGACGATAAGGCCGACTTCTATTACGATAACAGGCAAAATGAAGTCGAAGTAATATAATTCGCGTCTACCTAACCCTTACAGGTAATACTGATGATATATTTGATGTAGGTAGGTATTATTAAGTAACAACATCACGACACTACCTAATCTCCCAACCTAGGCAGATGTAGACCTGTAGTACACCAACATTCTTCCACCAACACCAATCTTCTGTAATAGAGGGCGTGCCCATTGCCATCAATGAACAAATGATGAATAATATTACGCTATGTCCGACCCGGAGATCAAACCCGGAACCTCAGCAGTAGCGCTTGCGAGCACGAAAGCAACGCGTCAGCTACGACATACAAAGAAACCCTAACCTACCTCTGTTCCACATAATCTTCGACGTATCAATGTTGAGCCTCGCGAACTTCGATTTCTCTCCTTCTGTCAGAGTGTCAGGATCGGTCTTGGTGATGCCCAGTCTCTTCAGCCTTCTCAGCTGAATAGGAGAGAACTTCCTGACTCCCTTGACCTTGGGTACCAGTCTGTCAAATAGGGGCCCGTCCTTCTGCGTCAGTTCGTGGAAGATCCTGGCGTCCATCTGAGCAGCTAGAAGGTTGTTCGCGGCGGTCACCGCGTGGATATCACCTGTTAAGTGCAGGTTGAACTCTTCCATGGGAATGACCTGAGAACAGCAAGATTTTGGGTGTAATCATAATAAACCTATTTACTTCACTTTCACTGTCCACAAAGTAGTAATCAACAAAGAATCAACATGAATCATATGTTAGAATTCATGTGCCTTTCATTCATTCATTTAATTCATTCGTTCATTTCATTCATTCACTATGTTTATTCATATATTCGTAAATGTACAGACGCCAGCACATCAAGTTACCCCACTGTGTCAAATTTTCCCAATTGAAAATGAACCTTATTTTCTTTGACAAAAAAATGAAAAAGGATCAAAGACATTTGACACATTGGGGTAACTTGACGTGCTGGCGTCTGTACAACAACTACTGATTGTTTAAATAAATAAATATGTTAGCAAATTCTTGCTCTGTCGTTCTCTGCAAGTCTGCACATCTTGCTGCAGCCACCAGCTATTATCTTTGTTTTATGTATTACTTACACTAGTCATAAGGTATTTTACTAACAAATTGGATCACATTATCCGAACTAAATAAATAATAAATAAATATGTAACTCATGGGACAGGGAAGTGGTTAAAATTAAAATCAATATTCATTTATTTAAATTAAACTGCGAATCTGGATCTTGAGTACTATACTACTGATAAACATACTTATATATGTTTCTAAATACATACAAATGATTAATAAATTATACCCAGACTCAGCACAAATGATCTTGTCCATCATACAAACATTTGTCTGGCCCACTAACCACTAGACCAATAGGCCAGTTATATTAAACAACTGTAAATCACGTATTTTACACCCATTGTACACCTATTATACACCCATTGTATACTTATTATACACCCATTGTACAGACGCCAGCACATCAAGTTACCCCAATGTGTCAAATTTCGTTGATGGTTTTTCAACTTTATGTCAAACAGAATAAGGTTCATATTCAATTGGGAAAATAAGACACATTGGGGTAACTTGATGTGCTGGCGTCTGTACATTTATTATATAACCATTGTACACCTATTATACACCCATTGTACGCCTATTATACACCCATTGTACACCTATTATACACCCATTGTACACCTATTATACACCCATTGTACACCTATTATATATCCATTGTGCACGTATTATACACCCATTGTACACCTATTATATACCCATTGTACAGACGCCAGCACATCAAGTTACACCAATGTGTCAAATTTTCCCAATTGAATATGAACCTTATTCTGTTTCACATAAAGTTGAAAAACGATTAAAGAAATTAGACACATTGGGGTAACTTGACGTGCTGGCGTCTGTACACCTATTATACACCCATTGTACACCTTTTATACACCAATAACACATCTCAACTCTGCGTATGAGGCTGCTGGCGTGATGTAGAAAGTTCTGGCGTATTGGCTGACATACCTGAGAGTATCCGCCTCCGGCAGCTCCCCCCTTTACTCCGAAGGTAGGTCCCTGGCTCGGCTGCCGCATGACCGCGAAGGAGTTGCGACCGCGGTGTGCTGACAGGGCCTGCACTAAGCCCAGCAGTGTGGTACTCTTACCCTCACCCAGCGGAGTAGGGGTCATGCTGTAGGGGAGAAGATATACTCATAAGCTGTACAACTTATCTTTTCTTGGGTTTAAATTCACGCCTGCATTTTGTAAGTTCAATTCTAATAATAATAATAATAATAAATTTATTTATTTATCTCTTCACAATAGGTTCATCTTAAAATTAAAAACAGTGATGGAATTTACTTAAAATTCACCTATGTGAGAGACCGGTGCCTGATGTAGGTTTTAATTTAAAAATAAAAACCTGTGTTACAAGTCACCGGTGCCCCCACCCTCGGTTAGGATTAAGTAATAAAAATTAGTAAGTAACTAAGACAGGAGATACAGAAAGCCAAAAAAAAAAAAAATGTTACATATCAAGAAATTAATAAAAAGAAAGCGAAATATAAACATAATTACAGCAGAATCGATTGAAAATGTGTTAATTGTGTTACTAGTGAGAGGATAAGTGTATATGAGTGAATGATAGGTAGAGAATGCAACAGTGTAATTAATGATGGATGCGAGTATGATGCGAAGTGACAGTGGAAACTTGAGGTGGCTAGTGAGTTTTATGAAAGGACTGCTAATAGATTTTCAGTTTCGTCATAATCAAGCGTTTTTAAATATTTTTTTAATGTTTTAATGCAGTAAAATTTGGATTCAGGGTAAATATTAAGTGTTTTATTTAGTTTGTTGTACAGATAATGCCCAAGGAAGCAGTAAAATTTCTCAGAGAAGGAAGTTCTGAATGGAATGGTAGGACCCACCCTGACTCTACGCTGTTTCAGTAGATTTGCGTCAAATTGGAGTTCACAATGTCTTTTTATGACAGTACGTAGAACAAACGTCTGGCGAACCGTAAGGATGTCCCATTTCCTATAGAGATCTACAGTAGGGTATCGGAAGGGGAGACCTGCAGCAACCTTGAGTATTGCACGCTGTGCCCTCTCTACTTCAATCATCAGTGTTTTGGCAGCACCTCCCCATGAAGTGATGCAATACTCTACTAAAGAATGGCACAATGCATAGTAGACCATCTTGATAACCTTGCTGTCAGCGGAATGTTTTAGTGATTTAAATATAAACATTAGTTTACGTAATCTGGGCACAAGGGTCTGTACGTGTGGTTTAAATGATAGGTGTTGATCGATTGTGATCCCAAGGTATTTTATATTTTCAGTCCTTTCAAGAGTAGGACAGGAACAGCGGTTTTTTGCGTTAACATCACATGTGTGTGCAGTAATAGAAAGAGAGGGTGGTGGTAGAAGGTCAGATCTGATTGCAAAGGCGATATATTTGGTTTTGGTAACATTAACCGTTAGAAGGTTTCTTTGCAACCAGTCACCAACACAGTTAAGGCCCGTTTGTGCAGTCTGAAAAACTTCTTCCCAGGTGTCACCATAGAAAAAAAGTGCGGTATCGTCGGCAAAGGTGATGGTTTTACCTTGGTAAAGAGGAAGTTGGCAGAGGTCATTGATGTACGCCAGGAAGAGTGTCGGACCCATTATACTTCCTTGAGGCACGCCATAGTCGACAGTCAACTCGTCACTTACTGTATTGTTGATCCTAACTCTTTGTTTCCTTCCAGTAAGATAATCCTCCATCAACTTAAGAGGTGTACCTCTGATGCCTAGCCCATTAAACTTTTTTAGGAGGTGCGGAATAGAGACTGTGTCGAAAGCTTTTGCAAGATCAAGGAACACTGTTAAACACTTTTTTCTGATATCTAGATTGGATACGACAGAGCTTACCAACCTATGGACCGCGTCGTTGGTACTCTTGCATGACCGAAATCCAAATTGGGCCGGAGACAGAAGTGTATTTGACTCTAGATAATTGGTGAGACGCTGATTCAAGAGGCGCTCCAAGATCTTGGAAAGTGCAGGTAGTATGGAAATGGGTCGGTAGTTGTTTACAAGGTCTTTGCCGCCGCTTTTGTGAATGGGTTTTATGACAGCAGTTTTAAATATCTTTGGAAATACCCCTGTGAATATCGCCGTGTTGCATATGTGTGTAATTGGAGCGGTAAGAACCTTCGCATATCTTTTAACCATTTTACTGCTAATCTGATCAATTCCGACGGCACAGCTATCTTTCAGGCCTTTGATAAGGGAAAAAATTTCCGCCTCATCCGCAGGAAGAACAGCAAATGATTTAACGGGATATGTCGAGGAGTGGATATTAGCTTGAGAAGGTGAGTTTATTTGTTTTGGTACGGGGATCTTTTCGGCCAAGTTTGCTCCAACATTCGCAAAGAAATTATTAACTCGGTTAATATCAGATTGGGGGTTGTTAGACGTAAGTAACATAGGTGAATAGTCAGGACGATTATAAGATCCACTAATTTTTTTAATAACGTCCCAAAGCTGCTTCTTATTACCCTTAGCTTTTTCAATTTCTAGTTTCTCATACCGTCTTTTAGCCTTTTTTAGTTGATAGTTACAAAAATTACGATAACGCGTGTATGTTAGCCTAATAATTTCATCATTTGGATTCCGTTTTAGTTTTTTATACAAGTTGTCACGGTTTTTCATACAACGAAGTAGCCCAATAGTGATCCACGGTTTCGTAATTAACTTCCTTTTGGGGGTTTTAATCTCCTGAGAGTTTTTTTTAATGGCAGTAGATAGGTATGTCACCAATAGATCAGTGCATAAGTTTGCATCTTGACAGTCAAGGATTGGATGAAAGTTCATATTTTGCATCACACCATCTAGATTTTCAAAGTTAACTTTGCAATATGTTTTGTTTAGGTAGCTCAGTCGGGATTTTTGTCTGCAACTTACGCCCACACATTCATGATCAGTGATGGCCGATTCCAAGACAAAACATATGGCATCCATTTTGGTTTTAAGGATCATGTGATCTAAACATGTTAATCCTTGGCGTGTTGGCAAAGAATGTCCGGGGAGCATGCCGTGGCTGGCTAGGATATTAAGATAATTAAACGAGCGCGGATCGAGACTGTTTGGCACTATGTCGATGTTAATATCGCCGCAGAGAAAAATGTTTTTAAATGTTTTTAAATTCGTGAGAAGCAGATCAATAGATTCTAAGAACTTGGTAGTATTATATTGACTAGGAGGGCGATAGACCCCAATGATACAAGTATCTCGGTCCAATTTCAGAACTAGACAGTTGGCGTCAGCGACTGTAGGTTCCTCGCAAATAACATTAAGGTGCTGGTTGTAATAGATAACAACGCCTTCATTCTGAGATCTATTTAAGGTTGTGGCTGTAAGATTATAGTTGTCCAGGGCGGGAATGGTCTTTGCAGAAGGAAGCCAGCACTCTGTTAGGACTAGAATATCCCAGGCTATTTCAGATCTTTGAAGTAAGGTAGAAAAGTTAGACAAGTTTCGATTAATGCTACGTATATTTTGGGACAAAATGTTAAGACTACGATTGTTATTATAAATGTGATTTTTTGCACTCTCTATGTCACAGGAGATGGTGTTAGCTACTTGAATTGAGTCCAGATCTAAGTTTAATGTTTCTACGTTTTGCATAGTATTACAGACAAAACAGTTTTATAATACAATTGTTAGAATACCTAATGTCACGTCTGACCATAGACGTGACAATGTACTCGTATGAATATTGAAGTAAACTTAAATCTGGTAAACTATTAATAGCTAGGACTCGCGTGTATTGCATGTTATGTAGTAATTGCGGTAAATGAGTATTATTTGTGTATGTCTTCGATATGTAAATGTGTAGTGTGTGTGTGTGGGATATTCTGCAGTAAAAAAATAAAATTAATATAACTAACACATTAAACTTAAAATTTAAGCCAGAGTACATTAATAAAGGACTTAGGTGTAGGGCTTTGCAAAAGAAATTAAATGAAATCATGCAATTATAAAAACAAACAAAAGCAAAAGGATAACTAGGCTGGGTATTCTCTAGTCATGTCGTTAATCTAACTAACTCTGACTCATGATCAATACGTTTGGGTGACGATCCTTCTTTTTCCTTAATGTACACCTTCCCATATGATGTCCAGGCTGCAGCTAACTTCTTATTTTTAACATGTAACCGTGCCATGTAAAATAATTTACTAGCTCGATTTGTGAGGTATTCTGATATGAATATATTGCGCATTTCTCCAGGCAGCTTTATAAGTGAAGTGTTCAGCCGTGGTTCTTTATTTTCGCGTTTAAGTTTATTGAAAGTTTTAATTGTGGAAATTATGGAGTCTTTTCGTTTCGTTGTCGTAAAATCAACAATAATGGATTCAGACTTAGTGCGGTACACATCTCTAATTTCTGACTCTAAGATTGCTGGTTCTAGCTCCAATGAAGAGCCAATGTTTTGTATTATATTAGTAAGTACCTTCTTGTTTTCACCTTCCTGCTTTGGTAAGTTCCGTACTTCTATAGTTGTAGAACGGGCAGTTTTTTCTTGGAGGTCAAGCTGATTTTCAAGCATTGCCACTCGGCTCTTGCATTCCTTGTTTTCAAGTTCTAAGTTATTTATTTTCAGCAATAGTTCTTTGTGCTGTGAGGAAAGGAAATCAACAGAATTTTGTATGTCTTGGTTCTGGACAGTGATGTTATTCAACGCGACATTAAGTTGTTCAAACCTTTTGTTTTGCTGTGTTTGAAGCTCAGCAAACAGTGCTCTGATCTCAGAAGTGGGGGAAGTTGACGTATAATCATCGAAATTGCGTTTATAACGTTTTGTCACGTTAAAATGATTACGAGATTCGGATAAAGCAGTTTCATTAATTGCTGAGTCCGAGTTGTATTGTATGGTAGGATTAGGAGAATTCAAGTTAAGTTCTGGGGCGGGCGGCGACCGTTGCACTGACATCTTGCCGTAATTATACTTTACTAATAGATTTGCAAGTACCAGGATCGGAGCAGTGAACAGGAGCTTGCGTACGCGCGCAGAGTGAGTTTGCGGTGACTTATTATTGTAGGTTTGTGTGCGTGCGCGAGGCGTGTCCTTGACCGAGTGAAAGGTGTGTCCAGTGATGGATGAACTCACGTGATATGCTTGTCTTTTTCACACGCTGATATGTCTTGCTCTAACGCTGTTGTATGTCCTTGCACCTTTGCACTCCTAGTACGTTCTTGAATTTAAACAATTTTATTTTATATTATTTGCAAATAAAATATTAACAATATTCCTGCCAACACATCTGAACTGTGCAGAGTCCGAGGGGGAAGGGAATGGGGGGGAAGGGGGATTCTAAAGTAAATTCCCCAAATAGTTTATTTCAATTAAACCCATAAAAGGCACTTTTGAACGTCAGACTTGCAAATTAAATAAATTAAGAGAATGATTACAGTTTGGAATGGCCAATGTCTGAACATTTTGTTACGAACTTACTCGGTTGATTACAGAACTACTTTATGCGCAGCCGCAAGGCTCTGGTTTTTTTAACCGACTTCAGGAGGAGGTTCTCAATTCGGTTGGTATTTTTTTTTTTTTTATATTGATTACGCTGAGATTTATGTACCGATTTACGTGATTCTTTTTTAGTTTGATGCAGACTAGTTCCTTTTTGGTCTCATAAAAAAATGCATAGTTTGGCCTAGTAGTTATTAATTTATGAAATTTTTTGTCATGAAATTTACTTTTTGACTTCATCGAACAGTTGTTGTTTATTTGTTTGATTGTAATATATGTAAATATGTGTTGTAGAAATGTATAATAATGAATCATCTAGGTATATAAAATAAAAAACTAAAAATAATTAAATAAAAACTTTTTTACAAAAAATACAACCGACTTCAAAAAACACTAACCGGTGTAAAATAACTCTAAATTCGGAAGTCGGTGGCCAATAATGAACAAAACAAAACCACCAAAGCCACAGACTTCCTAATTTAGAGTTATTTTACACCGGTTAGTGTTTTTTGAAGTCGGTTGTATTTTTTGTTTTTTCTTATTTTAATATTGTGTCCTAAGTATCGGTTAAATAAAAACTTTTTTTTTTATAACTTACCCAGCAACGACGATGTACTTGCCGCCCTGTTGGTTCCTCATCCTGTCCAGCACAGACAGAGCTATCTTCGCCTTGGTACGGCCGTACTGCGATACTTCATTGGAAAAGAGTCCGATTTCGTGCGCCAACTCACTTATGTCCTTAGGCTTCTGGGAGCGAGCAATCACAATGTCGCTGAAAATGAATACAAATTTATTTTAATACAATACTTTGTAGAACAAAACCCGATGAAAAATTGTTCCACGATTAGAAAGCCATATCACCGAGTAACATGGGCATATGACATATTTTAATTTAAAAAATACTTAGCGGTTCAGGAAATGTCAAATATGTTTAAAGGGAAAGCGAAAGTTAGTTTCTTTGTTTGTTGTAGATTCGATTCAGACTGTCCCCTTGCTGTCTTACCCCAGCGACGCTCTAAGCTGAGGTCTGTAACCCACAAGGGATGCCCTTAGCGAGTAGTAGCTAAGTTTAAAATATGTCTGCCTGCTGGAGGCAATACTTTATATACATCAACAGAATGGTCAATGTAGGATGTGGTCGACTGCTTACTTTGATGTAATGGGGTTCTTCAAAATAAGAGCGAAAAATAGTCGACAACGCGCAAGTGCCATCATCTCTGGTATTGCAGACGTCCATAGACTACGTACCATAACTATTTACTATTCACCCTAAGTGAACCAGTAGTATGCCCCTCCTATATTAACCTTCGAGATACCATTACCAAAGAAAAAGAGTTTATTTGCTAATTCTTCACGCAGCAATGGACCAAAGACACATAGAAAAATATGAGTCAGAGATCTATCCATAACTACGCTGGCAGCCATATCACCAGGCGCAGATCTAGTTCCCAAAAAAAGTTATAGTCACGGCCACGCAAAAATAGGCCAAATGCTTGTCGGATTAAGGATACGATTCCTGCAATGAAAGCATTCAAAAAATGTATGTCACTCTGGCCAAGACTGGCAGGACTAACACCAGTTTTAGCGCTGTGTTCTAAACATTATCCCATAGATCTCAATTAGGGTTGTGGGCATTCCCATACCTACAACGGTGGATCCGTGTTCCCATGTTATCAGACAACTGACCTGGGATGGAAGGTGAAATGTTAGAGGCCCATGGGCGGTATAAACTCTGACACCAGGTTAGGCATTAACCTCGCAAAAACAAGAAGAAGAACTGACCTGGGCGGTGGTGACAGTGGTGTGATGCGCAGTGGGCGAAGCGGCCAGGAAGGCGCAAGCAGACGGTCCAGCTGGCGCCGCGCGGCCTGCACGGTGTTGCGCATGAGCATCGCCACAGTCATGGGCCCCACGCCGCCAGGCACCGGCGTCACATGCGACGCCACTGATACGGCCTCTGCATATGCGACGTCTCCTACCAAACGCTGGCCGCTCTTCTTCGACGGATCTGGTAGTTAATGTCTTGGTTTACACTAGTATTTGTCTAATGTCGTTGTTATTGGCACAATAGTAAAATATAACTGTCGTATCATACCTCAATTGAGTTAAGACCGAAAAATACTGTACAGCAACAAAATACTTCTAAAACTAACTCTTATCGGAAATAACCAGTTTTCCGGTAGTAAAATTACAAATGGATAATTGGTAATTTCAGTGAAATGGTTTGAATTGAACGTTCAGTCTTGCAATGCAGACAGTCGTTACCCGCCGCCAAATGCTTTGTTTGAACTGCTTGTTCCGACTATTGTTACCTCATTACATAAAACATAAATATTTTAGTTCTAAGCAGCCATAATAGCCATTGTTCTATGGAGACGTATTTTTATAGTACGCACCAGTGATGGCATTGATCCCACAGTCGATGACGACCGCGCCTGGTTTGATCCAAGAGCCGCGAACCATCTCACCCCTGCCGATGGCCACCACCAGGAGGTCCGCTGTCTTTGTCTGGTGACAGAAGAATTTGAACATCAGAATGTGACGTCAAAAACAGCGAAAGAGAAGTTCTGATTCTACAAGGTGTTTTTTTTTTTATATCCCATCTAGGGTTATATTCTGTAGGTTAAAATAATACTAAAACTCCTAGAATAGATGGTCCAAAAATGCATAGTTTCGGAGATATCATCAATCATGATTAAATTATCAGTTGTTTAGTACCCGTAACGCAAGCTCTGCTTAGCTTGGGACTAGATGGCGTTGTTTGAATATTATAGTCGTGGAATATTATTATTAAGTATTAATAATATTATTTTTATTACCTAATTAGTTCAAAAATTGTCACCAGTACGACGAATCTTCTTTCTAAGGTCACTTTTCTTTCACGTTAGGGTGTTTTACATTAATCATCGTGACTTTGTCGAATTATTTTGTGTGATAGTAAAAAAAAAAGGATGATTGAAACATAATTCATATGCCAGTTGATTCTTTGATATGGTCTCAATCATACCCTAGAGTTATGGGATATCAAAAAAAACACGTTGTATGATAAGAATAAGTTTAGGAAAGAAACAATTTCGCATCATCATCATCATCATCTTCCTAGTTTTTTCCCAACTATGTTGGGGTCGGCTTCCAGTTTAACCGGATACAGCTGAATACCAGTATTTTATATGGAGCGACTGCCTGTCTGACCCCCACAACCCAGTTACTGGGTAACACGTTACCCCTTGGTTAAACTTACTAGACTTTCGGGCTTCTGATTACACGTAACGTCTGTCTAAGATCTGCAATTGACAGCCAGGTCCAACGGCCTAACGTGCTGTAAGAGGCAGGACGGAGGTCTCGTAAATGTAATGAATGATCACCATCCACGGGCCAATCTTAATCTCGTCAAGCGTAGTTTAACCTTCGATCGACTCGTAATGCTGTTGTTATTAGCCACAAGCACATTTTTTATTTCAAGCACATTTTTAATTCAGTTTTACACCTCCTCTTCATGAGACAGTCGCAGATGCCTTAAGATTATCATTATTAAGAGATTACTTACAATTTCACTCAAGTTCTTTGTCTTTGAATGGCAGACAGTTACTGTAGCATGTTCCCACTTGAGGAGCTCGGAGACAGGCGTGCCGACAATACGACTGCGCCCCAACACGACCACGTTCTTGCCGGCAATAGGCACGCCCGTTCGCTTGATCAGTTCTACGCAACCAGCTGGTGTGCATGGAATGAAGCCGGAGAGATCGCCCACAGCTACACGACCCTCGTTTATGGTATTCAATCTGAGGGAATGACACGGAAATATTAATAAAATATTTAAGAAGCTTGCTTGCCAAATAATAACTGTCTAACGGCTCGATCGAAGGTTAAGGTATGCTTAGTGACATACATCTTGGCGAGGTTCTTCGTGGATCGGTGACTAAGTATTCATTACCTACATACATATCTAGACTCCACTGTTATTCGCAAAAGCACGTTAGCAAAAAGTACGCTGAAGAACGATGATTATCTTCTACATTTATCGGGGATAGGAAGGATTCGCGATAAAGTTTTTGACGTAGGTAACATTTCGCAGCTTCGGTCTATAGGAGTATTTGTCTAGCAGAGACCAGACAGGTGTTGTGTCTGGTGGGCTACTACTACCCAACGGTTGTTGTCGGGATGTTGTCATCATCATCAAATCGCGCGAATGTCTTTACCATCGCAATGTACGACGTCAGCCCTGGTATCTGGCGACATAGATGTCGCTACAATTTCAACGCTGTGGGGTCTGGACTATGTTCTGAACTCATGGTATCCAGAATGGATGTCCCTTCCACTTTGCATTTATTTATTCAATAAATACACTTACTATCTTCACCTCTTCAGAGACCTTTCCTTGACCATAAAAATAGAATAAATTTGAAAACGACGTCAATAAATTAAAATTAATTACCCGTCCACATCCTTATCAGGTGATACAGCATCGGTGATCTTGTGCGCGTCGATGGGATGTGCGGAGTCCAGTGGCATCTGCACGATGATACCGTGCACGTAAGGAGACTCGTTCAGACTGGTGATCTTGGCCAGCAACTACATAAATAATAAATGATGATAAATTATATTTATTTCTATAAACAGATTTTCACAAACAAATTTACACGTCATTTTTTAAACTAGTAGATGAGATCGGAGTTTCACTATCTGACTACTCTGAGAAGAAACACCGAAAGAAACTCAGAGGTCATAGTCTCTTTTAAAGTCCAAACATTATCTTGGTCATATTATGTAAGATCCATGCAGATTAGTGTCTGAGATGGTGTTTTGAGGAAAGAACCACACAGAATGAGGGGACCAGATCAGTCAGTGCAAGCATTTGTCAGTAATCGTGAGTTCAACTCGGAACTTAAGGAGCTCTACGTGCTACAGTACCAAAGAAGTTTTACGTTGAGCTAAATGATTACTGGCAAATGCGTTTACTGACTGGACTCATAGTTAGGATATCTATTTGGTTTTGAAATACCTACCCTCTTTGACACTAATCTGCATGGTCAATGGTCACCATATGATCTGAACAAAGTCATTTTTGGAGGGTCTATAAAAGAGATTGTGATGTCAAAGTTTTGTCCGGTATACTGAAGTAGGTAGTAGATACCTATGTATTCCAGCAAAAAGTAGCAAAAACATAGGTAGGTATAACTTGATAGTATTATTGGTAAAATCGCGCCTAAAAAATACACAAGGTAACTAAGCTTTGGATGTGTGGCTTTGGCTGTTTTACTCAATTAAGTTTTTATCACATTTTATTTTAAGTTTTTACTTCATAGTGGACTAAGTTGTAATTTCATACAGCAAGTATGAAGTATTACTCGTATAACGTCATCGACAAAGACAAAGTAGGTATTAAAAAAATATATTGTTGAGATAACTTAAAACCCGCTCGTCAGAACTTGTACAACATTCTTTCATACAAATTGGACTGTTGAAAAACTCCACTATTTAAGTCAGTTTAGGGTCTTTTTTGTTTTTAGAAGCGCGTTCTCAACGCGTATGGGCGTATATATCGTTTCAGCAGACTGATCGGCTAGAAGCAAACGGCTACGCGCGTCATCAGCGCGTTGAAAAACTGTCGTGTGCAAAGGCCCTTAAACAACTGCAATTTCAACAGCTGTGGCAGGTATATAATTACATCATAATAACGGTTGGTCCTTTCTGGCTCTTGTAATTTTCTGGCAAATCCATTATTAAAAAAACAATACATATATAGCGGTCTTGAATCTGGATGCTAGGTTGAAAGAAAAAGCAACTGTAAGTTATAGAGAGAGTTAAAGTTTATGGTTAAGATAAACCACAATATTTCTCAATGAAATACAATTCCTATCGAATCCCAACTCAAAATAAAGCTAGGATTATGATCCTATGAAATCTGATCTTTGACTGGCCTGAATAATGAAATACAAGGAGGAATTTACTAGTGACGTATCTTGTTTATTAGCGAGCGAGGCATAGCCCGTTCTATTCGCGGTTATAATTATTATTTTGTCATAGGTAGGTACCTACTAATAATCTTCAGCAAATGAACGATCGTGTTACCCAGATATTAAAATAATTAAAATATCATTTATTTCTCTCATAGAGGTACATTGTAACACTAATACGGTATAATTCATTCTTAATCTAGAACCTTTGTGAGAGCTAGAGGCTGAACTAGGTTCGGAACCTGTAAGACAGATCTCCAGGCTCGCCCTTTTAAAACATATTCGCATTTGCGGCATCTTTGCATGCGTCATTATAACTGGTTTGTGGAAAGGCTTACGCTCTGTGTATACATCTGCATCCAATAAAACCAGAAGACCCTATCATTGGGCAAAGGCTAGCCAGTTCATGACATAATCTGCAACCAAAGACATACAATACCTATAGACCGGACATCACGAACAAAATTTTCGTCCGAAAAAGTGTGTCCTGCACGCGTAGCATGATCACCGAAGAAATGGTCTTTGTCGTGTCTCGGAAGAAAAGAAATTAAGTGTTCATGCTACGCAGGCAGGTTTATTGAAAGAAATTTGACAGATTGAGGTTCCTGTCTATATAATCTGTCACTTTGCCGATTCGTCTGTAGACAAAGGCCGTTTCTTCGGTGTTCAATGTGTTCATGCTACGCATGCTGCTGGATACAAGTCTATGAGTTTTTTGTAGTACGCTCCGCTGCCGCTCCAATTTTCATATATTATTCTAGATGGCGTTACTGAGACATGGGATCAAAGTTTTTCTATGACATTTCCTTGACATGCCCGCTCTATAGTATTTTAAATCTCTTTGTCTGCAACGAATCTATTCTTTGTCCATTGTGTAATACAGTTTAAAAAATAAGCAATAGTGTTTTTGGAAATAATACTTTAACACCCACACATAAAACTTAATTTGCTATACATCTTTACGAATCCTATTCAAATGCACTAATCGTAGTCACACGACTTAATTTTAACAACTATAAAGTTGATATTTTGTTTAAAATGAAAGTAACATCTGTTGGAGTCGTTGGAGATATGAATTTGAATACATAATAGGTATTCTGTGTACCTACATACATCTACATGCTATCAAATGAAAGTGTTATTGAAACTATATACGTAGGTACCTAGGTAGATTATTTTCTTACATAAAATATGTGTATCTTATGTGATTTAATATGTTTGTTACATCATTCAATGAAAACAGTAAACAGTCTATATAAACTTAATGATACGTCTTATCAAGTGTCAATAGTTCAAGGTGAAGAGAATGGAAACGGACAATGTATGTGACACAATTAATGGGTATTTTAATGCGTCTATGTGGGGTTTAGAAAAAGGAAAACCATTGACGCGATCGGCAATAGATGCAATAGAAAAATTGTCTATTGCAGAAAGAATTATAGGTAGATAATATTTAAAAGTTCCCACTAAGTTTATTCAAGTGAGTAATCATTAGCTACAGTTTTGATTGTCATTTGTTTTGTAACAAAATGGTAACAATGGAAATCATGTATAACCTATCTGTCGTGGTAAACTACCTACATAAGTATTATTTTTTTTGCCTATCTATATCTTTTTTTGCATTCTATGCTAACAAGTACCTAGGTTAAAGTTTCAAAGAAGACGATAGCTTTTAATTGTAAACACCTAAGTTTAATACCCATCTTAGTAAAATTTGATACATTATCGTGTTATGTACCTACTTAATACTTGTATTTTGCTTGCTTTGTTTTAGCTTTATGGGATACTGTATCTTTATCGATCATCGAATTTGAATCACTTCATTTTATGTCAACTTTCACAGTAGGTATGTTCCGAAAAAAAACATATCACGGTTCTCTTGCCAGTTTAACAGTATAATTCTCTCTGGAACCATTTGTTGCTGCGACATATGCACAAGGCGCTTGTAATTTAATATAGAATAACTGGGTTCCGATCGAAAAAAATCGATACCATTTACATCATGCTTAACAATAAGAAGTAAAATTGGTAGCAGAAACCATGACCACATAATTACAAATTCATTTGATTAGGTATGTGGCTGGCCACTACGGTTCCGAAGAGAAAGCTCTAAGACAAAAACGCAGAATAAGAGGTGGTGTAGGAATAACGTCCTTTTGGACTTCTATTATTTAACATTTAGGTATAGCAACAGAACCCTAAGTGTAAACTAATTGATCGAACATCTTGTTTTGACTAAGTAGGTAATAGATACCTACGGGATTTTCTATAGAGCAGTGACCTTCAAAGCTGACAAATTAGTAGTTCCAAAAATCATTTGTACCTTCGAAATAGCTACAACCCTTAGCTTTCATCTATAGTAAACACCAGTTTTGTATGAGGCGAGTAGGTACGCGTCCATTCAGCTGTACGAACGCTTACGCGTCATTTATACAAAACTAAAATGTTCTATGGTAATGATGTGTAGCGTATGGAACACTGATTGAAGGAAACAATAAATGCTAAAAAACTATCGTTTTTTTATTTATTTTTCGACATGGTGAAGCACCATTCGTGTGTGAGACTAGCTCACTTTTGCCAGTTTTATTGTGACTTTTCTCAACAGTTCTATAATATTCATTTTGGTTTAACTTAATTTAGACGATTGTAAAGTTAATATTTGTTTCAGTGGTAGGTATTACTGTCAATTGGAACTAGGAATCTGAATAATTGAAAGTACGAAAACCATTAGGCTCGTTTGCACCAATCACTTGATGCATCTAGCTCTAATCATATTTGAAACATTATGTATGTCATCGTATATAGTATACCCGCTTATATCTCTCTCTTATAGTCGAACAAGGTCTATCGGGCGTCCCTAAAACCTCTTAAAATCTTACCTCATTCTCCGTGATATCCCTGGGTAGCTGCAGATGGTCAGCCTTAATGCCAATGTTTTCAGCAGCGCGGAGCTTCATCCGTATGTAGACGTTGGAGTCTTCCCGGCCCCCCACCTGAACAATGGCCAGGCGTGGCTCAAACTCCGACCAGCGCGAGCGAGCCTCCGCCACTTGCGCGCGGAGGTCATCCTCGATGGATCTGATGATGCAGCGGATACGTTACTTTTGGGGCACTTAGAGTTATAAGATAAAGCCTAAGGTAAGTATTAAAAGTTAACTAAACTAAGGACTGGAGAGAGCTTTAGGTGTGTGCGTACCCATAGTTACCAACAGATTTCTAAATTAGTTTGATGATAGTGAGACCATACTTTGTTGGTTATTAAGATGATCATCGTTGACATTTTGCTAGCTATTAAGTTAATTTCGACTTTTAATTATGATTATGCTCACTCATGATAAATGATTAACGGTTTGTAATACCTATTATTACCAAATTAAATATTATATTTTCAAGCGGATTAGAATTCTGCGCGCACATTGTGAGATTTTGCTTATAGATACAGTTTCTATGAAAAAGGAGTAAAGAAAGCTAAAACTGTCGACTTTCTACCACTGTACGACTAATAGTAGGTTTCTATGAGTTGACTGGTCAAAAATAATAGGGTCAGTCTTGCCGATATCCACACTCTTTTCGACAAATAGAGATGAAAGGGTAAAAGCTAACTAAGAAAGCATGCTCAAATAAATGAAGAATGACCATGATCACTTGTAAAAAATATCCAAAACTGTACCTAGCCACTTCAGTGCCCAAAATTGGTTGTGCGACCATCTTTAGGGTATGTAGACCGTATCTCACCTCGGTCCCTATTCGACTGACTCCTGAACAGAGAGACAAACATCGTAACATGCAGCTGACCTCCGAAGATAACCCTGCCTACAACGCATGGCGTTATACCACAAAACAAAATCTGGTTTGTGCCAAAACTTTTTAACAAAAGCAGCTAGATGCGGTTATTAGCCTAGGTTAATAACCGGATACTATCAAAAATTTGAATAGTAATATTTTTACATAAATTACCGAAGCTGTAACATACCTACTTATTGTTTTAATTATGTAAAAGACGCAGAAACATTATCACTTCGTTATATATTGATGTCAGAAGATCACAATTAACATTTAGGTAGGTACAACCCAATAGCCGGTCTTAATCTAATTAGAAAGAAGCTCGTGTATTAACAGCTACCTACCTACATGAGTCGTTCGTTAAGCTAGTTAAGTTACGAATGGCGAGGTCAGACCGAAGATGGTTTGCCTTTCATTACATACCGAGACCCCTCAGTGACTTGGTTGTCATTTGTAAAACTTTGACAGTCCTTACGGATTGTCAGAAGCCCGTCTGACCACCAGTCATACCAAGAGTTATCGTACTACCCAAGAACCTATGTCTACAGTCACTATAGCTAATTAAAATGTATAATTATAAGGCATAAGTAAGTACGGTACCTTAGCACCACAGCAAGCTAAACGTGACATGCAATTGTAAACGAAATTAAAATAATTATAATTTCATACCTTAAACATGCTTTAGAAAATCGTCTAACAACTTGTCTGGGAGGCCACCGTTTAAGCAAAAACATAATTTATTAATAAAATAAGATAATAAACTAATAAGCCTAATACTTATCTATTATTTCTAGCTCTACAATAACCTACTTCAAAGGGATCAATGATAGTAGTAATATTACGAACAATTACTTAAATAGTTAGAAGAAGAAAAAATACGATAACTATCGAAGAACAATTACAAGATGAATTGTTTACCGTTTAGTTATTGGAACAAATTAATATATTAGTTTTGTTTTAATAACTGATGATGGTACGTCAGTTTCAAAGATAAGAAATGTTACAAACGATATAAGTATTAAGTTTTGTAAGAACAACAAATTGTTTTGTAAGAACAACAAATTGTTTTGTTAGAATAACAGCTGAGATGAATATGGTTTTTAACCGACTTCAAAAAAAGGAGGAGGTTCTCAATTCGGTTGTATATATATTTTTTTTATTATTATTAAGCTATTGCATAGCTTCTATCGCGGGCCTTGAGCGCGGGGACCGAATCCAGAAATTCCGTAACGAAAAAACCTCACGCTCCCCACTCCGACGGGCAAGGAGGTGTGGCTTGAAGGCCGTGCATCGTCTAACGTCGTTTCAGTTCGGCAGTCTTCGACACGGCGTTGTGTGCGATTAGACGTATTGTATAGACGTATTAGATAGTGGGGAGGGGACAGTGGAGGGGAGGGGGGTGGAGGGAAGAGGCAGGGGACGGGAGGGGAAAGTGAGGGAGAGGCGGGGGAGGTGTGGGGGAGAGGGAGGGAGGGGGAGAGGAGGAATGGGGAGGGGGTGAGGAGAGGAGTTGATAAAAATGCTATGCAATAGCTTTACCGCGGCAGTCTCCGTGTGCCACACGTCATATTTTTTTTGGTCCCATTTGTATCAAAACTCATACCTGATGAGGGATCTTTGAGGAATTGAGGGAACTCCTCAAAAAATATAGGCACACATGCACCGATTTCAACATTTTTAGTAACAAATCAAGCATTTTCATTTAGAAAGTATCATTTGGTGAAGAAAAACTGATGAAGAAGACAGGCAACGGAACTCTTCAACGCATAACAGCAAATTATTCGCGATTGCTATAGTCAGATGTCTATGCTGAGCTTTTGTATTTCCACAACATAACATTACGCCATTCTATTTTAAAAGGGGCCGGCAGAGATGTACAGATTAATGTTTAGAGATAGAACTTCTTTAGCGATTGTTATCCAATTTCAATGATTCTTTCAAGTTTTGAAAGACTTTCTTTACATACAAAGAAACTAAAAATTACAAAATAAAAACTTTTTTACAAAAAAAAACAACCGACTTCTTAAAAAAAAACTAACAGGTGAAAAAAAAACCAGTTTCGGAAGTCGGTGGCCAATAATGAACAAAACAAAACCACCAAAGCCACAGACTTCCAAACCGGAGTTATTTTTCACCTGTTAGTTTTTTTTTAAGAAGTCGGTTGTTTTTTTTGTTAAAAAGGTTTTTTTTCCTCATTGTTTGCATGTAGCTTGTGGCTAAATTACAACAGCCGCATGGATCGATCGAAGGTTAAGCTACGCCTGACGAGGTCGGTCCGTGGATGGGTGACCATTTATTACATACCAAGACTCCTCCGTGCCTCGGAAAGCACGTTAAGACCTAAGCCGTCGTTAAGCCGCGTTAGTCCCGGCTGTCATTTCAAGTAGATCTTTGATAGTCGTTACATGTCAAAAGCCCGAAAGTCTGACAAGTTTTTAACCAAGGGGTATCATGTTACCCAGTTACTGGGTTGTGGAGGTCTGACAGGCAGTCGCTCCATGCAAAACACTGGTATTCAGCTGCATCAGGTTAAACTGGAAGCCTAGGACAGGGGGCAGATGAGCCGAGTTCCGTGCGACGACACAAATTGGTAAATTACATGCAGATGACGCCGACGCAAACCGACGCGGGTTACTGCTAAAAGTTCATTTTATTTTCCTATTGCTGCTATTTATTTAATTTTATTTAAAAAAAAAACTGCCATAATGTTATTTGAATGTACAGACGCCAGCACATCAAGTTACCCCAAAGTGTCAAATTTCTTTGATCGTTTTTCAACTTTATGTCAAACAGAATAAGGATCATATTCAATTGGGAAAATTTGACACATTGGGGTAACTTGATGTGCTGGCGTCTGTACTAGTGAATAGTCGATAGAGTCGTTTTAGGAACCGGAATTTCCAAAACCAAATCCCGGTTCTTTCGGTACTTTCGGGAAAAGATACTTCGCGTTTAGAATTTTTCTAATTTTATGGCCTGAAAAATCCTACAGCTGCACTGTTACTATTATACTACCTAGCTACCTAGAAATACAAGACCATGATGCGCGAGGGTGCGAAGGTGCGGGAGGGGCAGGTGGCGGCCATCTTGTATACGCGCGTCCCGCTCAGTTAGATTGTGAGCGCGTCTTCGAAATGTCGTGCTAGTGGGATTTCGGTGTAAAGTGCTTTGCAAAAACTACTCAAACAAGACTAGACTCTTTTGGAAAGTGAGTATTTATTTTTAATAAACAAAATTAATGAAACATGAGCGGCTTTATATAATTATTTAGTTAGTGTAGCCACCATTCTCATTCTCCATCCTCATTTTGAATACAAAATACGAGCAGCTGATTGTTCACCAACCGACATGGGATTCGGAAGTTGATTATAATACGTACACTAATAAAATTTGCTGTTCTAAAGTTTTACAAATTCAGTTTATTTTTAATGTTAGGTACTACGGCACAATAAAACTACAATGCACTGTATTAATTAAGCAAGTAGTATTACGACTAGCTGTTTTTTTACCAACCTACTTACATGGGATTGGGAAGCTTATTTTATTCGTAGAATAATATTAGCTGTTCTAATGATATTTTTAATTAGCTGTTTTTAATGTCACATACTTTACCTTAAAACTACAGTGCACTGTATTGATTAAACATCAAATAATTTAGTCGGTACCAACGTTTTTCGTTTAACTTTGTATTTCAATAATTACTCTATATTTTGTTACAGACGATGGATTTTGAGGCAGTCCTTAATAAAGCCAACGATAAAACGTCAATATGGCATTATTGCCGCGTGTAAACGAATTTTGAAGTGTACTGGAGGTAGTACAAGTGGTCTCCAAACGCATTTAAAAATGTGCATCAGATTAGCATGAACACAGCAGATAGTCAAGTTCCTCAAAGTGTCGAATCTCCTTCAACATCGACAAATACTGAAATTATTATACCAAAGAAAAAAGCTTAACTGATTATTACGAATCTGACGCAAATCCTTCCAAGGAGCTTATGGTTTCCCGAATGTCAGCTATGGATGGATATCCTTTCCGAACATTTGTAGAGTCTGAACATCTGCGAATGCTGTTTCGAAAATTCGGACATAAATTGCCGAAGGCTGCAAATTCAATTCAAAATATTGTAATAAAACAAGCAAACAAAAGAAAACAACAACTGATCGGCGAAATCCAGAAACTATTATCAAGACATAAATTTTCATCTTTTAAGCCTGAATCTGCACTCACACAAGAAATAAAACGTTTTATTTGATTTGATTTAAATGTTTTTACTTTGTCCCCTGTCATTTCGTCTTATTTTTACTTTCTCCGTTTCAATACTTTCAACTCTCTTACAAAGACTTATTAAAGTATCAAAAGTATCGATAGTACCGGGAATCCCGGTTCTTAAGCCAAATGGTACCGAAAATCCCGGTTCTTTAAAACATCACCGGTTCTGCATTCCCTAGTCTGTACCTATTTATTTTGATTACATTTTGTTAGCTTAGCTATCTACATTATACACCTACGTAATAATTTTGTCGTCGATGATTTACCTATTTCTTGTGACTGTGTTGTAGATCCTTAATAAATAAATAGTCATCTGCCTAGCCTTTTCCCAACTTGTTGGAGTCGGCTTCCAGTTTAACCGCATGCAGCTGAATACCAGTGTTTTACATGGAGCGACTGCCTGTCAGACCTCCACATCCCAGTAACTGGGTAACATGATACCCCTTGGTTAAACTGGTTGTCAGACTTTCGGGCTTCTAACTACAAGTAACGACTATCAAAGATCTACAAATGACAGACGGGACCAACGGTTTAAAGTGCTTTCCGAGGCACGGAGGAGTCTTGGTATGTAATAAATGGTCACCCATCCAAGGACTAACCTCCCATTGCTAACTGCCAAATAAGTTTCTGATGTCGAGCCGCCGACATGCCGCCGGCAAAGTTTTACGACTTGCAATGACTGAATTAGCCGGCAATCTAGCCCGCCGGCAAAATGTTGCCAACATAAGCCCGGCTTTGGTGTGTAGTGCGATGATGCTTTTACAAGCACAGCGACGTTGTCATAATATACCTACTCATTTATTAAGTAGGTACCTACATTGAATCTAACATGGTATTGGCAAGTTTTGTATTATAATACCTATACCTAGTAATAGCAAGAAAATTAATTCCCACTTTTTATTTTATTTTAGAGTTTCGTCAATGATAACCTACTCAGTTTGTCTATACCAGCTCGCATCAGTCAGGTGATTTTTTCTGAATAAATCGAAGGAATAAATACTGAAATAACAATGGACAATCAAATTATCTAATATTTTCCTTGTAAAACCTGATTTAATATACCTACCTACAGATTTATTTCCGATCGAATTAGAATTTCACACTTATATTTCATAAATGATACTAATAGATTCAAAATAACTTAATTTCTAATACACAAATCTAAATTGTCAGAATGTAATTACCGACTAACAACAATAAATCTTTTAAGTATAATCAAGGTCTTGACTTAAAAACATAAAAAAGGACTTCAATAAACTTGAACTTCGAACAGTCTATTTATAACAAAAAATATTCGTACTTACTCAAACACCGGTTTCAAATCACCCTGTGGCTGCCACATGATTTCACTTTTACCTGCGTTTAACTAAATAAATAAACAAACACTAAAACATTATTTTCATAAAATTACAACCGCGCTGGACACGCCGATGTCCGGTGGTGGCGACAGATTTATACTGACTACGCATGATAAACAGTTACTTAAGTATGTTCACCTGTCGAACAGCCTAGGGTACCCAGAGCTTGTGCCAACATAAGCACCGACCATATCTTTTTTTATTATGTTGAAACCTGCTGGCCCGTTTTGTGATGAAGAACTACCTGATAATTATTGTTTTAAAAGGTAATGTGTTACCTTGAACGTGATTATACCGCGTATTGTCACCGGCTGTAGGTATAATGTGTATGCAAATAAGTGACATAATACACGAATAGTTAGCGTGTACAATATGTCCGAATGAGGATTGTTGGAGGTGTGTAAATATGTTTAGATATTGTATCTGATAAAGATTTTACTGATAATACTTGAAATACGGTACTTTTGAAGTTTATTTACGTTGGTCAAAGGAACCTCTAATGTGAAAATAGGAAAAACATGATTATTTAGAATGTAAATAAAACACTTGTTGGCATATACTTTTTTAATAAATCTTTAGATATAACACAAATATTGTTAATAACTATTTGCTCAACTTACAGAATTGATGAAGTTAGCACTATTTTTTTTTGTATTTTGTGTACCTATACTCTGTAGTCTAAAACAATATTTTAAGCGAAGCTGCGCCCTTTCAACGAGATTTAATTAAATATCGTGGGGTTCAGCGGGTACTGCAGTTTTTATCAAATGATATTGATTTTTAGATAGACAATAATAATCCGGCTTTTGACAAAGCGCTCAAACAACCAATGGAGTACCTACAATCAAGAAGGTACTTAAAAGTACTTGAGTTGTCCCAATATCACATTTTTTATAGTAACAAACTAAAAAATAATCTTCTTAAATGTCAGTTAATTAACGCCTAGGACGGATTCAGGGAAGATTTTCAAACAAAAATTCGTAAATTTGAGTTTTAACCAAGTTACAGAATAGGTACTTGCCCATTTTTTATTCAAAATACAGATACACTAGGTACCTAATTATTCAAGTCACACAAACATTTTTATTTTTGTAATTGATCCTGAATACGTCCTTGGGTCATAGTAATAATCAAAATGGCGTTGACTTAAAATTATATTCCTACTTATACAGTAACTTAAAAAAATGTTTTAATAATATGATTAACTTCTTTGTTTTTTAGTTTCATCCAATACATTTAGAGTATTTGGAGAATTCTATAGATTATTCTTTCTTTCTTTCTTATAAGGAAGTTGTTTAGAAGAGTTTCCCTTGAAAACATAAGATAGGAACTTAAAGCAAATAATTAATAAAAAAATGAACCGTGTGCTTATGGCTAGACCCGGCAGTCGTGAAATTATAATAACTATTCTTACGTAAATTATATTTCCACAATGATTCACCAAAGGGTCAGATCAACAAACTTAACGATAAAAAAAAAGTATTGACGACCTCGTAAATATTTTTTTATTTTTTTTAGTGAAGATCTACCAATCTCACGTTCTGACTGTTACTAAAAAGCACCTTTACTCTCATACTCGCACCACTCAAATAATCGAAGTTATAATTATTTACAGATAAATAATTTTGTTGTTAGTACAAACGCCAGCACATCAAGTTACCCCAATGTGTCAAATTTTCCCAATTGAAAATGAACATTATTCTGTTTGAAATAAAGTTGAAAAAAACGATCACAGACATTTGACACATTGGGGTAACTTGATGTGCTGGCGTCTGTACAAAAACGGGTGTTGTATTTAAATTTTATTTTCTGTTTTGTCTAAGGTGAAGAATACCATTTTTTTTTTATTTACTTTTGAGGTTACTGAATTAATTCAACGTATACCTTAGGTACAGATTTACCAAGTTTGGGGCAAATGTTTGAATTTTTTTGTGGTAAAACTTTGTTTTCTTTTTGATTGTTTTACTACAAATGAAACACAAAGTTATATTTTTTCGTTATGACCTGAACTTTAGCAGTAAAATAGTATACAAGTTAATTCTTATTTTAGGTGCCACTATTTGAAAAGAGTGTTTGAACAATTTAAGGTAATAAAAAAGTTTTTTTTTTTAACTTACTTGGAGTTTATAAAGAATGTAATCACGAGATCATCAATACAAAATAACAAAAGGGTCATTTATGACTGTAGGGAACGGAAATCTTCTTCTTTTTCCCGATGCGCGTTGGAGTACAGATGTATGCGCATAGCGTGCAGAGGCATCGGTTTCGAGTTGCAGAGTTTGCAGGTCAGCTCAGCGCTCGAAGATATCGGCGTCCTGTAGACGTAACAAAATATTTCATCAATTAGGTATCTTATTTAACTCCTGTTTTGGAAGTCGGTGGCAAATCTATATATATATATATATCAAAGAGATTTAAAAGACTATAGAGCGGGCATGTCAAGGAAATGTCATAGAAAAACTTTGATCCCATGTCTCAGTAACGCCATCTAGAATAATATATGAATATTGGAGCGACAGCGGAGCGTACTAAAAAAAAACTCATAGACTTGTGTCCGACAGGACACACTTTTTCAGACGAAAATTTTGTTTGTGATGTCCGGTCTATAGGTATTGAATGTCTTTGATATATATAAAAGAAAGTCGTGTTAGTTACTTCACTTATAACTCAAGAATGGCTGAACCGATTTAGCTGAAAATTGGCAGGGAGGTAGTTTAGAGCCAGGAGAAGGACATAGGATACTTTTTATCCCGTTCGACATCATAAAAATAAATATCAAGAATATCGGTTGTCTCAAACATTTTTCAAACGCAGCGCCATCTTGGATGACATGACAGGAGTCAAACTTCCCAGTTCATTATCAGGTGACAATTTGAAATTGACAAGTCTTAAGCTAAACCCAAGAAGGTAAGGTTGTCAATTTATAATACGCACCTACGTTCTGAAATTTATTTTGTTACTAAACTTAGAGGTTTTATGTAGCATAAAAAAGTCTTATATTTCAGAAATCAATTTACGTAACTAGCAATGATGACAGAGACGAACTTTAATAATTCTTTGCAAATAGAACTTATTTTACTGTTAGGACTTTAATTAAAGTAGACCGGGAAAACTATAGGCATAAATTATTGTATGTAACATAGAGGCAATAGTTCAGATTAAAATTATGAATTTAGTATTTTTTAGTAAGGTAGTTAGGTTAGATAGTTGGGTTAGCTATAGGATAGGTTGGAGTAGGCAGTGACCTGTCGCTGCCGGCCGTGGTCGAGACGATGGTCGGCAGCGTCGAGTCCTGGGACGCGGTGGTGTCCTTCTGCGAAACGGTCATCTCGCAGAAGGAGGCTGCGGAAAGGGAGAGGGAGATCACCTCCACTCACCCTGCCCGCAGCAGACGCACCGGGCGCAGGCGGAGGGCGGACAACGCCCTCTTCCAGCCCCCCTGAATGGGTCCAGGGCGACGGACGCGGGGATGTCCGCCGCCCCCACGTACATGGACCCGAGGTGGCGGCGCGTCGTGTTCACGCGCGCCCCTCTTAGACGTCGCGAGGGGAGTCTAACACCTCACTCCCCTCGCAGACTTGGCGAAGCCCCGTGACCCCCGGCGCAGGTGTGAGAAGGAACACGGGGTGGTTTTTAGTCAGTAAGAGTCTGACAGACCCCTCCGCCTCCCCGGGCGGGGGACATCCATGAGGATTTTCCACCCCTAAAAAAAAAAAAAAAAAAGCTATAGGATAGGTATGGTCAGTTAGGTTAGGGTATATATACATGTTGTAATTTAAAAGTAGTAGTAGTTATTATTGGTTTGGATTTATTTGTTGTCGTCTTATTCAACGTATGTATATCTAATATAAAAAAAAATAAGAGCAATGAATTGACTCTAAGGCACAACGAAGTTTGCCGGGGCAGCTAGTAATGAATAAAACAAAACCACCAAAGCTTCAAACAGAACATGTGTGACGTGATATCCGGCCGGTAAAGTTGTCGTTTGTGATTGTGGGTTCACAAACGATATGTATCTACAAATAATATGTATCTGATTATTTAATGTTTCTTTACATAAGACGTCATACAAAACGTTAACCCATCCCGAACTCCACACCTGCATCCCAACACACACAGATTTAAGTCATTACAATCATACAAAAAATAATGCCAATTTATAATAGAAAGTAGCATGTAAGTACTCTTTATATACGGATGATAGATAATATATAATTAAGTTAAATTATTACCTCCTTCTACTACCATTTCAAATTTTACTACCAACTTTAGTGTTGTAAGTACCATAGAGACACGCAGCACAGAGGTCACTTTAAAATTATGTAATTTTTGTCTTTCAAAATCAATTCACTTCAGTAAGGTAGTTAGGTTCGGTAGTTAGGTTCGCTATAGATAGGTATGATAAGGTAGGTTAGGTTATATACATATATATCTTCATTCTAATTCGATCTTACACAAAAGGCTTAGACTGTGTTTTAATTTTTAAATATGTGAATGTGGTTGGTTGGAAAATGGCCGCGAAACAAAATCCTATTGTTCAAGAAGAACCAACACCATCTGATGATATTTCATTGACGTCGTTAGAAGAAAGCTTGTTCAGCTCGGAGAAACTGGATCGTGCTTCTCCGGAATAGGGAATATGCATGTAATTTAAATATGGTTCGAATATTTTTTTCCGAATCTTTAATAGCAGAAAATATGAACTAAATCATTGTTTTACTTTCTAATAGCGTCATAATTATTTAAAATTAAATTATTTTTAATTGCGAATTAAGCGCGGGAAATTCAAATTTGTGAAACGCATCACCATTGGTTATAACGCAAATTGACGTCAAGTACTACGACAACAACTCAACGTCTACAAAACATCAATGTGTAAGTATGACACTAAGTATTGGAATGGACTTTTTATTGGAAAACATAATTATCGCCGTGTGTGTTGTGAACTAATTTAATGTTCAAGTGTAATTTTAGCTTCATAGTGAGTTTTTTTAACATTTAAGAAAAATGACTGAAAGTGGTTTTGTAAAAGCACAATCTGACACTGTTTATTGCATTCGGGTACAAGCAATACCGGTAAACTGGCTTTTAAACTTTTTTCATGGTGAAATGGTTAGAAGAACGAAAACACCCTAAGTAATAGTAATAGGATCATAGTAAATGACGTAATCGAAATGGCGCGCGAAAATAGCGGCGTTTAAACAGCTCAAATTTATTCTGTATTTTAAATATTTTTTAAGCTTAATTACTGCATTTTTAAATATGTTCATATTTTTTTACTATGTTAAAACGTTGTAAACAGTGAATTAAAATGATAAAAAAAATACATGCATATACCCTATTGTGCACTCATTCATGGAGTGTCGGAATGTGCCCCCCTGCCGAACAACAACTAGTCTCCTCCATCATGGGGCCGAGGGGCCACCACCAAGGAGGATTATAACTATATGCAGCTATTGGGGTCACTGTCTACAAGCGGTCTTATCATGGAAGCCAAGAAGCTTCATGACCTCGCATACCAACTTGGACTAGAAGAAGTTAAGGAGATGACTAGAGGAAAATATCTTAATATATTTTCCTACGGGCGGCAGCGGTCGTTATAGTATAAAGCTATGTGAAACCACTTTATTAAAACTTGTTTAATGTTTTAGAAATGATGACTAAATTAAACAAATTAAACAGTAGGTAATTTTTTAATATTCTATTATACAAAAAAATGTTAGAAATGAAACACCGACATTGTAAATTAGTAGACGATAATAAACAGTTCTAGACGGCCTTCTAAGAACATACTTAGTCTAATAGCTAAAACGGTGAGCGTGCCTGATCTTACTGCCCCATCTCAACAATTAACCTTGTTAGCAAACAAATTCATTCAATACTTACTATAGATGGGGCACCATGAACAAAATTTTCATCCGATAGTTGTGTCGTAGCGGACACATAATTATATCTATGAGTTAAAATTAGTACGCTCCGCTGCCGCTCCAATAACGCTATATTATTCTAGATGGCGTCACTGAGACACAAGATCACAGTTTTTCCATGTCATGTCTTCGCATATCCTTTGTATCTTAAAGGTCATGGCACGGCACCGGCACCGCTCCAAACCAGCAATTGACTTGTCATTCAATTTAGAGCATTAAATCGTGTGCAGTATAATATAGAAAGAAAAAGAAAGAAAAATGTGTTTATTGGCATCACAACAGAAATACACCTTAAAACTATAAAATACAGCGATTATAATGCCAAAAGGGCCTCAGCTCAGCATAATGTCAGATGAGAACACAGGGTGTACTATCTGACGCTGATTTTCAGCTGCAACCCACGAGTGCCATACGCAAGAATAACTAACACAAAAATAAATAATAGAACAGTGCGTTACCGTTATAAAAAATATTATACATTAAATAAGCTAGAAGTGAAGATAAAAAAGCTTTATACATATTCAAATAAGACTTTGTTATGTGCATTTGGGTGTTTGTGTGTGTGTGTGTGTGTGAGTGTGTGTGTTTGTGTGTGTGTGTGTGTGTGTGTGTGAGTGTGTGTGTGTGTGTGTGTGTGTGTGTGTGTGTGTGTGTGTGTGTGTGTGTGTGTATGTGTGTGAGTGTGACTGCATTGCTTTTTATACATACGAAACGAACATTTATGCAATTTTGTAAACTATTAAAAACTGTTTGAAATCAGAGTTCAAAAATAAAACAAAATCATAATAAATAAGTAATCGATAAAATGGAAATTATTGATAAAATTCATAAAAATATAAAATGTGTAAACTAAATAATTTTTATATGGCGGATATATTTGCTCTAATATTTTCAAATTTATTTTGATGGGATAAAAGAAATTTTACTAACTTTATCTTGAAAGTCGACCAACTGTTACAAAATTTTATTGGTGGAGGTATATTGTTCCAGCATTTAGTAGCTGCGTAGCGAAAACTGCCTCTAAAAGCCGCCGACTTGTACTGTGGGATGGAAAGCTGTTGAGAACATTTTCGTCCCTCTCCGATTTTGTGTCTCCTTGTCCACGATAGCTTGTCATATAAGTAAGAAGGGGAGTGACACTTAATAACACCGAAGAGTAAGCTCGCCAAGTGAAGTTTACGTCTAGCTTTCATTTTCAAGATGTTGTGTTCATTGAGAAAAGGTGTTACATGTGCCCTAAAGGGAACTTTAAAACAGAAACGTGCACAGGCGTTTTGAAGCCTTTGGATCATTCTTTCGGTTTTTGATTGTAGGCGCTGGCCATACACCGTATCCGCATAATTTAACTTTGATAAAACCAAAGACTCCACAAGCAGCACTCGCAATTCTACACTAAGATAGGGACGGGCCTTGTACAATATCTTAAGTCTATAAAAACAGTTACGGTTACGGTTACGGTACGGATATATTTCACAATGTCAATAAGAAAAAGCCAACGGCGAGCAGTCAGCGCGCTTGCCACTATCATACAACTCGACTCGCAGCCCGCGTGCCGATAGCGAGCGGACCATGTGCTTATAGCGCTTCGACCGTACGCTTACAGCACGCCGATCGCATAATTACTATTGGCCGACTTGCCAGCAAAACAACGTCATTGCGCCGTCGTAAACCGAAACAAGTCCTCGGCGTGTTCAATTTATAAATGCCATACACAATTGTGTTCGCGGTGACAGCTTGCTTGCACCTCGCGGCCAGCGCAACTTGCCGACAATGCGTAGTTAGCGCACTGGCAGCTAGCCGTAGCCTTAACTCGAGGCGACGCCGTGCGGCAGCTGTGCAGTTGCGGTGCCGTTATAATGTGCCATGACCTTTAATCTCTTTGTTTGCGAGAAACAAGTCTGCAATATACTTGCTGAATCATCATAGCATGTTGTAAGCGATCGCGTGACATTACGAATTCAAAACAAGACATAAAATAAGTGGTGTTATTAGGTAATGATAACTCAACTGATATCGTAATTGGTCACTATGGATAATGAGTTCCAAATTGCTCTTATTAGTAAATTATACGTCAACTACAATAGTGTGGTATATTATTATTATTTTATTTTGTGATACTAAGTAGTGTTATTTACCTAATTCTGACTATATTTGACTGTCCTGTTGGTCTAGTGGTTAGTGGGTATGATTGCAATGCCGGAGGTCGTGAGTTCGATTATCACCCGGGACAAATGTTTGTGTGATAAGCACGATCATTTATTGTGTCTGGGTGTTATTTATCGATTATTGATATATAGGGTGACTGGTAAATAGTGACTGATACATAAACACGTGATTGTATTCATGATTTCAATAAACTTTCCCAAAGAAACTTTTTTTTATATACACTATAACTTGTAACACGATAAAATAACAAAAAAGCTGTTTGATTTTCCCGCGCGCGCAGTAGGCACGAATCGGCATGATCTATCAGCTGATATTCTGACCTCGGGAAGAGCAAAATCTACTAGTAGTAGCGTCACACGCTCCCCCACCGCTCCCGTTGTGCAGTACTGACGTAATTGAATTAATTGAAAGTTAATGAGTATAAAAAAAAGTTTCTTTGGGAAAGTTATTCTTATTCATGAGTACAATTATGTGTTTAAGTATCGGTCACTAATTACCAGTCACTTATCAGTTAACTAGTGCTCATAGCACATGCTCTGCTTAGTTTGGGACTACTCCTGCGGCGCGTGCACCATGTCGGGCTCGGAGATCTGATACCTCGATCGTCTCCCTGCCTTACCTGCCAACAAGCAGCTTGAGCCGATCGTTCTCCTTCTTGAGGTCGATGAGCGAGTCCCGGCACACGGGGTAGAGCTCCTGCGGCGCGTGCAGCGGGTACACCACGGCGCGCTGCACCATGTCGGGCTCGGAGATCTCCAGCTGCTCGTGCTCGGGCACGGAGCGCCACTCCCACGCGCACGAGACGAACTCCGGCTGCCGGTGCGTGCGCCGCTTCGTCAGGAGGCTGGGGGAACACAATAAACTCATTATCTAGTAGTCATTATCTACATAGGCATACAAAAATCTATACTAATATCACAGTCTAGAAGCCGTGCGGGGTGTGAGGGGCGAACCGCGAGAAAGCCGCTCCCGAACTGCGGACAAAACGATGTTCGTAGTTCGGTACGATAAAAATAATAATAAGACAGGTAACCGGCACAGAGCATGAGTGTTTAGAAATGTTATATTTTTAACCGACTTCCAAAAAAGGAGGAGGTTCTCAATTCAACGGTATGTTTTTTTTTTGTGTGTTTGTTACGCGATTACTCCGCCAATTCTTTTTTTATTTGATAGGGTATACTACCAGTCTGGTCCCATTTGTATCAAACCTCAGATCTGATGATGGGATCCTCGAGGAATTGAGGGAACTCCTCAAATAATATAGGTACACATGTACCGATTTTTACATTTTTGGTAACAAATCAAGCATTTTCATTTAGCAAGTATCATTTGGTGAAGAAAAACTGATAGAGAAGACAGGCGACGGAACTCTTCAACGCATAACAGCACAATACTCGCGATTTCTACAGTCACATGTCTGTGCATGGTTTATGTATTTCCATAACATAACATTACGCCTGTCTATTTTAAAAGGGGCCCGGCAGAGATGTACAGATTAATGTTTAGAAAGAACTTCTTTTGCAATTGTTAACAGATTTTAATGATTCTTTCAAGTTTTGAAAGTCTTTACAAGTCGGTTGTTTTTTTTTTTGTAAAAAGTTTTTAATGTTTTTTTAACGTTTTTTTTTATTTTGATTCTTTTTTAAATCCAAGATGGCGGATGTCATTTTTTTTATAATTTGATATGGGTGTCCATTTTGAATATAATTGACCGCTTGTTACGAAAAAGCCATCATTTTTGAAATCCAAGATGGCGGACGTAGTTTTTTTATAATTCTTAAATCCATGTCTGCAGTTCATAAATCTCTTTGTATACGCCTCACTGCATTTTTTATTGTCATACTCAACTTCTTATTAATATATGCAGTAAAGAGCTGGTTTAAAATTATTTAGCTTGTATTAAGTTACAATATTGTTTTAATTATATATTTTAATAATATAGGTAACAATGCAATAAATAAATAATTTCATAAATATTGTTTACTTGTGACAACCCTGGCATCCATACGCTCCGTCGCGAGATTGTCTAGACGTTGTCGGCATTTTTCCAGAGATCAAAGGCATCGTCCTAATGTATTAATATTTATACTGTGCTAATATTATAAAGAGGAAGAGTTTGATTGTTTGTTTATTTGATTGATTGATTGCATTAAATAGGTTCCGAACCTACTGGGCCGATTTGAAAAATTCTTTAACTGTTGGGAACCTACACTGTCCCCGGGTGACATAGGCTACTTTATATCCAGGTATTCCCACGGGGACGGGAACTACGCGGGTGAAACCGCGTGACGTCTGCTAGTAATATATAAATTCTCGTGTGTAGTGTAAGTGTTTGTTACAAAACTCCACCGAAACGACTTGACCGATTCTTATGAAATTTTGTGTATACAGGGTGTTTTTGAAATCGTGGGCAACATTTTCACAGGTTGCTTTACCCATGAATATGATCAACTTTCATTATGGGACCAACTCGGAAATTGCGAAAAAAAAAACAGCTTTTTCATACAACAGCTTAATACCTAATCGACTAAAATGTATGAAACAGCAAATTGATTATATTCATGGGTAGAACAGCCTGTGAAAATGATGCCCACGATTTCAAAAACACCCTGTATATTCGGTAGATCTGAGAATAGGACGTTAACTAATAAATTGATTCTAAGGCGGAACAAAGTTACATAAAATAAAACTGTCTGCGTAATGACAACATGGCAGCTTTTTACTTAATAACATCATCTACCAAGTCTTTTCCCAGCTGTGTTGAATTCGACTTCCAGCTTAATCGGAAGCAGCTGAATACCAATTATTTACATGAAGCAAATGCTGGTCTGCTTTCCACAACCCAATTGCTTAATTACAGGATACCCCTTGGTTTTAAACTGGGTGTCAGTCTTTCGGACTTCTGTGTACCCATACCGACCACGAGACGAGGTTTTACTTTTAAGAATAATGAAAATATATAAAAGCATATTTTTGTCCTTTTGTTTGGATTAATATCCGAAATAAATAAAGGGTGGTATTTAAGAATCCGTACACGAAATTTTACCGATTTTGCTGATTTACGTGATCTTACAGTCGTGATTTTACAGTTGAAATACTGTATTTCTATAATTTTTAATGCACAGTATGAAAGATCATTTCAATTATGATCTTTTACGTGAGCTACCTTTTTATTTTTATTATTTAATTTTGATTAATCGACCTCAAACCGGCTAACGTGAAGTGAAATTTAGCTGTAAGTGGTTTAGAATATGACATATTAACGAATTGTTTTGACGGTGAAACGGTATGGAAAAAATACAATGTATTGTTGTGAAAGTCATCTATAAGATGTATGGATCACTTTTTACCACTTTCATATAAAAATGTTGAGTAAAAAAATGTTGAACTTAGTGCAATTTTAGAGAAAATGGGTAACGAATTGCTTATGATTTCGGTTACTTAGAACTCTCGTTCATAAAATTAAAAAAACATTAATAATCTTCAGAAGAAAAGCAATCCATTTCCCGAAAAAAAAATGCAAAAAAATAAATAAATTTGGCAATTAAAAATCTTTTAAAACAACCTAAATCTCGCGTTATAATACTCGACGCAAGTCTGGACTCAGCAGTCCGCGCCGAGCGCTTCCAGAGAGTGGACGTATCGCTCTGCGCTCCGAAAATCGCACCGGGTGAATACGAATCACGACGCGCCGGTGCCGCTGGCTACAGACGAATATAGCGCGAGGTGAGTTTTCGATACTTTGGTAAGTTATTATTTTTTAATATTTTGTGTTGATTTAAACATGCGTTTGAAATACAATAAGTGATAGTGTAGATAAGTGTTTTGTTATTATAATTTTGAGTACCTTATTTCGTTTCATGTATTTTAATATAAGTAGGTACGTACTATTTGTCAATAATAATACTATAAATGCCACCGTATTTCTGTTTGTGTGTTACGTTTCCACGCAAGGGGGCGTTCATAAAATACGTGAGATGTTAAAGGGGGGGTCGAGTCAAATCTCATCTAATCTTACGTTGGAGAGAGGGGGAGTATCGCCGATACTCCCCCTCTCCAACGTAAGATTAAAATATCACGCAATTTTTTTTCTGATATAACAAAAAAAAAAATACGTTTTTGGTCCATTTAATCCAGAATGTACAGTCAGCATCAAAAGTTGATGACCACATTTAGATTTTCACGCTTGCTATTAATTGAAGGTGGACATTTTTGGGTTTTTCGTCATTGGTGTCGTTTTCATGGATTTCGGGGTCGCTGATTATGAAAAAGAGGTCTAAATGAAAATCGAAGATGGCGCCGAGTAACATTTGTGGTTTATTCATCATGGGTGTCGTTATCGTGGTTCTTGGGGTCGCTGATTACGAAAATGAGCTCAAAATGAAAATCCAAGATGGCGCCGAGGGCAATTTTTGGTTTTTCCGTCATGGGTGTCGTTTTCATGGTTTCAGGGGTCGCCGATTACGAAAATTAGGTTAAAATGCAACTCATAGATGGCGCCGACGAAAATTTTTGGTATTTACGTCATGGGTGTCGTTTTCGTAGTTTTCGGTATCGCTGATTACGAAAATGAGCTTATAATGAGAATTCAAGATGGCGCCGAGGCAAATTTTTAGTTTTTCCGTCACGGGTATCGTTTTCATGCTTTTCGGGGTCGCTGATTACAAAAATGAGGTCAAAATGAAAATTCAAGATTTAATCTTAAGCCTAAAAATCGTAATACAATTATGATCATTCACTATTTCGTTCGAAAGAAAAATAATTTCATTCATACTTTGACGTTATAAATCTACTGACTGTCAAACCACCATATTTGTTTTATACCAAATTATATGGACATGTTGGTTCCAATAATCTCTCTTGAGACCGCGCATGGTTCTCCGTGAACTGAATTAGAGTAGATATTCTTTTTTTAATCACAGCAGTTACGATTTAAGTATTCTATTGTTAAATTTTTATTACACTTATAATTAACCTCTCAGCAATATTGATTACTAGTCTTAACTAGTCGTAACTAAAAGCACGAAGCAATTTGTTTTTCTTTTTACAATAACAATCCAATGCTTTTACGTAAGAAACACACATTTTGAAAAATCTCACGTGCGATTGGGGGATGGGGGTGGGGGTTGAATAAAATCATATGACATCTCACCAGGGGGGAGGGAGGGACAGAAAATTTAAATAAACACCTCACGTAATTAATGGACGCCCCCCAACAAGTGTTATCATTTATTATTAGGATATTTTTTTAAACTATTATGCTTACTAATCCTATCTGAAAATGTATTGTGCAATTGGCATGTGCGGTTTGTCGGACTGAAAGAAATCTCTCTATACAGGGTGTTTTTGAAATCGTGGGCATCATTTTCACAGGTTGTTTTACCCATGAATATGATCAACTTTCATTATGGGACCAACTCGGAAATTGAGAAAAAAAAATATCAGCTGTTTCATACATTTTAGTCGATTAGGTATTAAGCTGTTGTATGCAAAAGCTAATTTTTTTTCGCAATTTCCGCGTTGGTCCCATAATGAAAGTTGATCATATTCATGGGTAAAACAACCTGTGAAAATGTTGCCCACGATTTCAAAAACACCCTGTAGAATTAAGCTCGCCGTTGCAAACATGTTTTTGTAACATTTTTATGATTGTCTAAAATTAAGAATTTCATATTTACAGATTCAAGTATGGGCGGAAAAAGCAAGAATTTTAGATATTTGTTTGTTTGCTGTGTGGACGGGCCCAGACTTTCCATTGAAAACCGCAATTATCAAGAGGGACGACAATTTCTGGGAAATCAAAATAAAAAATCGGCTTGTTGATTTTTACTACAAGTGCATGCTTCCAGAAATTATCGACCGTTGAAAATGCCGTTCTATGGATCTCAAAACTTGTACATTTTAATAAATAAATGCTTAATTTTATACTACCAGACTTTTTATTTTAATTAACAAAACTACGAGACTAAAAGACATGTAAAAAATATCAAAGGATCAAAAACGTTTAATCGCCGTACTGGCCAGCAACGACTCTGGCTTCACGCACACATGCGACCGAGCGCTCCCGCATGTGTGCGTGAGCGAGTCAAATACCTAATTCAGTCCGTTTGGATTTCGTATACGGCGTCTTAATACTTTAAGTGTAAATCCCCTTTTTTTCAATCAAATTATTCGAAATTTCCACCAAAAATACTGAATTGCACACTAAATTTTCTCATCAAATAAATCAATTATACTGACTATCTGTTAACTAAAAGTAAATCTAATAATTCTTCGAGTGCAAGAAAATATTTAAACATTATATATTAATATCTATACTTATAATAAATCTGTAGAAGTAAAAATTTCGCGACCAATTTCGAGGTAGCGTTACTAGGTCACAGTTCTAACCTAACCTAACTTATGGATCCCTTCCACATCGTTTTTAAGACAAACTGTTAGTCGGAGACAAAAAACACCAAAGCTTCCCAAGATGTGTAATATACCTGGTCTGTTGTAATATTGAACAATTTGTGTGCTAATCAGTATTTTTGGGTGAGCAATATTGTTTCAAAATGCGTATATCTGTGGTTTCAGCTAGATTTTTGCTGTAAATTAGATAAAAAAAAGCCATTAGATTTTGATGTTATTTAAACATTTTTTAGTACAACATGTTTAGGTAATCAAGTAGTTAATTTGTAATACAGTCATTTATTTGATATGCAATAGGTTACCTATTAGTGGAGAAATTTTGTTTGCTTAAATTTCTAAATAGAGGTGCAGTTAAAAATGCCCCATAAAAACACTATCACGTATGAAATAAATCTAGTTTCAGAAGTCTGTGGCTTTGGTGGTTTTGTTGCATTCATTATTGGTCACAGACTTCGAAGCTTGAGTTATTTTACACATGTGTTTTTTACGAAGTTAGTTAGTGTTTTTTTTATTAAGATGGGTATTCAAGTAGGTCCACATGGCAAGTAGAGCCTCTGAACAAAAAAAAAATCCAAGCCGGTCTATAAATGACCGAAATCATGAGGTACCTAACACATAAGAAAACGAAACAGCGGAATTGAGAACCTCCTCCTTTTTTGGTTAATCGGTTAAGTGATGATAATGAAGGCAAATAAAACAATTGCACGTACTCCATTAGATCCTTGCGTATGAGTTGCGGCACTTGCGGGCGGAACTCGTCGTCAGCGGTGGGCTGGTCCTGACCCTCGCCGCAGAACATCATGTAGTCCATCAGGTGGCGGATGTGGTTGATCTGATAACACAAAGTTATGTTGATGTAGCCATGTCTATCTCGCCACATCTTTACTAATATTATAAAGTTTGTTTGTAGGGATTTAACTCAAAATCTATCGAACCGATTGTGAAAATTCATTCACAATTAGAAAGCTATATTATCACCGATTAGCATTGTCTATTTATGTACTACGACGGGGTTAAAGTTCAAAGGAAAAAGTACGCAAGTGCAAGTTTAAACTAAACTAGAGTTGTGAAAATCTAAGGAGTACAATTTGACAGCTATCAAAATATTTTAGTATACTGAAATAATTGACAAATGGGTTGCTATAAAATCCGATTCTTGAAAGGTATCGAAAGATATTTGACAGAGAGGAACGTCTAACCGTACTTCTTAGATTGTCTATACTATAATCCTACTAATATTATTAACGCGAAAGTTTATGAGAATGGACAGATGGATGAATGTTTGTTACTCTTTCGGGTAAAAACTACTGAATAAATTTTAATAAAATATGGTATGGAGTTAGGTGACACCCCCGATTAACACATAGGCTACTTTTTATCTATGTATTCCCACAGGTACGGGACCTAAACGGGTGAAATCGCGGAACGTCTGCTAGCATCCTCTATTTACTATAATATTATGAAGAGGAAAGATTTGTTTGTTTGTTTGCATTGCAGGCTCCGAAACCGCACCGATTTAAATAAATATTTTATCGTTGGCAAGCTACACTATCCCCAGGTGACATAGGCTACTTTTAATCGCTGTATTCCCACGGGAACGAAAACAATCCAGGTAAAACCGCGTGTCCTGAATATAACGTATCCTACATCGGCTCGCTTCCAATTCATAGTCCAAACAACTGGCGAAAGGAATACTGGTGTGAGATTAACTTACAAGTCCAATATCGTCGATGTTGAGGTCCGCGTCTATTTCGACCAGCAGATCGTGTTCGGGTAGGTAGGGGTGGCCGTCCTCCGAGCTGCCGAGCCCGCAGAGAGCGCTAACGTATCGAGAGCCTGTAGTGTTGCGGCGAAGCTCCGCGCTGCAAACGATATAACTTGTGACCAGCCATCGGAAAGGGTAGAGTATAATAAACATCGCTTACTACTGTTAAAATGTATTGTTTTCTAAGGGCAAGTAACATACAACCACGGCTATTTACTTGTGTCATACTTTTTAGACTGTGATTTTTCAATACTCGGGTTTTAGTTTTTTAACTTATCTTTTATTTAAATTATTATGGGGTCTTATATACAACCTGTTTTTTTTTTATATTCCTAAACTCTAGGGTATGAATGAGACCATATCAAATAATCAACGGACACATGAATTAGTTTATTGTTTTTTTTTTGTTTTCACACATAATAATTCAAGTCACGATTTACGTAACATTTTCTTAGCTTATAATATGAATGATCGTTTTGCATCAGAATTCATTACTCGTATTTGTCAATGAAACTTAGTTAATTATCATGATGATATGTTCGTAACTATACCTACATTTTTGAACTACAGTCATATTCAAGGTTTTTTATATTCTTTTTTACAGAATATAAACCTCGGAGTTATGGGATATAAAAAAAAGGTTGTATATTTGAAATGTGCTAATCAAGCCGAACCTCATAGTATAATTTTTTTGACCCATAGATTGCCCTATAGCCTTGAAAAGTGTTAGTATAATCTCAGTATAAATATTAATACAGTAGGACGACGCCTTTCATCACTGGAAAAATGCCGACAACGTCTACACTCGTTAGCCCTGAATAATACCTCCCGAACTACCAACATCGTTTTGTTCGCAGTTCGGGAGTGGCTTTCCCGCGTCTCGCCCCTTACACCCCGCACGATTGCCCTGTCTAGACGGCTTCGTGGGGCGACTGTAGGTTTTTGGACTGTGGTATAATAATTAATCAATGCAGTGTACTTACGCGGGGCAGAACATCAGTGCGATGATGGCGGGCAGTCCGGGGATGTTGGGCATCAGCGTCGTGTGGCGCAGTGTCAGGCGAGTTAGGCCTTCGTTGCAGCCGACGTCTGCAGCCACTAACATCCTAAGAAAATTACAAGAAAAACTGTCATTTAATGTCTGGCAACACAAAGGTGTGGTAAATGTATGGCTGGTGGGGGCGCCGGGCGCTTGAACTGATTATATTGTGTATTATTTCTATGATCTCAATGAAAAATAAGAACGACATCACAAAATGCTTCTTTTTTTTATTTACCATTTTACAAAAGAATCTTATAAGCTATCTTAGTATAAATAGCAACCAAAAACCACTAAGGTTTAAACTAGTGCTATCATTAATCTATCTCAATATCGCAACAAATTATTGAGGTTTTATTTTATATGCGTACGTTACTATCGATTAACAATTCATAAAAAATAAAAACTTTAGGTATTAAACAAGCATTGTTAAATAATACTTAAGTAATATTGCTTAAGATTACATTTTATATTTTTAGGTGTAATATTTATTTTATTTCTGTGGGTAGACTATTAATAAGTCTCGGTACAACATACCCGGTAGTTCGCTCGCCATACGTATTGTTGGCGAGCTGTGTACGAAGCCTATAATTCTCAGAAACTGCTCGAGTGCATACAGGATGTTCGATTTTGTTTCTTAAATGCTGATTGAAATTTTGAAAAGTTGTTCTTTTAATAACAAAAAATGTATGAATTTATCTTGTCTCTATAGGATGCTTATTTATAACTTTTATTGCATATAATAGCTTCTCTGATAAGTATAACTGTTGTACGTTTTAATAAGCGATTTAGTGTCTGTGTCATTTGAATGGGTTTTTTTTTTTGGGAAAATTCATAGTGTTTCTGATTTTACAAATTTTGATTATTTAACTCAAAAATACTCAACCAATTCAAAACAATATTTCACAATTATAAAGCTAAATTATCACCAAATATTTGGTCTTCAAAACTAAACTTCAAAGTACGAAATCCATGCAGACAAGGTCGCGGGCAAAGTGCTAGTATTAAATAAAATCAATAATTTAAAAAACATACCTTTCATATTTCTCCTGGGGTTCAGTGTCCAGTAGAACAGAGTTCACAGAGTTCCATTCAATGACCACCGGTTTGTCGCGGCTACCATACATAAGATTATGTACTGTCGTCTCGAGGGGACTGTAATTAAATAACATAATATTAAGACACATTTTTAAAATTCCATATTAGTATGAAGTTAGAACGACACACGAGTTTCAAAAGATGGCAACACTGCACTTCTTGATACGACGGAGCCTGGCTGATGGAGGAACGCTAGGGCGACAGACATCTACTATTCTACCATCGAGTCGTGGAGACAAGACTACCTCCACACGGTTCATATTCATATTCTTTTATTTGCATACCATAATGTCAAATAAAGGTGTTACAAAGGCTTATAACTATAATACAGTTATGGACCCTGGAAGGGGACAGCAACTTTAGGTAACAACAAGCAAGATTACCTACAATTGAATTCAAATTATTTATTTATTTATTTTATTTTATTACTTCTAGGAAAACTTACAGCTAATACATTAAAATAGTCAACAGTAATATACAGAATAAGGCCAATTACAAGTTTTCAGTTATATAAACGTAGTACGTATAAAATTAATGAACATAAAAACAAATTAAATAACATCCTTAAACATAACAATACTTGCCCATATTAAATATTTTTAGATTAGGTACAAATTACAAAATTATACAATACTAGCTGTACCCTGCCACGCTTCGCTGTGGCACATTGCGATTGAATGGCAAAAAAAATATATTATAAAAACAATCCTAGATGCGGATTATATATTATGCTAAAATTTCAGCTATTGGTGCAGAACTTTTTGAGTTTTTGAAGCGCACAAACCAATATAACATTTTTATATATATAGATTTATTACTGAGATCACAAACTTACTGTTACTTTTTTGCTGTATTTTATTATTATAAATTTTAAAATACAACGGTAAAGTTGTTCTGGAGCGACTTTCTTTGTTGTTGCCAAAGAGATTTAAGATAAAAAAGGGTGTAAAAAGACCCTTAACTTAAACGAAAACTACATATCTTACTCATCACTGAGATAGTTTTTTTCTTCTAGAACATACCTGGGAATTCACTGGTTTTGGAGATATTGAAGGTCAAAGTGCAATATTTTTTTTCGTATTATTAGTAAGTTAAAGTATTTTCCCAGCATTATTTTTTGGTTAAAGTTACTTAATTATATGTACAGAATGTGTGGTTATCGGCTATGTGATCGGTCTGTTTACACCCTGCATGCGGAAAAATGTCACAGATAAACTGTGATTCCATGTCTCAGTAACGCCATCTAGAATAATACAGCAACATTGGAGCGGCAGCGGAGCGTACTAAATTAAACTAATAGACATTTGTCCACTCGGACACAAGTATCGGATGACAATTTTGTTCGTAATATTACGTCTATAGTAAGTATAGAATGTCTGTGGTTGTTACAAACAACTCAGTTGTTAAACTATGTTGTTTGTTCGTAACAATGGTACTTAAACAACTATGAAATAACAGCAGAATTGCAGCAGGGGGGACTCCCACCGATCAGTAAAACACATTACACCGATCGGTATACAGGGTTATTTATAAAACACCAACAACCTCGCAGGAATAGATTGCTATCATCATAAACAACATTTGTTCTACGACTTTTTCAAAAAAAGGACAAAAATATTTTATTATTTATTATTTGAGTTGATTTTATTTTTGTCTGTTTTCGAAAAAGTCGTAGAACAAATGTTGTTGTTAATGATGTAAGTAATCTACTCCTGCGAGTTTGTTGGTGTTTTACAAATAACCCTGTATATTATTATTATTTAAAACAATACTGATGCTCATTTACCTGTATGGTCCTTTAAGGCAGGCATCAGAATCGCATTCCTTGACACTAGGCGGTTCTATCTCATTCTGTTGATAGTACGCCATCTCGAGCTGTTCCCTGTTGTACGCACGTTTTTGGGCCAAATTCAGATCCGTAGCGGTCTCTCTGATATCGTGGTTCAGCTGTGAAAGAAAAAGGACACTTTAAATAGGCTTGTTGCAGTTGTTGCAGTAATCTAGATGAGGGACTAAACTAAACTAAACTTAATTTTATTTAAGTTTTTAGTCCCTAGAAGATATTATTTCAATAAGATAACTAAATGAAATCCACATCATTTCTTAAAATAAATAGTTGCAATAGTTACAACTAAGTGTGACATCTGCAGTAAAAATCCTACTAATATTATAAACGCGAAAGTTTGTGAGTATGGATAGATAGATGGATGGATGGACGGATGTTTGTTACTCTTACAGGTAAAAACTACTGAATGGGATTTAATAAAATTTGGTGTGGAGTTAGCTAACGCCCTGGATTAACACATAGGCTACTTTTTATCCCTGTATTCCCACGGGAATGGGACCTATGCGGGTGAAACCGCGGGGTGTTTGCTCGTAGGTAATAATAATTTCGGTGTCTATCGTAATTGTAACATGCTTAATTGTACTTTCATTGCAAAGTGTGCATTAAAAATAACGTTTTTTAACTTCTGCCTAATCCTATTGTAAATGGAGTATACATAATAAAGACATGTTTATGCTGATTCTAGCTTGTGTTACTATTTCTTCTTACCAATACTACAATTTTCAACAAGGCTTACCTGAGACTCGTAGCTTTCCTCGCAGGATATAGCGAACCCTCGCTTGATAAGCTCCTCATTCACGTTCAACTTTCCGCCTTCCGCCAGCAAGTCGATGGCGACCACGCCATGTACAACCGAGTATACCTACGAACATTCAATTATTCAATGTAAAGACAAATTCCAAGCACTTCTTTTAGGCCTGCAGGTTAGTATCAAAACACACGCTAAGAAAAGACTTGGGTTATAAATGTTTGTCCTGTGGGTCCGGCTTCCATTCGTAGATCTTACACAGGCGTTACGGTGTTAGTAAGTAGCCCAAAAGAACTATTAATTTATGGTAACAAAATGACCAGGCTTAACGAACATACGGCACACGCACGCGCCGCCCGGCAGCGCATGACGTCACGAACATACCTTGCCCAATAGTCGGCCGCGGCTGGCGAGCTGCGTGAAGCAGTGCGTGGCTGCGGGCGTGTAGTTGGAGTGCGGGTCCAGCAGCGGCGACGGAGCCAGCGCCGTGAGCCGGCAGCGCATGGCGAGCGGCGGCCGGCACACGCACGCGCCGCCCGGCAGCGCATGACGTCACGAACATACCTTGCCCAATAGTCGGCCGCGGCTGGCGAGCTGCGTGAAGCAGTGCGTGGCTGCGGGCGTGTAGTTGGAGTGCGGGTCCAGCAGCGGCGACGGAGCCAGCGCCGTGAGCCGGCAGCGCATGGCGAGCGGCGGCCGGCACACGCACGCGCCGCCCGGCAGCGCATGACGTCACGAACATACCTTGCCCAATAGTCGGCCGCGGCTGGCGAGCTGCGTGAAGCAGTGCGTGGCTGCGGGCGTGTAGTTGGAGTGCGGGTCCAGCAGCGGCGACGGAGCCAGCGCCGTGAGCCGGCAGCGCATGGCGAGCGGCGGCCGGCACACGCACGCGCCGCCCGGCAGTGCGCGCACATTGCACGAGTGCACGCGCCCCACGCTGCCGTAGTCGATGTATAGCACCTGCAGATCACGCACTCCACAATCAAACAATATAGCAGGTTTGATACGACCAAGGAGCTTTCCTTTACACCACAAATACTAGGTACCATTATCGGACTTTACACCAAAAATTTATAAAATAGTAGTAGTAGTTTAGTTTCAAGTCTGTTTTTAAGTTTTTGTCTCTGTTTGAACACCATAAAACGATGAACCTGAAAAGTTTCAACACAATTGAATATTCACACTAGCGGTTCTCCGACGCGCGAAGGAACCACTTAGTTACCTACATCAGGTCTAGGGTTGCCTTGGTAGGGCGATCTTGGATTCAATAAAAATTAAAATACAAATAAATAAAATAAAATAAATAAAAATAAATTATTTTTCTCTAAATCACACATTGTTATTTGATTTTAATTTTATTTGTTACTTTTTATTCATGTCAGGGTTCACCTTTTTTATGTTTTTTAAAGAAGTCGGTTGTTTTTTTTGCAAAAATGTTTTATTTATTAGATACTAGCTGCCCCGGCAAACTTTGTTGTGCCTTAGAGTCAATTTATTGCTTTTATCATTTTTTTTTACATGTCGTCTTATTAAACGTATGTATATCTAATACATACGTCTAATAAGAAATTTGTTTCGTTTGACAAAAAATAAATCCAAACCAATAATAACTACTACTACTTTTTATGTAGCGAGTCTCTACTGTGATCTTATTTAAACATTTTGTGTTCGATAGAAATAAAATTACAACATGTATATGTCGGCGTCAGCGATGGCTGAGCGATGAGCTGATACCGATGGGGGTTTCGTGGTACAGAGTTCATAACGTAGGATAGCAATCTTCATTGCAGTAATAACCTCACTTAACAATCTTAATCACAAAACAACTCAAGTCTAGGTAACTGACAGTTTCGTGCTGGATGTGTGTCTTGGTCGGTGTCTCAAATCAAACTGAGCTCTGCCCGGCTCCCACGCACCAGCACGACTCTGTCCACGTGACATTACCGAAAACACATTCGCGCCATTTTCAAATGACAAGTAACGTCACGCTGGTCACCATAGACTCTGTACTAAGTTAATCAACTTCACAACTTATTATTCAAGAATATCGTTTTCCACGACACGGCCATCATGACCATCACACGTCCTCGTGTCTACTTTCTTCAATATTTGTGAAAAATATAAACACACACACACACACACACAGAACACACGTATACGCACGCACGCTCGTATTGGTCACATACTTCAAAAAAACACGCACGCACGCATTTTTCACATACCTACTTCAAAACTCGGTCATTCTGACCACAACTAAGTTTTCAAGGGTGTATGTCAAACCTTGACACCTCTAATCGAAACAAATCCAGGCAGAATGAATCGTCACTAAGACCGATAACATTACTAGAACTGAAAGTGTACTAAGATAGTGCTATGCAAATGCACAACATAGTAGGTGTTACATAGACTTTCACATACCACACAGGCTAAAGCTAACAGGAACCACACAGGCTCACGAGTGCCACACATAGGTACTCACAGGTGCCACGCAGGCTTACTGGTGCCACGGATGCTCACGGGTGCTACACAGGCTCACGAGTGCCACACAGGCTCACAGGTGCCACACAGGCTCACAGGTGCCACACAGGCTTACACATGCCACACAGGCTCACAGGTGCCACACAGGCTCACGGGGGCCACACAGGCTCACGGGGGCCACACAGGCTCACGGGGGCCACACAGGCTCACGGGGGCCACACAGGCTCACGGGGGCCACACAGGCTCACGTGGGCCACACAGGCTAGTCATTGCCAATCAGGCTAGTCATTGCCACACAGGCCATCGGCTTGTGATCCAACCCCAGAAGCTAACCATCTCAGCCGCGTAAGTGCTACCTCTCGGAAAGGATATCCTGCGCATAAAAAGCAGACCACGCGCACCTCTTACATGCTCCGGCGCAACTGGATCGGTCACCAAACACTCACAATTAATCCATAGAGTATACGTTAAGTAAGACGAATTGTATTCCAAAACTTTACAGATAATCATTAGTAATGACTACTCAGTACTCACAATAACTAAACGAACTTTAACTAAGCCATTTTAAGAACTTAAACACGGAAAGTTCTTTAAAGCCTCATAATGATCAAATTTCAAAAATAAACACACTACTCATGGCCCTGCCTCAGCTATTGACAATTCGGTATTGCCACCCATATCGTTATCACCTCACGTGATACGACCAACACTTTTCATCTAGAGTCCGCGACTCTCAAGTCATTACATGACCGTAGAAATACCTAGTCTCTTTCAAGGCCCAGGTCCCCGCTAGACCACAAGCCGCTCATCATGCCCTGAACGACAACGTATGCAGTTGCGACTGCATCTTATGGATGCGGTTTTACCGGATAGCCAACAAGCGTATCATAGGTCTGTCGAGGTTCCTTTGCCCTCAGAAACATTGTTTTCTTCTTCTAACTCGTTTGAACTTCACAGGTTGGCATCTTACGACTTGACTTTACAACATACTGGTCGCCCGCAAGCGTTTAAAAGAACCTTTACTTCGGGTCAAGCTTAGTTAAGCTAGGCTTTTCATTTTTAATGTAAACCAAGTTACTAACACTTAAGTTTCATTTTAGTAGGTACTATCAAAACGGAACTTAGAGAAACTTTTTCATTACCATTGACCTAAGAAGTTTGATCTCTTTACACGGTAGTGGGAATTTACCCAAAGTACCTACTATCTAAATTTGACTGTCAATCATCTACTGACATACGCACGAAACCATCACGCTTTTCGAGAAGAAGAAACAGGTTAGAAAAGCGGGAACTACTCTGTCGGATAGTCGTACGATACTATCTCTACTTCGCGAAGATCGAGTTGGTAAGGACAGCGATAAACAACACGAGTACGAGTTGGAACTTTTGCAAGTTACCAGAGTGAATGGTAAACCACCCATTAGTCGCGATTGTAATTCAGTTAATAGACGCTCACGACTATCTTGGACAGTCGCCTAGTCGGTGAAACATTGGTTTAAGTTTATTCAAATGAATTTCTGTCATTAATTAACGAGATAATAACCTATTGGTACTTCACATGTCTAAGCACAGTATTGAACTCTGCTAATAACTACACTACTAATAACTGCACTGCGCACTACATTACCTAGTCATTAGAAAAGGTCCGACCAATAAGTTACAACACAGTAATTCTAACAGTTCTGTTACTCTTTATCATCATTTATAAACAATGCATACTCAACTCATTAAAATCTGTGCACCAACACAGACAGACATCGCACCAACGATTCCTTATAGACCCATCGCCACATGTTAGTCATGAGGTGCGGTCCGAAGCTTCGAGTACGAGTATACAAGCTATTCTTAACCAGATGTGGTTTCACTACCACTGTCATCAACTATGTCATTCAATTCTCAAGGAACTTGGTGATCGGGGCATTCATAATTGAATCTAATTTAGTTTGACTTCTATCCTCATTTTTAATTAAAACACAATCATTAAGCTAATTTAAAAACCTGGTCCTAATATTGTGGTCAAACCGATTTTAATCTTTGCTCAATTTAAATTTAGGCTAACAACCAGCTTTCTGATACCGTGGTGATATCAACAAGGTTTCCATACGATTTACAAAATAAAGGGAATAGCGCCGTACTTGCATCAGTTTGAATTTCAATCTCATTTAAATTGAGAGTTCATAATAAGAAAATAATCAACCAGGTATAGTCGGTAAAATTGAAATTATTTGTTATCTTATCTGTCAGTGTCCCAATTTTCAAATAAATGGACCAAATTGTTTACTAGTCATCAATAAAAACAGTGAGGGTAAATTAAAAAAACGAAAACCTGTACGAAAAACCTATGAACCGCCTAACATAGTGGATGTTTTCAAGAAGAGAAAGAATAGCTGTATCAAAAGGTGACTGACACGAACGCATGCCGTAAGCATCCAATAGTTCTTGGACCTTTGACCTTTGACACAACTTATTACCTTTTGTCTAGGCTGGGTTTGTAAGTTGGCCTATAGACGATAAGGTTTGAGTTTGAAGTCTAATTCTCAATTCACAAGAGGTACTCAACCCCTGCACAATAAACCATTCCCTAATTAAAATTATGGCAGTATTTATAACGTAAAGTAATCATAGGATCTCTGTACATACCCGCAATATCGACACTTTTAAAACAAAAAACTGATTGGGTTAACACCCATAATCCACCACACATTTTTGTTTCGAAATAACCAACAAACATTTTGTTGATTGCGATACCCTCCTTAAAACATTTCTCGAACGATCATTACCATCACACACCTATTTGAAATGATTAATTATCTTATTGTACGCGCTACCCGCATGTAAAATAAACTATTGCCACTATTTAAAACTTCGTAAATAATTCGTTCGGTACTAAGTCTATGTTTGTAGGTACTACTAGGTACTACCTAGGTATGCCCTTTACACAAACGTTCGCATTGACCTCTGAAATTGCAACTATAGTACAACTTAGCAAGACAACATCCGGTACCTACCGAAATCAAAACAAAAATTACACGACTCACCAGATTGTTGTTACTACCAGAAAATACCAGTTATTTCGTGCACAACTGCACATCCGCGCTGCCGCCCGCACGCTTCCGCGCTGCCAACCCGCGCTGCAGGAGCCTCGCATCTTGCACCTCGCATACTCTCTTGATGGAGCCCGATGTAGCAAGCAGACTTCGATTACTGCATCTTGTTCTTCTGGTGCATCACGACGAAGATCACATCACATCTCGGTGAAGCTCGCCAGTAAAGTTGGAAGCAAGTTCTTTATGCCACTTCTGATGTCGGCGTCAGCGATGGCTGAGCGATGAGCTGATACCGATGGGGGTTTCGTGGTACAGAGTTCATAACGTAGGATAGCAATCTTCATTGCAGTAATAACCTCACTTAACAATCTTAATCACAAAACAACTCAAGTCTAGGTAACTGACAGTTTCGTGCTGGATGTGTGTCTTGGTCGGTGTCTCAAATCAAACTGAGCTCTGCCCGGCTCCCACGCACCAGCACGACTCTGTCCACGTGACATTACCGAAAACACATTCGCGCCATTTTCAAATGACAAGTAACGTCACGCTGGTCACCATAGACTCTGTACTAAGTTAATCAACTTCACAACTTATTATTCAAGAATATCGTTTTCCACGACATATATATAACCTAACCTAACTGACCATACCTATCCTATAGCTAACCTAACTACCTACTAAAATGCATTAATTTAAAAAATACTAAATTCATAATTTGAATCTGAACTATTGCCTCTATGTTACATACTTTAATTAAAGTCTTAACAGTGAAATAATTTCTATTTGCCAAGAATTATTTAAGTTTGTCTATGTCGTCATTGTTAATAACGTAAATTGATTTCTGAAATATAAGACTTTTTTATGCTACATAAAACCTCTAAGTTTAGTAACAAAATAAAGAACAATGGTCAATCTCCTAACATGCTTGGACTATAAAAAATTAGTAAATCGTAACTTGATGAAACATGTATCGTTTGATTTGCCTGAATGAACATTACTAAGTACGGCATTTAATATATTTTTAAAAGTACGGAGAAACTAGTAAATAATTAAAATGTTTTTTAAGGTTATGTGGTTTATTAATAATCTGTAGCTGTAAAAATATACGTCAAATATGTCATTTGTCCATTTCGCGCCAAATAGGACAAACTGTACCCCAAGAATTTATATATCCTACGGATAAACAAGATTATTTATAAGATTCTTGACTGTACCTAATAAATAGACGCAGCGGAATGTTGCTTTGTTTTTATTGGGCAGTATAGGTCGATGGCAACAAAAGACTTTAAAACTTAGTACAGCCTAGTAGTCATTTTCAAAGACTAGTATACTGGTTAACCATTATGAATTCCACTCTAGTATCTTAGTATCTTGTTCTAGGACAATGTGCCGTGCAATGCGATTAACGCATAATCCACAGTTTACACACAGAATGCGCGAAGACATGACTATCTACTTCCTCTTCACTTCACTGACAAATCCAAAACTAGATGAAATCAAAGTCCAAAAGACGAATGCCAAGTTAACTAGTATAGAAGATTCGATCGGAGTCCGTAAGCAAAGCAAGATATGGTTAGAATTATAGGGAAAACACAAGATCACACAGAAACAGTCGTTGCCAAAGCTACAACACGGTCTGCGCAGAGACAATAACAATACATTGTTTGTTTGTCAAAAATAGGGTGGCTCCGTATTCAATCGATTTACTTACGGCATTGTCGATTTTTAGAAGCAAAAATCATTTTTTAACTCATGACTTGATTAAATCATATAACAAAACACAAAAAGGTGTGTTAGTGGCTTATCTCAGATTAAATAAATAACAAAATCATAAACAGCTATAATCTAACAATTATGTACTGTTTCATTTCTATTTAGAAATTAAATCGATATCGACCACTTCAAAAGTATGGACTTCTCTATGAATGTTAACATTACGGATGCGTTCATGAATAAAGACATTAAGACGCGTTCTATTGAAAAAAAAATAATTAAAAAAATGAATATCTTTTTTCCTCCTGCTATTAAAAATAAACTGAACCCACCATATAATTACATTGATAATATATTATGTTATGATGACAATCTTATTTCGTTAACAACACTTATTTTTTTTCTAGTCCAAATTGGCCATGATTCTTTGAGAACGTAGGTACGTATAAATTGACAACCTTACCTTCTTAGGTTTAGCTTAAGACTTGTCAATGTCAAATTGTCACCTGATAATGAACTGGGAAGTTTGACTCCCGTCATGTCATCCAAGATGGCGCTGCGTTTGAAAAATGTTTGAGACAACGAATATTCTTGATATTTATTTTTCGAGGACTTTTCATGTTTTTTATTAATTATTATGCTATTCCGGACAAAGACAAATCCAAAAAGACCAAAATCATTCAAATTGATCCAGCCGTTCCTGAGTTATAAGTGGTGTAACTAACACGACTTTCTTTTATATATATAGATTATACATAATAATATGTGTTGGGGCGTAACTCCCAACAGTGAAAATGTTATGTTGGTTTATGGAAACCTGTTATGTTATGTTGAATGAGTAGACAACCGATTGGTATAAATGTTTTATTGCTACTGAAAATAATATGTTATACATTGATATACAATTAATGTTGAATTAAGTAAACTGCAACGTTTTCACTATAAGTAGGACGAGTTAGTTGCATGTACAGCGTAGCTCGTACATATTGCCCACCCACAAAGATAACTTAAATGTACATAGGAAAGTGTTAAATAATCTAGTTATAATGTAAAAAAGTAAATACAAGTAAAGTCATAAGTTATTAAGGAAATTCGCAACGCGCAATAGGCGACTTTGCTTTATTGAGTGTGCGTGCACTTGATAAGTGCGCTGCGCCACTGTTGTCTGTGACGTCAAATGACGCGTTGTCTGCGATGCTCGCTGTCGACCTTCTTCGGGGCATCGGGTTGGGAACAGATGGCGCTTCGGGTTTCCGTCGACTAGCCCAATGCTTGCGTAGGCGGTTGTAAGCGTAAATTGCGCACGCGAACGCTGCTGCCGCGGCTAATATGTAGATGACGACGTACTGGTGGACATCGTGGTAGGTTGCCTGATTTGACAAGATGTCTTTTGATGTTGCGATTTTCATTTGTTCTACTTGTCTGCCAAGCTCTTGCAGTAATGCTCTCTGCTCTGTTGATGTCTCATTCTCTTGAAGATGTTTTAGAACCTGTACAGGTAGGTGGATAATATTGTTGATTGAAGGGATTTCTGCAGGACCTGCGTCGACTTGGGCTTGAATTTTGTTTCTTTGTTGCCTTTGAGGATAAACAGTAAACATTTCATTACTAATTATGCAATCGTCATTTAAGGTTATGACACCGGCCTTGTGTAGCAGCTGAGTTGAAACTTGATGCCCGCAAATGATACGTATTTTGCATTGTTGACAGCAAAAATATAGGTAATGATTTACTTTGTTTAATTCAATCCACATGTCTCGGCAGGGTTCATGTTTGGTTTCGCAGTGAGCGGATTCCTTGTTCTTTATACATAGGCTCTCATCAGACTTCATGCGGAATACGGGTTTATGTAGTGGACACAATTGATATGTTGCATCATTTTGCACGCATTGATGTATTTCGGATTCCGTCATTGGAATGTACGAATCTTTTTGTATGTTTATTGCTAACATTTCAGCAATAGGTATTAGGGTGGCCATATCCACACCATTGTTTTTCGGTATTGGTATTGTTCGATAGATTTCAAAGTTGTCTCTGCTGATTAAGGGTACTTTTATCTCGATTATTAGGTATCGTTCAGTTATTTTTGCCTTTACTTGTAGAAGATGATATAGGCGAAATAACTCTGTTTGAATGTTGGTGATAGGTAGGACTAAGTCCTTGGACAGTTGACCCGAGATTATGTTCAATTCATCCCGAAGCTGTTCTGGTGCGATGAGGTGTAGATTCATCTTGCCATTATAGATGTTTGTTACAGTATCTATAAGGGTCTCCTGGACGTTTCTAAGATGCTCAATCAGGCTATTTGCCGTAATAGCGGACATCACGAATTCGACCGACATTTCTTGAGAGTCCAGTTCTTTTTTGAGATTGTTCGTAAACTTCTCAAAGTTTAGCAGATGTTGGTTAAACTGTTTGTACTGTTTTTCTACGGCATCTTCCGACCTCTTAAGTAGATTGTATTCTGCTTCGATCACGGATGTCTGATTTCTTAACAATAGTGCCAGGTGTTTTTCGTTGGCCTTGACCAGGTCAATGTCTTCTTGATATTGTTTTGCGAATTCGTCGTCTAATACTCCGAACAGGGAGCGCGCGATAGAACCTACACCGTTGATAAGCCCACGTTTGCTTCTCGTATTCCATCGGCCTTGCGGATTCAGCAACATATGGTTGTAGTGTCCTATTTCATCGGTTGAGTGTTGTAGTTGTGATAAAATTACGTTACACTGTGTTGTCTGTTTTATTTTCTGGCAGACGTTTTCTAGATGATTGGCTAATTTACTGGATACTTCTATACCGTGCCAGTAGGGCTTAATGTCATAGTAAACGATAATCTTCCACTCGCCGCGTATTAATTGCATATTGGTTACTTTATCAAAGTACAGACCTTGTTGAAGCTCGACAATATTTGTTGTGTTAGTGGTCGCGACAGGATTTAGTAAATACAGCAGTGCCATGACCAGTCCAATGAAGTTAATTTTTCTATTTGTTGTTTTGCATTGTCGTGAACTTGACGAGTCGCAGTTCGTTTGTAGGGATGACTCATTGTCGTTTGTTTTTGTGGTGTTTTGCTGTTTAGCAGTTTCGTCACTATTGATAGGTAGGACGGATAGTTTTGTAACGGGTCTTTTCATTTGTCCGTTTCTTGTTTTTAGGCTAACGACCCGAACATATCCATCGTTTCCAGGGTGGAGCTCTGTTATTCGCCCCATGGGCCATTTTCCGGCTGGTATATGATCATCGTGAATCACCACTAAATCGCCTATCATTAGATTTTTCTGTGGTTTCTGCCACTTTGATCTGGCTGATAGTTGGCACAGGTATTCGTTCCTCCATCTCTTCCAGATTTCTTCGAAAATTTTTCTTGTTAGTTCCCATCTTGTTCTAGCATCTTCCTTTGTTTCGATGACTGTCAGCCCCGGTCTACCCGATAAGAAATGAGCCGGCGTCAGACAGTCTAGATCGTCTGTATTTTCACTGAGTGGGCACAAAGGTCTGGAATTCAAACAGGCCTCCAGTCTAGTTAGGATTGTGGTGAACTCCTCAAATGTTAATTTTTGCTCTCCTACTACTCGTTTCAAGTGGTGTTTTAGGCTTCGGACTGCTCGCTCCCACAATCCTCCCGCTGATGGCCAAGCAGGAGCATTAAAATGCCACTCAATCTTCAACTCCGCGATTTCCTTTTGTAGTTGATCGTTTTTGTATGTATGTTCTATTTCTTCGTATTGCTCCACAAGTTGACGGTGTGCGCCGACAAAGTTTGTTCCGTTGTCACTGTACAAGTGGCGAGGAGAGCCTCTTCTTGCTGCCATCCTGTTTAGGGCTGCCAAGAATGCTGAACTGGTTAGATCTGATACTAGTTCAATATGTACAGCTTTGGTCACCATACATATAAACACTGCTATGTAGCCCTTCGTTGTTTTCGCTCCTCTGCCTTTGTTCATTTTTACGTCCACAAATCCAGTGTAATCCACCCCTGTATGGTAGAAGGGCGGCGCTTGATTTGCTCTTGCGCTCGGTAGATTGCCCATCAGTTGATGTTCTTTTGTAGGGTTGTTTTTGCGGCACGTCACACATTTTCTGAGTTGCATTTTTGTTCTTCGGTTTCCGCCGACGATCCAGTATTTCTCACGTAAGTGTGATAGGGTGAGTCTCGGGCCGCCGTGAAACGTCTTTCGATGAGCTTGGTCGATGAGAAGATGTGTTAATCTACTGTCGTGTGGAATGATCATCGGATGTTTCATGTCTTCGGTTAGTAAGGCGTTTTTTAACCTTCCTCCTACTCGTAGTATGCCTTGATGATCAATAAACGGAGTGAGTGCTTTAATTTTACTGTTAGACTGCACCATGTTATGTTTTTGTAAGTAATAAATATCTGTGTCAAATATTTGTTGTTGAATTTGTTTTACGATCACGTTAGTTGCATTATCCAATTCGTGCAACGTCAGATATCTCGGTAGTTGACGCCGTTTTGGGTTTAATGCCCTGAGTATCCATGCGACAATGCGAATAATATGTTCGATAAAGCTGTGATTTTGTAGCAGTTTCTCTACAATGTTTGGATTTTCTATGTCGTGTTGAGATATGTTAACATGTTTCCGGACTGTTTTTTCTTCTTGATCTGTGCTATAATTATATTTTTCTATGTTCTTTGTTTTCAGCGACGGTAGCCATGTAGGCCCTTGCCACCAAAGTTGATTTTCTTTCAGCTGACTAGCGTATAGACCTCTACTTGCAGCGTCAGCGGGATTTTCTTTTGTTTTGACGTAGTTCCACGCCGAGGGTGGTATGACGTCGGTAATACTTCGTACTCTGCTTTCCACGAATGTTTTCCAGCGGGATGGGTCTCCTTGCAACCAACCCAGGACCACCATGGAATCAGTCCAGCCGTAGACGTGTACTTCGTGTTGAAATAATGACTGTTTGACTTTGCGCATTAGTTGCGAAAGAAGGTGTGCTCCATTCAATTCCAGTCTAGGCAGTGTTGTTGTTTTTCGGTGTGGTACAATCTTTGACTTCGCGGCTACTAGTATGATTGATGAGTGGACCCTTGCGTAGATGACACAGGCAAAGGCATCCAGGGAGGCGTCACTGAACCCATGTAGCTCCATTACCTGCTTTTCACCACATTTAAGCCATCTAGGTATTTCACAAGAGTTGATCGCCCTTACGTCCGCTTGTATCTTGCACCATTCCGCTTGTATGTTATTGGGCACTTCGTCGTCCCATTGTAAGTTTCCATCCCACAGTTTCTGAAATAATAACTTCAATTTTGTTGATACGGGAGCCAGCCAGCCGAGTGGGTCAAATAGTTTAGATATTTCGGCTAATAGACTGCGTTTGGTTTGCTTTTTGTTTACGTCAGAAATTGTGCATTGAAAGGCAAATTTATCCTCTCTTGAGTTCCAGCACAAGCCTAACGTTTTTAGTGTATTTTCTGTTCTGAAGTTGAAGACAATCTCGTTGTTGTTATGTTGTTCGGAGATGTCTTCCAAAAGTTCTTCATTATTCGATGACCATTTTCGAAGGTTAAACCCTCCATTTTTTAGTAGTTGTTTCAGGTCAGCGATTAATTTCTTTCCTTTTTCGATTGTATGTGTCCCATGAACGAGGTCATCCATGTAGAATGAATCATCTAGTACTTTGGAAGCCTCTGGGAACTGTTCTCGTTCATCTTTCGCCAACCTCCTGAGTGTCATCATGGCTAGGAACGGCGCTGCCTTAGTACCGTATGTTACGGTTGTTAGTTGATATGAGCGGATAGCTTGATTCTGTGAATCCCGCCATACAATTTGTTGTAGTTGTTGATCTGCAGGGGCTACCCAGATAGCACGAAACATCTTCTCTATGTCCGCTGTAAACGCATATCTGTATTGTCTCCATTTCATTAATAATGTTTGTAGGTCCTGTTGAAGATTGGGACCTTTGTACATAAGGTCGTTCAAACTGCATCCTGTAGAAGTTTTCGCTGATGCGTTGAATACCACTCTGTACTTTGTTGTTGTTGATTCAGCGCGATGCACGCCGTGGTGAGGTAAGAAACACTCACGTGTTTTGTTACTAACTACTGAATAATAAATCAAGTTGTTCATTATAAAGACAGACGTTTGTAGCTTGAAGTCGTTGTAGACAGAACTGCAGGTAATTGTGGTCATTCCTTTGCAGTGGTTTTCCTTCTGTCCAACCCCAAAGATGACTCCTTTGAATCTGTTGCGCTTGACACCGAGAAGTTGAGCGGCATGTTCTGTGATCAAAGATATCTGTGACCCTTGATCGATGAGGGCCCGCAACTTGATTTGGGTCCCATCAGCTGCTTCTATGTTCACTACAGCGGTTGCGAGTAGTATTTCCGAAGTATCATCATCCTTTGATACATGAGAAGAATTTGTTGATTTTTCTGTTTTGTTCTTAATACATGCGTCGTGTAACAATGTATTATGTTGACCTGCGCATTTGCGACATCGATGAACTGACGTACATGTTTTACCGTTATGGCTGAACAGACAATTTACGCAGAGGTTCATTTTATTTACAGTGCTAAGTTTTGAGTGGTTCGGCATTTCTAAAAACTTTGCGCAATTGTACATGCCATGTTCGTCATCGCAAAGAGGGCATCGGAATGATGATGCATGGAACGATTTCGTAATTTTCTTGTTGCTAGTTGCTTGATGGCTGCTGTATTGTTTTTTAGGGTACAACGAATTTTGATGCTGACTTGATGACGTACTTGGTTTTTGGTTGTTTTCTTGTTTGCGACGCGATGCTTCCAACGAGGTAAACTTCGCTTCTAGGAAGTCTAACAGATCTTTCAGTATTGGCAGCTTTCGGCAATTTTTCAGCGAGTCATTGTACTCTGAATTTGTATCTGCGTCTAATTTCTGAGATAATATATGTACTATAATCGGATCCCAAGTGTCGATATTCACTCCTAAATTCTTTATTGCATGTAAGCATTCTATGCTGACGTCGTGAATTTTCTTTATTTGTGTCACGGACTGCTGTTGCATGTTTGGCAGGTTGAATAACATGTTGATTTGCGATGTAAATATAAGTTTTTCATTATTGTATCGGTGATTAAGTATTTCCCAACACACAAGGTAGTTATCCGAACTTATCTGTAGGTGCTGAATCAAGCGTTCCGCTTCTCCATGCACTTTACTCTTCAAAAACTGCATCTTCTGAGCAGATGAAAGAGAATTGTTGTTGTGTATTGCTTCCGTAAAAAGGTCTTTAAATGGGATCCACTGGTTGTAGTTGCCGTGGAAGACTGGTATCTCTAGCTTCGGTGTTGTTTTCTCACGATAAGCGCCGGACCACATTTTTGTATTCAAAGCCTTTTTCAGTTCATGGAACTGGTTTTCATACCTGGTGTAGCGTTCGTCGTACATAGTTATTTTCTCTCCGTTGGTCTCATACTCTATCTCCCAGTGAAGGTTGTCGATTGCTGACCAGCGCGTTTGTAGTGTTTGCAGCGCGTCTTGAAATTCCCATCTTTCAGATAGAAACTCCACGTGTATGTTCGCCACTGCTCGCATGAAGGCTTTGAAGTTTGCTGTCTGTTTGCGCATCATGTCGTCCAGCTTACTATTAGATCCCCTATCCTTTTTTGCAGCAGTTTGTTGTTCTTGCTGAGTAGAGGGTGGTGATGATTCCCTGTTTTGTTTATTTGGATTGGCATCTTCAGCTCGTTCTGCCACCTCACTCTGCAAGGCTTGTTGTTCTTGTTTCGTTTGATCTGAGGTACCTTCTCCTGTTTGTTCGTTGGCACCTCCCAATGTTTTTGTTTGTACCGACTGCTCCCTCGGAGACCGAGCGAGTGTCGTTACTTGTTGGTGTTGTAGAAGAATAAGCTCCTTTACTTCATTGTAGCACTGCAGCGTCTGATTATAGCAGTCATTCGAAAAGTAGGGATGACTTACACTTTGTTCCGTAGATAGGCGGTCATGATTGAATTGGTAATCTGACCACAAGTTTTCTAACATTGCCATGCGGCGTTTGAAATAGTCGGCGTTTTTTCTGTCCCAGCCATCTTTCTTGATATTTATTCCGATCTTCCTTATGGTGTCGTAAAGTTCGTTCTGATTCTGGTATAAATCAGCTGACGACATGTTGTTGTTTGTTTCTTGTTGATTCAGAATCTCCTTTGAAATCCTCTGCTCCGAGTGTCGACTGTTATTCCACACTTCTGGTTCTAGGTGTTGCGTAACCTTTCTCTTGAACGAAAAAAGCTCGAAGGACCAAATGTTGGGGCGTAACTCCCAACAGTGAAAATGTTATGTTGGTTTATGGAAACCTGTTATGTTATGTTGAATGAGTAGACAACCGATTGGTATAAATGTTTTATTGCTACTGAAAATAATATGTTATACATTGATATACAATTAATGTTGAATTAAGTAAACTGCAACGTTTTCACTATAAGTAGGACGAGTTAGTTGCATGTACAGCGTAGCTCGTACAATATGTTTAATATCTTATTAAAGACAACAAATAGATCCAAACCAGTAATAACTATTACCACTTTTTATTTAGCAAATCTCTAATGTGATCTTTTTTACACATTTTGTGTTCGATAGAATTAAAATGACAACACGTTTATTATTATAATAATAACTGTGGGGCAACATCACTTAAATATCTACTGTGACCCCTTGCTAAAGAAATAGGGCTTATTTTACAATGTGTTTTCTACAAAAATCCAAATAATTTAGTTCTAGAAGCAGTATAACCAATTCAACACGCGTCATGTCCTACGTCCTACCTCCAGCATGTCCCTGGGCAGCAGCACCAGCACGCGCACGCGGCACAGCTCCGTGTTGCCCGCGGCGCTGTAGGGCGCCACCAGCAGCGCGCCGGGCGCCAGCTCGCCCACGTGCGCGATGAGCGGCGACTGGTTCAGCGCCGACTGGATGGCGCGCAGCTCTGTGGCCGTGCTCTCGTCGTTGTACTGCACCCAGAACTTGCTGATACTTGTTAACTGAAAAAGAGATCAGAAATATGCAAATTATAACGCTGTGAGGTAGTAGCTAATGACATATACAAAAAACCAATGTTCTACACACATCAAAAGTGTCTAGGGATCAAGCATTTTTATTCGGATTTCTTGAGATTGAGATGTGGCTTTGTAATAAATTTATGATTTTATAAATTTATATGGATCCTTTTTGGTGCATTTCATAATTTGAATCAGGAACTGTGAATCAAATTCGAGTAAAAGATGAAAATCAGCTGTCAATATTTTCCCTATAAAAACATACAACGCATTGAAGACATTATTAGTGCTACTGTTTCCCTACTACTGATTAAAACCAACGTTATTATAGAGCGGCGACGTCATTTAAGCAGGGAAGAAATGCTCAGAGCCGTGGGAATGATAGAAGCTGGTTCCCGGCAACGTACTGTGGCTTTAGCTCTGAATACAAGTCAGAGTGTTATCAGTCGACTTTGGACACGTTACCGAAGCACTGGTACCGTGGCTGAGCGCCATGGAGGACGGTATCGCTGCACCACACGGAGACAAGACCGATACATTCAAATCTTAACTCGAAGAGCTCCAACAATAACCGCCATGATGTTAGCCGTGAGGCTTCATCACTCTTCAGGGAACTTAATTAGCGACCAAACAGTCAGAAACCGCTTGCATGAAGTGAACCTTCATTCCCGAAGACCGCTACGGGTACCACCTATAGCAATGCACAATCGTAGGATTCGATATCAATGGGCTCTTGAACACAGAAATTGGGCAGAAGAACAATGGCGTTTCGTGTGCTTTTCTGATGAGTCTCGTTTTGGTATGAGACCGGATACAAGACGTATACGACACTGGAGAACCCCTGGACGCCAACAGCGAATAAAATCCTGCCAGGAAGTCCATCCTTATAGTGGTGGAACCATCATGGTATGGGCGGGTATTTGGATCGGCGGAAGAACCGAGTTGATTTGGATCAGAGGCAACCTCAACGCTTAAATTTATGCTGAGACGATTGTATCAGACGTAATCGTTCCTCTACAAGTGCAAATCGGTCCCTTATTTCAGTTAATGCATGATAATGCACGACCGCACACCGCAAGAGTTGTAAGACAGACTCTCGCCGCAGCTAACATCAATGTCCTGCTCTGGCCTGCTCAGTCGCCAGACTTGAACCCGATTGAGCATGCATGGGATATGCTACAGAGAAGAGCTCTGCCGAATATGGAGGGTATCCAGTCGCAAGAAGACCTTTATTTGTTGTTGCAACGAACATGGGCGGCCATTCCACAGCGTGATTTGGATGAACTCATTTTGAGTATGCCAAACCGATGTTCTTGTGTTGTTAGTGTTCGCGGTAGAAACACGGATTATTAATTGTTTAAGTTACCCAATAAAATTTTAAAGAAAACTGTTATTTCAGTCTTTTTTTCGAACTTTAATGTTAGTGGTTCAAATGTCAAAAATCCCTTTATTAGCTTGGTTTATCGTTACTGTGACAGACGAAAGCACTTTATTTGATGAATCCTTAAAGAAAATTTTAATTAATATCAATCAGGAGAAAAGTTATTGCAAAAATATATAATGTTGATCCCTAGACACTTTTGATGTGTGTATTTAGATTAAAGACAGTTTTGTAACAGCACTCGTTGTATCATTTACTCCTAGAACCTGCCTCCTTACATGGCGACCGTGACAGTAAAATAGGCGCGAACGCGAATAATGTTTACATTCCTTTGACCAAAATGGAACAAGTGGCGTCATAATGTACTGCATCGAGATCAATCTTCTGCCCGCAGCCGACGTGAACAATCTTTTATTTTGTGAAAAGTTTATAACATCACCTCAAAATGGGTACTACTAACAGCAAGGAGGAGATCATAGTTCCACAAAACGCAGCAGGTGGAAATAATATAGCTGAAATCCGACAGCTGGCAGTTCACGCTAGCACCACCAACAGCATCTTGATCGTGGTACCCTTAATTGCATCATTGGCATTTTTGTTTGGGGTGTACAAAATATATGCCAACGTATACGTATGTTCCCTATATTTCGACGAGTCACGTGACCAAAAATGTAGGGAACAGCTGATTTTATTTTCGCGATTTTGGAGTTTGTTTTGTAGTAAAATATGTTTATAATGATGAGTACAATAACCCCTTAAGAGGATGGCAGATATTTAGAAAATACCTCATATATTAAGTTGTCACCAGCAGTGGACTACAAACGAGATTAGGAATGACAGACTAAGAAATTCTATATGGATACGTAGAGTTGATGCAGCACCTGAAATACAGGTCGGGTCGGGTCGGTACGGTACTTTGGAGAACGACCCATTTTGTATTTTTAACACGTTCAACAAGCGCGTATCTAAATGACCAAGTGAGGATCTTGTAGCTAAATAATAACAGCCTCACGGTTCGATCCAAGGTTAAGCTACGTTTGACGAGGTTAGTTCGTGAACGGCTGACCATTCATTACATATGAAGACTCCTCCGCGCCTCGGAAAACACGTAAATCCGTTGGCCCTGGCTTTTATTTGTAGATCTATGAGATTTGTTACAGATAGTCAAAAGCCCTAAAACCTGACAACCAGTTTAACCAAGGGGTCTCGTGTTACCCATTAACTGGGTTGTGGAAGTCCGACAGGCAGTCGCTCCATATAAAACACTGGTATTTCAGCTGCAGCCGGTTAAACTGGAAGCCGACCCCAAAATAGTTAGGAAAAGATTAGGCAAATAATGATCTATATGACCAAGTCATTTAAAACAACTGTAGCAAGTAGGCAAATTTAATCTAACGACTCAATACAGCACAGGATCATGCGATTCTACGTCAGGGCGTGCCGAGTGTAAAACGAGTTGCAAAGCTCCGCCTACTTCGTAAGAGCTGGTTCACATTAATTCGGACCGAGAGTTTTACCGGCCCGACAAACGTGTCGGATCCATATTGGCGTATTTATGTCAATAGCGCCGTTCACATTAGGGCGACCCTCGATATAACCCGATCGCCGGTAAAACTGTCGGTCCTACCTAATGTGAACCAGCTCTTACGTCAATCAAACTATATGAATATAGCAGCCGCGCATCTTTTATCGAGCACCAACGATGCAAGATGTCGTCGGACTCGTCTATTGTCTTCGTTAACGAGGGGGCGTCAACTCCTGCGTTTTTATTCAATCATTTAACCTGTGTATTTTGCAACTAATCCATTACTGTTTATTACATAGCTTTGTAATATCATTGTCGCTTCGCCCTTGGAATTTTATTTCATTACCTATCGCTAAGTTGCTTCTGCTCTTCTGCTGCTATATATATAACACTGCAAGTAATGTATAGGCTTTCAAAATGGGGTACTATACTACTTTATAACTTACTTGTGATATTTTCAGTGGAAAATGTGTATCATCAATTTCAGGCAGCCGGGGTACCAGTCTTTCCAAATCTAACGATATTTTGTCCTCGGCAAACGCCTCAGCCAACTGAAGCGCCTTGGGTAATCTGAACAATACAAGAACGTGATTAGAACAGAAATGTCAAAATACCGACAACAAAAAGATACTCAACAACAACAACATAATATTTTTATTAATAACATTGCGTCACAATTTATGTCAGACATAAACTCCACAACTAACTCAGCCAATTTTTATTAAAATTAGCTAGCTGTGTGTAATGAATTTGAGATAGTTTAAGCTTGACCAAATTACAGTCATATAAACTATATGGTAGTTTATATTTCGATTAGTAACGTCAATATGTCTATTGCAAATTAGCCCTTTGACAGCCACAGTCATGTATAAATGTTAAATCAAAACGTGCCACGTGTCACGACTACATGACCAATTTAAAGTTATTATTCATGGCTTATTCATGGCGGTCGAGATTAAAATCTGATTTCGGATTTTACTGACGTGTAATTTTACATACTTACAATTTTTCACATTTTAATATTAGTAAGATATTAAAAGCTTTATACTCACGGCAATATTGGTATTCTTATGTCTATCCGGAGCTGTCTAGCTTTGACGGCCTTGTACACTGGTAGTACCACTTGGCCTGGTATTGTGGGGTCCTTTAAATAAATACATAAAAAGTAAATAAACGTTACAAGATAGTATTTTGCACAAAGGAATATAGAAGAGTTATTATTTAAAAGCAGCGTCAAAAGGCTGGTCATTGTTGGACAATACAACAATACTGAAAAAAATAGAGCATAAATTCTATCGTCAACACGATGTTCTGACCAAGAGGCTAAGCCCTCAAGTAATTTTCAGTAGACACTGATGGCAGCTTTGGACCAGAGTCGATGGAGGCAGATTGCTCGCTTAGGCCCGGTATGGCACGACGAGGGATTTTTATGATACAGATGATTTTGAATACTATTTAACACTGATAAGACTCACATTTCATTGAACCGTCACTGCCCGCTTGGGCAAGCACTGGCATACCGTAGCATCCAAAAATGTAGACGCTCAGCATGTTATAATTAGATTTGGGAACGGTGCAACACGTTCCGTCGTTACTTCTCTTTCTTTCATATCATTTCTGACACAATTTATCCATTTTTGCTTTGGTCTTTCTCCCTATCGCTAGCCATCAGCACTCCATGTTTTCTTTCATAACATTCTAAATTTCCGTCGACCACTAACATATATCCCTATCTATCGTTCCCCTTCCTTTTGTCTCTCTTACAATTTCATTTGCTACACTCGTAATACAACCGGCTATTTCTTTCTAACATTCATTAACACTTCAATCATCTCAAAGATCGTAATACATTGCCCTTACTAAAATGCCATGTTGTGCCGTGCGGGTTCTAAAAAGGTCCAGTTACCACAATTCTCAGTAATGAGGGACCATTTGAAGAAGAAGAATTATTTAATATGTTGTGAAACTTACTCCGCTATTCTGTTTTCCGTTCTTTGCGTCCAGGCCGTCCTTAAACGTCAAATAGACTTTTCTGTACAAACAAAATAAATGTGATTATGTTTTACAATCATCTATATATACATAAAAGGAGAAGCTGACTGACTGACTGACTGATTGGGTTAGAAACTTGAAATTTTGCATAGGGGTTCCATTTAAACCTAAGAGAGCCCTTTTGAAAATTTACCCCCTGTGGGGGTAAAACGGGGGTGCAAAGTTAGTTTGAAACGTTTTTGAAGTTATTCGAATGAAATTCAGTATAAGGGTTCTTCATTGAAAGTCATGAAATAATTAAAATACACTAAATATCATGGGGGTAAAAGGTGCAAAGTAAGCATGAAAGTTCTTTTATTTTCAAAGTTATTTCGATGAAATGTAATATCTGGGTTAAAAGTTCCTAATACCTAATGATAATTGCCGATATCCCTTTTTGTGAATTCAATCTCAATGGGGATAAAAGACCGGCGCAAATTTAGTATATACATACCTAAACCTAGTTACATACTTAAAATACATATCCTATAGCTATCCTAACTACCTTACTGCAATGTATTGATTTTGAAAGATATGCTACCGGCCAAACTACTTTTCACTTTTACCTATCCTTCTGCTACATGCTTTGGTATATATTTTTAGAGTATATTTGTTATTTATTAAATAATAGTCTGGCTGGCATTATTTATTAAATAAATAATTATAAGAAATTAAATTACCTTTGCGGTTTGCAATACAACAAATGTAGGAACGGAGATAACAGGGGTATTTTTTTTTGTCGTGGATAATCTGTCTGAAGTCTGGCGACAAATTGGTTTATTAAATAACGTACTTTGTAGTGGAAGTTGCAGAGTTCTCGCAGTCCGCACAAAATGGGACCCCCTACACTAGACCAACAGGCAGTAAAAAATAGTATTTACCTGCTGTTCTTATCAAAGGTGACACGTGGCTCGTCGGAGATGTGTTTGAAGACCGCCTTCTTAATGGCTGCCGCATACAATTCACCAGGCTGATTGTCCGGAAAGTTCTTCAAGTACACCTTTAAATTTTTAGAACAGCTTATGGTCATATATGTATAAAAGTAGCAGTGGAAATTAAACTTTATGTACAGGACTAAGAGTTACTAATCCGAAATAAAATAATTTAGATACTTACTGTAGTTCTCGGGTCAAGTCCTCCGAGGGTGCGCACCGCATCGCGCTCTCTGCCCTCGTCCTCCGACACTTGCACGAAATATTGTGGATAAAACGCTCCTGATATTATTATCTATTAACAAACAAAGAGTTGATGAGGAGAGGTTAATTTGAGCCATTTTGAGTTTCAAAAAGACCAAACTAAATATAGTTAACATTTAAACGGATTCATTTACAAGGTACAGACGCCAGCACATCAAGTTACCCCAATGTGTCAAATTTTCCCAATTGAATATGAACCTTATACTGTTTGACATAAAGATGAAAAACTATCAAAGAAATTTGACACATTGGGGTAACTTGACGTGCTGGCGTCTGTACATAAAAAGTAACGGGAGTTTTCTAGGGTCCACTTATTTAATAATAATTAATTACGATCTAGTCTAAAAAAACTAATTTCAAATTTAAAATGTTACATGATAGATTATGTTAACAACTAAGAATAGTGTTCATTTGCACTTTTACTCAAGTCCGTAGCACTTTCTTAGAGACTGATTTAATTTATTAAAAAAACACTATGTTCATGTATAGCACAACATTGTTACTATTTAAGCTTTATGCACAAGTAAAAAAAACTGTATTACCTCTGACGTAATGCCTTAGGCATTTACTACCAGTCTACCTAGGTGGTGCAGAGATGAAACAAGGTAGGTGCAACAGAAAACAAAACAACAACTAAAAAAAAAGGACAAAGTGACACAAAAAAAAACGACTATCAGGGCGAGACTCCACCAAAGCGGAGACGAGAGGAGATGTCTCGTAATTAACCAATAGGATATTGTATTGCGCTGAAGCTAAGAACTCAAAAGACCATTTCAGACACTAATCGGCATGGATCTTACATGATTTCACCAAGATAATGTCTGGACTTTAAAAGAGACTATGACCTCTGAGTTTCTTACGGTGTTTCTTCTCAGAGTAGTCAGGTAGTGAAACACCGATCTTATCTACTAGTTAAAAAAAAAAAGACGTGTAAAAGTGTTTGTGAAAACCTATTTACAGAAATAAATATCATTTATCATTTAACTGAGCGGTCAAAATGACGCAAGCTGATTGGTTGTAAAAAGCCTCGCCATTAGAGTCCACTTAAAACGTCACTAATTACTTTGTCTTTTTTATCCAAGTAGCAAGTGCCTATCTGATCTCTATAACCTAGACAATACGACATCCACAAAAAATGACTTTATACTTACTTTATAAAGTAGTGAAAGCTCATGCTTGTTCCAGGGCGACTTCCCGTTGGGCGGGTCGATGCCGAGCGCGGCGAGTCGCTTGCGCATGTCCCGCGCCAGCTCGTCCAGTTCGCGCAGCGCACGCGCCTGCACGTAGAAGCGACGCGCCCACTGTGCTTCTGATTGGCCCGCGGACCGGAAATATTGTTGTTGGCGGAGATGGCTCCATACCTGTAGAAGGGAAACAATAATGAACTCGACTAATTTGATATAACAATTAGCTCTCAAGATTAAGATATTATTTCAAAGTCAAAGTCAAAGTCAAATCATTTATTTCCATTAGGCCATATATAAGGCACTTTTGAACGTTAAACTTACAAGTTAAATAAAATATAATGATTCTAGTTGCCCCTTCCAAAAGGTAGTTTCGTATGGAGAAGAATGGGCAAAAAACTCCATACAAACTTTTAAAATAGTTTTTACAATATTTTGTATACAATAATTTATATGTGAATATGATGTACCTAGAATAAACAAAATAAAATAAAAAATAACATACTATACTAAGATAGATTAAGCATTTTAGTAGATAAGTACATAATTATGTGGATAGACTCTCACATTTACAAATATTGAAATCACGGACTATTATTTAACAAATCAAGAATGTTATTGTGTTTGCTACGCAAATTATTATACTGTTAGATGGCAACACCAGACGCTCCCCACCAGCGCAGCCACGCCTATAAAACGAAGAACCCTGCGTAGACTCGTCCATTTTTGTCCGCTGTCGTAGAACTATCTACATCGCTCCTCTGCCCATTTTTGATTTATTTTGCTATTTTATTTTTTGTTAAATGTGATTATTGCAGTTCGCTATTAAAATTATTTTTTTTAATGTTGTAAATGTTTTATTTATAAGATCAGAAGTGGGATATGAAGGCCTAAATCCGCTAGAATACCATCTCTGATTCTATAAATTTGAATTTAACGATTTTTAAACGTGTTCTAAATAATTAATTAATTTTTAATGCTAAGTTGGGCAGAGACGCAATGCCTTCCGATAGTAAGAGGAAAGGGAGACGTCATGTACGTACTCCCTCGCCTCCTAGTGGTCTAGACCAGATTTTAAAGAGGCTTCAAGATCTGGAGGAACGAGCACGTGGGAACGAGTTGCAACCTGTTCGTCGCCCTCGTGCCATGTCGAGCACGCCGCCGCCAGACGTGGAGCCCGCCACAACACCTGCCTGCACAGCCCCAGCGTCTGTCACCCCGACGCAAGAGTTTGCAACCACACCGTTGCCGACAGAGAGCGACGTCAAAAGCGTAGCCGAACGATTTCTCGACGCCATGATGTCTTTCCCGGTGAGATCAAACCAATATTTTGTCTCGGACTTTGATCCAGGTGTTCATGATGTCGACACGTGGTGCGATGAAGTTGACAAAGCCCGATCGCTTAATCGTTGGGAAGATGGTGAATGCCTTGCTCGCATAGGTCGTTGTCTTAAGGGGGAAGCCCGTACCTGGCTTAGTGAGTGGACTAGCACCACGCGTACATGGTCTAATTTTAAATTAGAATTAAAATCATTATGCCCACGGTCTGTCGATATCGCGAACATCCTGTATAATGTCATGTGTACCGAATCTGACAAGTATGCTACCTATGCTGAATATGCGCGTAAATCCTTATTGAAATTACGTATAGTTAAAGGATTAAGCAGCGAGTTATTAACAGCAATTATTATACGCGGTATTACCGACCCGCAGGTTCGTGCGTCCGCAAGGAACGCTAAATTAACTCCCGAAAGCATAGTAGATTACTTGTCGAGCTTCGTAAAATGTAGTGCGCCTAATCCTAATAGGAAACCCAGTGCTCATAGTGCTTCAAATTCCAATCGTAATGATAATAGCCAGTTTAAACGTAAATCTTATGATATTTCTAAGGTACGTTGTTATCAGTGTAGCGAAGTAGGTCATAAACGCGAAACCTGTCCTAAACGACCTAAATCAGATTCACCAAGCAATAATTCTGAAAATAATGCGAATAGCTCTTCAACAAAAAGTCGTCCAGATAAGTGCGGTTTTTGCAAAAAAGTAGGTCACACGGAAAGTCGCTGTTTTGCTAAGGAACGTGTTCGAAATAATAGTTCGGTAAATTTTTGTCGAGAAAATGAGGGTGAAAGTAAAAACTCTGACATTACTACGGCAGTTATTTCAAATATACCCGTCGACGTACTCATTGACAGCGGTTCAGCGGTTTCTTTAATAATATCCGACTTAATTAAATACTTTTCGTGTCGAGTAAAACCAGCCTACCAATTATTGCGAGGGTTAGGTGGCATGGAGGTAGTAGCAAAATCAATGATTACGTTACCGATACAATTAAATAATATTACGTTAGAAGTTGATTTTTATGTTGTCGATAAAAGCCATTTAAATGTGCCCGTAATTATTGGTACTGACGTTTTAAATAGAAAAGGTGTTGCGTACGTTCGTACCGGTAATTCGCAATATATCGTTCATAGTGATTTTGTGAATAATATTACGCAGGTAGACCCATCATCGTACTTCGAAAATATATCAACGCATGTTACTGGGCAAGATAGGGAACAGTTGTTAAAAGTGTTAAACAAATATTCTGATTACTTTTTATCTGGTACCGCCACCACCACGGTTAAGGATAGTGAAATACAGATTAAGTTGACTAGTGATACTCCGATTTATTATCGACCATACAAACTGTCTTATGACGAGAAAATACGCGTTCGTGCGATAGTTAAAAACTTATTAGAGAAAGGCATAATCCGTGAATCGGAATCGGAATACGCTAGCCCGATCCTGCTTGTGAAAAAGAAAGACGGTTCAGATAGGATGGTAGTGGATTATAGAGCCCTAAATCTAATTACAGTTAAAGTTAGACACCCACTTCCGTTGATCAATGATCATGTAGACATGCTTGGTAAAACTAAATGGTTTAGTGCACTTGATATGGTCTCCGGTTTTCACCAATTAAGAGTCAGTGAGGATTCCATCCACAAAACTGCTTTTATTACTCCAGAAGGGCATTACGAATACTGTAAAATGCCTTATGGTCTTGCCAATGCTCCCGTTATTTATCAGAAAACCATCAGTAAAACTTTAAAATCTTTTATTGAATCGGGTAAGGTACTTGTATACGTCGATGACGTTTTATTACTATCCGATACTATCAGTGAGAACCTTAATTTGTTAGACGCAGTCCTAGAAACTTTAACAGAAGCCGGGTTTTCTATAAACTTAAAGAAGTGTAGTTTCCTAACTAGTGAGATAGAGTACTTAGGTAGAATCATCAGTCAGGGTCAGGTTAGACCGAGCAAACATAAGATAGAAGCCTTGGTTAGGTCGCCGAGACCGAATACCGTTAAGCAGGTTCGCCAATTCCTGGGCCTGGCTGGTTATTTTCGGCGTTATGTTCCTAGTTACGCAATTAAGACTGCCTGCATGGCTGCTTTAACTAGAAAGGGTGTTGTATTTAATTGGAGTGATGAACATGAAAAAGCTAGGCAGGAAGTTATTTCGTATTTAACTAGCGAGCCTTTACTAACGATATTTGATCCCGATCTACCTACGCAGTTACATACCGACGCGAGTGCGATAGGTTACGGCGGTATTCTGATGCAAATACACAAAGACGGTCGTAAGCGCGTCGTCGCGTATTTTAGTAAGTTGACGGTAGGTGCAGAATCGAGGTACCATAGTTATGAACTCGAGACCCTAGCCGTTGTAAAATCATTGCAGCATTTCCGCCAATACCTAGTTGGCAAAGCCTTTACAATAATAACCGACTGTAACGCGTTAAAAATGACCCAGCGCAAGAAAGATCTTCAGCCGAGAGTGGCACGATGGTGGATCTATATGCAGGATTTTGACTTTACATTAGAATACCGTAAGGGTTGTTTAATGTCTCATGTAGATTATTTGAGTCGAAATCCGGTTAATGTCATAAATGCTGTTCAGAAACCTCTTAATTGGGCGCAGATAGCTCAGGCGGGTGACGAAGAAACTTTGTCACTATTAGAAAAGTTAAATAACGGTGAGTTAGATTCAAGTCGCTATGTAAAACGTAACGATCTTTTGTATTATAAGTACTGTGTTGAGGGTGAGCAAGAGCGTTACTTATGTTATGTCCCTAAAGCGTTTCGTTTAAGCTTGTTACGTGTATTCCACGACGAACATGAACACTTGGGAATGGACAAAACTATTGATTTGATTCTCAAACACTTTTGGTTCCCGGGTCTAAGACGATTTGTTTCAAAGTACATAACACACTGCATCGTATGTATATCGCATAAACAAGTACCCCGAGCCCCTTTACAACCAATATCCTCTTGGCAAAAGAACCCAATACCGTTTGATACAATACATGCTGATGTACTCGGTCCGCTTAGAGAATGTAATGGGTTTAAGTACGTACTCATAATAGTTGATGCGTATACTAAATATTGTTTGTTGTATAGCCTGTACAGACAGGATTGTGATGAGTTGAAGCGGGTAATAACTCAAACTATATCGTTGTTTGGTACTTTTAAGCGATTGGTGTGCGATCGCAGTCGAATGTTTGATAACCACAATTTTGTACACTGGCTAACAGAGTTTGGTATTGAAGTACACTTCATTACGCCTGAGATGCATCAGGAGAATGGTCAGGTTGAACGTTATTGCCGAACTGTGCTGAATATGATCAGGATCGAAGTTAATAATAACGAAAATAAATGGCCAAACGTTTTGTGGAAATTACAGCTCATATTAAATATTACCAAACATAAGACGACACAATATTCCGCGCTAAATCTATTAGTTGGCACAGAGTCCACTACGCCAGTAATTAACTCATTAATTAGGGATGTCACGTTGGAGGGTTCAAATCCTAACCGCGAATCGATCCGTGAGTTACGTAGGCAACGCGCAGATGAATTAATAAATAAAAACAAATCTAAACAAGACGCGCATGTCAATAAAAACAGAAACCCTCCTAAGAAATTTAAAATTAATGATAAAGTGTTTGTGATTAAGAGATCACAAAGTACTGGCAAGTTGGATTGTGGCATGCGAGGCCCATATAGGATTGTGAGTGTTCTACCTAACGATAGGTACGAACTAAAATTGATATCTGGTTCGTATGGCAAAACCAGTCAAGCAGCTGCAGGGTACATGGTGTTGTGGCGTGGCGAATGGACGCCTGACATATGCGCCGGTTTCTTTGAGAGTTAGTTGAGAACTTTCATTGGTATTGTTTGTTGTATGCACCCTGCTTTTGCTTACATTTGTAGACTGTATGTACCAAACAATCACTGTTTGCAATATTGTTTTGTTGTTGGGTGCCGGAGACTCATGTAAATCCTTAGTGCACATGGTTTTGAGTAGGCACATACTGTGGACTGTACTATTGAGAGTGCAGTCCATGGTGGAGGTATCGAGGTTGATGTCGGTGGGGCCCATGCTGACTATAGACCGAGTGTAAATCCTGAAGTAGGTCTCATGGTTGACCTGCTGTAACCAATGTAAATCCTGATGCGCGCATGGTATTTGGTGTAGGAATATGACCTGAGTAAATCCTACTTGTGATATGAAGTCGTTATGTACGACTGTTTGGTTGTTTTGCAAAGTGTTTGTGTTGTTCGGTACATAAAGTTAACATTGCTATTTGAATATTACAACTCTTGTGCTATCTTGTGTAATAACTTTGTATGTGATCTTAATGTTTGTGCACTGCTGTGGTTACAGGTTGCGATGAAGATCTTCCATCCGATGGTGAGGACGATGGTGCTGGTCCATCATCGAGAGCTGACGAAGGCTGCGAGGACGCTGCCATGTCAGGAGAGGCCGTGTTAGATGGCAACACCAGACGCTCCCCACCAGCGCAGCCACGCCTATAAAACGAAGAACCCTGCGTAGACTCGTCCATTTTTGTCCGCTGTCGTAGAACTATCTACATCGCTCCTCTGCCCATTTTTGATTTATTTTGCTATTTTATTTTTTGTTAAATGTGATTATTGCAGTTCGCTATTAAAATTATTTTTTTTAATGTTGTAAATGTTTTATTTATAAGAATACACTAACACTTCGCTCGCGACTTCATCCGCGTGCATTTCGTTCTTTAACATCCTCTCTGGGGCGGAGTTACCAAGTTTTGAAAGTAAAGAAAACAGGTGAAAGATTTTTCAAAATCGGTTCAGTAGATCCAGAGATTACCCACTACACCGTCACAAACTCACAAACTTGCCCTGTTCATAATTTTAGTATAGGTAAATAATACCTAATACTGTTTAAAATTCATTCTTCCAACACGACGAAACCATCTAAGTATTCTCTTTTTTGATTTTGGTCACTAAATCTCTTTTTAAACCAAACCATTTCTTTATCACATTACTCCTCAATCTATTATTCATAGTTCACCACACATACTTCGCAAGGAATGCATTTGATCAGCATTTATTCAACCTTCATGTCTCTTTTGCAAAATCCAACATTAACTTCCATACATTCAGACATACATTAATTTTTATCTTTTAAGTCCATGTTCCGCTAAATGTATCAATTCATTTAAATATTGAACATCAGTAATTATCACTAACCTTGTAAACATTAAGAAAGGCAATGCAGTCACTAGTGGAGCCGTCAGCCCAAGTCAGCTTGGAGTTGTATGCATTCAACCTTTCGCGGAAAGGACTGCTGAAAAGGTTCTTTACTGACATTGCAGAAGCTGTAAGAAAAGTATAAGAAATAATTATGATAAGTATATTGCATTTTCTTCAAAGATTTTACCGTTATTTATTTTAGGTATTAAATGATTCAAGCTCTGTTTTAGTGCTCCAACATACAAGAATTTTCGAAAACTAATAAAAATAATTATTCTAAGAATTCGATGCCTGTCTGTATCGGGTGACTGGTAATTAGTGACCGATACTTAAACACGTGATTGTATTCATGATTTCAATAAACTTTCCCAAATAAACTTTTTTTTTACACAATATCTTATACTTAACACAATAAAATAACAAAAACGCTGTTTGAAATTCCCGCGCGCGCGCCTGTGATCGATCACAGTAGGCACGAATCGGCACGATCTATCAGCTGATAGTCTGACCTCGGGAAGGGTAAAATGTACTAGTAGTAGTAGCGTCATACGCTCCCCACCTGATCGATCAAAATCGCGCGCGCGAATTTCTAACAGCTTTTGTGTTATTGTGATAAAAGAAATTTAATGAGTATAAAAAAAAAGTTTCTTCGGGAAAGTTATTCGTATTCATAAGTACAATCACGTGTTTAAGTATCGGTCACTAATTACCAGTCACCCTATATATCTACGACACTATATACAATCCACTCAATGACTTTTTTATTCCAGTTTGCAATTGAAACGAGCAACTCTCACCCATAACGACGGCTTCCTCTAAGCATCCGTAGATGTATCCTAACATGATTAGTTTTGACAGGCGGACGTTGACGGGTAGCCTGGCTGCGACGCGGCCCAGATACGTGAGGTCACCGTCCATGGCACACCATTCATCGTCTACTGTCTTCTTTAAAGCACCAATCTGAAAGAAAATTATGAGGTTGTAGCGACATCTATCGCAACACATACGAACTAATCCTACATCGTGATGTTAAAGTTATCGACGCGATTTAAAATATACAAGATTCTGACAACAACCGTCGTGCAGTAGTAGCCCACCAGACACAATATTATACAGTCTGGTCGGAGGATCCTCCCTTTTCTATGGTGGGTTAGGAACTTAGGGGTTAGGAACTATGGTGGTTATACACTATGGTGGTACTATATATATACAGGGAGGATCCTCATCATTATTACACTCTGTTCCTCATTTAAATTTTGAATAAAGAATTATTATTATATCTATGTATTTTATGTTGGTTTGTGAACGCTTCAAAAACTCAAAAAGTTCTGCACCAATCAAGCTGATATTTTAGCATATAATAATCCACATCAAGGAGGGTTATATCTAATTTTTTTTTTAACCATTCAAACACAATGTGCCACAGCAAAGCGTGGCAGGGTACAGCTAGTTATTTATAAAAACTGTAAATTTCTTAGCTATTTTCGTTGTTGATGATAATGATGCATGGAACACACACAAATTACACGAAACACTAAGAAGTTGTGCAGGGCGGGCTTTTTGGGGGACTTACGGAATTTTGACGTTCAAATAGTGCTCATCTCATTTGAATAAATGAATTTCTATTTGATTTTGATGATGAGACAATATGTAGTTACCTCTTTTAGCACAAGTATAGTGCGCTGTATATTACTTATATCGGGCGGGTCCATAGCCAAGGCCAGCACGTCTCTAGGCGGGCCCATGTCCAACAACTTCGCTAGAAGCACCAGTCTCTCCAACGGACACCGAATTATTTCTGGTGGACATTCTTGCTGTAGTCCTTCCTGTAGTAAAGATAAGTCGTTGCATATTAATTTGTGTACACATTTCTATGTCTTTCGTCGCCTTAACAACTTCAATGTCCACAATAGTTTGTTCAATAAACATGAATCATAAATCTACTCATGGGACCGGGAAGCTGTTAAAATGGCGACGCATTTAATAATTAAGAAATCAAATTACAAGACATACTAAACTATCGATTTGAACATTAAGGCCTACTGGTGAAATGACTCAACTAATTAGGTACAGTTGTTATATTTTTAGGGACAACTCGACTGTCGAAATCCACACACTCCACAATGGCACAAAAAGAACTCGAAGTGCTCTTGCGCTCTAGGCAGCCTGCTGAAATATTTAGTAAATTACATACACAACTACACCCCTGCCTATTCCTCGAAGATATAGGCAGGGGTGTACCTTTAATACAAATTTCGACATTTGCAATGAATTCCCATTTGGTAGGGGGTGAGTCTCTTGCCACTATAGGGTTATACCCGGACATACCCGACTACTTGCTGGTTTTTGATAGGTAACATCGTTTCTGTCGGTTGCTAGATATATTTTGTGGGATTGAATTAATAATAAGGAACGCAAATTTGTTACAGGAAACCGGGAAAGCGCGTGCTAAGATTTGGCCAATGAGCGCGCGCGGTGTCGAAGAGATGTAAGATGGTGCCAACTCATTTTGCGTGAGGTTGGTTGCGCGTCGTATATGTATTTTGTATTTTTATTTTACGATTTGTTTTTAAAAGCGAATATGTTCTATGACACTGAAGTCAAGTGTGGCTAGTTAGCCACATTTTAACGTGTAGCTTGCTGAGCTCTTATAACCTATCTACACCATTTTACTTATAATATAATTGACGACACCATGTCAAATGTTACACATGATATGCGACAACTGTAAGGTTCGCTTGTTTTTTTTTATACTGGCCTAGTAAGAACGGCAACAACTGTAGACTTACATAAAACTTGTCTGTAACGAGTCGGTACACGCGTCCGTCCCGCACTCTGCCGGCGCGGCCCGCACGTTGCTCACAGTTAGTCTTGGAAGCCCACGCCAGCCGCAGCGATGTGAAGCTAGTCTCTGCGTCTGCTACCATTACCTTCATCAGGCAGTAGTCGATCACTGTTGGATAAAGGTTCGTTTTTAGAAGTACTTCTTTACTTATGCAGATACATGACCATGTAAAACGTTATATTGTGCGTGTTGCAGTCCCCGGAGAAATAATAATAGAACTCATATGAATGACTAGCAGACGTCACGCGGTTTCAGCCATGTTACTCAGGGTGAATGTAGCTTTCCTATGGTGAAAGAATTTTTATAAATCGGCACAGTAGTTTTTGAGTTTATTCAAAACACACACAATGTTTTCTTATTAATTATTATATTATTATTAGTGTAGATAGGTAGTTCTTTGATTGTTTCTCTGAGAGCTGTATCGCACACATCACATAAACATCATACAGTATGTTTGCCTTTATCTAGTTGTTCACCAAAACCTTTACTCAGTGTTGGTCTACTTTTTGGAAGGTTTATTCAGAGTCTACCATCGTGTGTATTTTTTTTATACACAATGGGTCTACTCTTGACCTCAATCTTGTCCTGCGGTCAGAGATGAGGTCGACGATGGAACAAGCTTACCCAAAAGGCTATTAACTCGCGACTTCAACAGATTGGGGACATATGAACTTGGGAACACTGATGCAGGCAGGGAATTCCACTCCTTGGCTGTGCGCATAATAAAGGAACAGGCAAAGCGCTTCGTGCGAATGTGTGGAACATCTACAAGGAATGGGTGATAACCTGCAGTACGTCTGGATTCCCGATGGAAGAAAGCAGATGGTGGAATGAGCTCGTGGAGCTCTAGAGCACACTCACCGAAAACAAGTACTGTATGCATGCTTATATTCTTCATGCAACATCCTTATCTTCATAAAAACAAGTCTCGCGGCATGATGTTTAAGTCCTGAATAAACTCCAAAACAGCTCTTCCTATTTTTTTGTGGCATACGGTGTATAATTTAGTCAAACTTAAAAGAGATAGAGTTTTAATCTTGAATTCTCTATTATTGACCTCAGTATTTGTTTATAGCAAATTAATTGTTACAGCAGCGCATAGTCAGGTAAGCTATCATAATCCAAAAGTAAAGAAATATTACACAAAGTTTTAAAATTACAAAGTGTACTAACCATACTTGATGTCAGGCACCGTGATGGAGCTCTCAGCAATGTTGGTAGCCAGGATGATCTTCCTATGTCCTGGCTGAACACGTTGAAACACGCGGGCCTGCTCGTCGGACGTGATTGTCGAGTGCAGAGGCAGCACAAACCATTTGTATGACCGGCATTCCGAGTCTGCTATTTTTTCACTGTAATTGTTGTTCTTTATAAGTTTAAGCATAGCCGAGAGATATCCAGAGGCCAAGTCAGAGGCCTAAACAGATTTTACAGATTGGGCATCTTACTCTGACAAAAGATTGTCAGTAACTTACACGAAAAAGAAAGGTTAGAAAGACTGCGTTTCCCGACGACAGGCCAGAATACATATATATTGGCGCTCTTCTTTCACCTAGTGTTTAAAAACCAGTCTAAAAACCTACAGTCGTCCGACGAAGCCGTCTAGACAGGGCAATCGTGCGGGGTGTGGGGGGCGAGACGCGGGAGAGCTGCTCCCGAACCGCGAACAAAACGATGTTCGTAGTTCGGGAGGTATTGTTCAGGGCTAACGCGTGTCGTCCTACTGTATTAATATTTATACTGTGGTTTCAAGATTGTATAAAGACTAAGTAGACTGGTAAGTTGCTGCGTTGCACCTATAACCTGCCATAAATGTATAAAATGACAAGATGATTGTTCCTTTCATCTTCTGTCTAGCTGGTATAAGATAAGAAATAATCGAGTCCAGGTTGCTAATAACTAATTATTAAATTTACACTACATTGGGCCTTTTATTTTTGAACAAATTCCGCGACCCTGGTAGGCACTGGCCCTAGCGGGCCCCGTCTTTGGTGCTGACAGCCCTTGGGTTAACATTGGGCAGACCCAATGTAAGACAATACAATACAGATATTTTATTACCTACAAGAATACATCCACAAAAAGTAACTTTAGTCAAATATGTCTCGAAATCGAACCCAAGGCTAACTTTTCGAATTCAAGTGCATAATTGCATATATCACTTACTTCAAAACCGGTGAAGGCAAAGATCATGTCACTTTGACACTAGACTAGTCACCACACGAAGAGAAGTAGACAAAAATACTTGCCGCAAATTCAGGTCTGTGAGACACGCATACAAGTCTTCAATCTCGTGTATTCCTGGTAGGAAAATGAGCACTGAAGGCAGGTCCGCTTGATTTCGGTCAGTGATTTGGTCCTCTTGCTTGTCTATGTGCTCAAATGCATTCAGAAGTTTTACCACAAGGTGATGCATTTCAGGGGCTATGAATGGTTCCTCGCCTTTTGGTGTTGATTGTTGTAGGACCTGGAATATAACGTAACATTATGCCTGAATTCCGACGTGGAAGGCGAGGTCTAATACGAGTACATTTTATGATGTTAAAAGCTAGACCAGCCAGACAACACACTCTCCTATCTCTGTCACAAGTCTAAAAAAATAATTGATGGAATGACTTAAGGACCAAACCCAGATCCCTTGAGAGAACTGGTATTTGCAACTACTTAATCAAGAATAGAATTAAAATTAGGTTGAAGCTGAGACGGGGACGCTCACGGTAGGGCTGACCCTCTAGCTTAGTCATGCATGAGCTATGAAAAGTGTTATGCTCGGAGTTTATCTGAAGAATAGAATTCGGTATGAATATATCGGAGAGAGAACCCCTGTTGTTGACGCCCATCAAAGGATTAGCTAGCTGAAGTGGCAGTGGGACAGCCATATCTCGCGAAGAACCGACCACCGCTGGGGTAATGAGTGTAGGACGCCCTTGGCAAGGTAGGATGACAACCTGCGAAAGACTGCTGACCAATGCTTGTTGCGGTAAGCTGAAATCTATGTCCAGCAAAGGAGTACTGTAGGCTAATGATGATGATGATGAGATTGAAAACTGTATGTTACTTTGTGTTGTCTATCCTAATATTATAAAGAGGTAAAATTTGTTTGTTTGTAAGTTTGTATGTAGGGGGTAATCTTCGGAACTAATGATCCAATTTTAAAAGTTATTGCACTGGTGGAAAGCTAAGCTATTCCCGGATGACATAGGCTACTTTTTATCCCTGTAATCACACGGGAACAGGAACTACGCGGGTGAAACGTCTGCTAGTTTTAAAAAAAAATATGAATGACTAGCAGACGTCACGCAGTTTCACCCGCGTAGGTCCGTTCCCGTGGGAATACGGGGATAAAAAGTAGCCTATGTCCACCGGGAATAGTGTAGCTTTCCAACAGCACAATAATTTTTAAAATTGGATCATTAGTTCCGAAGATTACCCCCTACATACAAACTTACAAATTTTACCTCTTTATAATATTAGTATAGATTAATTAGTATAGAAAAGACTTACAGAACCAAATTTGTTCAGATGATTCAAGTAGAACACCTTCACAGTAAACATCGGGTCATTCTTCTCAACTTTGATACAAGATGACATTTGCAGGCCCCGAGGCGTTGGTATCATAAAATAATCCGCAAAGGTTTTTCTGTTAAACGTGGCTGACATAAGCACCACTTTGACACCGGGCGACACTGTGTACAACAGCCTCTTGACGATCAGGAGGAGGAAGTCCATCTCCTGGCCTCGTTCGTGTACTTCGTCGAGAATGACATGCGTATATTCATTCATTGTCTTTGAACCAACTGAGAAATAAGAAATTATCCTTTAAATGTTGTTAGGTGAAGTGCCGAAACTTTAAAATGTATTGATTCTTGTCAGGCAGTTGTTAGTACTTTATGTAGCTTAATCAAATGTTCTTTATGTGTTATTATTCGTCTAACTAAACTACCGGCTTATTTGGCGGCTTATGAGCGAATATGGTGATCCGTAGATTCGCAAGGTGCTCTGCAGAAGTTAAAATTACTCTCTTTAGAGCCTACTGCACTACTTTATATACATGCAGTCTATGGAGTGCGTACACGCAAAGATCGTACAGCGCCCTTCGAGTTCAGTTCAACAATGCGTTCAGGATGTTGTTGGGCCTCCCCCGTTACTGCAGCGCTTCGTCGATGTTTGCGGAGGCGCGTGTAGATTGTTTTTATACAACAATGCGCAAGAGAGGAACCTCGCTGGTTCGGCGAGTGCGGGGGAGCTCCAACAGCATATTGGCCACGCTTGCGGAAAGGCTCGATTGCGCCTACATTAACCACTGCTGCAGGTTGCACATTGAGCATAGGTATTTGTAATGTGAATTTTATTTTTGTTAATTATTTATAAATTCTAAATTTATTATTAATTCAGTATTTGATTATTTAATGTGACTGTGTGATAATGATTGTTTAAACTAATGAGTCTGTGAAACTTGAAATAAATTATTATTATTATTATATTCGCGGTTAAAAAAACTCGGCTTCTTACTGAGGATGTTTAAATATCTGTTTAGTATCATTGTATCTACACTTATATTATAACTAGATAAGGCGCCGAGACACACAATACTAAACTACAAAGTGCACGCTACAGTAATCTGCGTAGTTCCCACTTGATCTGACCAAGATTTTTTCTGGATGAGTTTCTTTCAGTGTTTTTCCGAGGATTTGGATAGTAATCACCTACTAATTAAAAAGTCATGTGTGAAAGTGTTTGTAAGAACCAATTTACAGACATAAATATAATTTTACGTTTACTAAAAGTCTTTGGTTGTGTAGTTCTGGCTGGTGATACAGTATTAAAAAGACTACCATGAAAATCAAAAACTCTGTTGTTTGTCTACCAACATCCACATTTACCAACATCATATATTTTTGTACCGTTAATGAATATTTGAATCATAATTTTTGACATTGTAATTAATATTTAAAGTTATTAGTATTTTGACATAATAATTAATTCTTTGACATTGGATCTTTTTATTTTTGACTATGATTGTATTGTGTTCACTTTGAAGTGATGCATGGCGAAACCTTTGTGGCAATTGAATCTTTATTATTAACCGACTTCCAAAAAAGGAGGAGGTTCTCAATTCGACGGTATGTTTTTTTTTTGTGTTTTTGTTACGCGATTACTCCGCCATTTATGGTCCGATTTTCAAAATTCTTTTTTTATTTGATAGGGTCTACTACCAGGTTGGTCCCATTTGTATCAAACCTCAGAACTGATGATGGGATCCTCGAGGAATTGAGGGAACTCCTCAAATAATATAGGTACACATGTACCGATTTTTACATTTTTGGTAATAAATCAAGCATTTTCATTTAGCAAGTATCATTTGGTGAAGAAAAACTGATGAAGAAGACAGGCGACAGAACTCTTCAACGCATAACAGCAAATTACTCGCGATTGCTACAGTCACATGTCTGTGCATGGTTTATGTATTTTCATAACATTACATTACGCCTGTCTATTTTAAAAGGGGCCCGGCAGAGATGTACAGATTAATGTTTAGAAAGAACTTCTTTTGCAATTGTTAACAGATTTCAATGATTCTTTCAAGTTTTAAAAGACTTTCTTTACATACGAAGAAACTAAAAATTGCGAAGTCTGTGGCTTTGGTGGTTTTATTTCGTTAATTATTGGCCACCGACTTCCGAAACTGGAATTATTTTTCATCTGTTAGTGTTTTTAAAAGAAGTTGGTTGTTTTTTTGTAAAAAAGTTTTTATTTTTATAGAAAATAACTAAAAGTAATACATACCCAGTTTTTGCAGCAATATACCAGTTGTAACATAACTAATGCGTGTATCACTAGAAGTATGCGCGTCAAGTCCAACCTGTAAATGTTCCATTGTGGTTACAAAAGATTTACTTTAGACTTTACTTAGCAAAATTGAATTGGACTACTGTTTTTCTCTGCATCACCTAAAGGTTGACTGGTAGAAAATGCCTATGGCATTAAGTCCGCCTCTGTACATTAGTGTGCTTGAAGTATTAAATAAATAAATAATAAATAAATTGGCTATATCTCCAAAATTTTTAATGACTGGGAGGTTGTGCTTCCATTTCCAAGTCCAATTTAGTTAAGTTAGCTGCGCTGCTGTGTAGCTTTCAGTACTGAAGGAATAAAGTTTATTTATTCAGTTTTTTTTTTTAGTTTTCACAATTTGTAGGCTTTAGTAAGTAAACATTACAAATAATATAAGTTGCCAGTAACAGTCACAATACCCCCGGTGCTAGTTGATACTGTATTACAGTGGGGTATTATTTCTAACTCCTGTGACTCTTTAAGTAACAAACAAAAACTTAAAGCTTTATAGGCTCCTAAGAGAAGGAATCATATCTTACTAATATTATAATTGAATGGATGTTTATTACACTTTCACGCAAAAACTACTGAACAGATTTGGATAAAATTTAGTACACAGATACTTTATAACCTAGATTAACACATAGGATAGTTTTTATTCCGATTATATCTTCCCGTGGGATATTTTTCGAGTTGAGAAGCTGGCAACAGCTAGTAATAAATAATAGAGCAATAAAATGGCTATAGTTACAAACTTTTTGTCTTCTCGTGAGTGTGAGTATATTTGATAGATATATGTATGTATCTAAGTATGAATGTATGTGAGTATGCATCATGTTTGCTATTTCAGAATTTTACTTCTTCACTACTATAAACTAAGCTGAGTAAGTGTTTTCATACTATTTTTTTGAAGTAGATTGAAGTCAAATTAGTACATCTTACCTGATAACCAACTATTCCACCGACATCCCAACCTCTTTCCTGGGCAACTCTTTTGGCAATAGATATGGCGGCTATCCTTCTTGGCTGGGTGACAACGATTCTGCATGTTTTGCGAGACTGGTAACAGTCATCGAGGATCCATTGAGGAACTTGAGTGGTTTTACCACATCCAGTTGGACCTTCCACTATCACCACTGGGAAACCATGGATGCGATCCAAAATCTGAAGAGTGAAAAGTGATTTTAGTGATTTAATAGTACAGAGGCCAGCACATCAAATTAATCCAATGTGCCAAATTTCTTTGATTGTTTTTTAACTTTAGTACTAACAAAATAAGGTTCATGTTCAATTGAGTAAATTTTACAATTTGGGGCAGCTTGATGTGCTAGCACCTGTACATAGGAAAAACAAAGGTATAATTTTAATGTTGGTGTTAACATTGTGAGGAAAAAGTACAAATACACAGACAAATTAAAAAGGCTTCTGTACATTTATAGTATAAACATCTTATGTTTAATGTTTATTTCTTATGTTTAAAAAGTTCCGTATATAACATCACGAAAAAAAAACGGCTGTTGCATACAAAAGTTTGATACCTACTAATGTATGAAACAGTCGATTTTTTTTTCTTGTTTCCAAGTTGGTCCCATAGTAAAAGTTGTTCATATTCATGGGTAGAAAACCCTGTGAAAGTTTGTTAGACAATTAAAAAATCACCGTGTATATTAATTAAAGCTCACCTGCTGCTTATATTCATTTATTGCCAAGTTATTGGTGTCCTCTTTCATTTGGAAAGAGTACTTGTTGTAAACTTCTGTCATAGCCTCCTCTGTCAGCTCGCCAATGTTCTGGATGGACGCCCCCCATGAAGACAGGTGCTCGAGGGACTCCAAGCCTCCTGACATACTCTCATACTGTTCCCGGTCCAATTCATTCTGTAACATATCATGTTTATATAGGAGGCTTGGTTTGTTTTCAAAAACTATTTGAGACAATGCAGCATTGAGGTATTATTATTCAATAAGCATCATATATCTCGATCTATACAGTCGTACTAGCAACCTATGGATATTTCTGACTACTACAGCTTTTCCAAGACTAAGATTTTTCATCTTACCCGCAAATACAGATCAGTTTCCCTTTCCTTAACTTCGCGCGAATATTCGGTGCCGCTGGTCAACATAACTGAATGGCGGTGTTCCTCCTTTCTGTTCAAGTCACTGTTTTCATCATTTTTAACAATTCGATGGCCTCCTGTAAGCGGGCCCCGAAGTTTGGTCATTTGAGAACTTGATGGGCGAGGATTCAAATAAAACCCTCGTAATTCGTCCATATTCGAAAATATTTGGCGAAATTAAGTTAAACTAAAACAAACTAAATTTTAGACTTAATCGAATTGATCCAAGTCGTCCGAAAGCTACCGGTATTTTATTTTTGCTGTGTTTTCAGTTTTGCAAACTTGAAAGTAAACTCTATTAATTTGAAAGAAAGCAATGTTGTTTTCCTACCAAACCGACGAGCAATGAATGAATGAAGAAAAAAAACCACAGATTCACATTTCTGACAGTTAAAATGAATTCGTTCAGAAATTATGTTATCGTCTATGAGTAATTTGTAAGTTGTTTGCCAAATATTTTAATTAGTGACGCCACGATAGTAAAAAGCTAAAGAAATCAATTTAAATTCTTTGATTCTCATAATTTTGCAATTATTTTCAACGGAACCTACTGGTTCTGGATTTTGAATAATTTAAAATATTTACATACCTATACGTCTAAACAGACGTGAAAACTCACAGCAGATGCGGGAACCTCACTCGCGGCATGATTTTACACGCTGGCTGGGTTTGATTTGCCACAAAGCCGTAACGTAACAGAAAATATGAAAAACGCAAGCGCTGTGAGCGAGCCGTACTGGCGTTCCGTCAGCGATTACGCGTCGTTTGCGTTTCCCGCAGTCAAGGGGTTAAATTTCCACACCTTGTGCAGCCGAAGTTATCTCGATATTGTGTGCGCAAGAGGTACCGGGCTCGATTCCCGGGTCGGGCAAGGCGTTAAGAAGCATTTGCATCCGGGATTTCTCAGTAGCAGCCCGGAATCTAGGTTCATGCTTGATTGATGGCAATAAACTCGCCTACTATTAGGTAGCGTTTCGGGGGACTGTCTTAGGTATGTAAATTTTGACGTTCAATAAGTGGTGATCCTCAGCCTAATTTGAACGAATGACCTTCAATTTTGATTAACTCTTCGCCCCTTCGGTGATTACAGGCGTTGTGTATGCATAGACATAGAGAATGGAATGAATGTTCCTTATCCAGCTGTGAAGTAAATTCTGGTAAGAAAGTGTGAGAGAGATAAATCAAACGTGCGGCCAATAGTTGTCTCTTTCTTTCTTTAACCACAAACCTACAGAAAAGAGACAGGTATTGGCCGAACAGTCCCTCTGTCTTTTTCTATGGAGTGGTAAATTTTGTGCGGGTATTGCTCATTCCATTCTCTATGTCTATGGGTGTATGTAAATAGAAGAGACTGCGCTCTACGCCTTCTTGCTTTCAACCATGGACAATGCTTGACCGGAAGCGAGAGGTTATCCTATGACGTTGGACTGCCCAAGCTGGACACTCCTTCAAAGCGTTGTGTCCTCCAAATAGAGATCTTGTTTGGACAACGGACGAGAGGGGCAAAAGAGGGCGAGCGACAAGGACACGACAATTCGTGGGCCACCCTTGAAATCATTCGGTTGGGTTAATTCGAGGAGATTCAATGCTGCTGTTTAGTGGATAAATTTTACATTTGCCATTATCTTTTATGGCAAAGGTGCTCGAGTTTTGGGTGCGTTCCCATTGGAGCGGAGTTGGCCGGAGAGGAGGCAAGTCGTTTAGGAATCGTCCTATCAAAGACGAGTCGAGTGACATACATACATACATAAACTCACGCCTTTTGCCCATGGGGGTAAGCAGAAACTACAGAGCGCCATATGCTACGATTCTTAGAGTGAGTGAGTATTAGAGTCGAGTGACGTAATGAGGAATTCAAACATTGTGATTGGGCGATTTGTACAATCTTTTCCGCTCTGCCCAGCTCCACTTCAGTGGAAACGCACCTTAGTGCAGCCAGAACTGTGGCGTTTGGAGGATAACGGAGGAAGGATAACCCACATCCTTAGTGTGAAAAAAAGGGCATGTTTGAGGAGTCCCTCTCTGATGATGATGGTTGCCTGAATTTCTGATTCCAGATCTTTCAGCCATTTTTACCTAAGTGCATGGAGACGTGAGTGACGTGACATGAGACATGGGTCTCTAAAAGAAATCTGAAATCGACAGAAAAAAAAATTAAACTAGGAAGGGTGTAACATAAACAAACATGATGAATTATATATTTATTCCATACCATACTTGGCATAACAAAAATATTCAGATCATTTATAGAAGATATTTAACAACTGATAACTCCATAACTATTACACAATTATTAATAATACTCATAATATGCATCTTGATCTAAACATATTGAACATGAATACAGACAGACATGATATTTTAACAATGTTTAAGACACGCAAGATATACAATAGCGATAAACAAAGTGCACTATTCGACTAGAAGTAAGCAACAAAATCAATTTTTTAACTGTTCACATTAAAATCAAAATGTACCGCAGTTAGGGTTGCCAGGCACAAACTGAACACAGATTCTTATTTAGCAGGATGGCCAGAAATCTTGACTCACTGATTTTAAAAATAATAAAAAAACATTAATATTTTTATTCGTGAATTTATTATTCTATTTCGTTCGATAGGTTTTAGCTGGTTGGAGATTACTAAAAGCTGGAAAGTCCGGACTTTATATATTTGGCGGGGCTCGATTCTTAAAATCCGGATACCTGGCAACCCGAACTGCAGTGCCATTCTGTAATATCTCCGTAAAAACTTGGGTGAAGTGAGACATGAGCTATGTCACCCACCTCCAATATTATTTTGTAAAAACAGGGATGGACAAAGAATACCATTATTACAATCATACTCTAAAACCAAGTGATTTCGATTAAAAATATCATTAGGTTCTAATAAACCATTTTTTTATGCTAATGCTAGTGTTTATTTCGCTTACTTCACTGTTCATTTCACGCAAGTATTCACGGGGAGATTTCTACAGAATCAACCGGCTGGCGATTAATTATTTTCAATTATCATGGCCCTTTGGCACAATCACAACTACATAACATTATACATACGTACTTATAACAAAGAAATTTACGTCATTAGTCATTAAGAATAATTTAAATATTACAATATTTTCTTATATACATTTCGGATTCACGATTTGAAATGGACTTTTTAAATAGTTTTAACAGATATTGTAAATGACACTTTTACTGCTTCTCAATTCAAGTATTTTTTTATTTATTTATGTACAGGTATTGTCATGTTACATTTTGCGCTAAACGATTATCATGACACTACAATGAGTACTTATTTTTACCATCAAGTTACACCAATGTGTCAAATTTTCTCAATTGAATATGAACCTTTTCTATTTGACATAAAGTTGAAAAACGATCAAAGAAATTTGACAGATTGGGGTAACTTGATGTGCTGGCGTCGGTACAGACGCCAGCACATCAAGTTACCCCAATGTGTCAAATTTTTCCAATTGAATATGAACCTTATTCTGTTTGCCATAAAGTTGAAAAACGATCAAAGAAATTTGACACATTGGGGTAACTTGATGTGCTGGCGTCTGTACATTACCTTGTATATTATACTGATATATTTTTTACATATTTCAAGTACTTATAGCTTCACATAGGATAAATTTGCGACCAAGATTCCTGAAGCTTACATTAAAATTTAACTTAATAAGCGAGACAACATTAATTGATTGTCCTGTCCATCTTTGATATGTGCAATAGTAGTGCAAACCTTTGATTACTTACTCATAAAGTATTTTTGACGCGGATATTGGTCAGCATGTCCCCAATTTCGACCTTTTAACCGTAATTAAATAGAAGCTAGTTCTACATCAGCTTTCGTAGTTAATAAAACAATAAGACATTCGGTGCACTAGAATGCGAATATTGTTTAAGTCCATCTTTGGTTCAGTTTGTGATTTTGACTCGGTTCCATCTGCCCAGATGCCCCGCTCCCGTTAACGGGGCAAATTGTTTCCTTCGTTCCGGTTATTGCGGCGCAGTAACGTAAGTAAACCTTACTTCTAATAACTGGGCAAATGAAAGATTCGTGGTATTCTTCACGGGGAAAACAGTACCGGGGTAAATAAAACTAGATTATTTTTATTGTAGAGGTCTTATCTGTCCCGTTAAATGCTGATGGGGTTACCGGGGCAAATTAAACAATTTTCCCATCTGCCCCGTTACCAGGACAAAGTCACCGGGGTCAATGGGACTGAGTCGTGGTTTTGTTTTAGTCTGACTAGCTAGTGAATTGGTCTTTAAGATGTTAATACAGTATTCCTAAAGATATGTCATATTACATTTCAATTTTTTTATCACTTGTTTGGGGCAGCTTTTAAAAACAAATAAGGAGTAAAACTATCAATCGAATTTTAAATAAGTTTTCCTTGTATAGTAACCTTATCCTACTTAAAGTCGTAAATAATAAAATACCTAGTGGTTATAGGTTGGTTTATTTGTTGCACTGTATACATCAAGATTTAAACAATTAATAGTTAGTATCTATATTCCCTTGCACAAATCAAAGTATTATTCATAACAACTCCACCAATATAGCTTATGTAGGTACAGTCGCAAAAACTACACTGCACCCAAATGCCAACTTTGTGGACTGTACCTTTGAACTAGGTTATTTAATCCCAAAGTTAGTTCCCAAAAATACAGAAAATATCAATATTCATCCGTATTGCCCGTTAAACCTTTCAATCATCTATATTTTTTTACTGATCACCAAGAACCCTCGTACAGTACGCTGTGCGCACTGATAAATTTTCCCAATCGGACATGAATCTTATTATTTTGTAATAAAGTTGAAAAACCATCAAAGAAAATTGACAGGTTGGTGTAGTTTGATGTGCTGTCTGTCCATTGAGTAAAAAGTACAATGCGTCTTTTAAAAATTAGTGGACGAACGTAAAGTCAACAATTTTAACATTTTACATACTTATGCCTAATATTTGTGCTTTTCAATGTCATGTTTTACGTTTTGAAATAAGCATAGAGCGGAATGAAATCGTAGGGGTGAAAAGAAACGTAGTGGTGGAAAAAACAAAACTTCTAGGTGATTTTTACGCCAGTTAAAACTGCAAAGTTTGCGTTCCTATTCCGATTTTAATAAAAAGGAGGTGTTAATACTATCTCATCATGAGTCTCGCTCACGTAAAACATATTATGTCACAGCAAGACATCCAATCAAATGGGCCATCAACTACGGGCCATATCTATAGTTACAGCCACATTGAAAAGGCAGACTGCCACAGAACACAATCAAGACTTATTTATTACACCGTTGAGGAAATGAACACAGTACAGACACAAGCACATCAAGGTACCCCAATGTGTCAAATTTTCCCAATTGAATATGAACCTTATTATGTTTTACATAAAGTTGAAAAACGATCAAAGAAATTTGACACGTGGGGGTAACTTGACGTGCTGGCGTCTGTACATTAACCATAAAACACATTATCATGATAGTGAACAGGAAACATTAAATATGTGCAAGCAAACATACAATCAGTTTAATATTACAGTTTCGAATAACCAGAATATTAACTACGACTCAAATGTTTTTTTTCAGCAGTAACGGACTTTCATTCTTTACAGGCAATTTAAATAAATGCTGAATACACAACATAGTTTTAATATTTGAAATGCCGTATAATTTTGTTTAAAACGATTCAAACAGTTATATTTTTGCCCAATATGATATTTTTTTTCATTGTAACAAAATTTTAGTCTTATGTGGTACTAACAAATAAATTATCGTCACAATGTGAATATTAATAATTGTCCGTGCCGATGCAATCATTGTAACTTACACTCAATTTTGATGTTTATTTCCATGTGGATAAATACCATAATAGGCAAGATGACTACAATTTAGTTTTTAGTCCTATAGTTTTACACATTTTTTTTTCTTTTTTTACGTACTTAATTAGTTAAAAAAGGCGATAGGAACGAACGGAATCGTGACGTCATTTGACTCAATGCAAAATTTCACATGACGTTGTTAGTTTATACTAAATTATGACGTCACAAGCTTCCTATCCTTTTAATGCGTTAAATCGAACTAGTTGTCCATCAATTTCAAAAAGCTTGTCTATTACTTTTTATTAAGTATCTAACTCATGGACTAAACAGAATTTTGGTATTCAAACACCGTCATCATGCCTATTGTGTGTACATTTCAAGTGTATCTATAATATAATACTAATAATAACAATTTGATATTGTATCGAGATAGATACGTTAAATAAGTGAACAATGAAGTTGTAAATGAACGGACATATACCTGTAAAGTCTTAGTACTTAGTTCTCCTTGGAAGGCTGGATGGACCAGCCCAGGATACGCCGGTCGAAGCCGCAACTGAAGAAGTTTATGTTGGACGATATGTCGTCGGCCCAAGCTACCGAAGTAACCATGCGACGGTGGCCCTGTGTTCAAATATTCGTTTGTAAATATTTTGCCTTTTAAAATCAATTCTTAGGGGTGATGCCTTCAAAGACTACCACTATCGTATACGTTAAACCTCTTTAAAACAATAATTTATGAAAAAATATTTAGTAATACTATGCTGAAAGAATAAAAGTTTTTTTTTGCATGGCTGCCCTCTTTGCCTGAAATATTGCGCACACACGCAATCTTAACCTTAACGCACGCACTTTCTCCATTCCGTCGTGAATGATTTAAACTGTCTGCTTCTTAGTACTTGGTTATTTTCAAAGAATAAGAATTAATGAAGTATTCGCTAGCAGGCAGTAGAGACCACCGCAGGCACCTTCTGTGATAAAAGCTATGCCCGTACGTAGCCTAGCAATAAGTTATCCAAAAACGAATTAATAAATAAACTCTCGTGCATATTACCTGTCGGCTAGAGCGCGGCAGGCGGGCAAGCCTCTGCCCCTGCAGGTCGAACAGCCGCACTTGCCGGTTGTCGTGCGGGATCGCGATCAGACCGTTACCGCTCACTCCCACTCGATTCACTGACGAGTCTGACCTGATCGTCGCCAGTGCAGAACGCATGTTGCGGACGTCCCATACCTATATTTTTTTTGTGAAATAGATAGAATCATCACATTAATACGCTTAGCGATAACTTTGGATTCTTTGGAGTCAAATTCGGGGTGAATAGACATGCAGGGGTAAATAGACACAAAACTTTAAAGTGATCATTTACATAAGTTAAAAGATGTGTGTGTCACGTACGAGGACTCTAATGCTTTTAAATTAAATCATTGAGATAATTAGTTTCGACACCTTTTTAGTATAATATTGAACTAGCGTGAAAATCCGATTTAAAGTTTTGACTCTATTCACCCCCGCGTTTCAATTCACCCCGTTTGACGTTAGTGAAAGTTTATATGGAGAAGAAAGCACAAATACAAAAACAAAACTTTCAACTGCAGCAAGCTAGAATAGCCGTATTTTGTTGACTAGGCAGCTGCTATTAGTCTTTAATAAACTTACTAATAAAGATTTTTTACCTTAACGGATCGGTCGTCAGATCCGGATACCACTTTATCTTCTCGTGTGAACACCGCTGATGTGACGCTCCTGAACAACAATTTGTTCATAAGTATTTGGGTCAAAGCTTGTAGGAGAGGTTGAAGCGTTCAGTAATACAACAATGCAAGTAGCAATATTTTCAAAGGATAAGAACTTTGTTGTATTGATGATTTTGTGTAACGTCGGAATTGCATGGTGGATGTTCTTGCCCCTTCCCCCTCCCCCTTCCCCTCCCCCTCCCAAGAACATCCACCCCCGACAATTCTGATTTTCTCCCTTTATCGTCTCCTTTTATAATACTTACTCAGTGTGTCCTTGAAAGACAGAGACGGAGTGTATCGGCTCGCGGAAATCCCACAGACGGAAGGTAGTGTCTCGGGACGCTGTCACCACGAGGCGCGACGCATGGTGCGCAGACGCATGCGTCAGCTCGTGGTCGTGACCTGAAACACAATCAATTTATGGTCAGCAGTTATAATATCTATAACGTGTTTTTTTTTATATCCCATAACTCTAGGGTATGATTGAGACCATATCAAAGAATCAACAGGCATATGAATTATGTTTCAATCATCCTTTTTTTTACTATCATACAAAATAATTCGACAAAGTCACGATGATTAATGTAAAATACCCTTACGTGAAAGAAAAGTGACGTTAGAAAGAAGATTCGTCGTACTGGTGAAAATTTTTTAACTAATTAGGTAATCAAAATAATATTAAGAATACTTAATAATAATATTCCACGACTATTCACACAACGCCATCTAGTCCCAAGCTAAGCAGAGCTTGTGTTACGGATACTAAACAACTGATAATTTAATGATGATTGATGATATCTCCGAAACTATGCATTTTTGGACCATCTATTCTAGGAGTTTTAGTATTATTTTTACATACAGAATATAACCCTAGAGTTATGGGATATAAAAAAAAAACACCTTGTAGAATTAGTTCCAAAAAATCAAATTCGGTGCATGGAACCAGTACGTCTAATTGCACATTTTAATTTTAGCTGATGAAAAAAAAACAAACAGAAAAGATGCAGGAAAAATTAAAGCTCAAATATATCGTATATGAGATAAATTATGTTGTGTTACTAGAAACTGGGTTTTGGAGGTCAGTTAGGCAGTCGCTCTATGTAAAACATTGGTATTCTTCATCCTGTAAGACTGAACCCAACTCAATATAGTTGAAGAAAGGCTAGGCCGATGATGGTGATGATAAGTTCACATGCATTTAGTAAAAAGCTGTTTGAAATTACATACAGACACTTCAATTTGATTTATACCTGTGAGAACTTGTAAACAGTCTCCAGTTTCAACGTCATACAGATTGGCGGTTCGGTCCCAGGATGCGGTGATGACGTGGTCGCCACCAGTCAGCCAATCAGCAGCCACCACGACGCCTTGATGACCACCCAGTTCTGTCAGCGGAGTACGCAGAACTTCTGGTCTATCTCCACCTTCTCCGAGACTTTCTTCGCCTCCACCTTCTAATTCTTCCTCAGACGATTGACCCCGCTAAAAGTTTAAAATTGTGGTCAGTAAGCAAATAGTAACTTTGAATTGTTAACTCAGTAATGAGGTTCCATCATGTTGGTTCCCTTTTCTACTTTTTATATCCAACAGAGTCCACAATAATAAACCACCAAATTATTGCGGAATGCAATAGAGTTAAGCTATTAGAGAAAAAGCAAATGCCAAAACATCGAAAATATTTTTTTTTTATAATCTGTTAACAATATTAACATATTACAAAATCAAAAAATATATGTCTGACAGCCATAATATTTCTTCTACACATAAATTTTCCTCTCGTGTTTTGACAAACTGGCTTGTAAATAAAATACAATATTGTAACCGGTAGGTCCCAGTTGACGGCAGCCTGCCACACATGGGCGGTGTTGTCCCCGCTACTGGTGAGAGCGATGTCCCTGCTGGGGTGGAACCGGATCGAGTTCACGGAGCCGGAGTGCCCCGTGTACTGTAGGAGGCATTTACCCCACTCCACGCTCCACACGCACGCCGTATGATCTGCGAGCAATTTTTTGAATGGTGAACGAACTTTCATCTTTCTTTGTCGTGAGCAAAGACATTCAATAAACTATAGACCGGACATCACGAACAAAATTTTCATCCGTAACTTCTGTCTTCTGTCCGAACGGACAGATGACACATAGTCTTACGTAGGACATCTGCCTGTCAAGACGCATTTGTGTCAACTTTGTGGAAAGTTGAAAAATATTATTTTCCACGAAAACATGCATGGTTGCGCCTTACGTTATTGCAAATCCCGTTACGACAAAAATAATGGACGTCGCTACGCTTTATTTTCGTAGGTATTCTTTTTTTATTTAGTAATTAGAATTAAATCATTTTCATAGATTGTTCTAGAACATTTGGCAATTCTGTATTTACCGCCCTCTTGTGTTGAGTAGCTAAAGTACTGTTTTGTAGAGCCATCTCTACAAAACAGTACTTTAGCTACTCAAAAAAAGTAAAGTAAAAAAAAGATAAAGTTCATCGATTCTGTTATCGATAAATGTCAAAATAATAATAAATAGATAACTCAACAAAATATTACAATATTAAATTAAATTTATTAAAATATTATACTGTATGAACATTTCAAATAGGTTTCTGTTATTTAAGGTTTCCTAAAGAAAATTGTTGTGAACACGAGACTTGGATACGGTTTTTTGTGTGAATTGATATGCATAATTTAACATTTCTCATCATCTTTTACATATCATATTAAATATTTTAACAGTATTGCTAAGCCAGACTAGGATTCATTTCACCTCAAAAAATTAAAAGATAAAAGATATTATTTCCAGATAGATTGTACAGTTCCACTTACAGACTAATAATATAATCTATTAAATTTATATAACTCAAATTTGTAAAAAGTATAATGAACTCTGGTACCCAAGGTAAGATTTAACTTGTGTTATGGATACCAGTGCTCTCTCATGGTTTGCACAGAGTTACATTAAATATTAGATGGAGGACGTGGTTTTGATGTAATTAGTAGAAGGCAGTAAGTATTTTTATACATAACAGTCTACACACAAATTTTAATAACTAACAACAAAGATTCATAGGCACCACTTACTTTAGCGGCAAGAAAATTGCAGTCCGGAGCTTCATTAGATTTTTTTTCTATGTTCTTATTTCTATGCATTAATTTTAGTTAAGATACGAGTTTTGCGTATGTTTCAATATGCACGTTATGTTTTATTTTTAAAGTAGCTTTCAAAAATTGGGTAAATACTCCACATTGCAGATGATCGCCTCGTCTGTGATAAATCTAAAAAATAAGATAGCAACACAGTCTCCTAAAAACTGCTTGCACCCTTTGTAAGTCTCCATTCATTGAAGACATGGTATGCTTTCAGATATTTCTCAGGTAGGAAACTTAATTCTGCATTAATAACTTGTTGTTTCAACTCTTCCGGTGTTATAATACTGTTCTCGTCGCTAGTTTCACTTATATTTACGATTATTTTAATATTTTTTAACTTATTCAACTCTTTTCGCCAGCCAAGAAATTTTATTCCCGCTCTTTTATTTAAATTAGGACGTGTTTGGAAATAGCACCCATGATATTTTATTAAGTACTCAAAATATATTACGTTACATTATTGAAACTAGAAATAAATATTTACAGGTTAAATATCAGTTTTATTTGCATTAGATACTTATTTTCGCTTAAATACAACAATAAGTTAATAATTCTATAAATTACATTACAAGACATAATTATCTTTTTGCAAAATTTCTTTAGTTAGTACGAAATTCCGAACGTGTTTGTCTTTGAGGTCGAATTCAAAATCAGAACTTTGAAAGGGCTGGTCTTTGTCTCTCTCTCTCTCTTTCTAATGGCGGGAAAGAGATAGAGTGTGAATGTTTCAAATAGTATGATTAACCCGAGGCTGATTAAGATATTTGCGGCTCTAAAACAAAAATTAAAAAGTTACTTGGTCTCACTGATTTCAGGCAGCAAAACCTACATGTTTGAGCTACTGAAGTGAAAAAAATATTATAACTTTTATCAATATTATCGATACCTTAATCTAGATGGTAACATCCCTATCACAAGTTTCTACTTTCTACTTTACGGCACGTGGTACTGCCAGACTTACGATTTATCCGTTTATCTACGTATTTTCGACCTTGCTTCGGATATATCATAAACGTATACGTATAAGATTCATAATCTATATTTTCTTGGTTTATTTTTTAATAGAACATACGTAAGGAATACTGCGCTATTAAGTAGGAAGTTTTAATAATTTTCTACAATATACGGCGCCAGCGCTGAACCAAACACAAGGTCGTAATAGTGAGCAGACCATATTAATTATTATAAGCATAATAATGAAACTGGATTTATTTTCTAAGTCAATAGTTTTGTAATTAGTACCTAAGGTAAGACGATAATCACTTTCTCATTACGGTCCTCTTTTAATTTCAGTTACAAATGTGTTTCTTTTTTTATGCCTGGCTTAATTTGTTTAGTTTTAATACCTATTTATTTAACTGATTTGAAATATTTTTTATTTTTCCGGCATTTTCCTTTGATCTGACAACACTAAAATTTAATTCGGCTATAGCTCGCTTGGTGGCCACCAACCAGAATTATTATTTTAGTCAATTTCATTCTTGAGTTTGCCGTTGCCGTTCTAATATCGCTATTTAATGCTAGATGGCGTTACTGAGAGATGGGATCACAGTTTTTGTATGACATTTCTTCGCATGCCCCCTCTATAGTTTTTAAATCTCTTTGGTCGTGGGGTTAGTGACGACTAACCGGGGGCTCGAGTCTGCAATTGCAATCGTGTCTCAATGACCGATCATTGATCGCCTATTTGACAGCTTTGACAGTTTTTGTATGGGAAATGTGTCATAAGTTTGACGTTATACGTCAAAAATCGATCATTGACCGGTCATTGAGACAGGATTGCAATAGCAGACTCGACCCCCTGCAGGGCTAGCATGGCCGGAGATATTCTTTCCACGGGGAGAGGATAAAATACTATTCCCCTCTGTCATTTTTATCCACCCTCCAAGCATTTCGACATGGGTGGATAAACTATTCACGGGGATAAACCAGGGGAAACGCTTGTCCTCGAAATTATTGCCATTATAAGAAAACTTTTATGAAATTACACAATAGTCGAGAATGTCATGTAAACCAAAGTACTTTCATCGTTTTATTATATCTGTATATTATTGATATTTATTTTGTTTTGTTGTCAATTGGGATTGCTCGAATCGCGAAATCTTTCACTAGTCGCCATGCTATAAGCCGTGGATGAGTACCCACATCTAATGTCAAAAAATAGAATGGCGTAATGTTATGTTGTGGAAATACAAAAGCTCAGCATAGACATCTGACTATAGCAATCGCGAATTATTTGCTGTTATGCGTTGAAGAGTTCCGTTGCCTGTCTTCTTTATCAGTTTCTCTTCACCAAATGATACTTTCTAAATGAAAATGCTTGATTTGTTACTAAAAATGTTAAAATCGGTGTGTGTGTCCCTATATTTTTTGAGGAGTTCCCTCAATTCCTCGAAGATCCCTCATCAGATATGAGTTTTGATACAAATGGGACCAATCTGCTACTATACCCTATCAAACAAAAAAAGAATTTTGAAAATCGGTCCATAAATGACGGAGTTCTGAGGTAACAAACCCTAAAAAAAAAAAAAAAAAAAAAAAAATACAACCGAATTGAGAACCTCCTCCTTTTTTTGAAGTCGGTTAAAAAGTGATATAATTCTCTTTCCCCCTGTTGCCGTGCTTTGGCAGGTGGATAAGATAATTGTATCCCTTGTCAGTGGAAATAACCGGTGGATAAAAGTTATATCCCCAGCCCATGCTAGCCCTGCTGGTGTCTTACTAAGTTAACACCGCCCTAGGGCCTCTAACTTGGCTTCACATGCCGGCGAGAAATATATAGCAAGCGAACTATTCAATATGCACATGTGCATACTGAATAATTATCGCCTTGCTTTTACCCTTTCAATCGTATCAATTTGAGACAGAATAGAAAGACAATGACAGCACGGACACCGGTGTCCTCTTGGGGGATTTATGAATTAAAACGGTGAAGGAAAACATTGCAGGAAAACCGGCATGCCAGAGAGATATTGCTCGACGGCAAGACAGAGGACCAACCAGGCATAAACTCTAACACCAGTCAGGTCACAAGACTAGGCTATCATACCTTTTTTTCATGAAAAGGTTACACTGTTTAAATCAATCCCTCTTTAGGAAACTATGTTGCAGGACTTGCAGGGTCCAATCTCTTTGATCAAATATGAATCATTACTGGAACAACTTGCCTGCGGCGGCCTTCCCGTTCAATTCTAATTTGGGTGTCTTCGAGGCTAGAGTGAATAGGCTCTTAATAAACTAGTGCATTTCACCATCACTGATTGGATCACTGCTTACAATCAGGTGGGAATGCAGTCAGGCACTGGTTTATAATATAAAAAGTATCCAAATTAAGAAAGCAAATGCAACTGTTACCACAGTTTAATTGATGGTAGCCATAAAAAAAATCTGGGAAACACTTTGTACTGTTTATGCTCCTGCTTACAGACTAACTTTGAACAAAACAATAAATGCAAAATGAATCATAAATTATGAGTTATTGTTATTGTTCATTTTGCATTTATTGAACTTGACAATGGTCATTTCTACATATCTAAGAACACTTGTAAATGTACTTACTTATAAAAGTTAACTAACACCTAATAATGTAAACTGCCTGACAAATACAATCAATATGGGACAATGATTACTAGGTATGACTCTATAGGCAGTATAAAATAATATTATTGTTATTAATTGACTACAAACTTCAATCTTTTATAACTACTCAATGGATTTTAATATATTTTTATCAACAGACAGAGTGATTCAAGAACAAAGTTTGTTTCTACATTGTACCCATGCAAAGCTGGGGCGGAATGCTAGAACTAAATAAAATATATAAATACCTGCCGATGCTGTTCCAATGAGTGCTTGTCCAGGGCGTGCCGACGATACATCCCAGATACCATCCTTGTGTCCAGTAAACTCTCTCACTAACTGGCAATTATAAGTCGGGGCCTTGAAGCTTGACACTATCTTGCTGGTCTGAACTCTCAATTTGTGACTAGTTTTGACTTTTTGGGAGTTGCTTTGAGTTACTGTGGATTAAAAAATATAAAATTTACTACATTTCACTTAATCACAAACTTAAGTGAAGTGAAGTGCTACACTGCTCAGCCACTGTTCCAACCATGCCATTGTTTGCTGACCCAACAGGGTCTCCTATAATAATCAAAAACTTCTAAGTTCTTATTGTAGAATGCAATAAAAGTGAGTTTTTAAGCAAATATGCCAAACCAGCATATTCAATTATTAAATTAATTATAATAAATAAATATTCCACAACTTTTCACACAACACCATCTAGTCCCAAGCTAAGCTAAGAGCTTGTGATGAGGGTACTATACAGCTGATAAACATACTTATATATTTCTAAATACATACATATTATAGATAAATTACACCCAGACACAGAACAAATGATCATGCTCATCACACAAACATTTGTCCTGGGTGGGAATCAAACCCACAAACTCTGGCATAGCAGTCGTGGTCACTAACTGCTCGACCAACAGGCCAGTCAAATTAAAGATGTTACAGCTAGAAAAATTAACCATTGAGACAGCAAAATATAAATGTGTCAAAATATGTTGCGCCAACCAAGAATGATAAAAATGCTGTTTTAGGGTTCTATGAAATGTTTTTTTTTTGTTTTATTATGGTTTTGTTTGGTATAAAACTAAACTTTGCCTACTCACATTTCACTTTAGAGTTTTTTCCTGCAACATCAAACTCAATGTAGTCTGCGTTTTGTTTATCTCCAGCATAGCTTTCTCGTTCCAATTTTTCACTCAGGATATCTATTTTCTCTTGCACTGAAAAACAAAACAAAAATACATAATTATCGTAAAAGTAGTGTGGGCAACGGCAACATGTATTTAATTTGCTTATTACGTAAACACTAGCATTTTGTATGCATATGCATGCATTAGGTTCCTTCTTAGTTTAGAAAAGAAAGTGGCTTTCTATTGGTAAAAGAATATTTTAAAAAGGTTCAGTAGATCTTGTGGCTTGTGGCTAAATTATAACAGCCGCATGGGTCGATCGAAGGTTAAGCTACGCTTGACGAGGTCTGACCGTGGATGGGTGACCATTTATTACATACCAAGACTCCTCCGTGCCTCGGAAATCACGTTAAGTCGTTGGTACCGGCGGTCATTTGTAGATCTTTGACAGTTGCTACTTGTAGTTAGAAGCTTGATAGTCTGACAACAAGTTTAACCAAGGAGTACCATGTTACCCAGTTAATGGGTTGTGGAGGTCTGACAGGCAGTTGCTCCATGTAAAACACTGGTATTCAGCTGCATCCGGTTAAACTGGAAGCCGACCCGAACATAGTTGGGAAAAGGCTAGACAGATGATGATGATGAGATCCAGAGATTACCTCTTATAATATCACAAACTCACAAACTTAACCTATTTATAGTATTAGAATAGATAAGTTATGTAGAGTACCTATGTACAACACTACTAGCTGCTTGTTCGTCAGGATGTAGAGCTCCTCAAGTTCCGAGTTGAGCTCACGATAACTGACAAATGCTTGCACTGACTGATCTGGTCCACTCATATCTGTGTAGTTATTTCCTCAAAAGACCATTATCAGACACAAATCTGCATGGTTCTTACGTAATGCAAGATAATGTATGGACTTTAAAAGACACTGTGACCTCTAAGTTTCTTTTGGTGTTTCTTCTCAGAGTAGTCAGATAGCAAAATACCAACCTCATCTTTTTATTAAAAATAAATTGAAAAATTGTTTGTATGAACCCATTTACAGAAATAAATATCTTCAAATATCATTTATAGCTCACTTGACTCACTACCAGCTCACCAACATACTTATCCTACACTACTAGCTCCTCTTTAATTCACTAAGCCCCGCAAGGATACCGGTGTCCGCGCTGTCCTTGTCTTTCTAATTGTAGTGTCTCCAATTATTGACAAGATAGAAAAGTTAAAGATGTTTTTGCTTGTTTAGTAAATAGAATAGAATAGAATAGAATAGAATAGAATACTCTTTATTGTACACCATAAAAACTTACAAATAATAACTTTAAGGGGTACATAAGGTGTTACAATGGGCGGCCTTATCGCTAAAAGCGATCTCTTACAGACAACCTTTGGTAAATATGTGTACGTATACAGTGACATTATTTTCGCTAACAGATAAGCCATAATTTCTCCTAAGAAACACTTGAAACATGAAAATGAGACTTGTCATAAAAGTATAGGTCAAACAAACCAAACCAAATTATTCAAATGTGTTCTGTTGAATCAAGATCAAACAAACAATAATAAAATTCTGGAAGGAATTCAAAGAAATACAATGTGTCACATAAATTTTTAATACTTAAATAAATATATGTATTAAAAATTTATGCACAAGTAAAAAAACTGTACAAAGGCGGACTTAATGCCTTAGGCATTTTATACCAGTCTACCTTAAGGTGGTGCAGAGATGGACCAAGGTCCTAGGTGCAACAGGGTAAAAATTAAGGACAAAAATAAGTGACACATAAAAATAAGTACACAGATACATACATAGGTACTAAAACAAAATAATTTGGTATCACATCTTACAAGTATTCTTTCAATAAATTTCTCTAATGGGGCTTGTTATGATGAACAGTTTGTTTATAAATGTGCTAGGCAGTTCATTACTTGTATAGAAGCATGAATCAACCAATAAAACTTAATCATGAACACTTACGGTTTAAATTTTCAGTGTACAGAAGGTCAAATTCTTTTTCTATTTGTGAAAACAACTCGTGCAACCGAGACCTGAACACGGGCGGGATTGATGATTCAGAATCTTCCATTTTTAAGTAATTTGGCAGTCCATCAGTTCCTTCCGTGAGGGCCTGGAGCCTTCTTTTGCTGGATTTCATGGTCCAAGGCGGATTGCACACCAAAATTGTAATCACATCACAGTACGTAGAACATTGTCTTAAACCCAATTAACAAACTGGTTAATAATGTTAACTATTTATTCTGGTATTTAGTAAACACCAGACTTCGATGGTTGAAAGATAAGTCGTCAAATTCTAGCAAAATGTAATCAAGTTTAATCAACTAATGACAGTAACGACGAACTGCATTGTCCGAATCCGATTCAATCATATTCAATATGGAATTGACTCGATTAGGCTTGTCAAAAACATCGACTTTTCGATATATCGATATTTTTTGGCGATGTACCAGTTCCCAGCACATCTGGTTACCCCAAACAGTAACTGTTATTGTCCGGATTGTCTCAGCTGAACATGAACTTTAATCAATTTGTAATAAAGTTGAAAAACTATTAAAGAAATTTAACACATTGAGGTAGCTTTATGTCTATGTCTATGGTCCATGTATGTACACGTCAAGTTACCCCAATGTGTCAAATTTATGTGATCGTTTTTCAACTTTATGGCAAACAGAATAAGGTTCATGATAAATTGGGAAAATGTGACACATTGGGTAACTTGATATGCTGGCGACTGTACTATTTTCCCGAAATCACAATGACTAGTACAAAAACGTTAGACTTATCAAGTTAAAATAATGTGTTTACTCAAACCGAGTGTTTTCGGATTTTAAACGGGTCTAAACACCTTTTTAAAATCCAAAACAAAAAACGTCGATATGTTATGTTGTAACCTTTTGTCACCGACATCCTTAGACTCAAATGAATTGACTTGACAACAATTATTTTTATAGAAAAGGACCACAGGCTACTAATATTGAGCCGATGTTCAGTAAGTACGTAAGTACAAAGTTAATAAGTACGAGGACGATTACTCAGGCATTAGATCTTAGATTTTAGGAAGATTTAAACCAAATTAGTCGTATTCAATATAGGCACCTATTAATATTGTGCTTATTAAATGAACGCATTTCCTGATAACTAGACTCGGACACACACTGGACTGAATTTCCAATAAATATTACTTTCGACATATTACTTTCCTCTATAACTGATATTGTCTGAGACTCTGAGGCCAGACTCAAAAGTTCAAACTTCAAATATTTAAGCAAATACGCGTTATGTATAGTCGAGTGCAAGTGCACAGTAGTGTTTTAAAACGATTAGAAAAATAATCCATTGGTATCCCAAAAATTTTGAAGGATTTTTGTGTCGGGGCATTGTCGGATTACTCCATCTCATCATCTCTAGAAACTCAATAAAAAAATATTGCAGTAATTTTTTTTAAATGTCAACATTTTTATCAAAAGTGTTTTTCATTTATCAAAACAAGATACATGTACAGCTTGGCAAAAAAGAGTAGAAAATAATGGAGGCGCCACTGTGCTCTTCGTATGGCAACCCGTGGCAACTTGATACTTAGCTGTTTTTTAGACAAATAAATCTAATTATGTATTATTTTTTAAATCAGTAAGTAATCACTTTTAATCGTGTCAATTAGAGACACAATAGAAAGACAATGACAACAATGTATTGAATTAATTATTGAACAAAGACGCGTTCTCGACACGCAACTGATTACTTACCTAAAAATAACAAATTGGGTAAATACTCCTGAGTTCACAACATTGTTTAGGAATTATAAAAAAGAAAACATTACATTGTATAACATAATTTCTATATATTGTTCTAGTAAATCTTCCTCTAAAATAAATAATCTACCCCGAACACGTAGGCCGCAAACTCATCTGAGTCATGTTCGCGTTCAGAGGTGATGCTGCTATCATCTTCTAGATTTATTACTAATCGCTCTATTTCCTCGTTCATAGTTATTTTTTTTCCAGTAATCCTTTTCTATTTTTATTACATGTTAGCACGAGTTCTTCCAATCCTCCTCGGTAATAGCTTGGAATGCACGTTCAGCTGCTTCCTGTAAAGACGAAATATTTCATTTTACCCTAACAATATTAAAAGTAAAACATTTTTATCACATACTGCTAATAAGTCGGATATAGAAAATACCCCTTTGTTTATCTCCTTCGCACGATTTTGCTTAGAACATTAACAGATTTCCCTGAATTAAATAATAGATTTAGACTATGGCACGACAATTTCTTTTACATTTCTAATGCAAACGCTAGAACAAATAATTCTCTCCCTTGATATCGCACTTAAAGTATAATTTACGTAAAAATTAAATTTTAATTCAGTTAAAAGTCAAGTCACCAAAGTATCAATTTATCTCAGCGCACTATAGGTACCAGAGTAATGCAGAAAAAATGTAAACATAACCTATGTGCTCGACATTTATTGTTTCAAATTTCTATTATTCCTTATGCAAGCGAATTAATATAGCTTTGTATTCATCAATTAACACTTGATTCAACTAAAATCAACAAAACAAACTCTTACATACCTGTCTTATCAGCGGTTCTTTGGTAAACATTGTGAAGTTCAGAAAGAATTGTTTGGGCCTCATGTTCCGCCAGACATTGCCTGTACACCTTATAAATAACCTCCCTGCCGGCACTCCGAATGATTTTATTAATTATTCTTCACTTTTTACGTTTATTAATTAACGTTTGGTGGTCGAAATTAAAATTTTACGTAATCGTGAACTTTGTTTATTTCGAGATGTCATTATTTTGGAAATGTTGCCAACAGTCAAAAATTTAGTTCCGTTTCTACACTTTTTTGCCAAGCTGTAGTAACGAAATGTAAAGTAAATACCGATAAAACATACAAAACTTTCCTTCGGGGGCAGTCAGGTACTTCGTACTTGTATTTAATACAACATCAGAGACTAACGCGTGTGCACTTTTGCATCAATTACATTACACGCCGTTTATGCAATACTAAAAAGCGCAAGTGCACCAATGTGTTCAGCAAATATTGTGACTTTAGTGAGAATGCGGACTGTTGATAAATAATTATTCTGTTTATAATTGGCTGGCCACACCGGCTTATTTGTGTCAAAGGTGGTTAAATTATCTATGGCTAGAGTAGGCCGTTGTCAAAAAAAAAATGGCTGGTGAGTAGCAAACTAGTCCTGCCAAGTGCCAACAATTAGCATAATTTATTTGTTTTATTGTATTTACTATCATGTCATTTTCAGATTTATACGCAAAATATAATTGTACTTATTGCCAAGAAGAAATAAATGGTGTACGCGTCAAATGCGCGGAATGTATCGACTTTGATATTTGTTTGCAGGTAAAGTAGCTTTGCTGCCATTTTTGTTTATAGTTTTGGCGCAAAAATTTAAATTGTCAGGGCATAGTTTTTACGTTTTATTTTTGTATTTCAGTGTTTTTCTCTTGGCGCAGAAATTGGATCACACAAAAATGACCACTCATATCAGTACATGGTAACTAATCTGGATTTAAAAGTCAAATTAAAAAAAGTATCTACTGTCTATGAAATAACTAAGTTTATTATGTTTCAGGACTCCGGAGCATTTGGGATATTTTTAGGACGAAGTAGTTGGACTGCAAATGAAGAAGTTAGATTACTAGACGCTATAGAACAATTTGGATTTGGAAACTGGGAAGATATAGCTAAACACATAGAAACACGCACACCTGAAGGTATGAACTTGCAAATTATCCTTTGAAACCAGGTAAAAATACTCCAGTTTTAAACCTTACTACTACTATAACAGTAATTGATGTTTTCAGAGGCCAAAGATGAGTATATAACTAGGTACTTGGAAGGAAGCATTGGGCGGGCAACATGGGGCAACTTAGAGAGTTCCAGTCGTCCTACACTGAACTCCGCAGATAAAGATGAAGGGCCACTAGGACCCAGTGCTGTATCTCGCCTACCACATCTCGCAGTTACCACCGATGAAGCCGCTCAACTTGGTTATATGCCAAACAGAGATGATTTTGAAAGGGTACTATTATTCTTTTCTTCTCACTACTACTGCCTAGTCTTTTCCACAACTATGTCGAGGTCAACTTCTAGTCTAACCAGATGCAGTTAAATAACAGTTTTTAACATGGACCAACTTTATATCTGATCTCGTTTTGGTAGACTGTAGAAGATACTCCTTGATTAGACTCATTGCCAGATTCTTAAGGTACTGACTACCTGTGATAACTACTAAAGATCTAAAATGACTGATCAAACCAAAAGCTTAACATACTAAGAAACTTTCGAGGCTGAGAGTGATATGGCTGCCCATTGTAACACCCTATGTAGCCCATTAAAATATTATTTGTAAGTTTTTATGTTTGTACAATAAAGAATATTCTACTGTATTGTAGGGAGGGGCCATGCCTCGAAAGTGACCTAACCTAACCTGTTTGTATATGTTATATGGAATCCCAATCCACGGTCCGACAAGCATTGTTTAGCTTTCAATCAACCTGTGTGGCTATTATTATTTCACCACAAATCGCTTTCCCTTTTTGTCTTACTAAGTTTATTAATCTATACATATAATAAGACTGTAAAAAAACTGTGTCTGTACATTGAATATATTTAAAAAATAATAATTGAGGGGGGTTTAGAAACAGTAATCTATACATATAATAAGACTGTAAAAAAACTGTGTCTGTACATTGAATATATTTAAAAAATAATAATTGAGGAGGGTTTAGAAACAGTAATAGAGCATGAATCCAAAAAAAAAAGTCTGTCTGTTTGTCTGTTTGTCTGTTTGTTTGCACACGCTAATCTTCGGAACTACTGAACGGATTTGAATGATTTTTTTTTTGTTGTATAGATATTAAGTCTGGTCAACACATAGGCTATAATTTATCTTGGAAACTGGAACACCTGATGCAGAACCACAATAGACCAGCTAAACTATAGGAGATACAAAAATGGTACCATAGCAAAAATTGTTCCACGTGATGAGCATTTTTAGTTGAGAGAATAAATTTGAAGATCCGGAACACCTGATGCAGCACCGCAACATACCAGCTAAACTATAGGAGATACAAAAATGGTACCATAGCAAAAATTGTTCCACGTGATGAGCATTTTTTGCTGAGAGATTAAATTTGAAGATCCGGAACACCTGATGCAGAACCGCAACAGACCAGTTAAACTATAGGAGATACAAATATGGTACCATAGCAAAAATTGTTCCACGTGATGAGCATTTTCTGCTGAGACAATAAATTTGAAGATCCGGAACACCTGATGTGGAACTTCAAGAGCCCAGCTACACTATAACATATATTGGAATGACGTCTTAGCAAGAGTTGTTCAGCCTTATGAGCACTCGCTGTTGACGTATAAAAATCGAAGATCTGGAACACCTGTTGTGGAACTCCTAGAACCCAGCTACACCATAGGAATGATGTCTTAGCAAAAGTTGTTCGGTCTGATAGGCATTTCCTGTTGACTTATAAAAATCGAAGATCTTGAGTTTTCAGCGTATATACGCATCTACTCTAGAGATAAGTGGGGGAAGGAGATGCGCGACTGACCGCTGATCGTGAACGTCACGCAACATATAGGCAATAATTTATTTTGGAAAATGGAACACCTAAGGTAAAAGAGATAATATAAAAATGGTGCCATTGCAAAAACTATTCCACGTGAAGAGTGTTTTCTGCTGTGAAACTAAATTTGAAGATTTGGAGCACCTGTAGTGGAACTCCAAAGCCTAGCGACAATATAACAGATACATAATAGAAATAGCGTCTTAGCAAAAGTTGTTAAGTGTGATGGCATTTCCTGTTGACCAACAAAAATAAAAACTCTAGAACGTCTTGAATCGTCTCTCGCATCTCATTGTTTACCCGTCCCCGGGCTTTTAGGATTCGACATCAGACGTTTCAGATCTTCGATTTTGACGACCCCGTTGTTGCTGGCATAAGCAACAGGATCCGCGTACAAAGTCGCGGGCAGAAGCTAGTTTAATAATATTTTGTTTTATCATTTCTAGGAACATGACCATGAAGCAGAGCAGTTGATATCAACACTTTCTCTGAATTCTGAAGATGATGAATTGGATGTTGGTAAGCAAACAAACCTGAATAAAACTGATTGTAGCAATCGGAAACAAAGTTTTGAAACAGTAGTATATAATTCTCATCTTGACTTTTGGCAATCTGTCTTCATTGGTCACATTACGGTCTAAAGAAATGTTAGTATGAGTAACTATATCCTGTACAGCTTAGCTCTACATTCCATCGCATTGGTTTCATGCAACATCAATGTTACTAACATTTTCTTTTTTGGATAAGAATTTAGTAACGTTATATGTTGGCAGTGACATGTTTCTTAAACACAAAAACATGTTACAAAACTCCTTGAACATTTAGTATAACAAAGGTTACAAACCTAAATAGAAAAAATATCTATTTTTTCCAGCTTTAAAGTTATCACAAGTGGACATCTACACCCGCCGACTAAGAGAGAGAACAAGAAGAAAGCGGTTAGTGAGAGACTATCAGCTCGTGTCCGTATTCTTCAATAACCAGAGGAATAAGCAGAAGACGCTTGGGAAACTTGCCAAAGAGAAAAAGTGAGTGATTTTGCTTATTGACAAAAAGACTTATTACATGACATACTTGGGACATGATTAGTTTCATGAATATTGGCCTCTCCTTGTAGTTGACTGATCCATTTCATTAAACAATCGACATTTGTGACTCATGGGACAGGGAAGTCGTTAAAGGTACCTACTCTCTAGTTATTGGATACAGAAATAAATAATGTTTGACTTTTCGTTCTTTGTACACATATTTGAGTTTATACAAGTCAGGCACTAGTGGTCTGGGATTTTTGCTGAATTGCCGGTCGATTCAGTACAAGTCACTCCGTGAAAACTTGAGTGAAGTGAACTGTCAATGCCTAGAATTAGTATGGAATGACAGCTCAATTCGCTCTCACTACGCTTACATTTTCACGTGGTGATTTGACCAGAATCGCACTGCTGGACCTCTTAAGCGCAGCCGCAAGGCACATAATTCTTTATTTTATTTATTTTTATTGTTTAGTTTAATTGTTTTTTTTTGTACCCGTTTTTATTATTAACGTGTGCCTGTGTCGTGCCAAATAAATATTTTTTCTTTGTTTCTTTCTATGTATAAATAGCGTAGGAGTTGTGCTAAGAAATAATGTAATGTCGTGCAGAGAGTTCACGGAGCGCGTGCGCTGGACGGCGCAGTTCTACGGGCGCGGCGAGCAGGCGGGCGCGGTGGCGGGGCTGTGGCGCGAGCGCGAGCTGCGCGTGCGCCTGGCCGAGCTGCACCGCTACCGGCTGGCCGGCGTCACGCGCGCCGAGGAGTGCGCGCACTACGACCAGCACGCCGCGCTGCGCCGCCACGCGCCGCACGACGTGAGAACACGCCTCCTGGTACTGCCTTACTGCCTGGTGCCCATACTGCTTGCCCTCATTACGCAACCCACTCAAATAAGCACGACGATTTGGCTTCAATTCGAATCTCAAATAAAATTCAAGTTTTTGGAACAAGAAACTTAGTGTCATATGTAACAGAGTTCAAATTTCATTGCAAATCTACTTAGACTACTCAACACTAAAATTAATAATTGAATAAATGGTAATGAATGCATTTACTGAATGCTTCTGCAATACCTGATAAGGACAATAATGATCTTATTATTTTCAAAGTTAACACAGAATGCAATAAGTGTTTGTGTACTGTAATGAATATCTAAGATTCTGAATTCAGTTCAAGTAAGATATTAAAACTTGAAAAATCTTGCATACACTTTCTTTAACATTTACTTATAATTGAATTAATGCTTAATTGAGTGAGCTGTACACACGTATACATACCACTGTTACAGTATGGGAACATTAATAAGGCATAAAAAGTTGAAAAAGAAGTTAGAACTGTGTATACATTTATCTCTTTCACACAGTTTTTTGGATTACTACTTTTTTAACTCGTTTTTCCTTATTGACGTGACTATACAAATAATAACTTATTAAATTACATTTCATCTAAACCCCAAGGAAGGATTGTTATCGGAAATCGACGTAACGGTAATTGTTATACACATACTCTACCTTACTACACTCATGGCCATTTACACTAATGTCAATCAAAGCTAGCTTAGTTAAGCGTAGATTTTTTTTAGTCTCTGACAAGTGTAAATAAAATGCAAATTCTCTCCCCTTCAGTCTTGTATCCACTTTGGAGGAGTCCAGGCCTACATCTTATAAACAAGACAAAAGTTCTCCATAATATCAATTTATTTTAGAACTTATAGCATAAGCAATATAAATATATATTCAAAATTTTGATACCTACAGTCTAGTAATATTTTAACGTTTCCGACACCCCTAATTTAGAATGTTCAGAGATACAAACGCAACGCGAACTATTAGTTAGTGTAAACGGGCTTCATATTATTAGTTCGGTTGATTACTTTAAATATTATATATTTTATATTTTATTATTGTCATTTTTAAATAATTCAATAGAAAAGCATTTAAAATTATAACCGTTTTATTATTATACTTTCCAATATTCATAATCATTGTATCAGCTTATTGACTGTTGCAGACATCATGGTCTCTCTTTAACTTATATATAAAGACCAAATCTCACGATTAATAAAATAATTAAATGCGTGCCTTATTATTGATCCTATCAGTTCGGGGCAATAAATTCTAGGCATTCACTTTTCGCATTGCTGTTAGTTCAATTTGCCACTAAAGCAAGAAACTTCACTAAACTATTTAAATTAAAATATTGCTGCCAACATTACTTATAGGACTTTACTGATTAAATTGTCTTTTTTCCACCTTTTGTATTTCAAAAACAACTCACATTTTTTATTGTCATACATACACACATTCGTATCGTACCTACAGTCAACCGCACGTTTATGGTAAATGACACTGAAATCTTTTTTAAGTCGTAGCTCAACAAGGTTTCTGTAGCTCAACGTGGTTTTCGGAGCTCAAGCGGTACCATGGACGTATAGTTGACCGTAAAACCTACACGACATTACTCACGAAGTTACTTTTCGAAGTTGGTTACACGAAGCGAACCGAAGTGCTCTTCGATCAACTTCGTGAGTAATGTAGTGCAGTTTTAACGTTTCTGCATGGCATACCACATTAATGCTTATGCCTTGTGCTTAGAGCGTTTATAGTCTGTTGTGGTTTGCATGATGTGTGTAGTCAGTGTGTTGTGTGGCTAAATGGCCGTTTTTTATCGTCCTTAGGTGGTTTAGACATGTATGTGGTTATGTGTAGACTGTAGATGGTTAACGTGTTAGAATTAGACTCACTAGAGATCGAAAAAGGTAGATTATAATATTTTACCCAGACTTCGAGGAAGTAAGCAACATTGAGTGTATAATTGGGTACCTTATTCGAAATTTCTCTGTAGGAACTCGGAATCTAGACTTGTACCCGGTCGGTGATAAAAGATTGGCGAGATGCAAATCAGTGTTTTTTAAATAATGGGTCAAATTTTACAGGTGAAAAAAATCAGCTGTTTCTACATTTTGGTTTAGTATGTATCAAACTTTTGTAAGCAACGGCTGATTTTTTTTACGTCATTTCCGAGTCGGTAGCATAGTAAAAGTTGTTCATATTCATGGATATGTCAAACGTTCTGTCTTTTGCTAACCTTACGGGGAATATAGGCATGATGTCATGTCCAGTGAATAGGCATTGTCATTTACTATTTTGTTATGCAATAAGGTTGCTATTTATCTGACGAAGACCTGAAGAGTAAAGGCAAGATATGAATGTGTGACATTAACTGTGCTGTGTGGTTTTGGGTTTGATCCCGTATAACTATTGTATTCGCCAGGGCAGCAGTGGGTGCCTGGAAACCAACCAGACAAAAGAACTAATGCAGAACAACTCGCAGCTGCCAAGAAAAAGGTCAGTTTGTATTTAATAATAAAAATAGTACTACATGTATATAAACTTAGTGTAGGACGCCCTCTGGCTAGGTGGGATGACAATCTGCGAAAGACTGCTGGCAGATACTGAAGGCAAAAGGCCTCTTTTCACACAGATAAAAAACCAGCATTTATCACCACTTCTCGGGAGCACCTGGGTACCAGCTTGGACCCCTTGACTCGATTCAAAAGCGAGCTGTGAGACTCGTCGACGATCCCGTACACACAAGCGGTATTGAGCCCCTAAGTCTTAGGAGACACTTTGCCTCCCTATGTGTGTTGTACCGCTTGTGTAATGGGTTGTGTTCCGAGGAATTGTTTGATAATAATATGCTCACGGCCACTTTCTATCATTGCACCGCTCGCCGTCAACACGGAGTTCATGCTCACACACTGGAGCCGAAATGGTCCCGTACAGTGCGGTTTCAGAGAAATTTCCTCCAGCGTACACTTGGATTGTGGAATGAGCTCCCTGCCGAGGTTTTCTCAGAGGGCTACAGTATGGAGTTCTTCAAAAGGGGAGTAAATAGGTTTTTAAAGAGTCGGCAACGCGCGTGTGGCGCCCCTGGTGTTGCAAGTGTCCATAGGCTACGGTAACCGCTTACCACCTGGTGGGCCGTAAGCTTGTTTGCCACCGTCGTGATATAAAACAAAGTATATATTCCCCACTATTTAAAGAAATTTGACACATTGGTGTAGCTTGATGTGCTGGCGTCTGTACTTACAATGAAACAAGAATGGATACTCCATGGGTGTCGTAAGCTTTATCAAGTCTGACAGTGAACTTATGATGGTTGTTGATGTGCGACAGAGACGGCGAAAGCGGCTCAAGTTCCACCAGCCCAAGGTGCACACGGGACGGAAGTACCGCATGTGGATGCTCCAGAAAGAGCTCATGCAGCAACAGCAGCGGCGCATGCTCGAGGCATCTGCTGACCAATAACGAGATACAGGTAACTATAATACTGTGTTACGTACATAATATAAACTTCCTTTTCCCCATGGGGGTAGGCAGAAACTACGCAACTATAAGTAAGCAACATCTCTACATTCAGAAGTCGGTGGCCTTGGTAGTTTTTGTTTCATTCGTAATTTATATTAAAACCTAACTAATAAACCGATTTTGATAAAAAACAAATTGGACTACACGGAAAGTATAATAGCCTCTCAAACAAAAGGAAAAAAACACAACTGAATTGAGAACCTCGTCCTTCTTTGTAAGTCAGTTAAAAACGATACTGTGGTTTGCATCCTTATTCTGATATTCAAGTAGGGTTTGACACCAGTAGTTCGGTTTTGTAAAACTTTGTCTCAGTAAATCGAAACATCCTATTATTTTAAATATGTATGGATCTTTGTTACTCTTTCACGCAAAAAGCACAGAACGGATTTTTACAAAACTTAATAGTAACAGAGTTTATAGATTAGAATAACACATAGGCTATAATTTATAAATATATGGTGTGAATTGACCAGTGTATAATAGTCGGAAGTAGTAATCCTGCGCAGACGAAGTCGCGGGCACTAGCTAGTAATGCATAATGTAACAGTATACTTCTCAAACTAAATGTGGCATTTAAGTATGTAGGTACTGACTCAAATGCCCTGAGCTTTTATTGTTAATAAATTATTATTCATGACTTATTATTCTACCACTAACAATGACAGATATTTATGACTGTGTAAGTCGTTAATATTTGTACAAGGAAAATATTAATAGGTACAGTTGAAGGTGACTTGACATGATAGGTAACCTACAGCAAAACAGACTGATGTAATTAGTTACGGAGTTTCGATATACGAGGCAATGTATTGTTACTTTTGCGGTTTACTACTTAGAATCAATATTCATAGACGGTATGGAAATTTTGTGGAAAGTTCGATGGCCCAGAGGTTAAGATGCCTACCTACCTCTCATGCACGAGGTTGTGGTTCAAATCCGGGCAAGTACCAATGTGACTTTTTCAATTCATATGTACTTTCTAAGTTTATCTTAGACATCATTGACATCGGTGAAGGAAAAACATCGTGAGGAAACCTGGACTTATAGTTAATATAAGTTTGAAGTCGCCAATCCGCCTTGAGCAAGCGTGGTGATTAACGCTCGAACCTTCTCTATATGAGAAGAGGCCTTCGCCCTGCAGTGGGACAGTAATTAACAGGCTGGTATTATTATTATTTTTTTTATTATGGAAATTTTATGATTAGTCGAATTAGTACGAGACATACGCTGGATATTAATAATCTATCTCGGTTGCTATCTTGATCCCGATCTTTGTCTGTAACCAATCAACGACCGAATTCGCCTATCCGAGTCTTAAAGATGTCCAATCAGAAGCAGCCGACAAAAACAAAGGATCGGGATTTGGATTGAGATAGAATATTAATATCGGGCGTAAGTCGTTCCGTGAATGGGTTACCACTAATTGCATATTAAGACTCCGTGCCTCGGAAAGCCCAGACCGGTTTTAGCGGGTCAAGGTAAAGCTTCCGCGATGCATGGGGGGCTTGTGCCCTGAGTTCGCTTGCCACGCCCCCGTAGCGATTGCTTTAGCCATATCTGGTCCTTTAGAAGCATCAAGAACAGGGTGAAAAGTTCTTCATACTCCGTAGAAAAGAAAGCATCCTGCGACCAAACGGGTATTGTGTCTGGGGACCACAGTATAAATATGAATACAGTAGGACGACGCCTTTGATCTCTGGAAAAATGCCGACAACGTCTACACGGGTTAGCCCTGAATAATATCTCCCGAACTACGAACATCGTTTGGTTCGCAGTTCGGGAGCGGCTTTCCCGCGTCCTGCCCCTCACACCCCGCACGATGGCCCTGTCTAGACGGCTTCGTCGGACGATTGTAGGTTTTTAGACTGTGCTACTACTGTCCGACGATTGTTGTCGGGAGCTTGTATACGTTCAAACCATCGGGTAACTTCAACGTAGGATGGTCAGTCGTTAGTTCGTATGTGGCGAGATAGATGTCGCTACAGTCCCGTCTGTCATTTGTAGATCTTTGACAGCCTTTAGGATTAGTCAGATCCCGAAAATCTGACAACCAGTTTATTATGCGTTTCAAATGAGAATAGGAATGACTTTGCGCCATGTTGTGACGGCATAGCTGTCAATTCGAATAAATTGGGTAAGATCAGCAAAACAAGGTGTTTTCTAAATATAATTTATTTACGAATTACGAACGATAATTTACTAAATTGTACTGTCAAAGTATTTGTTTACATTTGAGATAATCTCTCGAGCACTCCCATGCAAAACAGCGCCTCGTTCACACATTTTCGAGCAATCAGGGAGATGAAAACAAAAACAAATATCAACAACAACAACAACAACAAACAACCGTGTAACAAACAGAATTAATAAATAAAACGTAAGCACTCCACAAGACTAATTACTTAATTTAAGACATTTTTTCATTTTGAATAACTTCGACTCAGTAAAACAAAAAAAAAAGAAAATAATTGATACGCGATTAAGGTTTCGTTGCAGGCCGTACTTTTAAGCGACATTTGACAGATAGAGGTCATTGACGTTCCTATTCTTATTTGAAACGCAAATAAGTAACTAAGTATGCGTTATCGTGTTAGGGTTAGACTGGAAGCCGACCCCAACATAGTTGGGAAAAGGCTATGCCCATTACTTAATATCAACTTTATTTGTACGCGGTTAAGGTTGAAATTTGTTTAACAATGTTTTCATGTTTGTTTACGCAGCTATGTACATCGTTGAGCCTGCCGCCGGCGCAGTACGTGACGATGAAGGGCGTGCTACTGCGCAGGCCCGCGGCTCCCGACGCAGACGTCGACATTGCTGTGCGACACTACCTGCACTCCGCCGGCTGGATACGTAACTAAACCACACTCTCAATTGTACGCCGATGTGGGATTTTATAACGTTAATTAATGTATGTTTGTGGGCTTTGAATCGAGATGTACGTATGGTTCTGATGGTATCTTTATATATCTTTGTTAGTTGACTGACATGTCACGCGTTGCCGTGTTTCAGTTAAAAAAATGTTGAAGTTGACTTGCCACTGTCAAAAACATAGGGATCTTATTAAAAACAGAATTTATATTTTAAAATTTTGAGGTAAATGGGCCTGATAACATATCTTAAATCCTACATTTTAAGTTAGACTAAGTTATACACAGTATACCTAAGCCAAAAATGGTGAGGCAGATTTAGGAGTTTTTTTTTCAGACAAATTTCGTGACGCGATATTATACAGATACTACTTTTTTAGTTTACCTCGTTTATTGTGCGATACCTTAAAAGGGTTATAGTACTCATTATTACTTTTACTATGCTGGGACGAACCCTGAAATCGTGAACAAAGTTAAAAAGTCAATACAACAAGCCCTTTCTACTAAAAATAAGCTTGTGTACTAAAGATTAATTCGAAAATGTTTTTGTTCGGGTACTCCCCTTTTTCGCAGCAGCGTATAGATGTTATTTTAATGTACAGAGAGATGTTCACGAAATGGACAGGAGAGTGACAGGCTATGTACTTGTGGGGGTAAACTTCAACACTTTATTAGTAAAAAAACAATTGCTCAAGTTCCATACAATAACACCAAAATATACTAAGACTACAGTATTTTCGATTCAAAATTCACTTACTTACCTACTTTAACGGCAAAATTGTTTGTATTACATTACACAATGACTTGCCTACTCCCTTCTGTTGGTGGCGCACATAAACTAAATCGGTTATAAATATGACTGTTATAAAACAGTAGTTTTTGTCATATTGAAACTATACCTACCTTGTTCAAAACTTATATATTATCTAAGTACTTGTTAACAGTTTCATAGAAGAATCTTAGTATTTTCTCTTATATCCCGTGTTGTCAATCTAGGTGCTTGTTATGTTTACCGTAGCACAATATTCTATTACAAGTTTCGTTTCGCAACTTGACGTCAGCTTGCGGACTCATATTCTATAAATACTTGCAGCAATTAGAATTGCTGCCGAGTTTAAATACAGTTGTACCACGTTCAATCAGATTTGGCGCTAAGCGTAGATTAAAAATAAATATTCCACAACTTTTTCAAACAACGCCTTTTAGTCGCAAGTTAAGCTTGAGAGCTTGTGTTATGGGTACTAAACAGCTGATAAACATACTTATATATTTCTAAATACATACATATTATAGATAAATTACACCCAGACACAGAACAAATGATCGTGATGATCGTGCTCATCACACAAACATTTGTCCTGGGTGGGAAACGAACCCACGATCTCCGGCATAGCAGTCAGGGTCACTAACTACTAGACCAACAGACCAGTCAAAAAGTGACAGATTAGTGACCACAATAAAATTTTGCTAGCTAAAGTGACTTATTAATAGACCATTGACCGTTGTCGATACACTAGACTGGGGAGCGAGAAGTGCAGCGGTTCACTAACGCGCACCAAGTTCAGTCGATAAAACACTCATTGATTTTTCAAACACAATACATTATTTTTTTGTCCGCGTTACATACAGATAGAGTAGTAGTAGTAGAGTAGGTAGTGCATTGTATCAATATTCGCATATCAATAAAACAAAGGATACTGTCTAGTTTAACATATTTCTATCAAAGAAATAAGGCTAGTCTTTTAGACCTTTCATCGTGTCAATTAGAGACACAATAGAAAGACAATGACAGCGCGGACACCGGTGTCCTCTCGGGGTTAAATGAATCAAAAATTAAGTCGTATATCAGGGCATTAAATTCGGCGGTCATCGTTCTATTTCTATTCATCGTTTGATGTTGACAGAGACAGAATTATTCTATTTTTAACTAGCAGACGTCACGCAGTTTCACCCGCGTAGTTTCCGTTCCCGTGGGAATACGGCGATAAAAAGCCTATGTCCACCGGGAATAGTGTAGCTTTCCACCAGTACAATAATTTTTAAAATTGGATCATTAGTTCCGAAGATTACCCCCTACATACAAACTTACAAACTTACAAATTTTACCTCTTTATAATATTAGTATAGAAGTATAGATATGCATAGCGTTAAATCTATTTAGTAAGTGGTGCAACTGAGCCTTAATCTCTGAAACGCTGTAAGACTCGAATATTAACATATTTAAAAAAAAAAAATCAAATTATAAAGAGTTAAACTGTACGGCGCGTGGTACCATCGGCCCCACTTGAATAATCAGTTAGCTAAGAAAACACTTCGTGAGTGCAAGTGATTATTATTATTTATTTTATGTTAAAACGGTTTTAGAAAACCAATAATATTAACATATAAGAACATAATTACAATTTGTAACATACACAGACAAGAAACGGTTACGGTTATTATATTCCTAATGGTGATTCACCGAAACTCAGGCCGACTGTACCAATGTTGCTTGGTCGAAGTTCTTGCTCATGATGTCAAGTTGCGCAATAAAACTTGCTAGTTGACATTAGTGACTCTTCTTTAGTTGATAATTGACAGATGTCAAAGTATGATTTTGCACGAAGTCAACCTCATGTTGTAAAACTGCTCTTATAGAGCATTGTAAATATTGTACGCCAATGTATATTATGTATTGCGTTTTTATTTATTAAGGCCCGACTGTGCTGAACTTACAGATTAAAATTATATTAACTGCAAGACATACACCCGGTTCCTGAATTGAGAATTTGATAATATGGTGAACTCTTCTAAGTAACCTACAAAAATAAACCTACGCGGTAATTATTTATGGACTCCAAATTGTTTTGGGATAATATGATGAATTCTTAATTCAAAAACTGTGTACGAGATCCAGACACTAGACTTAGTAAAGGGTTGCCAGAATCGATTACCAGTAGAGAAATAAAATATCACTGCTTTGTTAATAATAATATTCGCACTAATTTATCACATTATTTATATCTCAATATTGCACACAAATGTCAAAAGCCCTTTCTAAAATACGAAAAGTATCAATGTTGCACAGTCGGGTGATTTTTTTTAAATAAATGTTATCGTTCAGTGCTTGATGCCATTTATAATCACTACAGCATTAAATCACGTCTAGCTAATTCCTAGTTTTTTCGAAAGCAATTTTTTTTAGACTTATTCAGAAGAGAGGAGTAATGTACAAATTATGCTGAAATTTTGTTTAAGCAATCTCGGGGTGTTTTGATATTGTGAGGTGCAAAGACTTCGTACATGCAAGTCATGATACACTAGGCAAATATTAGTTTCAATTATGGCTCGTCTGCGAATATGATCACTAAAGATTTTCAATCTGAACTCTTTAATTTTGTTTATGGTAGTCGGCCATTTTAATGATGAAACAAAGGTATGGTCATAGTTACAAGGGTATGGTGTTTGCTATTAAAGAAGTTATTTGGGCAACAAGGAGTCGACTGCTATAAAGAATACAAAAATATTATCTCATTTGTACTGTAAATCTATTGCAATGACAAATGACGTCACTTGTCTTTAGCGCTGTCTCTTTCATGCCATTGTTTAAGATATTAATTACACTCTGTTTTTTAGTTATTACCAATAGAAAAAGTCCGTTATCCCATTAGTTGTATGAGAATGCGTTACAATAATTGCCTAGTGTTAGTATCTGAAATGTACATTATCTTTGAGGTTCTATGTCTTAAGGCAAAAGGCACAACTTTGCATCGCCATGTATACGCGTTTTATTTAACGTTGCAACGCAACTGTTATTGTTAGTATGGGTCCTAAGGCTCCATAATGTTAGCTAATTCCTAGTTATAGTAGCTTAATGTCTACGTTATATATATTATGGCACAATACGAATTAGTATTCAGTTACGGTACACGTGTGAACTACATAGGGAAGTACCTGATGGCTTCTTGTGACACTGAACCAAAGTAGTGATAAGGTAATAAATAATTTTAGCGAATATCTCATATTGGCACTACACTTATTGGCGTATTGGTACAATTTTTAGGCTCATTACGCCAATGAAAAATGAACTTTAATTGTATCTGAATAGAGTATATTTTCTATTGACTTAAAAACTCCGAATATTTGGACAAATACCAACTCCAAGTGAAGTGCCAGCATGACACCTGAGACTTTTCAAATAAGTCTAAAGCACACAGTATGCCGCCACTGATCGATGTCTATTACTAATGTATTTGCTTTATAAAAGTAGCGGCTAAAGTAAATGTTAGCTCATTGTTCAATATTTATTTGGTGTTTCCATCACGGTAGCGAGCGATATTCAATTTTTTTTAATAATACTACTCTGTTACATTTTCATCATAGTCCAAATTTATTTCGGCGGCAATAATATTGTAAGTATGGTAAGTTATTATTGAAATAGATATAAAAATATGAATTTCGTACGCTATTTTGACGGGTTTCTCCTAAATACATAAATAATAGTTATTAGCACGATGTTGTGGTAGTTCCAATTTAGTGTGTTTTGACTTAATATCGTTAAGGTGCGCGCTACAACATGTAGCTCACATTGTACAGCATGACTAAGTAAGTTAACAGAATTGTTATATTAATAAAGGAATTTTGACTCCAAAATTATACATAGATTAAGTTTTCGGCGCATCACCTCCCATGGTGAATTTTCGACTTCTTATGACGAAATGTTTTTTGTTATTTATTAGCTTAAAACAGTTTTACATCGAAGTCCAGTGTTACTTAACTTTTTATTAGTAACAATGGCTGTGGTAGATTAAATATATCTAAATAATCTTGCCCGTTTTCACTAACACTAGGCGACACCTTAACCCTTTCACTGTCCACAAAGTAGAGGCAATAGTTAAACAATCAACATGAGTCATATGTGACTCATGGGCCAGGGAAGTGGTCAACGTAATACCTAAATATGCTTACTCTGGGCAAAGATTGGCAAGAACCTTTGGGTGCAGAGGCAAGCAATCTCAATCTGAACTTCGTTTTTCAACTTTATTACAAAAAGAATATGGTTCAAGTTCAATTGTACGAGGGTGGTCCGATAAGTACTTAGCCTACCCAAAAAAAAATTAAAATTTTGAATGAGTGATGATTTATTTTTCGACGTAGTCTCCTTTTAGCTCGATACACTTGATCCAGCGATGCTCCAACTTCTTTAACCCATCTGAAAAATACGTTTTCTGAAGGCCTGCAAAAAAGGCCTCCGTGGCGGCGATAACCTCCTTATTGGACTTGAATTTCTGCCCAGCGAGTGACTTTTTCATGTTTGGAAACAAAAAGAAGTCGCACGGGGCCAAACCTGGAGAATACGGTGGATGGGGTAGTAATTCGTAGCCCAATTCGACTAATTTAGCTTTGGCAACAGCGGAGGTGTGCCGGCGCGTTGTCATGGTGAAAGAGCACTTTTTTCTTCGCCAAATGGGGCCGATTTTTCTTCAATTGGTCGTCGAATCGGCCTAATAATTCGGCATAGTAGAGCCCTGTGACCGTTTTTCCCTTCTCTAAATAGTCGATGTGAATCACACTTTGTGAATCCCAGAAAACGGTGCCCATCACCTTTCCGGCTGATTGGACAGTCTTCGCCTTCTTCGGAGCACGTTCACCGGGTGAAGTCCACTGTTTTGACTGTTCCTTGGTTTCTGGTGTGTACCAGTGGACCCATGTTTAGTCGACGGTCACAAATCGACGCAGAAACTCCTTCGGATTGCGTTTAAACAGCGTCAAACACTGTACTGAAGTGGTCTCACGGTTGCGCTTGTTGTCCGCGGTGAGCAAACGCGGCACCCATCGCGCCGACAGCTTTCTCATGCCCAATTTTTCGTGCAAGATATGACCCACGCGGTCTTTTGAGATGCCTACTGTCTCAGCTATCTCGCGCACCTTCAATCGGCGGTCCGCCAATACGAGATCGTGGACCTTTGTGACGATATCTTCCGTGGTAGCCGTTTTCGGTGCACCTGGGCGGGGTTCATCAAAACCAGACGTGCGACCACGCTGAAACTCGTTAAACCAATTTTTGACGGTCGCCATAGAAGGGGCAGAGTCACCATACACAGCATCCAAGCGCTTTTTGATTTCGCTGCGCGATTTCCCTTCCAAAAACAGGAATCGAATCACCGACCAATATTGCTCTTTTTCCGTTTTTCAAAAATTTGCAGACACGCCCGCCTTTACATGCGATCAAAACAAAAGTAGAAGTTCGATTCGGCTGAAATTTCAACAGTAGAGGCTATGATAATGTACTACACGATAGTATTTTTTTCTTGCACTAGAGGCGACATTTGGCGGTAAGGCTATGTACTTATCGGACTGCCCTCGTATCCCTTCCCAAAATGTAACATCCTACGATGTAACATTTTGGGAAGGAATGTGCTTGCGTCTTATCACGTTTGAAGTGGGTAGCCTCTGAAATTAAAATTTGGGTTGTCTTAATTATTTGAATGCTTATAATTCTGTAAAAAAACATACGTGTTTATGTCGCGAATGACACTGAACGTCACATTGCAAGAAGCACAAGTAAATTTGAATTTACCTTAAGGGATGCGTAGTGTTAGTAAAAACGGATGTTAATGTTTTACAGTTAATATTATAAGGCTTAAGTTTCCCCTCATAGATTACGGTAATAAAGACAAAATTGTGAAGGTAATATTTAAAAAGAAAACTTCCGATATTTTTAAAGTTGAACGGAAGGAACGATATATAATTTGATCTCTCTTAATGTAAATGTTTATCTGCATTTTATTATGATTATTATTTAAAAATAGAGTTTATTTATTAACGGAACTAGGTTTCTCCGAATGATTCCAAAAAGTAAGGTAGTTTTTAAAGATTAACATTTCCGATTCTATAGTGTTTGTCAGCTTACTCGTAAGTAAACAAATAATGAAGAAGTTGAAAGTATTTTTATGACAAGACTTTGGATTTCTTGCAATAAAAATGTCCAAATTAGGCGAATGTAGACAATTTTACCATTCTGTCGTATTTAATGGGTAGTTTTAACTTTGTGTGGTAATGCATGGTATATATTATATGGTGTTTGATATCAGTAAAGTTGGTCATATTATCTACCTGTCGCCTTCTTTAGGATATTTTATTTAACTGTTATTTTAAGGTTATCGCTCTGTGCATTCACTGTTTGGCTCAAATGTACATAAGATTTAAAGTACAACTTGATATTGTAATTATTACTGATTTATAATTTAATTAATATTAAATGGTAAAATACATTTTAAAATATTATTATGTTTTAATTGATTTCCTACCCTCATTTGTCATACAATAATACATTTATTTTAGTTTGTTCATTTGCGGTTTTGGCATGTCTTCTAAGGAGGCAGGCAGAGGTCTGTTGCGAAACCATTGATGTCTCAAAGCCTTTAACAAAACAAGGTAAACATATTATTACTCAGAAATACTGCAATATGGTTAATGGCAAAGAAATACAAGCCGCACCGGTCGATATTAAAAGTTAAGCAACTTGGCGAGGATGGTCCGTGGATGGGTAACCAAAGATTTCACACAAGAGTTCCAAGGCCCAGATGTCCTTGCTGTAAGCCGTTGGTCACGACTGTCAATTGTAGTCCATTGACAGTTATTACGGGTTGTCAGAAACCCGGAATACCTATTCAGTCTTGCGAAGGTAAATGGAGGTAAATGGAGGTCAAATAAGTACTCACTCGTATGTAATATACTGGTATTCAGCTGCATTTGGCTACTCTGGCGAAATGCTAGATAGATCATTATCATATGCCTAGCCTTAAAAAAAAGATTAAAGATACCGGGCTGGTATCCGCAACTCCACGTCAAAGCGCGTATTTTGCGTATGGGCTATAATCTACCACGCGAGTCCAGTGCGAATTGGTAGTCACATGTCTTCGAATTTTCCTTCAACGTTTTTGAGAGCAGTGGTGATGAAATAAATTATACAAAGTAATGCGCCTGCCTAGTTTCGAACCCACGACTTACTGTTCGTAAGTACTAGCCTTTTCCCAACTATGTTGGGGTCAGCATCCATTTTAATCGAGTACAGCTGAATACCAGTAATTTACATGCAACAACTACCTATCTGACCTCCACAACCCAGTAACTGGGTCTCAAGATACCCCTTGGTTTGAAATGCGAAACAAATGATGGTTACAAATGGATCTTACACACATATTGTCGAGTAGACAGAACATACCTCCTTAGCCGATATCCTCTTATTTGTATCGTACATAATGAAAGACTTGACGAGATGTGTTGCGTCCGGCTCCACCCCAGGCAGCAGTTCTGGCCAGGGCGTAGGGGAGGACTCTGGAAACGTGATCTTGTGGAAGTCTGGCAGGTCTGAATGTCCTGGCCAACTCTCCTCGTTGGGTGTACCTAGATGCTGCAGGACTATGGCTAGCTGTTCGATGTCTGATTCACCCTGGGAACCGCCAAAGGTACTGGGTTATTAACAGTTTTGGCTGGCAACTGGAATATACCTCTCAATCGGCTATTTGACAAAATTTTATTTTTAGTCTCTCATCTCATTACAAGAAAATATTCGACACATATTTTTTTCTTTTTCATAGTGATGGATAACTGCTTAGAGAAGCCCATTAAAGTTGAGGAGAGGGGACTTGTAACGTTATTATCTAGTATAAACTGTGCTAGCTAGTGACGTCATGCGACATTCTGACTCGATGTATCGCCGTTATTTTTTGAATACGTGAAAAAAGCAAAAAAATATGTGTCGAATATTTTTCTTGTAATCTAGACGAGGGACTAAAAACTAAAAAAATTGTCAAATACCCCATTGCCGTAAAAGTGGGAACGCCGGGTGGGGAACTGGGGACATTCTAGAAGAACATACATAGACCTTATTGTTGAATTTCTTCAGAAAATCAGGATGCGTATTGCTCACAATCGGCGTGTGTGTAGGGGAGGTGGGCCCAAAACGGGTACGCTAAGGGATATGAACAATAAAAAAGTCCTAGAAAAGAAAATTAAACTTCTATTTTTACTTTTCAAATGTGTAATTAATGAAGAATCTAAAATAAGAACAAACATAAACATATTATTCATAATTCGAAGAAAAACAAAAAACAAAAAAAACCTTTAAACTACCCGTTTTCCCCGGTGGGGTGCCTAAAACGGGTACGGCGTTTGGGCAAAACGGGTATAGGGTAATTATCGAGATCAATGAACATTACAACGAAATTATGTCAATTAACTAATTCTATATTAATACTATTAAGTCTTCATTTTCATTGCAGTCTTCATTATTAAACTTACTGTAATTTCTTGGATCATCATTCATCATAAATCAACTTTAACGTCTTAGTTAAAACTATAATATTAAAGTTATTCCTGACAGCCGTCACAGTAATAGGAACCTCTACCAGAATATGTTGTGCACGCCTCGTGGGCCCACATTTGACAATCGTCACATTTGATCCAGCCATCTATAAGCGGGTATGAATGTAACTCGGAACAAACCAAGCATGGGTATTCGGCTCCGTGATCTTCATTATCCTTTGGACCTCGCTTGGACCTTTTCCGCATCTAAAAGAATAAGAAGCAATACCTACATTAACAAGCAACATTCTAATTTTTCATTCATTTTTTAATTAAAAACTAAACAAAGTAACTCCTGCCGACCCACGAAGCCATATCTAAGGTAAAACGGGTAGGGGCAAAGCAGGTACCCGACTTACCCCTACCCGTTCTGCCCAAGAGCACGTTTTAGTTTTTACACTTCATAACCTTAAAATTTAAACAAAGGTATCCACAAGTTTTTGAAGATAAAATAGCACAATACTAGCTAAATCATAACGTAAAACTTTTGAGAACATATCATACACTATTTTTAAGTAAACACAACTATTCCAAACCAATATTTTTTAGTGGCAATAGCAAAAAAACATTTTTTTATCTTACCTTGAAAGCGCTTGTATCACTGTAACGAGCCAACTGCATGTGATTGGTTGATGCTCGAGGTACCACTCTGCACTTACACATTTGCAATTTTACTTACGGCGCGCAAATTTAAAAGCCTACCCGCTTTAGGCGGGGTACCTGTTTTAGGCCCGCCTCCCCTACGACATGTATTATTGTAGGTAAATGAAGCAAAATAAAAATGTAAGAATCATAGCAGATGGCTCTTTGTAGTTTCTGCCTAATCCAATGGGAAAATTAAGGCTTGAGATTATGTAGGTATGCATATAGTAGGTACTTATGTGTGTATTGCCACAAATTCCGAATGCTGAAAGCGTTGCACGTTGCAATTTAAACCGAACCATAAACAAATACTAATATTGATCAAAACTGTTTGGGGTGCGTGGTGCACATATACATATGTACCCATTCCCATAGTATTTATTTGAGCCAGACCAGACCTCCACAAAGCCCACCCTTTACTACCAGGAAGCGGGTAAAGGGTTATGTAAATCTTTACGTTCCAAAAGTGTTGATCTTCAGCCTAATTTGAATAGGTACTTAAATGTCTTTTGATTTTTGAGAGGAAATACTAACGGCGAAAAGTGGTTGCTTCGTAATCAACTCAGCTAGAATACAACCGACAGCCCAAAGATCCACCTTCTCTGTATAGAATCTGGCGCCATACAGCAATTCAGGAGCTCTGTACCACCTGGAAATAAGCAAGAGCTTAAATTATGTAGCTCAGCAAACAAATAATTTATTATGCAGGGTGTAAAAAGACCGATCACATAACCGATAACCACACATTCAGTACATATAATTAAGTAACTTTAAACAAAAATTATGCTGGAAAAGTACTTTTTTTTTTCATCTTTAAAAAAGAGATGCTTTTTACTGCGCGCATTGCATAGCGCGGCAATGCAACGCAACTTTCGATCAGCTGAGCGTATGGCCACTCGCGCTTGGTCGTTGACCCGACCGGCCCGCTTGTTTAGTATCCATTGCATTTTTGTAACTTCAAATGCGTAATTTGTTTGAAACATCCATAATTTTGATAATGTTTGTTCGGAAGAAAGTTTACTAATGATACTTGGAATACAATTTTGAAAAAAGAAACGAAAAAAAATATTGCACTTTGACCTTTAATATCTCCAAAACCCGAATTCCCAGGTAAGTATGTTCTAGAAGAAAAAAACTATCCCAGTGATGGGTAGAATATGTAGTTTTCGTTTACTTTAAGGGTCTTTTAACACCCTGTATATAAATAATGGGCCTACGCTTGACCTCAATCTTGTCCTGCGGTCAGAGTTGAGGTCGACGACGATGGAACGACCTTAGCCAAAAGAAGCTTATTAACTCGCGACTTAAACAGCTAACCAAGGAGACCCACCTTATCTTACCTTATCATTAAGGTAAGATAAGGGATAGGGGCTTAGGTATTTACCTACCTAAGTTCTCCTGGAAGTATTTTGTTTGAGCTCCATGTGCTACATAGGATATTAGTACAGCATCCGATGGCAACAATAGCAGAACAGAGGTCCTTCCCATACTTATGACTCCAAAAAGTCAAATTTTCCAATTCGCCCAGTATGTTGAAGAGGTCTATAAGGTCCTTTCCAGGTGAGTAAGTGTTTGATCTGTAGGTACCTACCTAATAATCAAGTTTATAGCGTACCTTGTAGCAACCTGATGTGAATAAGGCCTCCCGCCGTCAGGCCAATAAAGACGCGCCAGACCCAGGTCTGCGATCTTCAATATGCCTTCGTGATTTATCAACAAATTCGCGGGTTTTAAATCCTGATGAAAATACAGAGGTAAAATAAACCTGAACCGATAATATTCTGCGCCTAATTATTAGTTTTCTGTATTTAGTCTCCTAAATGCACGCGTTTCATACAATGAGCGCAAACGGTGGATGAAAATCCGAAAGTATGGCCGGTATTTGGAAACCGAATTTCGAAAACGCGCGCGTATGCGGGCCGCGGTTTCGTTGCATTAAATTTATTCGGGAAAAAATATTGGTGTTCGTTAAAAAATCATCTTGATCAAACTAAAGAAGGACAAACTTCTTTTCCGCAGCAACAGAGGAAAGTATCGAGACAGCTTCGCAAACAAACGAAATCGCTGATGAATACCTACCTTATAAAACCTGTATGACCAACTTTTACTGTGTTATCAACTCAAAAATAACAATGTAAAATATAAACAGCTATTTAGTAGGTTTCGCATAACTCGACAAAATGTAACAAATGGGTCATTCTTTAAATAACAATTTCTTAAGGTTAGTGCGTTAGTAAAAATTGCTGTTAATATTAAATTAATGAATTGAAAGCCATGTACTATGTTAGTAGTAGGTAAAAACTCACTCTATGCATCACATAATGAGCGTGCATATACCGTGTGCCTTTTAGCAGCATCTGTGCATAAGTCTTGACTCTGGGCATGGTCAGCTCCAGCTGCGTGTGGTGCAGCATGTCCCACAGTCCTGAGCACATGTACTCGAGGACTAACACCAGGCTCATACCGCGGGGGAACATGTCGTATAGTTTGATTATCTGTTGGATAAGATATAAATAAATATTCCACAACTTCATCTAGTCTCAAATTAAGCAGAGCATAATGGTTTGAGTATCGTAGGTACTAGATTACTGATAAACATACCATACTTACAAATTTCTTGATACATACCTATCTACACGTTAAAGATAAATTACACCCAGACACAGAGATTTTGCTCATCACACAATCATTTGTCTTGGGAAGGAATTGAACCCGTGACCTCCGGAATAGCAGTCAGGGCCATTAACCACTAGAGCAACAGGCCAGTCAAAATATGTAGGTAGGTATACATTTCATAGGGGATGCAATTTTGGTCAAATAAGTGATGCTTTTCGTAATATATGCTGTCGAACAGACAAATGGTTTAAACATAATAGATTATGATTTTTCTTTACAATCTTTCGGTTTGTGATACCTACAGAGTACCTAAGTCTCTATCCCTTTATTATATTTTTCACTCTCATGTAATGAGTATGGTAAACCGAGATCAAAACATGGGATATCAAACAGAGAATAATGTAGGTACTTATGAATAATAATCATTGTGTTACGACTGCAGTAGTAATAGTTAAGAACTTTTGTAAGACTAGGTACTCACATATTTGCACCGTAACAACTGTAGCGCCTTTATTTCCCTCATCACATTCACTGGTATACCATCCTCGAGGTTTTTAATCAGGATCTTCTTCAACGCCACTTCCCGTCCTGTTGGGTTGTGCTTAGCTTTGAAGACTAAGCCATGAGCCCCCTCACCAATGCGGCCTATCACAGAATAATTCGCTACGTCGTTGTCCATTCTCAAATTTCCAAATTTGAATGAGCCTTGTAATGGTGGAAGCTTAAAAATGGTTAATAAAAAATGTCGGTACACAACACGACCCTTGTCAGTTTGACATCTAACAATATAAACAGTTTGTTTGTGTCAATTGTCGTCGCTATGGTTACAGGATTGACGGCATATTAGAGAAGGTAGGTACTCCTTCTACCTTACCTTCTACACATGGGGGTAGGGTGGATACCTACCTATCTTCATGACATGTATCACACGCTTTACTGATATTTATAGCTCATTTATTCCTTCTATGACATGCCAAATCAAACTAAACTGAAAAAACCCCCGAAAGCGTAAAACTAACTGTAAGTTACAATTTAAACAATATGTCGACAAACTTAGGTACATTTTATTCAACGTAACATTAAAATATATCGTAGCGGTGTTGTGGTGGTGGTGTGTGTTGTGTGTTCTGTATCCATTAAATTGGCTATATACTTATGTACCTACTTAATCCGATGTAAAGATAATATATATTCTTAAACATACATAAACTCAAGGTCTTCTACCATGGGGGTAAGCAGCAACTAGAGAACGTCGTCGGCGACCATAAAAAAGCAATAGGCATAGGTAGGCACCGAAATACACCTACTCATTGCCAGTTATTTTAGCCTTATGTACAGACGCCAGCATATCAAGTTACCACAATGTGTCAAATTTCTTTGATCGTTTGTCAACTTTATGTTAAACAGAATAAGGTTCATATTCAATTGGGAAAAAACACATTGGGGTAACTTGATGCGCTGGCGTCTGTACCACGGGTATAACATAACTATAATTTAATATTGGGCATTCTTACATAAGCACTAGGTTACCACTGCTAATTTCTGGAATAGAATAGATTACTCTCCAATATACTCTTTATTCTATTGAGAAATTCTAGATGGAAAACTCAATAACACTTTGCCCGACACAGGGATCGAACTCGAGACCTCATGCTCAGCAGTAGCGCTTGCAAATACTAGAACAATGAGGACCAACGAGCTTGTCAATACTTAATTAGAATAACACTATGGAGGTTTTACCAATATACTTAAGATCATTGTTAAAAGTATGCAACAAGGTTAAGTTATTTATTTCTGTAATCATGTTTGTCTTTCAGGTCGCTATAACAATGTCACTCGTACTTATATAACTTACTCATTTCATCGACATTAGTGTTTATACAGCTGTTACCTCGCTTCGTTATCCCCATTGTATTTTCTTTGATGTATTTTATTAATCTATATTATCGATCAGTGAACGGTCATATTAGTTGTGGGTGTCGTGGGTATCTCTGTAATCTAGCCACATAGATATGGGGATAAAAATATTCAGTGCTGTGTTTTTGTTGGCATGTCTTGGCCATGCAGCGGACAGTGCATCAATTCTTGCCCTCTTCTCTTCACTATCATACTCTGATCACTTGGTTTTCAGGGGATACCTATCACGACTCGCACAAAGTGGACACACTGTTGTTGTCATGACACCATACCCCGGACACTTTCAATTTCCCGACGTAGAGAAAATTATGGAGATCGATGTCAGTCAAGATTCATCGCCGTACTGGGATGAGTTCAAAAAGTTGATGACGAATACTGAAGATTACCATCCCAGACAGAGACCTCTGAATGAGTTCGCGATCAAACTAGCAATAGCGCAGCTAAAGTCGAAACAGATGACGGCTCTGCTGATCAACCCGAACATTATCTTTGACCTAGTTGTGACAGAGGCTGAAGTACCACTACTTTACGCAGTTGCAGAAAAATATAAAGCACCACATATCGCCATCACCACAACAAGTGGCAAGATCCATCAATACGAATCGAAAGGAAATCCTATTCATCCTATCTTGTACCCTGATGTCAACTCTCTGAACTACAGAAATTTGGGTCGCTGGGAAAGACTCTCAGAGATCTATCGACATATACAAACAAGAAACGAATATTACAATAATTATATTCCGCTTAGTGAATTGGCTGCCAAGAAATTGCTTGGATTGAAACGAAGTCTTCTAGAAGTTGAATATGATATTGATTTGCTGTTCGTGGCCAGTAATCCTGCTTTAATAGGAAACAGACCGAGCGTCCCCGCTGTTGTTTATGTTGACGGTATGCACATTAAGCCTGGCCTAAGTTTGCCACAGGTAAGATATCTCTGAATAGATAGGCTTCGCAGGTTCTGATTCCAGTTTATTTATTTATTATAACTTTATGCACGAGTAAAAAAACTGCACAAAGGCGGACTTAATGCCTTAGGCATTTACTATCTTACTGATTTATTTTGCAGCAATTGTTAACTCTCCTGGACTCTTCCACAAAAGGGGTTGTCTACTTCAGTTTAGGAGCAATTCAAGAGCCTGAGCAGCTGTCTACCTCCCTGCTTCAAACGTTAGCAGACGCTTTTGGTGAGCTTCCGTTCACAGTCCTCTGGAAGATTAGTAACACGACGATGATAAAGAAGCCTGACAATGTCATTACTCAGTCTTGGTTCCCACAGCAACAAGTTTTGGGTGAGTTGTACATAGGATCTTAGTACAAGGTCTTAGGAGTTGAGAAATTAATGGGTAATTGACTATCTGGGATATTTTCATGTTTCAGCTCATCCCAATCTCAGGGCCTTCATAACGCATGGTGGTGCCCGGTCTTTGGAAGAAGCAGTGTTCTACACTGTGCCAATCATTGGTTTACCGCTCGTCAAATCCAGAAAAGTCTTCTTAAATGAAATCACACGGTATGGCGCTGGCGAGATTCTCGATCCTTATAATTTAGATAAGGAAACTTTGAAGACTACCATTAATCTAGTGGCTGCTAATGACAAGTGAGTTTATTATATAAACTACTTAGAATTAATCAATAAAAAATAACATTCCAGTAAAGGCAAGCGTTCTCAATACAGCAAGATTTGCTCATTGTATTATCTTTTTTCAGATACAAAAAATCAATGTCAATTTTAAAGGGTGCTGTTATGGATCCCCTCATTTCTGGCCCTGATGACGCTGTGTGGTGGACTGAATATCTCCTGCGCCACGGCAAAGCCCGTCACTTACGCTCCCCTGCAGTTGGGTTGTCCGCCTTCAAGTACTACTTGCTTGACATCGTCTGTTATATGCTTATTACTATGTCTATAGCTCTTTATTTAGCTTATGTGTCGATAAGAGCGGGAGTTAAACGTTTGCGCTCGAAATTCGGTTACAGTCCTGGTTTAGATGCGACAGGAAAATTTAAGGCATTGTAATTACTTGTACTACCTATTGTATCTTACTTAAATTAGACGTACCGTAACCTATATTCTAAACGCAGGTAGCGTTTAGAATATAGGTTACTCATTGCAAGAATAATTTATTACAATAGTTTAACTTTTTAAGTTGTTTTATTTAGAAACCTGATACAATACGTGCTCAAGAGGGTAAATTATAAACAATTCGCAGAATTCAAAAGTAGGCAAGGTGCACTACACAATAAAAGGATTGTAACTTTAAAACTTATGAACTGCCCTCTTGGTTTGTGGAGCAGACTTATCCTTACTTACCTACCTACTATCACAATATACCAACTACCTACTACCTATTCATGCGTGACATGAGACACAGCGTGATAATTGTAGCTTTCGTACCAATTCTGATTCATGTCATTTAAGGGCTTATTACACTATCTGATTTTTAGTCCTAACCAGGATTCTAGTTAGGAAGCAACTAAGTGGTCGGTACTATAAATCGGATCCAATCTGTCCTATTTGCGGTTACACCTTCCAATTTCCTAGTTAGGTTTCCTGCAAAGCAGATAGTGTAATAAGCCCTTTATTGCAGTCGCTCCACTGTTGCACTAGTTCTTAGGGTCTCGCACGTTTCTGAACGTACTTTTTTTTATCTGTAGTCAAGTTTGACATTTATAGTAATAATAAATAAAACGTCAAAATCTGTGTTGCTGTTTAGTGTTTTAATGTTTGTTTTTCAGGAAAATCTTGAATTTCTAGTTTTCCACTAATAAATGAACTTTATAATGTGAGATAGTTCCTTTACTGTGGCACAATGACGGCCGTAAGAACATGCCCTGGTCTGTACTGTGGCCGCACAGAGTTCGACGATGGGTCGTGGGGTGATTGCGGGGCATGTCCTCGAGGGTTTCGTACCAATACCACCAGCTACTGCGTGCCGTGCACAGACGAACCCACTTTATACGATGGCCTATACCTTGGGTTCATGGTTATATTACCTATGGTATTACACTGGTTTTTCATTGACATGGTTGCAGTAGGCAAAGGGTAAGTGTACCTATTCATCCTAATGTTTATTTGATATTCTATTTTCAAAGTAGGATCAGAGTATCTTGTTAGGGTTGCGAAGCTGTCATAATAAATAAGGGCCTAGACCATACAAATAGACCATTGAATAATAACTTAGGATGTAGATGAAGACTGTACTAACTGTACTACTTGGGTAACGGCTAGTTTCATATTGGCTATTATCAGTGTGTATCTAGAACGTAGTCAAGCTTTTGCAGAGATAAGACAAAGCGCACCACAGCACCCACCTGGTTGTCAACGTAACTTGAAGTCCACTTAAAGTGTAATACCAATTTAAAAAGTTCTCAGTTTTCATCAAAGTTCAGTGTGCAACTGGTCCCTAGTTAGTTACTGCCAATGAAAATATTGCTTATAGCCTTGTAGAGCAGAAAATATTATCTGTTTCATGTTCTTTTATGCAAATCTAAAAAAAAAAAACTGAATTTAAGGTACCTATAACTCGTACAAATTAACTGTGCACCTCGCTCTGTGACGTCATTCGGACAGTACCGTACAAAGATGCTATCACTACTGAACGCTTACGGCGAATGCGGGACGCCGCGCGGGGAAGCGGGAGAGGGGTCGCATTCCAGCGGAGTGCACAGTTGATTCGTACGAGTTGTAAATGTAATTCTAAGATTGTAAACTCTTACACTTAACATAATTAATGTTTACAGTACAAAAAACATCCTAGTCCAACATATATGTGCGTTTGTGGAGGTGGCTTCGGGCACTTTAGCTGCATTGCTTGTGTTGCCACCGACAGGAACTATTGCCCTACATGTGTGCTCTCCGAAGGCTCTGTCTGATTGGTACACACTGTTGCACAATCCTCAACCGGATTATAAGGAGACACTGCATTGTACACAAGAGGCTGTGTACCCATTGTAAGTATAAATAGAGCTCAATTCTATTTTACATAATTAAATCAGAATCAGAATATAATGAGTGGTGTCATTGTAGAATTTGTGTGGTAACACAAACACAAAGAGTATAACACAGATGGGTTTTAGTCAGTAAGAGTTTGACAGTCCCTTCTGCTTCACCCAGAGAGGGAGCAGTCATTTGATGATTTCCCATCCTTAAAAAAAAGGCTAGAGTTTAATTATTATATTAAAAATAAAATTATTTTTTAATTCAAGTAAGTATTTGTTGTACACTAATGATTACTTTGATTGAACAATAATAAAATTACCTCTTCTTTCCAGATACACTGTAGTTCTATTGATTTATGCATTCAGCCTGCTGATGAGTATAACTTTGAGGCCATGGCTTTTGACATGGGACACAGTCAATCAGGGCCGAAAGGCAATATATTGTGCACTGTACTTCTATCCAATACTTGTGCTCATCCATACTGTTGCTGCTGGCTTGATTTGTAAGTATTCTTATGTATTTTTACATTTTAACCAAGATTGAGGCAACTACTGCTGGTGGCTGCCCGGAGCCTGCTACCCGATGCTTTCTCAGTAACAGCCCCGAATCTGGATTTATGCCTGATTAGGCTTGCTCAATATAATAAATAAATAAATATTCCACAACTTTTCACACAACGCCATTAGGCCCAAGTTAAGCTTGAGAGCTTGTGTTATGGGTACTCAATAGCTGATAAACATACTTATATATTTCTAAGTACATACATATTATAGATAAATTACACCTAGACACAGAACAAATGATCGTTCTCATCACACAAACATTTGGCCTGGGTGGGAATCGAACCCACGACCTCCGGCATAGCAGTCAGGGTCACTAACTGCTAGACCAACAGGCCAGTCGTATTACATGGGAATATTACATGGGACTTAAATATAACGGGCGGAATCTGGGTGTAGTACCAAGTACACCTCTGCACAGCCCTCCGGGCATTACAGGCGTGATGTTATGATACTGCTACTGGGACTGGCAGCTTGCACCTGGTAACCGAGACCAACACCCGACTTGCTAAGAAGAAACGTACGACCCGCAGTCGCCCATTTTTCTGCTAGATGGCGTTAAACTCAAAATTTTGCGATTATTTTGTTTTATGTGTAATTGGCACATCAGTCAGTCGTATCGACGTTCAAAAGTGCCTTATAGGGGCCTAATTGAAATAAATGGTTTGACTTTGACTTTGACTTTGTAGACGTACTGGTTGTGGTTATCGGACTTTGCTCACATTTAATATCTGCCATTAAATACAGGTTGTGCACACACACAGACTTAATTTGTGGACAAAGTGTCGAATTTTGTGTATTTTGAGGCAGTGTTATGACCAAATGCAATAAAGTGTAAAGTTCGATAACCGCAACAAGTTCTCCTACGACTTACTTACTTAATGTGCCAATTACATATAAAATAAATTAAAAAATTCGCTTCAGCGCCATCTACCGGGAAAATTCGCGACAGTAGCTCGCATATTTCACAAATGCATAATGGTCAGTGGATTGGTTGTGTATTCTTCTTCTTATCGTGTGGTTAGTAACTAACCTGGTGTCAGAGTTTTAATGCCGCCCATGGGCCTCTGACTTGGCATCACATGCCGTCGAGAATAGTCTCTCAGGCATGCCGGTTTCCTCACGATGTTTTCCTTCACCGTTTTTGAAGCAAGTGATTATTTAACAGTACGCACATAAATCCGAAAAGTCAGAGGTGCGTGCCTTGGGTTTGAACACGAGACCTGTGATTTGCCACTAGGCTATCACTGCTGTGGTTGTGTATTAAATTTAACCCACTCCCTCTCTTATCAGTATTTTTTTTTTAAAGTAGTAGTGCAATTTTACTCATTAATTCAGTTTCAATGATTGTCTCAGGATGGTACAAGGTAAACTCTTCAGATAGCACAGGCACGAAACTTAGTGACCGCATTTAATTATGAGAGTTTTAACTTCAACAGCTCATTCCGAAAAATCATTCACAAAACTCAATATTTACCTATTAAGCTTAACTTGGGACTAAATGGCGTTGTGTGAAAATTTGTGGATTATTTATTTATTTATTACTTTTTATTTAGTCAACTATTTTGTTGAATATTGATATGGATGTATAGGTAATGTAGGTATGTTTTTCTTTTCAGACAGTTCATTCCCATACATAATCATAATAATATCTATGATGTCATCAGCGTCTCACTTCTCCATAAAAATAGAACAGTCAGCACCAGCATTACTTCTGTCTTCACTCACAAACCCCAGGAACTTGGTGATACTGCTAGGCCATTGGCTGATACATGCGTACGGAATCATTTCTCTGACTGGGTTCAAGGAACTGTGGTACCTGTCTCTGGTGCCCGCCCCAGCATTGTTCTACATCTTGACTGCCCAGTTCACGGACCCCATGAAGATCCACAGTGACTGACAGGAACGTAAGTCGTTCACGAATATCACGGACATGGTGGATTGAATTTTCTAGTCTTTGGTAGAAAAAGCGTGAACGCAAAGGTATGTGTGAGCGGGACGACTATATAATTTCGCGGTAGAAAAACCGAAAGAGACAAAGTGATAGGTCAGTGTACGAAATATTTCGTGTTTCGCGTTACTTTTGCTTAGTAGCATGTGATTATTGTGATGAACTAATGATTGAACACAATACCTACTTTATTGTTAAGATTAAATTGTGTATAAAAATGTAATAGATAAAATATAGATTCGTGTTATGAAATAAAATATGAGTGTTTTTAAATTGTTGGTTTTTATTTATTCCGGTTGGCTAATTATTATTAATTACAAATATTCCTAAATTGAGAGAGAGAACAAAAATATCTTAATAGAATAGCATACTCTTAATAATTGTACACAGTACATTGCGTGACGTGTGTTTTGTCGTGACTTGCAATCGAGTTCCAGTAGGTACTAAGTAGTGAAAGACTTGTAAAGAGGGTAGACAGAATTGAATGAATGATATACCTACCTAATTATTTGCGAGAATATAGGTACATAAGGGTTCCCACACATTACTGCAAATTTGCAACGAGTGGAAAATATCTGCGAGGTATGGTCACCTGAACCAACGCTTTTCCGGACGAAATCGTATCGCAGCAATTCGTATCGCGGTTTTGTGTGGGCGTCCTAAGTTGTTGTTGATTGCACCTGCAGGTCGAGTCGCTGGCGACCAATCTTCCTTGACCTTTTTTCTAGAAGTTACTACGGAAGACATTATATCATCCGTGATGACAAAGTGACATCTTTTAAATTCCTAAATTACCTATACTTTTCACTAGTCTTGCCTCGCGGTTTTACCCGCTCTACACGTACAATAAATTGTGTAGATTTATAAAAATATTAAACCAACATTTTAACAGACTTCACACTAAGTGCCATTTCTCTTAAAATATGTAATAGAGCCAAAACCGTCGTCAAACGACACTTGGCATCTGAACCGTAAATGCTTAGTGTTGCCAACTTTGTGTCAGATAAAGAGGGCATTCTATTTCCTGCCCAAAACTGGGTTCGCGGTGAAACAAAGATATAAAAAGTAGTATTGTAGATACGAAAGATTGTAGAGGTACGAGGTCATGTTAAATGCAAAGCTCAAGACAAAGGCCGTGGAGCCAAATAAAAAGAAACGGTCCCATCTAGAGGCAGTCTCATTATTAAACGTTTTCTCCCTCCTCTCGCGAAAAAACCGACGTGCCGCATTATTCGCTTATTTGTTTACTTATCTTTTCGTGTATTTCGTATTAGATCTCATCACCGGTTCGTTTGTAAGCGATGTTTTGTGGGGCTGCCTTTGTATGTAAGCGCACTTGTGTGTTTAGTACCTATTAGTGTAATTGGAAAGATTTCTTCATTGTTCGGTATTTTTGTGTTGAGAAGCGATACCTACATATGGCAGTTTTCATCCCCGCCCGTGTACCATGATCAGCGTAGAAACGGGTACCTACCTATGTCGACAAAGTGACAGAAAGTAAAGTGTAGAAACACTTCCACTGATTATCTATACTAATATTATAAAGCAGAAGAGTATGTTCAAGGTTCAAGGTTACCGGCATAGCCCAGCGGATTAGCAGGTTGAAGTGGCAGTGGGTAGAGCACATAGCACGGAGGACTGATGACCGATGGGGTCGAAAGGTTCTCAAGTGGAGGCTACGTATCGGCAAGCGCACCGTAGGACGTCCACCCACAAGGTGGACAGACGACCTCATTAAGGCCGAGGGAACGCGCTGGATAGCGAACCGCTTCCAACCGGTCTTATTGGAGATCTATAGGTGAGGCCTATGTCCAGCAGTGGACTTCCTATGACTGAAGTGAGAGAAGAGTTTGTTTGTTTGTTTGGTTGAACGCGCTAATCTCAGGAACTCCTGGCTCGAATTGAAAAACTCTTTGCGTTGGATAGTCCATTTATCGAGGAAGGCTTTAGGCTATATAATATCCCGCTATGACCAATAAGAGCGGAGCAGCAATAAGATATATTCCATGCGGGAAAATAGCTTCCGTTGCGTGCGCTGCGTAAACGTTTTAAATTACGCAAAAATATTACAAGTTTTACGAAATTATTCCTCTTTAAAAGTTCTAAAAAAAGTCCTCGACAGCATATGTATATCCCTTAAGGTTAGCTCACTATAACCCTTTTATTGGAAATCAAATTTGTTCTAAAATAATGCATTATTTGCAAGGAAGTTTTTATTAACATGGTATTTATCTTTATCAAAATAAATACGTTAATCATCACACTTATTTAATTTAAAACAAAACTGCCCTTTACATCGTTCAATTTTAATGAATATCTTAGGAAATCGCAGTTTTAAAATAACAGCAGTAAAATAATTATCACTTGCTGTGCGCGCATTTATGATGTACAAGTAGGGTTGCCAGGTCGCCAAGCCTAATAGCCGGACAGACCTGTCAGTTTGGCCGGACATTTGGGTAAAAAGCCCGGACACCCTACATCAGGTTTTGTGTCTCTCTCATAAAATGTTGTGTCTTAGAATTGCTTTTTTCATTATTACTTACCATAAAAAAATAGGTTTTCTTAAAAAGCCGGACACCGTTTATTTTGGCCGGACACGCAATCAAAAAGCCTAACTATGTCCGGCTTTATCCGGACGCCTGGCAACGCAATGTACAAGGCACTACAAGGGCGGCCACGGCGGACAGTTGAAATTAACCTACAGTGTATGTGATTTAAGATAATAAAGACCCAGTATTTTTACCTAACGTTTTAAAGTTCCACTAGGTTCCGTAGGCACCTAAAATAGCTCCTTAACGTACGTAACGTATTTTTTAAGAATAATTTCACCTTTTACGTAAACGAAGTCGCGGGTTATAGTTAGCGTTAGCCCAAAGTAACTATTCCACGCGGACGAAACTAGTGGGCAGAAGCTAGTTGATGGAATAATGCTCGTTGTAGACTAGTGTCGACACACACACACACACACACACATACACACACACACACACACACACACACACACACACACACACTCACACACACACATCACATCACACACATCACACACATACATCACATTTCTTCTCATTATTCTTGACATTGTGGTGCTCAAAACAAAAGATAGATATGTTTCTATATTGTCACTTTGTTGATTCTTCTGTTGACAATATTCGTTTCTACGTTGCTCATGCTTTTACGCGAACACAAGAACCTTCAGTTTTGGAAGACGTCCCCTCACAAAAAAGGTGCCACCGACTTCTGAATTTGTTTTTCTCTGGAGCGCAATAAAATCGCATACTTACCTGGTCTTGACTTTTTTTCTGTTGAGGCTATTTTTTTTAAATGTTTTATAAGTTGGGTTTTGTGCGTTATAATAAGACGTATGGGTATTTTGTGCTACTGCTTTTTTTGACATCTTTAGGTAAGTACTGAAATAATTTATTCATTTAGCAAAACAACTTTTTTTTACGTTGAACTTGTACATGTCGCATGCTTAGTAAGTTCATAATTTAAAGAATTGATTAAGTAACATGTGGATAACGTTGGGTTAGTTACACATATACTATTAATTTTAGATAATAAGGATTATTAATTAAGCGACTTTGTTTTACTGTTTAGAAAGAAAGGAAGAAAGAAATACATACATACATACCTACGTAGGTAAACACATACATACACACAATACACATACATCTGCACAGACTGACCATCAGTCGGACAGGCCGATATTAATAAGGTCCCGTTTCCACCGTTTCATTAAAGAACTCTAAAAAAACGCCCACAATGAATAAACAACAAAATCCAAACATTTTCACATGCTACCACATCCTTTGTTAGAATTTATTTTCATTAGCGTAGCGCGTAAAGGGACCTACGTATGTAGTCGTATGTTATCAACTTTTAAAACGGCCGGTTGCGTCGGGCGGTTCGTTACGTACTCGTCAACAAACTTGTTGCGAATATTTTTGGGATGTGTCGTGGATTGTTGCAGAAAATGAGCGCCTCGTTCGGATGAGGCACAGACAATGAACACCGTCCGGCCTTTGTGGCCACACCTGGTGTTATTAAAACTCCCGCGAAGCGCACTGTGCCCGCTGTGTGAAATATCTTCTTGTTTACATATGTTTTACATTAGTGGTCTCCTGATTTATTGCCGCTTCTTACTATAATACTCGGTGTAATTGCATAAGGAAATTTATATCTTGTGTAGAGTTATTAATGCGAGAGAGAGGATGAATGAAAGGCGACCAACAAAGCAGATTTTACTAATTAAGGCCTAGCTAATAAAAAAAACAATGGCCGCGACTCGCCGGTGAGTCAGAAACGCCGAGAGATTGCCTATCTTGCAGCCTATTTTCAACTTTGTGTTATATTCCATCGATTCGATCTTCGGATATAATCTTAAAATGTTCATTAGTATGTATAATTTTAACAATACTTGTTCGCCCCGAATTAAGCTTGGCAACCCATAATAATGTGATTTATTAATTTACATACCTAATAAATAATAGTAATATTTATTATGAATATTATATTTAACTGAATACACGAAATAATAATATTTATTAGACAAGAAATGAAAACAGGTTAACACAATTTGCTTACAAGATAGATAAGTTACATGGTAGCATCAACAATATTGTGCCTCACTATTAGCATCTGCTGCCGAACTAGGTTTAAGGCGCTGCTCAAGCCCTTATATAAGGAATTATCACGTAACACTAATAATAATAACTAACATGTAAGCTATGTCATCTTTAAAAAACTTAATGACATGAGGGTATATATTTCTACTACCGTATTTTAGACTAATTGCTACTTACATAATACACCGGCGGATAGCTCTGCCTATACTCATAACACAATCCGGCACTCGCGAGAATTGATGATCTACCATTGTACTTTTGTCGATGCAAACGTATGTAAACATATCTACATAGACCGCATAGATTTATTTATAAAAAAATTCAGCGCTTCGTTTGGATAGTGTGCCAATATCTGCACTTTGCATTTCAATATACAGGGTGTCTCATTCAAATCGGTCAGTATGGGAAAGTCTGAAACTATAACACATACGAAGATCTGTTCTGAGGAACCATGTCATCGATTTTAATAACAAGAAAAACTGCATTGAGCATTCATACATTTTAAAAAAACATCTGTACTCCGTTCGGGAATCGAACCCGGTTATTTTGAGCACCTACTAAAATAAATTAAAGTATGTGGAAATAATGCATTTTAATCATTTTAGACATCATGTTTCATACAGACATTTACTGCTTAAGACCTACCCAATCGATATCTAAATAGAAATAGTGTAGGTTTTTTTTTTCAAAATAATCGGGTTCGATTCCCGAACGGAGTACCTACAGATGTTTTTAAAATGTATGAATGCAGTTTTTCTTGACATCGATGACATGGTTCCTCAGAACAGATCTTCGTATGTCTTATAGTTTCAGACTTTCCCATACTGACCGATTTGAATAAGACACCCTGTAGAATGAATATGTACTACATACCTACGTATTTTCATAGAGGCTATACAGTAAAATAATAAAAGCCTCAAAAGTCAATCAAAGGTTATGCTACGCCTGCCGTGGTCGGTCCGTAGATGGATCATCATTCATTACCATTATCAAGATCATTCGTATTGTGAAAAGCATGTTAAGCCATTGCAGTTGGTCTCGGCTGTCATTTGTAGATCTTTGACTGTCGTTACAGGCAGTCAGAAGCCCGAAAACCTGACGATCAGTTTAATCAAGGGATGTGGTAGGGGTGTGTAAACGCTATGGAAACACATTCATTGTGCGAACAGCTAAAGAGTGGAATTCCCTGCCGGAGTCGGTGTTTCCTGATAGCTACAACTTAGGGGTCTTCAAGTCAAGAGTGAACAGGTTGCTTCTAGGCAAGCGTGCTTCATTGTCGACCACATCATCGCTTACGATGGTAAGCGACGGTGTGGTCGACAATGAGGTGAGATAGTGGTCAAACGCCGTGCCTATCAATAATACAAAAAAAAAAACATGTGGCGTGCTCCCAGTGATTGGGTTGTGGTCGGAACACAGTGGTGTAAAACAGCTAGCTACATACATCCGGATATATTGAAAGCCGACCCCAACGTAGTTAGGAAAAGGCTGGGCTGATAATGAATTACGTTTCTTTATGCACACGGAAATATCGTACAAACAACATCACAAAAAAGTCGTTTTGAAAATTCATTCTAGCTCGCAGTAACAGGTGTATCGGAATATTTCTATCGTAAAAATGCTTCGCAGCATAGCGCAGTGAACATGTTGCATAAAATGAGACGGTGCAGCGCATTGAAAGCGAATTGTGAAGTGGAAACCTGTGAGTATTCTGGGGTTTTGAATAGGAGACATAACTGAGCGGGAACCAGATGTCGGTGAGGCATTGCCAGGCCGATAGTCATACGAACATAGTAATTACTCGTAAGTTGATTGCACGCGTGTACAGACCTTGTACTATTTCAAAATGCGCACAACGTCTATTGGAGTAGTATTTAAATTTTGAGCGGCTTTACATGCAGAGTTAGTTTGCATTAACTTTCTAAATCTTCAGACAAGTGTTCTACTCATAAATAGGAACTATATGAACAACTATCAGGGATCAATTCGGAAATCAAGAATAAATAATTGCTTTTTCATACAGTAGTTTAGCAGGATCTAAATGTATGAAATTGTTGATTACTGTCGCTTTATGAAAGTTCTTCATTTTAATGGGTAGCAATCCTGTGAAGTGTGAACATTTGGCTAGTGTTGACAAAATTGTCCTGTATATTGTTAAAGCAAATAAATACAGTTCCGACAGTGTGGTAGACAATGTGCGAAAAATTCATCTTGTCTTAGTTCAAACCATTTTAGCAATCAAACTTGCAGATTTACACAAGCTTAGTCAGTTCTAGGATAAGCCAAATGCCATCAATCGATTCAAGGAGCTAATTTGGTGCTGTTAATCGAAGGTTGGACGCCAGACGAGGCCGTAACTTTGCGCGAATAATTCATGTACCGGGTAAAACGGGGTGGATAGAAACTCAAGGGTAAATAGAAACAAAACTTTGAGGAGGATATTCAGGTAAGTTAAAAGTTGTTTGTTACATACGAGGACTGTACTGCTTTTAAATAATTAAAATAAGTAGTTTCAACACCGTGTTAGTATCAAATAATATTAAACTAGCGTAAAAATCCTCCTCAAAGTTTTGTTTCTATTCACCCTTGAGTTTCTATCCACCCCGTTTTACGGTATCTAAATGTCGGGTGGACACCGCTGTCACAACCTGAAATACACCACTAGAACGTCGGGATTCTGCCAAGTAGGAGATGAAAACTTTTGTGACCTGAATTTCATTTCCCAATAATACAAATTCCAAATTCTTATCTGCACAAACTTCTATGTTCCATGGGTCTGTAGCAAGTCGCGACACAAATTTTTCTTACGCAAAACTTACTCTTTCATACGCAAAAATATTAGGTATGTTTGAAAAAATAAAAATTGGGAAAGAAAAGAAAGAAAATATTTTATTTGGACGCACAGAACATAAAACAAAAGAACAGCAATACAGATAAAGAAAAGATTAAAAAACTAAAGACAAAAAAAAAGACCTGTGCGGGACCAAAAAGACGCCTATCTCAGCATTAACTGCGACACTTAAAAATATATAACCTAACGGGCGGGTAAGTGGAAGTGTAAAACTTTGTTCGCTTTACAATTTCTGTTCCCAAAAGATTGCTGAAGTTTTCCGTCACATGGCGACTAGGCAAATGTGCATACAATCGCGTGGGTTCCCGACAAGTCGTACTTCCGACACGTCGTTAAACACGCAAGTTTTTCCAACGGAATGCATGATGCGATAGATATGCAAGTACTGGAGTATTTCAAACTACTTGGACTGCAAGCCTGCCTGATTTTTAACCCACTTTTAAACTATTGAAGTTTTGATGTTGGGAGTCGAATTTTAAAGAGGCATTGCGGTATGTTTGAGGTTTGAAGTGCGGAACTGGTTGGCTCACTAAACTACAAAGTGCAGTGGAAATAAAACTTGTGTAAACTGACTTATTTGCCTATATTATTTGTAGAACTGCTGAGTTGAGGTACTGCGTTCGAATCCCGAGTCGACGAAAGTGCTATCTGTTTTTTAAGCAATGACTTGGAGTCTTGATATGCGCCCGGTATATGGTGACAAGCTCGCCCACTACTACGTACATGAAACTTACAAATATTAACTGCCGAAATTGGTATTCTGTCGTCACACTTCTGCCAAACCCTTTACGGAATACAACCGTGACGTTGGATATTTTTTATAGATGTGTTCTGGAATTCTGTCTCAAAGTAGTCGTTGGTTACTCAAGGCTGTGAAGGCTGTATTTTATCTTTAGACTTTAGGCTTCATTTACTTAGGGTCTTATAGCCCGTAGTCTTTTTGTGTAAGCAGAAAAAATATCTTTCTTTACACAATCTTCTTAGTAAAAGTTGTCTAGCATTTTATCGGCAAGAACACACCATTTTTTTTTTAACTTTTTCAGTTCCATTTCACTTTATTAATATCGCAGTTGATGATTGATATTCCCTCATTACGTTTTAATTGCACGTCCTGTTACGCCAAATTGATTGCGATGGGCAATTAGGTTTTTGAATAAATTAATTAAGGGTAACGTTCATTTATAACGGGCGGTATATTAAGGCCTGTAAGTAGGATACTTAGTTTGAATGGATTTGAAATGAACGTACTTTTTTTTCGGAACTTTTAACCATAGTGCTAAATGCGCGTGTGCTAATTTGGCCATACAAGCATGATAAGTGTGTATATGTTGCAGCGAAAGTAATTAATCCGTGTATTATTTATACTTTTGACTATTTATACTGGTCTAGTAGTTAGTTACCCTGACTGCTATGCCGGAGGTCATGGGTTCGATTCCCACCTGTTTTGTTCGCCTTGTAAGGTTCTTTTGATTTTTTACACTTTTAATTTTACACATTATACCTATGTGTAGGAGCTTGTGACTACATTATAACAGCCGCATGGGTCGATCGAAGGTTAAGCTACGCTTGACGAGGTCGGTACGTGGATGGGTGACCATTTATTACATACCAAGACTCCTCCATGCCTCGGAAAGCACGTTAAGCCGTTGGTCCCGGCTGTCGTTTGTAGATCTTTGACAGTCGTTACTTGTAGACAGAAGCCCGAAAGTCTCCCGGAAGTCATGTAAAACACTGGTATTCAGCTGCATCAGGTTAAACTGGAAGCCGACCTCAACATAGTTGGGAAAAGGCTCAAATAAATAAATTGGAATTTGAATAAATAATTTAATTGATTACACTTTTTACAAGTTAGTCATTATAAATAACGACTATTCATTATCTACAATAGCTACTTAATCGAGAGCAGCGGTGGCCCTGTGGTGGCGGTCCCGACTTACGAACAGTAAGTGGTGGGTTCAAACCCAGGCAGGCGCATTACTTTGTGTATTTTTTTTGACTGGCCTGTTGGTCTAGTAGTTAGTGACTGCTATCCCGGAGGTCGTGGGTTCGATTCCCACCCAGGACAAATGTTTGTGTGTTGAGCACGATCATTTGTTCTGTGTCCAGAAATATATAAGTATGTTTATCAGCTGTTTAGTACCCATAACACAAGCTCTCAAGCTTAACTTGGACTGAATGGCGTTGTGTGGAAAGTCGTAGAATATTTATTTATTTATTTCATAACCACTGCTCTCAAAAACGGTGAAGGAAAACATCGTGAGAAAACCAGCATGTCCTAAAACCAAAAATCCGAAGACATGTGACATCTACCAAATCGCACTGGGCCCGCGTGGTAGATTATGGCCCATACGCAAAATACGCGCTTTGACGTGGAGTTGCGGATACCAGCCCGGTATCTTTATCTTTTTCTTTTAGCTACTTAATCACTTAGTTTATTGACTGCAACTGTGCAACATATACATAATCCGCTGATACAACCACACATTCCCTATGAACGGATTTATTAATAACGAAAGAATAATTCTTTTCGCAATATTTTTTCCTGGTTTTCCTCATAGGGTTCCGTACTTTGTTAGGAAAAATATTTTTCCGTTTTCTTAGCTACAATTTTGCAACCGAAAATCGTATCGTCAGTAAAAGATTTTTGCTGATTTGTGTAAAAAAAAACATACAAATAAACTATTCTGGATATAGGCTAATTTAAGTCTGAAATTGCCAATCTTTAACTTAGTACGAGTGGCTAGTAGCTCTTTAAATAGTGTACGGTAACGATTTAAATTATCTCATCTTCGGAATTACAACGACAATTGTTGAAAATTTGTCCGATAAAGTATTTTCCTAGATACCCCTTGGTTAGTAAGTACGTGTCTCCTTTTATAATAACACAACAAAATTATGTACAGACGCCAGCACATCAAGCTACCCCATTGTGTCAAATTTCTTTGTTCGTTTTTCAACTTTATGTCAAACAGAATAAGGTTCATATTCAATTGGGAAAATTTGACACATTGGGGTAACTTGCTGTTCTGTTCCGTCTGACAATTGGCACGCAAATAAATGTTGGGAGTTTGAGTCTATACAAAACTTGAACGGTACCTACATAACACGTCTAGTAATTTCCTGTAACTGAAAGGAACTGTTATTGTTACAGCTGTAAGGACTGTAATGGTGCTTCGTTTACTTAACCCAGTCTGCTGCCTACCCCACCATTATGAGGGGTTATTATGGTTCAAGAGAAAATCACTAAAACCCTGTCATGTACACGTATGGGTGAATGTTTGTCTATGTTTCAGTTATGTTCACATACTTACTTATTGAACTGTTATTGAGAATTTCTGACGGGTAAATAATACAACATTACGCCTCTCTTCCTCAAAGGGTTTGGCAGAGGAGCATTGTATTGACCGAAAGTCGACCTTTTGGGTTTGAAATGACCGTTGAGCTTCGACACTATGTCTTCGAAGGACACAGTCCCCAGTTCCTTGTGATGAACCAGGTTCCTCGCCCGACGATATGTTTCATCCGACAAATGCGTGAGTAATAAAGACGCTTTGTCTTCCTCTGTTGTTTTATTTAGCTTCATAAACTGCTTTAGCTTTCCAAAAAATATCTGCCATTCTTGATTTTTATGGTCAATTACATTTAGAGATCCAATAAAACTCATTTTATGCAGCTACTGAGACACACGTGACCACGCGGGTTTCAATTATACTCGTCGCCAATGTTATGTTTGTGTAACAATAAAACGACTAAGTGGCTTCCAAGCTAGTTTATTACTGGTGTAATGACGAGGACGCGCGCGCGCCGTGGGCCGTGCACAGCGCGCTATACATATACATGTGCATGCATACACCTCACGTACACCTTCAAGTTCTTCAAACGAATCAGACAGAGGTGTTGCTGGAGAGTTGGTTTCGCCACTTATTCTTCCCATCAATTACCCAAAGAAGTGGTGAAGAGTGGGCGTTTTGGGGGACTGTCTTATGTAATTTTTGACATTCAAAAAGTGCTGATTCTCAGCTTAATTAGAATAAATTAGTTTTGATTATAGAGGTGTGTTTACAGAACACCCACGAGCCTATTGCTGTCAACGGGGCACAGATCCGGGTGTTGTTGAAAAATCCCAGTTGGTAAAACAAAACAAAACTGTGCCCGACCTGAAAATCGAACCTTAGATCAGTCGCTCGGTGGACGTTTGTTTTGAGCTGGTAACATAAACCGGCAATACCGCTGGTTATTTTAGGCATTTTCTACCAGTCTACCTTAAGGTGGTGCAGAGATGGAACAAGGTAGGTGTAACTGGGTAAAAGTTAAGGACAAATATGTGACACAAAAAAAATACACAGATACATACATATTGAAACAAAATAAATACACAGATACATACATACTTAAACAAAATAAATACACAGATACATACAAAAATAAAAAATATAAATTTCTATAATATCACCAAACAAGACTAGTGTTTTTTTTTATAATATACATACATTTTTTAAAAATCATTTCACTACACATTAACATCATTATTGGAAGTTTTACAAATACGTCGAATACAGCCGTATTATGTAAAGTGTGCGGTAATAAACAGTCGTACATCACGGGCCACTGATTAGTGGTTACCCGCGCATGGCCTAGCTTCACAACACGGCAAAAATATTCAATATTCGCAGCCAATACAGTGGGCAGCAGGGAGTGGGGGTGGGTGCCCCCCCATCCGGTCCATTACCCCCCCACCACCTCACCTCCCCGGCGCGTTTATTCGCCGGAATAGTGTGCAATAAAACGGTAGCGCCGGCCACTGGCCATAGCAAAAAATACACTCCCTAAAAATTATTCTTGTGAAAACCGAACTAGTGGAGATACTACACACGTGGCGTGTACCACACACGGTGTTTTCATACCCTTATAAAAAAACCGCTCGTTGGAAAGTTGGATTTCCATTGCACTTCTGAATTAAACGTGGTTTCATGACTCTCAATGGCCGTACCTTTTGATAGCTGCCACTTGAAATTAGTTTTCGAAATACCTCGCGTTCGTTTGCGGAATAAAACGTGGAAACTCGCGGGCAAGCCTAATTTAATATTTTATGAAAAGAAAAACGCGGCCGACCTGTCTATGTAGAATTTTTAATTATGAAGTAAAGTAGATCCTCTCGGTCAGAAAAAAGAATCCAATAACAACAACGAATTAACTAAATTGTTTCCCGGGAACATAAAGTTCTTTGTTTTATTTAGTTCTAAAAAGTTGCGTCAGTTTGTTTCAGGGTTTTTTTTTGTGAAAAGAGTGTTCGTTGGAGCATGTCGGCGTGGCTTGTCACACACATGCAGTAAATGGGGCCGTCATACAAAGATAATATAACGTGAAACTGCAAACTACAATTTGAGCTTCGTGGTTTTATATCTATTTAAATTAAAATACCTTTCAATTGTGACTTTAATAAAACACTTCAGAAAATTTTCAACATATTTTCCACAGATTTTTAAAATTCATATTTTCTGACAGGTTCGTATGCTGTCAGCAAAAATCTGTGTGTGTGCTGTCCAAAAATGTTTTCCGTATTTTCAACTATGAAAGGTTTGTGAAGAATTTACGCGTAGTCGAGTGGTTAGCAATTTACTATGGCGTAGCTGCAATCAGCGTAGCAGCGTAGCTTGCGTAGCATGAGCTACGCCGTAGCTACCTCGCTAGGGTAACCACCGTGAAAAGAATAGAATAAAATTCGTGCAGGACAGACTCTGTTATTAAAACTTCAAGTTTAATATAACCAAAAGTTTTGTCAAGTTATGTGTTAAGTTTATTAAAACCAAAAGTTTTGTACCAGTAAAAATAGTCACAAAAAAATAATAGAAATTCGCTTTGGAATAGATTGCATACAAGTACACCGATTAAACAGAGCTTTTTAGAATAATTAAAGTGGATTAATAAAACCAATTCACAGTAATGCAGGTACAAAACACAAAACACTTTTGAAACGATTTGCGAGGCATTAATTCATCTTTTTACTCATTTTGCGGGATTGCAATGCGCGGTAGTAATTTCGCCGCGTTACCAAGTCAAATTAAAACAGTGAGGATTTAATTAAATGTGGTAATGGGTGCTCTTGTAAAAATCGCGGCGGCCGGCCAGCAAGAGTGCTTGCTGCATCTGACTTAATCCCTTATAGACAGAATTAATGTCCGGGACATATAGATGTAAATTGCCTTAGAGATTTTTTAAATGCGAACTCGTATTTACGTTTTCTCTTTGTTTTGGAACGAACAAAGAATGAATCTGAGCGGTAAATGAAATGGTACAGCGGTTTTCGATTTTTCTATTCGGAAAATTTCTAGCTGGCGTAGTAAATGTTTTTTCTTCTTTTACTGAGGAATATAAAACAGGAAATATTGCGTTGGTTGTTTTTGTCATACTGTTAGTAAATCGTTGCTATTTCGTGACGTCAAAGCTTAGAGGTTCAAACGCCTACTTCTCATACACTAGTTGTTGTTTAAATCCGGGACCAATGTGAATTCTTCAACTCATATGTTGAGCTATTTTTTTGTTCGTTTTGTTTAGCCTTAAAGGTGGTTCGCCGAAACTGAGGCTGAATGTATAGAGGCCAGCAAATCAAGCTACCCCAATTTGGCAAATTATTTTGATAGTTTTTAACTTTATTAAAAACAGTATAAGGTTCATGTTCCATTGGGCAAATTTCACAGTTACCTGCAGGCCTACCGTCATCTTTTAGTTAGCCATTCAATTCCGACGCAAACCAGTTTAGGTTCCTAAACTGATTCGCTAATATTCACACCATGAAGTGCCTATAACTGAGTGGTGTTTGATTCGCTCATGGAGGAATGAAAGAACGAAATTTGTAGGTGGTCCGCGGTGTGAGAAAGAGATGACGCTAGACAATTGTTGCTTAGACTATATACCTCTAGACGTAGCCCAATTTACAATGTCAAGTGTGGAAGTGAGACGCAATAATACAAAGTTCGTAGGAAAATTGAGACAAAGCATCGTATCTTCTGTCCCTTACGGCGTGCCGGATTTTTGCATGGCTAACTTTTGAATGTTAGCCAAACAAAGTGCTGTCACTGTCACGTATATTATTATGCTCGATTTAATTTAAGTTTTCGGATGGTTTTTGCAATTTTTGTAATAGTTTAAGTCATTTAATGAGAAATAGACTCCATTAGATAAGTGTTTAGTGTATGGTGAATGCGCTACGATGGGAGGATGCAGTATAATAGGCTGTAAAAGCCGCTCAGACAAGGCCAATAACAAAATCTCTTTTCATTCGTAAGTATTCAATACTGTTTGTGTTATTGTATGATTATTGAATTTATACATTTGTGCGCTTTTATTGTCATGGCTTTCAGACCAAAATATGGAAGATTTCTTAAAGTAAACTTGATTTCTAAAATCACATAACCTAGGAATACTTACTTACAGTGTTGCTACACGTTTCAAATCTTTTCCCTTAACTGTCAGGCCTAATGTTCAAAAGGTAGGCATAATAATCAAATAAATCTATGGTGGCTAAACACACAAATTTGTGGGCGAACCCTTATTTTAAGTTTAAGTGAATATGTGTACGAACGAACAGAGCCCTTTCGACAATCATTAAGTTTTACTCTTGAAGGCAATCGCGTAGGTACTTAAAGATATTTGGAAGTAAGAATTCATTTTATAAATAAATGTTAAGTATAAACAAAAAATTAGATATTTTCAAAATAAGTTGGTTTTGTTTATAGGACAATAGTTATTATACAGCAATGTCAATGTCACACTGGATGTCAGCCACACCTCAATATATTTTAATGATAAATAACACGCGAAAAAATAATGTAGTGTTCTTCTAAAGAGTTACTTCTATGTACACACATCAAGCTTCACCTGGTAGTAGTGTATTTTATTTGTGAGAATCAAGGTAAGATTGAAAGTAGGTATTTTACGTGAAATTATATTTTCTCACACTTGGATACTTCTACACTCATAATACCACGTTGAATACGTAAATTATAATTTACAATAGTGCTAAAATTGGAACCCGCAGTTAAGTAGAATTTTGGTCGTATTTTGGGACTTTTTTAAGGAATAGCAACACTGAACTTTTATATTGCTGTCGCATGTGCGGCCACGCGGTAGCTCGATCTAGAGGTATATTATCTAAGCAATTGTTGCATACTTAGACTATATACCTCTAGACGTAGCCCAATTTACATTGTCAAGTGTGGAAGTGAGACGCAATAATACAAAATTCGTAGGAAAATTGAGACAAAGCATCGTATCTTCTGTCCCTTACGGCGTGCCGGATTTTTGCATGGCTAACTTTTGAAAGTTAGCCAAACAAAGAGCTGTCACTGTCACGTATATTATTATGCTCGATTTAATTTAAGTTTTCGGATGGTTTTTGCAATTTTTGTAATAGTTTAAGTCATTTAATGAGAAATAGACTCCATTAGATAAGTGTTTAGTGTATGGTGAATGCGCTACGATGGGAGGATTCAGTATAATAGGCTGTAAAAGCCGCTCAGAAAAGGCCAATAACAAAATCTCTTTTCATTCGTAAGTATTCAATACTGTTTGTGTTATTGTATGATTATTGAATTTATACATTTGTGCGCTTTTATTGTCATGGCTTTCAGGCCAAAATATGGAAGATATCTTAAAAAAAACTTGATTTCTTATATCACATAACCTAGTAATACTTACTTACAGTGTTGCTACATGTTTCAAATCTTTTCCCTTAACTGTCAGGCCTAATGTTCAAAAGGTAGGCATAATAATCAAATAAATCTATGGTGGCTAAACACACAAATTTGTGGGCGAACCCTTATTTTTAAGTTTAAGTGAACATGTGTACGAACGAACAGAGCCCTTTCGACAATCATTAAGTTTTACTCTTGAAGGCAATCGCGTAGGTACTTAAAGATATTTGGAAGTAAGAATTCATTTTATGAATACCTAAATGTTAAGTATAAACAAAAAATTAGATATTTTCAAAATAAGTTGGTTTTGTATAAAGGACAGTTATTATACGGCAATGTCAATGTCACACTGGATGTCAGCCATACCTCAATATATTTTAATGATAAATAACACGCGAAAAAATCAAAACAAGCTTCACCTGGTAGTAGTGTATTTTATTTGTGAGAATCAAGGTAAGATTGAAAGTAGGTATTTTACGTGAAATTATATTTTCTCACACATGGATACTTCTACACTCTTATTACCACGTTGAATACGTCGTATTTTGGGACTTTTTTAGGGAATAGCAACACTGAACTTTTATATTGCTGTCGCATGTGCGGCCACGCGGTAGCTCGATCTAGAGGTATATTATCTAAGGTTGCATAAGTTTGTCTCTTTTACTCCAACCTATGCGTTGCGTTCCGAAACCTAGTAGTTATAATTTTAGCGGTTTTATTTGTGTATAAAATTTCAACAAATATATTTTAAAATTGCGCTTATGAGTCAAATTATATACCATTAAGCCCAATTTTACTACTCATTAATGTAATAGTAATTTAAATAATTCTTTAAAATAAAAATTAAAGGTTTGCTTAGTGTCGTCGTAAAAGAAAAATGATTATGACGAGTTTAGAACGCAACACACGCGTTTTGAAATCAAACTTTTTTGATAGAACCCAAGGAGTTCTTATTAGGTAGGTAGTATTCAAAAGAGTTTTTAGTTTTTAACGTTTAACTTGGATAAAGTAATTAGTAATACGAATAATGGCGTACATTTTACATTGTTACGTAAGAAACACATATTTAACTGAAATACCTTGAATTTGGTACGTATATTTCCACATTTTTTCAAAGTTTATAACAAAACGATTCAGTTTACGCCACGAAACTAGAAACTTTTGTTGGATCGCTATTTTTGACACTATGCGAACCAATTTAGGTTCAAATGTCACCTCATGGTACGAAAAATGAACGAACTAAAACAGCTTGCGATTCAAGTGCCGACTTGATTTGGCGTCAACCTAAACCGGATCGTTTTAATGACGTCTTAGTATGAATTTGCAAAGCAGTTCATTTTAGGTCGTCAATTGAATCGTAATAATAGTTCATAGTAAGCCTCCTGAGCTATTTGAGAAACAGCTTGACATGTGAAAGTGGACGAACAAAGTTCTAGACAGTATTGTATTTGCAATATAAAACTCAAGATCTAAGAATGTAAAAGTCAGGCTCGCTTCGTGTTCTCCCAGACCAAGAACACACAACGTTGACAAAGAATATTGAATGTAGGAACTAATCATATAAACTAAGGAACATACAGTGATAAGTTGAGTTTTAACAAGTTTTGAGTCAAGTCTATTTATTTACTGGTCTATCTACAATTTTTACACGGTTACACTTCATCGTCTTAAAGCGTTTCTTCAGGAATGTTGAAGTAATGATTCTTTTGTTGTGTGTTTGTTATTTTTAATGTGTCACTAGCATAGCTTGTTCTTTTGTTTTATGTTCTGTGCGTCCAAATATTTCCTTTCTTTCTTTTTCTTTCCTTCGTTTTCTTTCTTTCTTTTTCTTTCTTTCATATCTGTAAGTTTATTTATTGTTACTAACACTTAGTCATTACTTTTCATGATTGTATTTTTATCAAGGGGATCTATTGTTGCCCGATAAATAAACAAATTATTATCTTTATTATTTTAGTAAAAGCAAATAACACATGCATAGTGTATACGATAAGATACGGTAGAAACAGCATGCAAAAAAAAAAAAAAACATTAGTAAAATATTGCAAATAACGTAGAAATAACGTTGCCTGTATATTGTCTTGTGGAAAAGATATCTATTGAGTCTTTACAATTATTAAGAGGCCTGCAAATTCTGGGGATATCTGCTCTGATGTGGCAAAATCAGCTAAAGAATAAAAGTAATTGTGTGTCATTTTCCCAGTTGAGCTCATTTGACACCTCTGTATGAGATTTACTCCGACGTGGGAGCGGATTTGGATCAAAAGAGTTTAAATATTACATGTCTGTAACTTGCTAATCTAAAAGCTGTACTTGTAAGATAAAATTCAAGAATACAGGTCAATAGAACCAATTTTGGTAGATCCTACTATTCTTCTAATATGATAAACGCGAAAGTTTGTGAGGATGTATGGATGGATGTTTGTTACTCTTTTACGTAAAAACTACTAAATGGACACTTCCGCGACCCCCGACTGGTGCCCCTCGGGCCTCGCCAAGTCAGCGAGGGGAGTGAGGTGTTAGACTGGGGAGTCTAAGAGGGACGCCCGTGAATACGATGCGCCGCCACCTCGGGTCCATATACGAGGGGGGCGGCGGACAGGCCAACCAACCTAAGACCAACCTCAGTACGCGTAGATTGACTTCGATCGACCCGTGCTTCCGCTATTTTTTAGCCACGAGCCCCTTTCTTTGAAACCCTATAAAGATATTTTTGTTTATTCATTCTTTAATCGGCCCCTTATTGCTGAGGATCGTGGTCACTGGACCCCTTTAAGTGAGCGATCTGCCTCCATCGACTCCGGTTCTTCAATATTGCCAACAATGACTGGCCTGTTGGTCTAGTAGTAAGTGACCCTGACTGCTATGCCGGAGTTCGTGGGTTCGATTCCCACCCAGGACAAATGTTTGTGTGATAAGCACGATCATTTGTTCTGCGTCTGGGTGTAATTTATCTACAATATGTATGTATTTAGAAATATATAAGTATGTTTATCAGCTGTTTAGTACCCATAACACAAGCACTCAAGCTTATCTTGGGACTAAATGGCGTTGTGTGAAAAAGTTATGGTATATTTATTTATTTATTTATTTAATGACCAGTTTTTCGACGCTACTATCTCCCTTTCGCTTCTTCTCTGTATATTCACAATTTTAGCAAAAAAAAGCTTCGTAACATTTTTGTAACAACTTTTTTACAAGATTCACCACGGAGATTTTTCATTCAACTAGATAATACAAGGTGCCTTTTATATTTTAGTTTGTCAAAGCGGCTTATCGGAAATGAAACCTTTTTAACTAGAAAAGGTCTATTACAAGATAGCCTTTATTCAGATGGTCAAAGGACGGAAAGATAACCACAACAGTACCTAACAATGTTCAGAGAGATTATAGAAGATTTTTAAAGACATATATTTCACTGTTGCCTTCTGTTTTAGACAGCACGATAAGCCGTTGGGGTCCCGGGTATAATACAAAGATCTTTGACATTCGTTATGGGTAGAATACCAGAAATCTGAGAACCGGTGTCTTTCTTTACACACGCACACGCACTCACATTCATATTTACACACACGTTGACTATACATTTCCTAACTACTTTAGGTCGTGACACCTTACAATTTCAGGTTTGGTTGAAAACCAGAGTTAGACCCTAGATGTCTGTCATTTCTGCTGAACTGGTCCTACATATTTCGCGTAGTAAAATACTTTAGCGATTCCCAGAATCTCCGGAAAAACCGAAATCTATAGAAATCGCTAAAAAAATCTATTAAATACACGTCGTCTATTTCTTATGCGAATAAAGGTTTATTATAATTACCGCATCAGGTTATTATAATTCCTATTCAGTAACTATAATAACGTAATATGAGAGGCAGTGACCTTATCTCTGACGGTAATTAGAAAGGGTTGGCGTATTACAGTAAATACAACTATTGTTTTATCTCTATCTTTACTTCAACTCTTTGTTAGTTGTTCTATTATACGAACTTGATCTACTCTGAGTTACTTTGTCCCCTCAAACTTATTTGTGAACAACAGAAAGAGCGAATTACTAGATAACTTACATGTTCTTTTTCCTTGCACTTAAACCTTTGCTGAGTTTTTCAACTTAATATTGGAGTATTTATTGTCTTATATATTTGAGTACTAAAGTCAGAACGTCAGATAATTATCAACTCTGTAAGTTGATATCTGACATTCTGACTGCTAACTATAGAAGTACGATATCAAATCAATCGTAAAATTTGCAGAATTGTCGAAAATACAGTTTATGCATTCACATTCACTTAGTTAAATATCCCGCGAGCAGCCGTCACCGCGAATAATTAATTATTATTGATATCCTATATATGAGACCATCGAGCAAAATACAGCCGAGGAATTACCTAATTACATAACATAACACCAAACATTACGCCTGCGATCCCCAAAGGGCTAGGCAGAGGTGTACCTGGTAGTACACCCATATTTTGCGAGTTATAATTTAAGTCCCATGTAATAGGGGGCGAGTCTATTGCCCATTAATCGGGCACAAATCCAGACTCCGGGCCGCTACTGAGAAATTCGACACATAAAAACTCAATAACACTTTGCCTGACCCGGGGAACGAACCCGGGATCTCAGGCTCAGCAGTAGCGCTTGCGACCACAATACCAACGAGGCAGAAAACAATAATAACAAAATTACATCATTTTCACTATTCTCAAGAACAAGGAGATAGAGGCTTTGGACGACGGACGCGTTGGGAAAGTAGCTACTTACACGATGGGCGCCTTGGTAGAAAGTAGCTACTTACACGATGGGAGCCTTGGTAGAAAGTAGCTACTTACACGATGGGCGGCGCCTTGGTAGAAAGTAGCTACTTACACGATGGGCGCCTTGGTAGAAAGTAGCTACGAACACGATGGACGCCTTAGTAGAAAGTAGCTACTTACACGATGGGAGCCTTGGTAGAAAGTATCTACGAACACGATGGACGCCTTGGTAGAAAGTAGCTACTTACACGATGGACGCCTTGGTAGAAAGTAGCTACTTACACGATGGACGCCTTGGTAGAAAGTAGCTACTTACACGATGGGCGCCTTGATAGAAAGTAGCTACGTACACGATGGACGCTTTGGTAGAAAGTAGCTACGTACACGATGGACGCTTTGGTAGAAAGTAGCTACTTACACGATGGACGCCTTGGTAGAAAGTAGCTACTTACACGATGGACGCCTTGGTAGAAAGTAGCTACTTACACGATGGACATCTTGGTAGAAAGTAGGCTCTTACACGATGGACATCTTGGTAGAAAGTAACTTCTTACACGATGGGCGCCTTGGTAGAAAGTAGCTACGTACACAATGGACGCCTTGGTAGAAAGTAGTTACTTACACGATGGGAGCCTTGGTAGAAAGTAGCTACTTAAACGATGGGCGCCTTGGTAGAAAGTAGCTACTTACACGATGGGCGCCTTGGTAGAAAGTAGCTACTTACACGATGGACATCTTGGTAGAAAGTAGCTACTTACACGATGGACATCTTGGTAGAAAGTAGGCTCTTACACGATGGACATCTTGGTAGAAAGTAGCTACTTACAGCTTGGCAAAAAAGAGTAGAAAATAATGGAGGCGCCACTGTGCTGTTCGTATGGCAACCCGTGGCAACCGCATAGCGTACCAACCTAGTCTTGATACTTAGCTGTTTTTTAAGACAAATTAATCTAATTATGTATTATTTTATAAATCAGTAAGTAATCACTTTTAATCGTGTCAATTAGAGACACAATTGAAAGGCAGTGTCAGCGTGGATACCGGTGTCCTCTTGGGGTGTAAGAATTAATTATTGAACAAGGACGTGTTCTCGACACGCAACTGATTACTTAAGTACCTAAAAATAACAAATTGAGTAAAATACTCCGGAGTTCACAACATTGTTTAGGAATTATAAAAAAAGAAAACATTACATTGTATATATTATTATTCTAGTACATATTCCTCTAAATATTCTACCCCGAACCCGTAGGCCGCAAACTCATCTGAGTCATGTTCGGGTTCAGAGGTGATGCTGCTATCATCTTCTAGATTTGTTATTAATCGCTCTATTTCCTCGTTCATAGTTATTTTTTTCCAGTAATCCTTTTCTATTTTTATTACATGTTAGCACGAGTTCTTCCAATCCTCCTCGGTAATAGCTTGGAATGCACGGTCAGCTGCTTGCTGTAAAGACGAAATATTTCATTTATCCCTAACAATGTTATAAGTAAAACATTTTTATCACATACTGCTAATAAGCCGGATATAGAAAATACCCCTATATCTCCTCCCAGCACGATTTTGCTTAGAACGATAACAGATTTCCCTGAATTAAATAATAGATTTAGAATATGGCACGACAATTTCTTTTACATTTCTAATGCAAACGCTAGAACAAATAATTCTCTCCCTTGATATCGCACTTAAAGTATAATTTACGTAGAAATTTAATTTTCATTTAGTTAAAAGTCAAGTCACCCAAGTATCAATTTATCTCAGCGCGCTATACCAGAGTAATGCAGAAAAATGTAAACACAACCTATGTGCTCGACATTTATTGTTTGAAATTCCTAGTTATTCCTTAAGCAAGCGAATTAATATAGCTTTGTATTCATCAATAACACTTGATTCAACTAAAATCAACAAAACAAACTCTTACATACCTGTGTTATCAGCGGTTCTTTGGTAAACATTGTGAAGTTCAGAAAGAATTGTTTGGGCCTCATGTTCCGCCAGACATCGCCTGTACACCTTATAAATAACCTCCCTGCCAGCACTCCAAATGGTTTTATTCATTATTCTTCACTTTTTACGTTTATTAATCAACGTTTGGTGGTCGAAATTAAAATTTTTCGAAATCGTGAACTTTGTTTATTATGAGATGTCATTATTTTGGAAATGTTGCCAACAGATAAAAAATTAGTTCCGTTTCTACTCTTTTTTGCCAAGCTGTACACGATGGACGTCTTGGTAGAAAGTAGCTACTAACATGATGGACGCCTTGGTAGAAAGTAACTACGAACACGATAGACGTCTTAGTAGAACGTAGCTACTTAGGTACTGACAGTACAATGCAACACGAAGGAGCTTGTCGATGCGTTGCCAACTTTGAGGCCGAGTGTAAACGCGCTATCTATGTGCATATCTAAATGCACATATTATTTAGCCTCTCTTCCGCCATTAACAGTTTCTATGATACAAAATGTATTTTAAAGACATCGTTTATTGCCTTCAGCGGACAGGTCCAAAGATTACGAGGAGAAATATTAAAGTTGGTAAAGAATAAGGTGTCGCGTAAACCGTGTCTGCCTCTCAGGGGAAATGAAATTGCAAAATATGTCCCCGGGATGGAGTGAACGTGTCTACGACAGATACCCACCCCGCCAGCCTATAATACTTATGACGTAGAATATCTTGTTATTATAATACAGTATAGGCCATCATATTACGTATTGAGATTGCTGTTCATTCGTCGGAAAAGATTTACCTTTTTTGGAGTTATGAAAATGTGAGTGGATGTCATTTTAATTGGTTAAAGGGTGGCTGTTCCGCGAAAGACAAAAAATGAAATAAGTATCATGTTGTAGGACTGACGAAAACGGGACTATTGTTTATAACATTAAATTATTACGGGTAATTGTCAGATTGCAATGATGATTCTGATATTTTCAGAACTGTAACGAGCGTGCAACGAATAAAAAAAAAACAAAAGTCATTTTAAATTGAAATCAAGCTGAGGATTAGCACTTTTTGAACTTCAATATTACGTAAGACAGTCCCCCAGAAAACCCTCCTTTCGCCACTTCCAAGTGTTTTTGCTGGGAAGAGGAAATAGCGAATGGAGGGAGATGGTGAAGTCACACAATAGCCACACAGCCTGGTTATCAAACAATCAATGACCACGAACAGTCCGCCAGGAGTGTGCGACTTGGAAAAAGAAGACTAACTATAAAGCTGCCAGATGTCATCTAGCAGCTTTAGACTCAGTAGAGAGGCGTGCCAAGAGGCTTATTGGTGACCCAGATTTGGTTAGACCCAATCTGCAAAGCCTTGAGCATAGGCGTAGGATAGCTAGCCTTTCGGTTTTCTATTGGATACATTTTGGAGAGTATGCACGGGAATTACATGACTTGATTCCGCCATCACCTTTCTACCATCGGACAACCCGGCGAACGGCGAGTATCCACCCTTACATCGTTGGCACTTCCACGATTCGGACAAAGCGTCGTTTATACCGCGTACATCGAAGGACTGGAACAACTTGCCTGCTGCGGTCTTCCCGTCCGATTATAATTGAGGTGTCTTCAAGGCTAGAGTGAATAGGCTCTTAATAAACTAGTGCGCTTCACCATCACTGATTGCATCACTGCTTACCATCAGGTGGGATTGCAGTCAAGTACTGGTTTATAATATTAAAAAAAAAAAAAACTAATCTTGATCAAAAATATAAACCAGTGTTGACTCGTAAGTTGACAAAAGTCTAACCACGGTCAGATTAAACATCCATTCAAAAGCAGGTACTATAACTTTAATTGACTACTAACTGACGAATCCAGCATTCCTTGTGACGAGTCAGGCAATACGAAGAAACTTGTACCAGTAACTCAATTTGATTAAAAACCTCCACATCTAATAGAGATACCACCTATAGTTATATACAAGTTGGTATGTGAGTAGGTAACACAGAGTATATTTTTCACGTGACGGCAGAGGTGATCCGTCGCGTCGGCTCACGTACAGAATTTATTGGCCTCTCTAATAAAACAGAACACATTTTCTGCATTCTGGCGTAACGTGCTCCGGTAGGGGCGTCCGGGCGTCCGGGGCGTCCGGGGCGTACGGATCTCCTCATCCCCGTAATCACGGACGGCTCAAGCTGTTTACTTTGAGACACAATCAGGACTCTTCCAATCAGTTATTACAGATTAAGTACCGTATCGTGTTTGTTTACTTTAATTAAACTTTTCTATTCTTTAGACTAGAAAAGACGTTTTACGTTTAAGACATACTCACGCCTTTTTCCCATTGCAGGGGTAGAAGCGCATATGCTACGGTTCTCACATACTTCTTTTGCCTCGTTTACATTTATACATGTTGTCAGACAAAATCGTCGGCTGCGAGTATTACGCACCTGACCATTCTGAAGAACCTCACCAATAAGGTCTATATATGTCCATCAAGGGCGTCCCCTCCCGGCGCTTCCACTTACCCTGCCTAACGTTTAAGACTCTTTTACAAATCTTTTTAAAGTTTTTTTTTTATTATGAAATAGGCGTAGAGCTTCTCAAAATAAGAGAGCACTGAGCTAAACGCTGTTTTAATGAGTCTGGGTGTAATTAATTAGGCCGTTCTCTAGTTGAAATTGCAAACGAAAACACAAACTGAATGATAAATTTAAAAATGTTTTCATTACGAAAGCAAAAATGGAATTTCCTTTTTTTATTAGTATTAAAAAATCGACGTTGCTTAAATCACATTTTGATATAACGAGTCTGTACATTATTTATAGTTTTAATTTTCTAAATTGCTTCGACTTTCAACATACCGCTGGTTGATTTTATTACCGTGATGTTTGACCGAATAATTTCAATTACAGTAAACAGAACGACCACAACTTTTGGCTCTATATTGGCAATTTATTTGATTTATCAGTACATTTGAAATACGGACGTTAACTAGATAAATATGGTATTTAAACGTACCGTATGGATACAAATTTAAATAGAAGCTAAGCATGGTACTGTGGGTGTTGGCAGAAATTCGATTTGGAGTGTTCGGTAAACGATTTATCTCAATAAGTCATTTCACTTACCGCCACGAGTCGCAAGATACGGTGTCGATTATTTTCTCTGGTTTCCTTCAACGATTTTGCTATCCACGTTTCGAGTTTTTATTAATACATAGGTACAGATTTTTAAAAATGTAAGGAAAGACTGGATAAAGAACTTGCTGCGTTTTTAGTACAGCATTGGAATCTTGCAAAGGTAATAAATATAAAAGCAAAGATCATAATATCTGAGGTAAGGAAAATTTAAGTTGAATGAAAATAAAAGAGACAAAAAACATTTTGTTGCAATCATATTAATGGAGCTTTTCTTTCTATCCCTTTCACTCTCGTCTCGAATGTTGAATTATTCAGGGACAGAACCACGAGAAATGTAATGGAAGTGCTTCGAAGTTTCACCGAAAAAAATGTAATAATGCCAGATTTTGTGTCATGTCACGATTAAAATATTTGTGATATATGCGCTCTGCGGTGGGTGTGCGGTTCGGCCAACAGATAGAGCCACTTGGCAATGTCCCAAACAGTTTGGTATATATAAAAAGTGACAGTTTTTTTCGACATTCGCTTTATTTTTGGCCATTACGGCGTAATTATTCCCTTGAATGGGAATTAAATGCAAGTAAAATGATAGCGGTTTATCAATCGTTTAACTGGAACAATAAAGCAATTATCCTGGTTGGAAGTAATTGTTTGTTTGGATCGAATTGTTCGGAAACCATTTTCAGAGAATTTATTTGTAGACCTATATGAGTACGGATATTTAAGTTCGGTGATATTATGCGATCAATTTGGCTTTGTGTGTATGAAATTCTGTATGAAAGAAATTCGACATACAAAGAGACTTGTTTAATTTTATAATATAGTGCTTTGTGTGTAGAAAATATTATACGGCTAACCTTAGCTTTAGAATAATTTAGAAATTAATGCAATATTCTCCTAAAACTGTGGACAAGCAACATGTTTCTCTTCATATCTTTGTTAGAGTAGATACGGTTAAGTTGTCTATGACAGACCGCTTTTAGCGATAAGTTATTATTTGTAAGTTTTTATGGTACTTTCTTCAACTTTTTAAATTATGTAGTCTATGATGTTTGGCACCAACTTAAGTGTATTAAATAAATGTATACTATTACAAGTATATTTTATTATTATTAATGGTAGACTAGCGTTTGAACACTATCTCACCTGATGGTAAACGATGATGTGGTTCACAATGAATCACACTTGCCTAGAAGTTACCTATTTACTCGTGATTTGAATACCTCTAAGTTGTAGCTATCAGAAAACACAGACTCCGTCATGGAAACACAAGAAATAAATAAATAAGTTTTTTCCCTGAGTTTTCTATTAAAATTCTATTCTATACGATTACGGGTCGACCCCCGTCTCGAGTAGAAAAAAATGAAGTAAGATAGAAAATAGATGAACGTAGAAGGTAAGACTGGAAAGTTGTAGTGCATTTACACAATATTATTTAAGAAACGGAATCACATTACATTCCTATTCCAGTATTGCTTTATGTTGATAAGTTCAACAAAGAAGGCGGTGAAATACGAATAAATTTATTCAGCGTCGCAAAATTGAAATCTCAGGTGGTCGCCGGCTCGCCTGGTGTGCGGCCAGCCTGACTAGACCTCCTTCGGCCCCGCGTTTTACTGTTATTGGGATTGTAAGTGGGTATTTTTAAAAGACACGAGGGATCTTCGGGTACTGGTCAGGTATCACCTTGGATTTGTATTCTGCAGACAAGCCTCCAGCCAGCCTGCGATCCAGTATGATTTCGTAAAATCTACGCTGTATTTCATGGATTTTAGTGTTCTACAAAATGGTACATTTTTAAATTCGTTGCTATCAGCCTGTAAACCATACTGGATATGGAAACCTAAGCTCCCGTAAATAACATTGATTGTCTTTAGACATATTGCCACAATCACCACGATTGGCGAGTTATTCAAAAAATCTTTAAACCTAACCTGGTTTAAAGATTTTTTATTCTCATAAGAACAATTATTACAGTTCACTTTAAATGAGATAAAAATTAGTTTCTTATTAGTATTACATTGTTCACATCTGGTGTGTTGGTGACGTTATAGGTTATAAACATGTTTTTTTTTATTTAGATTTAAACATATTAATATTTTCACATTTCTTTAATTTTTTGGGTAAATCATTAAACAGCCACCGTGCTCCTTCAAACAGTATTGTTTTTTTGCCGTAATTAGTTCGTGCGCGTGCAGTCGTTAGTCGAAACCTGTTTTTACTTCTATGTATAATATGTTGTTGTCTTTTTACGTAATTGAATGTTTGTTATACAGAATTCGTGGTGATTTTTTTTAATGAGAATGCAGGTGTAGTATGTGTTAAGTTGTTTGAGATTTAATAGCTTTGTTTTTTCGTTTATTGGTGATTACAATCGGATCTTACGTAAAGGAGATGTTGCTTCCTACTTATCATAATTATTTAATACAATTAAGAGTAGATGGAGTTTGGAATTTTTCTTGAACGGGTAGCATGATCACCGTAGACACACGGTATTTTTACGGCGGAAGACTAGACAAAGTGACAGATTGTAGAAACATTTGAACTGCTAATTATCATAGAAATTATGCACGACTTAGTAGACTATTTTGTCGTCTGAAGAACGACACATTCCTTCTTTTCACTCCTGCAGGCCTAGCGCCGCCATAATACAAATTCTATTTCTATAATCGTAATCGATAAGGCGACAATAGAAACAAAATGGCGTATATGGAAACAGCTGTTTGTCAACTGTCAAGTGTTAACGAGTAGAATTTGTAATATGGCTAAAAATGAAATACACTTGACAGTTGACAAACAGCTGATTCCATATACGCCATTTTTTTTCTAGAATAGAAATAGAATTTGTAATTTGGCTAGACCCGCTGACATAGTAATGCTCAAAAGAAATATTCGGCAATCCGTCAATTTGTCAATTCATTCATAGACAAAATCTGCTACACGTACACAAATCATAGAACAGAATATAATAGAATACTCTTTGTTGTACACCATAAAAACTTACAAATGATAACTTTAAGGGTTACACAGGGTGTTACAATGGGCGGCCTTATCGCTAAAAGCGATCTCTTACAGACAACCTTTGGATGGACTTGTCTTGTCTTGTTGACTGGCCTGTTGGTCTAGTAGTTAGTGACCCTGACTGCTATGCCGGAGGTCGTGGGTTCGATTCCCACCCAGGACAAATGTTTGTGTGAAGAGCACGATCATTTGTTCTATGTCTGGGTGTAGTTTATCTATATTATGTATGTATTTAGAAATATATAAGTATATTTAACAGCTGTTCAGTACCCATAACACAAGCTCTCAAGCTTAACTTGGGACTAAATGGCGTTGTGTGAAAAGTTGTGGAATATTTATATTTAGGGCTTATTATCTATCACACCTCAGGGCACTTTATAACACGAGCTTTCCAGGCATAATAGCTTCAATAAAACGTGTTTCTCACCAAAAGGAAACATTTTTCATTTGATCAGTGTTACCAATTCGTTTTCGTAACAGGAGACAATGTATTTTGTACTGGTTTAATTTAACCTGAAACATTCAGACTCAGTAGAATATCCATACAAATACAATGTTAGTTACATAGGGTGGAAGGCACATCATGAGTTCAATCCGTTATTTCCTTATTTATTTGGAATAACTAACAATTTTACTGATGTTGTTTTTGCATAAAATAGTAAAAGGAAACATGAACAAATCCTAATTTAATTCTAACCCGATAGGAATAAAACCACTTTAGTTATTTTAAAACCTCATTGGATTTAAAAGAAATCAAAATTTTATACGGTTTAAAGCAAAAAACGCAAGGAAACGACTATGAAATGTTTTAGGTCTGCTCCCAGACTAAAACATTTCTTTGCACTGGCCTGTTGGTCTAGTAGTTAGTGACCCTGACTGCTATGCCGGAGGTCGTGGGTTCGATTCCCATCCAGGAAAAATGTTTGTGTGAAGCGCACGATCATTTGTTCTGTGTCTGGGTGTAATTTATCTATAATATGTATGTATTTAGAAATATATAAGTATGTTTATCAGCTGCTTAGTACCCATAACACAAGCTCTGCTTAGCTTGGGACTAGATGGCGTTGTGTGAACGTTGTGGATTTTTTTTTTCTTTTTTCATGATCACTAGGCAAAGTGTTCAACGATCAACTGTCAAACAGCTAAGTAGTTTCATATTGGCTATCATCAGTGTGTATCTAGGACGACGCCTTGCGCACTCGCAAATATGTAACGAAGCGCGCCGTACCCCGTCTGACAGTCACAGTAACTTGAAGTCCACTTAAGGTGCAAAACCAATTCTTTTTAACCGACTTCAGGAGGAGGTTCTCAATTCGATCGGTTTTTTTTTATGTATGTACACCGATTACTCCGAGATTAATGATCCGATTTACGTGATTCTTTTTGAGTTCGATGCGGAATAGCTGCCATTTGGTCCCATAAAAATATAACATAGTTTGACCCCGTAGTTTTCATTTTATGAACAATTTTATGAAAATTTAATTTATTTTTGAACGCTTTTTTGTATGTATGTTTACCGATTACGCTGAGATTTATGTACCGATTTACGTGATTCTTTTTTAGTTTGATGCGGACTAGTTCTTTTATGGTCTCATTAAAAAATTACATAGTTTGGTCTGGTAGTTTTCATTTTATGAACATTTTTGTTCATGAATTTTACTTTTTGATTTCATCGCGAACAGTTGTTGTTTATTTTTTATTTGTTTGATTGTAATATGTAAATATGTGTTGTAAAAATGGATAAGAATTTATCATCTAGGTATGTAAAAATAATTGTAAAATCAAGTTGTCATCAAAGTTCGTTATGCAACTGAACGCCAGTAAGTCTACTGGCAATGAAAAGATTTCCAATATCCCTGCAGAATGATGTCAGGAACTAACAGTGGTCAGAGTTGGAGTCTGATCCACCCTGTATATGTCTGTTGCAGATACCAAAGCAATAAAAGTAGCGATGGTGACGCGCGACGAATCTCGTTCGAAACGAGCACAAATAAGATTTGTAAGCGTGGGTAAGTGGGAAGGTAGCTCAGGTTTTCTTACATATGTTGCGTCGCCAAGATTTACGAAATGAAGGATTTTGATAGGACGCGAAGAGGGTCTAACTCGATTTCGCGTCAAATACCTGTACAGAATACCGAAAAGAAACATGCTATTACGTTTTACTTGCAGAGATTGTATTTTAGTAAACCTCTATACTATAATTGGTTGAGTGGAGCGTTTGGAGTTGTTAAAAGTATGTAGGTACTTAATTGGCAAAAATATAAGCCTTTTAGGTCTCGACTCTCGCACAGGTCTTTTCTTATTTTTTTTATTATCTGCCAAGAAAGAGCATTTATAATTTCGGACAAGGACCGCCAAGGATATTTTAAAACGATTTTCGCCTATAGTATTGGTATACATTTTAAAATATTTACCTTGTAATTGTTATACTGTCTAGGATTACACACATTGTGCGTAAGCAACGCAATGTCTTTACGCCATTTTTTTGTGAACCTTGTTTTTTGTACAAAAGGGAAAATCACAACATCACCCATATATTCCCCGAAGGGATTTAGGCAGAGGTACAGTGACACTCAAGAGTGAGCATTATGAGCATAGTTAGAAGGATCGAGAACGTTAGAAGTTATAGTGTAAGCTCCTCTTCAAATAAAACAATATCTCATTGATAAATATTTTTATATTGTAAATGACTTTTTAAATGCTTGAAACCTAAAATTCCGACATTTCATCAATGAAACTATGTAACTATATCTAACTTACTTATCTATATATCGAATAAAAAGAGTCACAATTTAAAAAAAAATACGCCTATTTTAGGCAAAACATGTTAGGACGTATTTTATCTATAACACCATGCTTTGCAACCCAGCAGACCTAGCCATATTACAAATTCTATTTCTATTATCGTAATCGATAAGGCGACAATAGAAAGAAAATGGCGTATATGGAATCAGCTGTTTGTCAACTGTCAAGTGTTAACGAGTAGAATTTGTAATATGACTGAAAACGAAATACACTTGACAGTTGACAAACAGCTGATTCCATATATGCCATTTTCTTTCTATATTAGAAATAGAATTTGAATATGACTAGGCCCAGTTTTTGTACTGCTTACTTATGTTTTGACAAATAAACTATCTTTATCTTAAAATAAGTAGTAAAATTCGCTCACAACATCGCCTACTCGAAAATATTTGTACAACTTTTCAAAGTATAAGCAATGTTTCTTAGCTCTCGGTGTCTCGTAGTACATTTTATGACTGCACCATGTATCCGTAGTGTGATATATACGGCGCTGCGTCTCGCCGGATATTGGGATATTGGGAATAACTTGTGGATTTGACGCCGCGCCCGCGCCCACCCATCTTGGGTACCTACGTTCTTTACAACCTACTTATACGGACCTGCTTTTACGTAAGGGTTTGGTGTATCTTTACTTATGAGTTTTGTTCGGAATGGATATTGGGGTATTGGTATCAGGGATATTGTTATTAGCTGTTAGCCTTTTTTTTCAAAATTCTTTCGCGAGAGGTTATTGCATTCCACTATGCGTGTTGTGGGTTCGTAAATATATTGCGATAGGATGATTATTTTTTGTGTTATAGGTGAGATAGGAATTTTCTTTTACGATTGATTTAAAGTAGTTTCAAGTGTGTAATGGATGCGTGTTACCAGCTTGTTAAGGTTATAGCGCATTATACCGGAACGGCGCCGGCTCCAAACCAGCAATTGACTTGTCATTCAATTTAGAGCATTAAATCGTGTGTAGCATAATATATTTCAGAATGTCAATATTAAAAAGCCAACGGCGAGCAGTCAGCGCGTTTGCCACTACCATACAACTCGACTCGCAGACCGCGTGCCGATAGCGAGCGGACCACGTGCTTACAGCGCGTCGACCGCACGCTTACAGCACGCCGATCGCATGTTTATGCGCCGACTCCGAGTCACCAGCAAAACAACATCATTGCGCTGTCGTAAACCGAGACATTATGAAAACCTGCAAGTCCTAGGCGTGTTCAATTATAAATGCCATATAACAATAAGCGCTTGCACCTTGCTGACGATGCGTTTAGCACACTGGCAGCTAGCTGTAGCCTAAATTCGAGGCGATGCCGAGCGGCAGCTGTGCGGTTGCGACGCCGAGCGGCTGCTGTGCAGTTGCGGTGCCGTTACAATGTGTCATGACCTTTACTGTCACACTGCAGGGCAAATGAATCGTTGGACCTTTCCCTTCTTACGTAGATGAGTTTCAGTTCAGACTGTAGGAGAGTTATGGAATAAGAAGATAAACCAGATTATAGTTAGATTTAAGTTTGTATATCCAACACAGAACTTGATGAACCATTGAAATAAAAGTTTCATGGTTCATTAGTTATTACTATTATTGTTTACATTAGGATAAGTCATTAATTAAGGATTGTTTAGATTAGGATAAGTCATATTACTACTAACATCATGTGGATTTTATTTGAATTAAATAGGTAGTTTGAATTTGAAAAGGCCTCTTTTCATACATAAAAGGCACGAGTATAAATCAACACGCTTGCACAAGGTGAGTTGTTGATTTCTAGCTTATATCTATACCTACTAATATTGTAAACAGAAAAAGATTTACATTTTTGTATGTCACGAATAAACTTAAAAACTTACTGGCCCGTTTGCTTTCCCTTTTAAGAAGCTACACTATCCCCGGGTGACGTAGACTACTTTTATCCCCGTATTTCTTCGGGAACACAAACAACTCGGGTAAAACCGCGTGACGTCCACTAGTTAATTATAATTAAAGTTTACCTCATGATGTTTTCCTTAACTCTCTACCCCCTTCCTTGTTCCTTTCTCTGTATTTATTTATTGTTACCGGTGTCAATTTCTAACATAAAAAAAAAAATATTTTTTACATTTATGTATAGTATAACCTTTTTTTTTATATAATATGGACTTGTAAATTAGTCTGAACTAAAAGATTTAATTTTTTTTATTTTTATTTATTTATTTATAACCGACCTCTTGAATACACACCTAACTGATTTACTTAGGTACTCGTTTTCTATTTATTTCTAACCATTTATTTATTTACATATTATATTTGAAACTCTTTTTCCCAATGGTTTTTCCGTCACTGAGTACCCCTCAAGGTTCACTGGAAGATCAGCGTCAGACAGCATCACCTGTCTGGCATGAATACTGAAATGAAGTTTTTTGGCGCAGCCGTGAGGCACACAGCACATAATGTGTGCTTACTTACTATTGTATATTTTGTATGTTTTATAAATTATTGTGTGTGTGTGTGTGTTTTAATGACTGATGTTAAATAAATAGTTTTCTTTCTTTCTTTTCTTTTTAACCAATGTCTATGATTCCTATAGATTAAATTAGGTATTACTGTGATTTTAAAAAGTCGCTTTAGTACTCGTCTGGTTTCGAACTGAAAACGCTGTGTACTGGAGACTAAAGACTTATTAACACTGAGCCATAGTTTCGATTAGTTGTTCAAAAATGCACGTTATACTCTATACCTACACACCATTGTTGATTTGAATTACAAATTGAAAATTTACTTTGACACACAATGATTAAACTTTAGCCGTTGTAATATTTCGCAATATTCAACGTTCATTTTCGCGCGAATTTCAATATCGGGAATCATCGTTATTTCATCTATCTTGTTCCGTCAATCGTTCGTATCGTTTATATCGTGCAATTTATCAAATGAAGAGTCGATGAGAAAGACAGACAATAAGAGATATATTGAATTGAAAAATTCATTTAATGGGGTCAAATTAACTTAGAGAGTTGCATGGTGATTTTTCATCCCACCTAGCTGAAGGGCGTACTACACATTACGTTTGACAAGTCGCGGTCTCCATTCAAGAATTTTACCTTTACACCTAATTATTCATCTGCCTATCCTTTTCCCAACTATGTTAGGGTCGGCTTCCAGTTTAACCGGATGCAGCTGAATACCAGTGTTTTACATGGAGCAACTGCCTGTCAGACCTCCACAACCCAGTAACTGAGTAACATGATACCCCTTGGTTAAACCAGTTGTCAGACTTTCGAGCTTCTGACTATAAGTAACGACTGTCAAAGATCTACAAATGACAGCCGGGACCAACGGCTTAACTTGCTTTCCGAGGCATGGAGTCTCGGTATGTAATAAATGGTTACCCATCCACGGATCGACCTCGTCAAGCGTAGCTTAACCTTCAATCGACACATGCGGCTGTTATAATTTAGCCACAAGCTCCTCTTTAGCCACAAGCTCCTCAACCTTTACACCTAATCATTACAGAGGAATAATAAACACGTGTTGGGTTTCAGAGTTAATTCAAATAGGTACCTAGCTTGAGAGTTTATTGTTATTAAATAAAATCAAAACCAGCTTTAGAACGAGCGAACCAGCTGAGACGCAAAGTTAACCTAGTAATGGATGGGTAATCCAAAGATTAAACAATAAGTAAGGGTAATAGGCAGTGGTCTTCCTATGGTATACCCAGATTTTGCCAATTAATGTTTAATTTTGGCCAAATACGTCTAAGTTCAATGTAGGGGTCAAGCTTATTGCTATCAACTGGGCAGGAATCTTGACTCCGGGCCTATTAATGACCATTCCAGATACCAGAATCGAACCTAGGACCACATTTTCAACAGTAGTATTTCAAACCACAAGGCCCACGAGGCAGTTAGACTTTATTAAGTTTATATAGGTACTTGTATACCTGTGTAAGTATAGCTAGAAGCAGTTGTTTGTTTAGAAGAAGTGATAGTCTAGTCTTATAACTTGGTTAAAAAACGGTGAAGGAAAACGTCATGAGAAAAATCGGCATGCCTGTAAGATATCTCATTATGTATGTACTTGTAATTTCATTATGTTTTCTTTTTAACTTTAATTTGATTATTTGTAATTTTAATAATTAGTGAGCTAATAATGATTAAATGTTTTTTCACTCACATGAATGTTGGTCGACCTATATTGGCGACTGTATAAGTCTGATACTTTTTACTATTATTCTAATGTAATGCTGTATACGGAAGCTGTTGGTTTACCTTTAATAAATAAATAAATAAATATTTCTCACGGCATGTGATGCCAAATCAGAGCAAAATGGGCGGCATTATAACTCTGACACCATGTTACTCACTCCAGGTTGTCGAAAAGAAGTTTCATACTTTAAAATGACAATAACCTCCTCTTTTTTATGCGTCGGTCAAAAATACCAACTTATAGTACAGGTCTAAAACTCTAAAATTACAGCATAATTCCTCTGCCCCACTCTAAACACTAGCAAATTAAGTTTCTCTCCGTGACAACATCCTGTATCAACGAGTAAGTTTATTTTGGGAGCAGGTTGCTTCGATATTGTTGACGCCAGTTCACTTCAAAACACCGGTGTTCACACGCCTCGGACTAGTTCATGTCAACGGAAAACTTAATATACAGGTCAACCTTTAGGAACCTTTTAAAATACGGCAGAAGGGGCTAATTTTAGTTTTTAGTCCCTCATTTAGATAACAAGAAAATATTAGACACATATTTTTTTCTTTTTCAAATTGATGGAAAACTGCTTAGATTAAGCGCATTAAAGTGAGGAGTGGGGGCTTGTAACGTCATTAGCTAGCATAAACTGTACTGGCTAGTGACGTCATGCGACATTTTAACTCAATGTATCGCCGTTATTTTTTGGTTACGTGAAAAAAGAAAAATTAAGTACGTGTCGAATATTTTCTTGTAATCTAAATGAGGGACTAAAAACTTAAATTTTGTCCAATAGCCCATTTAGCATGGAGCCCGGAATTAGTCTAGTAACTACAGATCTTCATCATCTGTCTAGCCTTTTCTTAACTATGTTGGGGTCGGCTTCCAGTTTAACCGAATGCAGCTGAATACCAGTGTTTTACATGGAGCGACTGCCTGTCAGACCTCCACAACCCAGTAACTGGGTAACATGATACTCCTTGGTTAAACTAGTTGTCAGACTTTCGAGCTTCTGACTAAAAGTAACGACTGACAAAGATCTACAAATGACAGCCGGGACCAACGGCTTAACGTGCTTTCCGAGGCACGGAGGAGTCTTGGTATGTTATAAATGGTCACCCATCCACGGACCGACCTCGTCAAGCGTAGCTTAACCTTCGATTAATCTATGTGGCTGTTATAATTTAGCCACAAGCTCCTAGTAGTAGTTCAATTAGTATAACTACAGATGCCGATGTTAATAATAGTGAAAACACTAGAAAGTGGTAAAGGGAGGTCGTTTTCAGACAAGTAAAAGTACAGACGCCAGCACATTAAGTTACCCCAATGTGTCAAATTTTCCCAATTGAATATGAACCTTATTCTGTATAACATAAAGTTGAAAAAAGATCAAAGAAATTTTACACAATGGGATAACTTGTCGTGCTGGTGTCTGTACATAACATAACGCTTCTTATCCTCGAAGGATTAGGCAGAGGGGTACACCCACATTTCGCCAGTTATGTTAGAGTCCTATGTAATGGGGGCGAGCCTATTGTCATCAATCGGGCCCGGGACCTCTTAAATTGCTCAGCAATATAGCGCTTGCGACCACTAAATCTATGAGGCAGTCACGAGTACCTAAAGGTGTTTAAAAAAAACAATTTACTGAAATAATTATCAATATCATTTAGAACAGCACTTTTTGAAGGTTTGAAGTACATAACACAATCCCTCACAACGACTGCTCTCCACATCTTCTTAATGTTTTTGAAACACCGGGTTCACTATCTGACTACACTAGGGAGAAACACCGTAGAAAAAATTCAGAGTAGGTACAGACGCCAGCACATCAAGTTACCCCAATGTGTCAAATTTCTTTGATCGTTTTTCAACTCATATGTCAAACAGAATAAGGTTCATATTCAATTGGACAAATTTGACACATTGGGGTAACTTGATGAGCTGGCGTCTGTACACAGTCTCTTAAGTCAAGAAATTATCATGATCATACAATGTGAATATTGTTATTTAGTTTTTTATATTGTTTTACCTCTACATTTTTACGCGGTGATTTGACCAGAATCGCACTAGTACTGGACAAGTTGTGCACAGCGAAAATTTCAGCTGTCACAAGCGTGGTTAGAACTGTCACGGGCCGTCATTTTCTATGGGTAAGTAATCAGTGACACTTACTGATACTATTCGTTTGTTTAGAAAGGAATGACAATACTGTACAGTCACGAGCAATAATATGTAAACATTGTCACATTTTCTAAAATGTCTTAACTTCAACCGTTCGACAATATGTGTACGATATTTTATTCAAAATTATCATAATATATCTATTGTGAAAGTAAATGTGTCATATTATTGTTCGTGACTGTAACTAGCAGTAGCCACCTAGGCATCACGACGTCCTCTGGAACTTACAGTTAATAAAATAATAATACCAGCCTGTTACTGTCCCACTGCAGGGCAAAGGCCTCTTCTCATACAGAGAAGCCACGAGCATTGATCACCACGATTGCTCAAGGCGGATTGGCGATTTCAAACTTATATCAACTATAAGTCCAGGTTTCCTCACGATGTTTACCTTCACCGATGTCAATTATATCTAAGATAAACTTAGAAAGTACGAATTTGATTTTTGACGTTGTGAAGGCCATATCAGCTGATTTATATTTTTATCCCTAATAATAATATTATGGCCCAAAGTTGTAGTAAAAACAACGAAATGGAATAAAAAATCCCTTTTTTAAAAGCGAAACATCATTTTAACTTTTGTTTCTTCTGCTGAAAATAACTTGCGATTTGAAAGTTTTGAAGCAAGCTGGTACAAAGTACGAGTATACGTCTGGAGACGACGCTGTGGACGCGACGCGGACGCCAGGCTGCGAAGCTCCCGTCGCTGGTTGTCCGGAATGCCTTCTTGGACGTCGCGGAGCCCCAGGCCGCCAGCGCGTCTGCGCGGCTGTCTTGAGTTTGACACGCTTTGTCACCGTTTGACTTTTGGACGTCTTATTTTGTATTCTGTGTTTAATCGTGTTTTTTTAGTTGTTTATGAGAGAGAGGTTAGGAAGTCTCAGGGAAACCAAGTCAGTTTATGGTTGTAAAAGTTTATTCGGTAGGTACAATATAAGCCTAACACTAATTTAAAGTATTTCGCGTAACAATGGAAGCACAGTACAATAGCGGTTGCGCGGCACACGGAATGGGGAACACGTTCGTGCGTGACGCGCGTGGGCAACGGACTGGCGAGCGAGCCGGCGGGCGGACTGACGCGCCACACTCACACCGGTAACGGCCAGAGGCGCGAAAAAGATAGTCCGCGTATATTTGAAACCTGGCGGGAAACGACCGCGGGACGCTCGTATTGGTCGAGACGGATAGGTCATAGAGGTGTGGTGGTTTACTATATACTCCCCCTCCAGTTCTGGAGAACGTCCTCGCTCCTGGACTGGTACATATAAGCAGCATTAGCTGGACGTCCGCGATTCCGTTTTGGGATTACTGGATTAGGTAAGGAGTCGTCACTACCTCGGTAACGTGTCAGGTCGTCGGAGTGATATTTACCTATGTCTACATTTGGTTCTGTGCTCGCGAGGGTATACGTCGTTGGACTTACCTTTTTACTGATCAGGTAAGGGCTATCTCGGCGAGGGTAGAAATTTGAGGTAAGGTCTTTTGACCCTTTGCTCAGCAAATGTGACTTTAACATTAGGTACTAAATCACCTACCTCAAATGTGTCACATGGTCGGCGTACTGCGTCGGTGTACTGTTTAGACTATTCCTGCTGGATCTCAACGCGTTCTCGAACAGCCGACAGTGAATGTAGAAAATTTTCGAGGTAAGGCTGGCAGTGGATGCAGGCTAAGAGATAATCGGTGATTGATTATTCTCTGCATCCCTGTGAAATAATATAGATGTGCTACCTTTTGGCAATTACGACTGGTTTACCGTCTAGGTAAGGCCGAAAATGCTCCACCGCCCATACTACAGCGAGAGCTTGACGCTTCGTGACGGCGTAGTTTCGTTCTGCTGCATTGAGGAGTCGGCTGGCATATTCGATGGGCCGTTCCTGATTGTCGTCACCCTGTAATAAAACTGCGCCTAAGGCGTAGTTACTTGCGTCAGTGCGCAGAATGAAGGGCTGACTGAAATCGGCTTGAACCAGTATCGGAGCTGTGGTCAAAAGACGCTTCAGCTCTTGAAATGCTTGGGTCTGTTCTGAACACCAAGACCATACTTGACTTTTCCTAGTCAAGCGTGTCAATGGTTCGGCAACTTTTGAAAAGTTGGGTAAGAATTTTCTGAACCATGAACATGTTTGTAAAAAGGTTCTCAGGTGCTTAAGGTTACCTGGTTCCTTCATCTCGAGTACAGTACTCACCTTCCTTGGGTCGGTGGAAACACCTTTTTGTGTTATGACGTGGCCGAGATATTTAACGCTTTCGCGAGCAAAAGCGCACTTCTCCCTTTTTACATGGAGGTTAAACTCGGCCAGACGTTCAAAAACTACCTCGAGGTCTTGCAGATGCTGTTGATATCCTTGGGATATTACTAAAAGATCATCTAAATAAGCTAATAAAGTTACATCTTGTAAAGCAGAGCAGGACCGGAGTCGATCAATGAGTCGCTGAAAAGTAGCGGGCGCGTTGCGGAGACCAAACGGCATTCTTTTGAAGCGGTAGGTACCTAAAGGACAAACAAAAGCAGTCTTGTCTTTATCAGCTTCCCTTACTTTTACCTGCCAATATGAAGATCGGAAGTCTAGCGTACTCATGTAGCAGTCGCGTTTTGTACTCTGAAGTAACTCGTCGATGCGTGGCATCGGATATGTGTCGGCTTTGGTGACTGCATTCAGACGCCTGTAGTCGACGCAGAAGCGGATACCACCGTTGGACTTCGGCACCAGTAGTGCCGGCGAACACCAAGCCGATTCACATTCTTCTATAATGTCATCTTGTAACATCTTACCTATTTCAGCTTTCATCAGCTCTTTCTTCGAAGGGTTTAAGCGGTAAGGAGGAACTGCGATTGGAGAATGCTCACCTGTATCTATGCAGTGTTCCGCATACGGCGTTGGACCTCCCCCTGCTTTAAAGACGCGCGCGTGCCTGGTGAGGACGGCAGTGAGCGCTTGGCGCTCAGCTGGTTTAAGGTAAGTACCTTCGTCGTCCCTAAGTACATCTGTAGAGGCGCAGGACACGTCACGCGAGATAGGTTCGAAGCACAAGGTATATTTTACTTTTTCAAAATTACTAAAATACCAGATTTCTTTATAAAAATCAATAACTACTCCAGCGGCAGTTATAAAATCGATACCTAACAATGTCTCGTTGTTTGTGGAATCGGGAAAAATTAAGAATGGAATCGTGATAACTTTCGTTTCTAAGCACACCTCTAACGTGGTGGTAAGTACATCCATCGTTCGGATTACACCGTCGGCAAGCTTAACTTCGCGTATGGAAGAGCTGAGAGGATGACCTTGACTTAGAAGGAGAGTATATAGTGTGTGACCCGCAATGCAATGCTTGGCGGCCGTATCTATCAACGCGGTACCGGAAAAACCTAAAACTTTGATATTAAAAATCGGTCGTAACTCACGACCAATAGAGGGCCCCGTATAATCGTTACCGCGTGACAAATCATCGCCACTATATACACAGTTATCATTATTTACATATAAACACACATTCTTATTATTTACAATTATTGAGTTAGCATCGTTTTCATTACGAGAATCTATACACAAACAATCTGAAAAGTTTGGGTTAATACCCTTTTGCTTATTGTGAATAGAAGTACACCCATTCTTTAACAATTTCGGGTTACATGCATTTACATTATCCCCGTGTTTACATAAACAACCATCACTATTACCCGTCTGTGTACTAAAAATGCTACATCCATTTACTAGCGGGTTATAGGTATTTACATTATTACAGTGTTTACAAAAATTATCGTTAGTATTACCCGTCTGTGTTTTAAAAATGCTACATTCATTTACTAGCGGGTGAGAGGCACAAATGTTATTTGAATATTTACATCTATTTGTAACAAATTGTGGAATATTATACATATTACGGTTCGAAACATTGTTGTCGCAACAGTTAATAATATTATTATCATTAGAGTCTTTTACTAACGCGGTATTTTTGGGATGAAAACACTTTGATTTGTTTTGTTTACAACGGGATTGAACACAATAAAATGATTGACTTTGGGCACTTTGTTTTTTAACACCGTTATCACTTATCACTTCCGCACAGTTATTATTGGGTTTGGACTCACCTTGATTCTGTAACTTACGACACTGGTCCCTAGTGTGGCCATACCGCTTGCAGTAGGCGCAGGAAGGTCGCTGCTTTGTCGCAGTGGAGTCTCGTCTCGGCGGAGCAGGCGCGGGGGGGTCGAGCGGAGCGGGCGGGCTCTGCGTCGGGGCCGCGGCGGCGGCGGCGTGCGCGCCGTAGGCCTGCGCGCGACCGGAGGCGTTATCACGGAGGGCGGATGGTGTAGACGGCGTCGATGTGGACGGGGAGCGCGTTTGTTGTGTATGTGTACGCCGCTCACCCGTCGTCGGTGTCGAACTGCTTCTCTCGTCGAACGAGTCTTCGATATTCCGTGCGAGACGAAGTAATTCACGGAAACTAGTGCATTCTTCTCTTCGCAGTCTTTTCTTGATTCTGCTGTGGAGGAGTCCGTACGTCATATCGAGTTGCGCAGACACCGTGACATCGTTTGAAGGCAAGCGTGCCATTAGAGCGCGGATGCGCGCCACAAATATGTCTGTGTTTTCTTTGTCCTGCGGCGACGCAAATATCTCCAAGTAGATACGATGAGGTGGGCGGCGGTCGCCGTAGGCACTTATGAGATTTTCTTTTGCTTCGCGCCATGACGACACAGAGTATTTTATTCCTTGCCACCATGTCGCTGCGTCGGCTTGAAATAAATAGGCTAAGCCGCGCAGTATGTTTGAGTCCGCTACTTGTGCGCAATCGCTATATGCTTCTATAGCGTCTATAAAAGCTTCAACCGACTCGTTCGGTCGGCCGGAAAAGGTGGCTTTGCAGCGGGCTAGGGTGTTGTACCCTAGTAATGCGTGTGAATCCGGGGTAGAAGAAGTCGCCCGCGACACCGAGTTAAGCAACTCCCTGAATGCTTCTGTTTGCGAGCGTTGGAGAGAGGCAATAATCATCGCTACGTTGTCGTTTGTAAACGTAGCGTTCGCGTCGGTGTGCGGTGAAAACGAGGACGCGTCGTTGCCGCCATTTTCGTTGGCGGGTGACGCGGTCGGCGTGTTTGGTCGTGAGGGGACGGGGAATGCGCTTGCATCATCCCTCCGAGTTAAACTCGCCGCTCGACTCCTGGTCACTGGCATTTTAATCTGCACTAGCACTGCACTTTACACTATAGGTTATTGTCACACGAAAAAAAACGTTGAGCGCCACATATGAGAGAGAGGTTAGGAAGTCTCAGGGAAACCAAGTCAGTTTATGGTTGTAAAAGTTTATTCGGTAGGTACAATATAAGCCTAACACTAATTTAAAGTATTTCGCGTAACAATGGAAGCACAGTACAATAGCGGTTGCGCGGCACACGGAATGGGGAACACGTTCGTGCGTGACGCGCGTGGGCAACGGACTGGCGAGCGAGCCGGCGGGCGGACTGACGCGCCACACTCACACCGGTAACGGCCAGAGGCGCGAAAAAGATAGTCCGCGTATATTTGAAACCTGGCGGGAAACGACCGCGGGACGCTCGTATTGGTCGAGACGGATAGGTCATAGAGGTGTGGTGGTTTACTATATGTTTAATTTTTAAATAGTAGATAAGTGCATTTTGTTACGTTATTTTATTAGGCATAATTACCTATTATGATCAGTGGTAACAGTGATGTGGAAGAGTATAGTGACAGTCAACCTTCTATCAGCGTCCTGGAGAGGTGTCCTCTGTGCACCCAGGCACGTTTTTTCAAAGGTAAGCGGGGTCTGAATGTGCATATTGGAAAGGTGCATAAATATCAACATGCACTCACTTCGGACCCTGTCATTACACCTACACCGTCTACACCAGTTACATCCAATTTTGACCCGTTTTGGAAAACTCTGTCAAAATTCAAAAACTCTAAACCTGTTTTAAAGCGAGTTCCTCGTGGCGCTAGACCTCTGGTTGCGCAACACCTGGCAGGATGTGTTCGCCGCGCCGCCCGAGAGAACTCGCTTAGTGCCTGGGAACATCTACTTACCTTCCCTTACAGAGTCCTGCATGTTAATAAAAATTTGGCTAGCAAAAAAACCTTAACTGCACAAATTAAAGAAAACTGTAACGTCTCGGCCCAAAATTTGGATTCTAAATTATCGACACAGAGGTCTAACCCTTCAAGAGGCGTTAGCCATCTGGTCGAAGTTAAGTTAGGGGAAGGTGATATCAGCGGAGCAGCCAGGATACTTTTTAGTAGTGATGTGGTGGCACCGTGTTCTCAAGAGACTCTAGTAGCTCTAGAGACTAAACACCCTGCCCCTGCGAAAAGAAAGGCCATCTGCCTTTCTTTTCCCGACCCCCCTGATCCGGACCTTCACACACTTACAGTTACAGGTCGAGAGGTGATCACAGCCGTTGGCTCCTTCCGTAGTGGCTCTGCTGGTGGCCTCGACGGCCTGAGCCCGCAAAACCTTAAGGACCTTGTTTGTTCAGGCGCCGGGGAAGCGGGTGAGTCGCTTTTGAGGGAGCTTACGGCTCTGATCAACCTTATGCTCTCCGGCAAGGTAAACAAGGTCGTCATAGACGTTTTGTACGGGGCAAATTTATGTGCCCTGCGCAAAAAGGATGGCGGTATTCGTCCCATTGCTGTGGGAACAACGTACCGTCGTATGGCAGCCAAGATTTGTTGTAAATTTTATAATGAAGTCGTTTCGGAAAAATTTCAGCCCCTGCAGCTTGGGTACGGCTCTAAAGGGGGCTGTGAGGCTGCTGTACACGCACTTTCAACCTACCTAAATTCTGGTAAAGGAGAGGTCATCCTGAAGGTTGACATCAAAAATGCATTTAATTCGGTAAACCGGGATACCTTGCTGACAGAAACTAAAAAAGAAATACCTCAAATTTTCAGTTTTCTCTGGCAGTGCTATAGAGAGCCATCCAAATTACTATATCGTGACAACCTTTTGGAATCTGCAGTTGGCTGTCAGCAAGGCGACCCCCTCGGGCCAATGATCTTTAGTTTAGCTATTCACCCAATTATTCGTCAGCTAAATTCTAAATTTAACGTTTGGTATCTTGATGATGGAACCATTGGGGGTGATGTAGATACCGTTTTGAACGACCTACAATTTTTAAAAAATCAATTCTGTTCTATAGGTCTTGATCTGAACTTTTCCAAGTGCGAAATTTTCTTATCGGACAATACAGACAAACTTCTTACAATTTCAAAATTTAACACAATAGCTCCTAAAATCAAAATTATGGACAAAAGCTCTCTTCGTCTCCTGGGGTCTCCTATCTTTGAGAATTCCTTTCCAAATTTTGTTGAAGAAAAAATCTTAAATTTTAATGACGTTTCGAAAAGATTGCTCCAAATTAACATGCATTCAGCCATCACTTTAATTCGTTATTGCTGTTTCGGCCCAAAATTTACATATTTCCTTCGTGCTTCCCATTTATGGAAACACCCTCACCTTTTGAACAAAATGGACCAAATTGTCAAGCATACACTCAGTTTAATTTTAAATGTGGCCATGGACGACCGAGCTTGGGCACAAGCAACTCTTCCCATCCGTATGGGAGGCCTCGGCGTCCGCAAAATTTCCAGTATTAGTTTACCGGCCTTTATATCCTCGGTTCACAGCACTGATAAATTAATCAGGAATATTCTAGCTTCTACACTGATTAATTTGGATGTGCCGTGCTTCACCGAGGCTGTACAGGCCTGGAGACTCACTTGCCCGAACTCAAATCTACCCGACTATCCTTCATCCCAGAGACGATGGGATGAGCCGCTCTGCAGACAAGTTCAGAAAAATCTTATTGACACTTCAACGACAACTGCAGAGCGTGCGCGCCTGCTGGCTGTGGGTGAGTGGGAGTCGGGTCTCTGGCTTCACGCTCTACCATCGTCAAACATTGGCACCTTGTTTGACGATACTACTTTCCGCCTCGCTGTCTGCCTGCGTCTTGGCGCTCCTTGTTGTTCTCCGCATCGCTGCCACTGTGGCGAAGTTGTCAACAGCCTCGGACACCACGGCTTGTCATGCAGCCGTAACGCGGGACGCATGGCGCGGCACGCAAATATTAACGACATTATCCGACGAGCTCTTGTCACCGTCGGCGTTCCGGCTGTGTTAGAACCCAATGGCTTGGCACGCGACGATGGTAAGAGACCGGACGGTATGTCGTTGTTTCCATGGAAGATGGGTAGGCCTTTAGTGTGGGACGCTACTTGCGTCGATACTCTTGCGCCATCCCATCTTCCTAGTTCTTCGTGCTGTGCTGGCGCTGCTGCTGCGGCTGCGGAGAACCTCAAGCGGCAGAAATATAAGAACCTTGTTGGGAATTATATTTTCGAGCCGTTTGGGATTGAAACTCTCGGGTCGTGGGGTCCGAGTGCTCATAGCTTGTACAAAGATCTTGCAAGACGCTTAATTGACACTTCGCGTGACCCAAGGGCTGGTTTTTACCTTGGTCAAAGGATAAGCATTGCCATACAACGTGGCAATGCTGCCAGTCTTTTGGGTACACTTCCAGTGGACAGCGATGCGGATGAGTTTTTTGACGCCATATTTTAGATTTAGTTTTTAGTTTTTAGATTGTATTTTCATTTCTAGTGTATAAAGTTAAGTATATAGTACGAATTGAAAAAGTCACATTGGTACTTGCCCAGATTTGAACCACAACCTAGTGCATGAGAGGTAGGCCTTAACCTCTGGGCCATCATGGCATTTACAATTAATGTCAGCAGAAAACTCGAAAATAAAAAACATTAAAAATCTACATGAACGGTGGCATTTCTGAAAATTGCTCGCACAAAGGAAGATAAACCGCAAATAACGAGCGAAATAAATTGCATTTCAATGTCCATGATATTGTGCAAAAGTAAAAAGATCACGTTGATTCAAGTCCTTATTAAGATTTATTAATAAAGTAGCGACTAGTAGCTCCGACTGTGTTTTAATATCTTGAAAACTAGTTATTGCTTACCCGCAGCATTTTTTAATATCAACATAAAGAGAAAGTCGTAAAGCCTCCGTTCCCAACGGCGGCTCACACTGCAAAAGCGATCGCCATAATTGCAAATGGCGCGGACAACATTTTCCGTTGAACACTCAGCGAAACTAATTCATTTTCAGCAATTGGATCCCGCCGCAGCATGAGCCCGCCCGCAACGAGATAAAATTAACCGCTTACCGACGCACGAACAAACTATTCCATATTTAACTGCGGTTAGCTGTACTTTAACTAGCGTTGTATGGTTTGTGACAACGCGCCCGCGCCGCCCGCCACCGAACGACGCCTTATATAAAATGATAATAATGGAAGTTTCCGCTTACCCGCAGAGGGCAGTGAAAGATTTATTTACGCTTAGAAACTCATTTGCCGCGAACCCCCAAATAAAAAGCAACTCAACAGCTTGAAAAATATTATTTCAGTGAACGTTGAAGTGGGAGGCGTATCGCGTAATGTCCTCTAATGTGCGCGCATAAAAAATCCCGCGCCGGCCGCGAATTCTCTTCGAATGGACTAAATTTTATGCAAATTTTCTTTATGATCTTTCGGCGTTTGACGGGGATTAACGCGACGAGGATATTCGACGGTTTTATCTTTTTGACGAGCGCCGACGTAAAAGGGTTCAGTTTATATGCCACTTCGCAAAGATAATATTTGAAACGGCGTTCCGTCATACACGCGTCCTTTTACAAATTATCAAATTAGGTTAATTAATCGTTACATGAGATTTACTCCACACCGTGTGATTTAATTATACACCACTTTGTTCGATGGAAAATGATTATTCACACAAAGAAAAGGGTCAGTTGGACTATTGCTTAGATTATATGGAAAATCGTGTTCTGTGCCTACACACATGCCTAATATTCATACCATTCCATTTCATTTTTGACTGGCCTGTTGGTCTAGTAGTTAGTGACCCTGACTGCTATGCCGGAGGTCGTGGGTTCGATTCCCAACCAGGACAAATGTTTGTGTGATGAGCACGATCATTTGTTCTATGTCTGGGTGTAATTTATCTATAATATGTATGTATTTAGAAATATATAAGTATGTTTATCTGCTGTTTAGTACCTATAACACAAGCTCTTAGCTTAGCTTGGGACTAGATGGCGTTGTGTGAAAAAGTCGTGGAATATTTATTTATTTTATTTATTTATTCCCCCACATGGAAGTAGGCAGAAACTACAGAACGTGACCTGTTACGATTCTTACTTACCTTCTACTATTAAATTGCTTCGTTTTCGTTCATAAATCTAGTGACCAGGCCAAACACGCACACGAGTATTTATGCACCTGACCTTTCTAAACATCGCCAATAAGGTCTGTCTGTACTTCTGAGGCTTGAAACTGCATTAAGGGGGCGCTCGCGACGAGCAACCGTCGCGTTTCTACGCACGTGGATACGCGGGTGGCCTGTGGCGACCCTTTTCAGCATTTCTATCTCATTATACAAGAGAACATTAGAACAGCTAGTTGGTAGGATATATGCTACTCCTATTGACTCAGTGTCGAGACTATTGTATTGTATACTGCTGTTTGTTATCTATACATATAATAAGACTGTAAAAAATCTGTGTCTGTACATTGAATTTATTTAAAAAATAATAATTGAGGGGGGTTTAGAAACAGTAATAGAGCACGAATCCAAAAAAAAAGTCTGTCTGTTTGTCTGTTTGTCTGTTTGTCTGTTTGTCTGTTTGTTTGCACACGCTAATCTTCGGAACTACTGGACGGATTTGAATGATTTTTTTTTTGTTGTATAGATATTAAGTCTGGTCAACACATAGGCTATAATTTATCTTGGAAACTGGAACACCTGATGCAGAACCGCAATAGACCAGCTAAACTATAGGCGATACAAAAATGGCCCCATAGCAAAAATTGTTCCACGTGATGAGCATTTTCTGCTGAGAGAATAAATTTGAAGATCCGGAACACCTGATGCAGAACCGCAACAGACCAGCTAAACTATAGGAGATACAAAAATGGTCCCATAGCAAAAATTGTTCCACGTGATGAGCATTTTCTGCTGAGAGAATAAATTTGAAGATCCGGAACACCTGATGCAGAACCGCAACAGACCAGCTAAACTATAGGCGATACAAAAATGGCCCCATAGCAAAAATTGTTCCACGTGATGAACATTTTCTGCTGAGAGAATAAATTTGAAGATCCGGAACACCTGATGCAGAACCGCAACAGACCAGCTAAACTATAGGAGATACAAAAATGGTACCATAGCAAAAATTGCTCCACGTTATGAGCATTTTCTGCTGAGAGAATAAATTTGAAGATCCGGAACACCTGATGTGGAACTTCAAGAGCCCAGCTACACTATAACATATATTGGAATGACGTCTTAGCAAGAGTTGTTCAGCCTTATGAGCACTCGCTGTTGACGTATAAAAATCGAAGATCTGGAACACCTGTTGTGGAACTCCAAGAGCCCAGCTACACCATAACTCAAATAGGAATGACGTCTTAGCAAAAGTTGTTCGGTCTGATAGGCATTTCCTGTTGAGTTATAAAAATCGAAGATCAGAAACATTTGATATAGAAATTAAAACTATCACTAATTTCATTGCATAATTATAAAATAAAATAACATAAGTAGGAGGTACTACGCGGTGAAGGCGGGAACAGTTCAGGACTAATTTTCGATGACGATGGTATATCGTTGAAAATCAGACTCTACTGGCTAAAACTCCCATTTTTTTATCGTATGCCTTCGGGCTTATGTTATTTGAGTGTTTAATTTCCTTTTCCATTTAACTTCGTTACACGGTAGCTTACCCGGTAACGCAGGGGAGCAGCCACTTAGATTTTATTTCGGTGAACTGAAATATAATTTGACCACAAATGAGAGCCCTTCTCGATCGTGTAAGGACACCGCGTTTTTAGAGTATATAAAAAAACGTTTTCTCTGTGGGATGGCAACCCTGATACCCTGATTTGACACTTCTTTTTCGCGCGTTTAATGGCACCGCACGGGAAAAATTGTTTCGGAAGAAAAGTTTTACAAAGAATAGGCAAATGCAGTTTAAAGTTAGTGTCATCGTAGTGTGCACACAATAGAATCATGCAACTCCAATTGGCGACCCCAAATTCACCGTGACAAACCTATTTGTGCGCCTTGACAGTGGCGAAGAAAAGTTAATTTGGTGTTTACGAAATCAAGAACTAAATCAAGAAATGCTACTGGTTACGATTGTTGAGCATAATATACCGTGGGGGTACGTGATACTTTCAACACGAAGATCAAATTTGTTACGAGATAACATTTTTGATAGTCTAAACTAACTAATCAACTAATCAAGAACTAAATCAAGAAATGCTACTGGTTACGATTGTTGAGCATAATATACCGTGGGGGTACGTGATACTTTCAACACGAAGATCAAATTTGTTACGAGATAACATTTTTGATAGTCTAAACTAACTAATCAACTAATCAAGAACTAAATCAAGAAATGCTACTGGTTACGATTGTTGAGCATAATATACCGTGGGGGTACGTGATACTTTCAACACGAAGATCAAATTTGTTACGAGATAACATTTTTGATAGTCTAAACTAATAATACAGTGTCAACTGTTGTGCTTTGGCTTTGTTACAAACCAGCACTTACGTGTTTATGCATTAAGGTACGAGATACTGTTTATGCAATAAAATCCACGGAACGATTAAGCTCCTTGAGCAAATAACCTTGAGGGCCTAACACTACCTACGTAATACCGTAGAATACATTCAAAATGCTCCTGAACGTCTTTTATAAGTGTTAAAACCAGCACGAGATGCTGTGGATATATTAATGTGATCATGGATTCTCCTGAACAACAATATACACTCATGACGGTAAGTCAGTAATGTCATAAATTTGCTGCTGAACAACCTAATGTATTAAGAACAGTGCGAGACACTAGAACAGTGCGAGACACTGTGTCATGCAGCCAAATATTATGTCCCTGAACAAGCATATGTATTTCCATTGTATGCAATACTGTGAAATGCAATATAACATTGAAAACTTTAGTTTAAATGGTATCTTATGTGATCCAAATTGATTCTGAGAAACCTAAAAGGTATTTCTTAATGTTTGAAATGACATCATTGTCTCACTTGACTGTTGATTATAATTATCAGCAGGAGTCCCAAATGATCAAACCCGCGAGGTAGACATTTGAGATATTTTACTACGATTTCTTTCTGATTTGTATTACAAGCACTGGGCCAAGAGTATGAATATATTAAAAAATATGAAAATCTAAATATTCATAAATATATTTACAAAATGCATCACATAGTTGAAAATTCACAACTTCTGAATGCCTAGTTTATTTCATATGGGCAGCGATCTCTGAAGCTGGGGAACTAGAGATGAGTACATTGTCCACCAAAATGTGCAAAGTACTATGTATGCAAAGACATGTCTAGCATGTATAATCAATGAAACAATAGATGTAATGGCTATCCTTAATTCACTTAGTGATATTTGTCATGAACAAACCTATTATTTTAAAAGTTTGTGTAGTGAATACAACTAGAAATAAGATTTAAAAATGTGCTAATTCTGTTATGGAAACGGCAACAAAAGCAATATTTGCTAAATACATAAATTATGTGTAAATACGAGCGGTCCACTCTGACAAGGGTATCAGAGTAAATCATCTAAGGTGATGACACATTGGTTCATACCATGGACTTGCTACAGTCCACCACCAGGTAACCTTTAATTTTCTGTGTTCCATGAGAACTCCAAGGTCCCTAGGTACATGCTGGGAATAACTACCTGGTTTATGTTGAAAGTTATTGACCCTACTATAATGTAGTTGTCTAATGGAAATATAACATTTGATTTCATTTCTTTGTGAAATTAAGTACCTATGTATATATATGTATGTTACATTTCAAAGAAAATTGTTAGACACAGATCAGATGTCACATGTTTTGATTTAACAGTGAAGTTTCACTCATGCAAATGAGTATTACTAACATTTTTCAGTTGGTTACTAAAACACCATGCTGTCATTTATATAAGCTTTGACTGTTTGTAAACACCGTAATACGTAATATGTACCTACTCTAGGTACATATTAATATTGTTGTATGCATTACATGCACCAAAATTAAAAAAAAAAAAAAAAAAAAAGTAATTCAGGCTTCCTATCTAATAAAAATATTAATAATATTTTATGTATTGGCCATACATATAACAAGTGTTTACTGATCAACAAAACAACAATTAGTATGTATTACCTTGAAACACTTGGCTTCAGCAAAAGAGAAACACTATCTAATTTAACATTGCAAACTACTGGGAAAACTATTGTGTTTGTTGCTTTATAATTTCTAAAACTAAGTAAACTAAACACATGCTAAATTACGGTGTTTACAAAATCACACACATGTGGGACATGACATTAGTTGCACCATAGCCAGCCATACCACCAGTACTGCTACCTACATACAGAAGAAATGGAATGTATGAAGTACCTAGCATAACAAAAATCAAAACTAAATGATGATGCTTCAATGACTTATAGGGTTACAGCAACATTTTATGGTAGCGAGGTAACATAACACAAGACAGGAAATATTTAAATTAAATAATATAAAATTTGATTTACAGATGCTTCTCTTCTTCAAAGGCAATAGGCTCGCCCCCTATTACGTGGGACTTAAACACAATGGCAAAATGTGGGTGTACTACAGGTACAACTCTGCCTGACCCCCCGGAAAATTACAGGGCGTCATGTTTGCTTGCTTCTCTTCCAGGCTGAATTTGAGAGGTTTGCAGGTCTATGGGTGACCATAGACTATATCTTGTTCTGATGTAATATCCTATAAACCATTAAGAACTAATGGAAGTTTTTTCCTTTCTGAATTAGTGAAGTGCCTTGCATAATTGAAAAGTAATTATGAAGTTCTTCGGACAAAACTACTGCCCTAGTATGCACTTGTTACTCAATTGTCACACCTCAATCAGATTAATTGAAGAATATGGGATTGGTATGCAAATACCTTTTAAAGTTGAGGCATGTTGCTTCAATCTATGGATAACTGGGCAGATGAGGATTCGAGAATAATAACATAGCTAGAGTGGGGATTATTTATAGAAATATTTAATTAAAGCATGCTGTTGGTTCATTCCCTCCCAGAATCAACACAAACTCCAAATTATATGTGGCTGGAATTAAAGGCCGTTATAATATATTTAGTATACTCATTATACTGTATCTTGTCAGTCATTACTATTGACAAAAAGTTGATAGTAACCAACAATTTTTTACTCTAATAGTGAATTATTATCTTTTCAGTTCAGACTACTTACTGAGAAATTTTACCCTGGCAGCAATCATCTTCTGTAAGAAACATTCATATGCAGAGGTTTGCCAGAAAGCTCACTAAATGTTATTTTATCATCCACGAGGTATTGTGAAATAATTTAATATTATTTATAAAAACTGATGGTCATTCTGCCTAAACTCAGATAGACATCTACCCTCATTACTAGATGTAATGCTGTAGGTACTTCACTGAAACACTTAGAAGAAATGAAGGCTACAGCTTACTCAACACTGCTTCACTTTGCCTTCTGCTGGAGAGAAGAAGTAGCAGTGACGATCACAGATCAGGATAAACCTTTAACGAAACGCTCAACGGAATATAATCGTTCTGCGCAAGTATCTTAATACTTGGGTTCTCCTTCGTTATTTCTTATTGCTATAGTGCAAGAGTACTGAATAATTAGTTGACAATTTAAATTTTGAACAAATAACTAGAACAAATTGGCTTAATATTAGTTATTGCTATTATGCAGAAGTTTCCTTACTTAACCATGAAATATTTATACATGTCTTAGTGGCAGAACATTATGTACAGTAATTAATATTGTTCAAAATACAAATACATAAATTTCATCTAAAATTGTAAATGACATCAGTTAAATCACCATCCTAGGACTATAATGCTGTGGTTGTTCTAACTAGAGATTTACGAACATATTATATCAATCGAAGTCGGCTATCGGGACTAGTGCAAAATATTTTTGCTAGTTACTATTAGACAACAAATATTTGCTAGTTACTAATATTATACGAGAACATACAGACAAGCAATTAAGATGGATTATGATGGTTAGTCATGAAGGAAAGTGGTAATAATACTAAAATATTGACTCCCAGTAGCAGACGTACAAAACAAGACAAGCAAAAATATCATGATGCAATTAGCTAAGACAAGTCTCTTAAATGATTGCTAGGTTTTATGATGCATCAGCGAATGCTAATGTGCCGCAGGACAGATTTATTTATTTTTTGTCTTTGCTTCCAATTTGAGGACGTAATAAAGGGATTTTGATATATTATAAATATATTTATATAGGTACATTTAGTACTATAATGTGACTAAAAATCTAATTGGTTTAGTTAATATGACTAAAGAACATTTATTTGGTAATTATTGTATAGGTTAATACCTGAGCAATGTTCTCACTAAGTTTAAATACTTATACTACTAATAAGTGGTTAAAACACTTTGAGCAAGTTGATTTCATGTAAAAGTTGATTCTAAATGTCTGTTAAATCCTCTTTTATTTCAAGTGGCTTGCCCATAGCAAGCATGTGGCAATGGCCCATGTCGACTTGATACTCTAAACATCTCATTTGTGGTCAAATTATATTTCAGTTCACCGAAATAAAATTGAATAATCAGACGAACTTACCTTAAGTGAAGTCCGATTATAATTTTATGAAGGGTGAACTGAAATATAATTACCCGCCCAGCCCATTCTGTTTTTTGATAAAAAACAGTCCCTGGTCGAATGGGCCAACAATAAAATAATCTCTAAAAAAGTGTCAAATCAGGGTATCAGGGTTGCCATCCCACAGAGAAAACGTTTTTTTATATACTCTAAAAACGCGGTGTCCTTACACGATCGAGAAGGGCTCTCATTTGTGGTCAAATTATATTTCAGTTCACCCTTCATAAAATTATAATCGGACTTCACTTAAGGTAAGTTCGTCTGATTATTCAATTTTAATTGATCAGGTATCATCACAATAAAACTATAACCATGCCTAGAAAGGGGTCAAATTTTTCCCAATGTTCCAAAGGTGCTAAATGATTAAAGACCATAAGATCCCAACAATCTACCGAAGAGCGTTAGGAGAGACTTGATGCTGTTCGAGAACATGAGGCTGCAACTCGCTCCGTGGAAACTTCTTGGGATCGCGAAGCACGCCTGCATTCTCAGCGTATTTACGCATCTACATCCAGGTCTCTAGAGACCAGTGAAGAATATGTGCGCGACTGACCGCTGATCGTGAACATCATGCACTGTCTCGCGAGTTGGAGACGTTCACGGAAAAAGCATGACGCTTGAGTTTTCAGCGTATATACGCATCGACTCTAGAGATAAGTGGGGGAAGGAGATGCGCGACTGACCGCTGATCATGAACGTCACGCAACATATTATAGGCTATAATTTATTTTGGAAAATGGAACACCTAAAGTAAAAGAGATATAAAAATGGTGCCATTGCAAAAACTATTCCACGTGAAGAGTGTTTTCTGCTGTGAGACTAAATTTGAAGATCTGGAGCACCTGTAGGGGAACTCCAAAGCCCAGAGACAATATAACATATACATAATAGAAATGGCGTCTTAGCAGAAGTTGTTAAGTCTGATGGCATTTCCTGTTGACCAACAAAAATAAAATAACTGGAACATCTTGAATCGTCTCGCGCATCCCATTGATTTCCCGTCCCCGGGCTTATAGAATTCGACGTCATATGTTTCAGATCTTCGATTTTGACGACCCCGTTGTCGCAGGCATAAGCAAAAGGATCCGCGTACGAAGTCGCGGGCAGAAGCTAGTCCCTAATAAAATGAAATAAAATTATGAGCAACGTGTTTTAATCTATTGAAATGCCGTATTCCAATCCATAAGTTTAGCTTTTATAACCAGCGCACACTTCAGATACTAAAGACCGATAGTTTAGTCGTTATCGTAAGTAAGTTATCTGTTTTAAATCGTCAAAAGCGCACACTGTCACACTGAATCTCAGAAAGATTAAACTATCGCCCGATTAAAAAGTGTTGCTAGTCCAAGATCCCTGAGATATTCTGCAATATTTAGGAATGTTTCCTTAGGTTATCATCTTTCAGAAAATACGTTATGTCTTATTGCTCTGGGATCATACTCTATTATATATAATGTAACTTTCTTAACAACCTTCCGGACGGATAATAATATCGCATCTTCTATTATTATCCGTCCAAGAAAACACAACACCTTCGATCACCGTCACACGAGAACCCATCTGGCTTTACATCATAACTAGGGAATGCAATCTCGTCTCGCCGAGATCCCGATCTCGCGAGATCTCGGCCATATTTTACGAGATTGAATCTCGTCAAATTTCGTACGAGATCTCGCGAGATAACGAGATCGACAAATGCAGCGTGACGATGTGTATTTCATAGCGCGGCTGCGCGCGAACTGAATCCTGGCCGGCCGTGCGGCCTCGCCTGGCGCATCTGATAGACGACTTCTGATTTTGCATGCCAAATACCCTGCAAAATCAGAAGTCGTCTGTCAGATGATACTCTCGACATGATGTGATTTTTGAGAAGCCATGTTCAGACAAACTAACTTGCCTTTCCGTACCTTGATAACTTCATCTGACTTCTACTTTAAACTTCTTTTATTTGATTAATACGATCTCACAACATTTATTTAAGAACTTGTGAAGTTAAGTTTTTGTTTTGTTGTATTTATTTACCAGAAGTAATGTTCCTATTACTCTTAATTATTGAAACTAAAGTAATAATTTACAAAAGACTACTCGTAAATATAGATAATTATTGTTATGTCACCAATATTGTAAGAATTTGAACTGATTAGCTACAGTAGGTATAATAATTATAGACATAAACAAATGTTACCTATTAGAGTTAGAGACAAATTAAAAGTACTCTGTTGATTTTTAAAATAAAACTTACATTATTTTTATAACTAAGTAACGCAGTTTCTATTTAATTACATATCATGTCAATTACTAGTTCTTAAAACAAGCATTTGCATATGTTTTAATTGCGATTCTCCCAATCTCGCGAGATCCCGTAATTTGCGAGATCTCGCGAGACTGGGTTTTGAGTCTCGCGAGATCTCGCTAGGCGGAAATCTCGTACGAGATTGCATTCCCTAATCATAACGTTGTTAACACCGGGAGGTAACTACAACTCTCACCAGCGCGTACGCGCCGGGAATCCATTTAAAAACTCATTTCTCAGAGTCACGTAAGTAACGATATAAGCTGTCGATCCTGCAGCGTCGCACTAGCTCCCGGACTATAAATAAAGGTGGCTTTAGTTGGTAATCTCGTGTTGTGGTCTCTGCTATGCTTAACAATGAGAACAGGAAAACTGAGCGAGTGAAACATGTTAGATCAAGGTTTAATGAAGGATTTTATTTCTTTGTTTACATTTAATGTTTGTAGCATGTTTGGTTTTTATTTTGCTGGATAATCTTCACTACGCTAACATTGATGACACTACACGACATCGCTTTTACTATCCTGCAATACTATAACACTTTTAACATTACTAACGATGTTGGTTATATAGCGAGATGATATTTTGTTCCAAAACTCACACTCTTCTATGTGCGCAATGTACTTAATTAAAAAAGGTTTGAAGTTTTCTTTTTACGTGTCAATATTTAGATGACTAGCACTTGGCCCGCGACTACATCCACGTGGATTACAAACTTCAACACCAGGGGATGTTCACTCTTAGTAGTCTTGAAAATAAATTATAACCTATGACACTCACATAACGTCGCTTTTGATTGGTAAAAGAATTTTCAATATCGGTTCTTCAGATCTAGAGTTTGCCCCCTACCAACCTTACAAACTCACAACATTACCTCTTTAAAATTAGAATAGATAGATTACTTAGTATGGGTAATTTATTTTATTTTAAAACTAGCTTCTGCCCGCGACTTCGTACGCGGATCCTGTTGCTTATGCCAGCGACAACGGGGTCGTCAAAATCGAAGATCTGAAACATATGACGTCGAATTCTATAAGCCCGGGGACGGGAAATCAATGGGATGCGCGAGACGATTCAAGATGTTCCAGTTATTTTATTTTTGTTGGTCAACAGGAAATGCCATCAGACTTAACAACTTCTGCTAAGACGCCATTTCTATTATGTATATGTTATATTGTCTCTGGGCTTTGGAGTTCCCCTACAGGTGCTCCAGATCTTCAAATTTAGTCTCACAGCAGAAAACACTCTTCACGTGGAATAGTTTTTGCAATGGCACCATTTTTATATCTCTTTTACTTTAGGTGTTCCATTTTCCAAAATAAATTATAGCCTATAATATGTTGCGTGACGTTCATGATCAGCGGTCAGTCGCGCATCTCCTTCCCCCACTTATCTCTAGAGTCGATGCGTATATACGCTGAAAACTCAAGCGTCATGCTTTTTCCGTGAACGTCTCCAACTCGCGAGACAGTGCATGATGTTCACGATCAGCGGTCAGTCGCGCACATATTCTTCACTGGTCTCTAGAGACCTGGATGTAGATGCGTAAATACGCTGAGAATGCAGGCGTGCTTCGCGATCCCAAGAAGTTTCCACGGAGCGAGTTGCAGCCTCATGTTCTCGAACAGCATCAAGTCTCTCCTAACGCTCTTCGGTAGATTGTTGGGATCTTATGGTCTTTAATCATTTAGCACCTTTGGAACATTGGGAAAAATTTGACCCCTTTCTAGGCATGGTTATAGTTTTATTGTGATGATACCTGATCAATTAAAATCTAAGTGGCTGCTCCCCTGCGTTACCGGGTAAGCTACCGTGTAACGAAGTTAAATGGAAAAGGAAATTAAACACTCAAATAACATAAGCCCGAAGGCATACGATAAAAAAATGGGAGTTTTAGCCAGTAGAGTCTGATTTTCAACGATATACCATCGTCATCGAAAATTAGTCCTGAACTGTTCCCGCCTTCACCGCGTAGTACCTCCTACTTATGTTATTTTATTTTATAATTATGCAATGAAATTAGTGATAGTTTTAATTTCTATATCAAATGTTTCTGATCTTCGATTTTTATAAGTCAACAGGAAATGCCTATCAGACCGAACAACTTTTGCTAAGACGTCATTCCTATTTGAGTTATGGTGTAGCTGGGCTCTTGGAGTTCCACAACAGGTGTTCCAGATCTTCGATTTTTATACGTCAAAAGCGAGTGCTCATAAGGCTGAACAACTCTTGCTAAGACGTCATTCCAATATATGTTATAGTGTAGCTGGGCTCTTGAAGTTCCACATCAGGTATTCCGGATCTTCAAATTTATTCTCTCAGCAGAAAATGCTCACAACGTGGAACAATTTTTGCTATGGTACCATTTTTGTATCTCCTATAGTTTAGATGGTCTGTTGCGGTTCTGCATCAGGTGTTCCGGATCTTCAAATTTATTCTCTCAGCAGAAAATGCTCATCACGTGGAACAATTTTTGCTATGGTACCATTTTTGTATCTCCTATAGTTTAGCTGGTCTGTTGCGGTTCTGCATCAGGTGTTCCGGATCTTCAAATTTATTCTCTCAGCAGAAAATGCTCATCACGTGGAACAATTTTTGCTATGGGGCCATTTTTGTATCGCCTATAGTTTAGCTGGTCTGTTGCGGTTCTGCATCAGGTGTTCCGGATCTTCAAATTTATTCTCTCAACAGAAAATGCTCATCACGTGGAACAATTTTTACTATGGGACCATTTTTGTATCGCCTATAGTTTAGCTGGTCTGTTGCGGTTCTGCATCAGGTGTTCCAGTTTCCAAGATAAATTATAGCCTATGTGTTGACCAGACTTAATATCTATACAACAAAAAAAAAATCATTCAAATCCGTCCAGTAGTTCCGAAGATTAGCGTGTGCAAACAAACAGACAAACAGACAAACAGACAAACAGACAAACAGACAAACAGACAGACTTTTTTTTTTGGATTCGTGCTCTATTACTGTTTCTAAACCCCCCTCAATCATTATTTTTTAAATATATTCAATGTACAGACACAGTTTTTTTACAGTCTTATTATATGTATAGATTATATGTATAGATAAATTCTCTAAAAATAAAGCCTGTAAGCCTTCTGGCTTACAGACTAATAACACAATGTAATAACTAAAATATAACCAACTCCAAAGTTTAAAATAAAAATGCAGTGTGCACACAATTTATATCTATCCATGACCAGCAAGTACCATAAGCGTAACACAATTATTTTCGATTGGTAAACTAACCTGACTATTTGCAACTCCACACTAATCTCAAAAACTGCGCTGTGCATTTACATGAGCTTTTTTACCACAGTCGTAGTTTTTGTTCACTATATTTCTGTTGAAACGAAGCCGGTCGCCGACCGCTATTTTATTTACTGAATAAATAGAGCTGGAAGCCACACAAAGTCTATGTAAAATTTTGCATCGGTGCATAAATATCCAGTATTCCTCAAGTTGACGTATGTATGTGTGTAAATATTCCATGATATTCTTACGGTTTTAAAAACTCCGCTAGAGGAGAGCCACATAAAATGTGCAAGTCGGTTGCTTGCGGTAAAAACAGAGATCGTAAATTGGCGTTAAACTGGGAGTAGGTAAAATTAGTGGAGTGTTAATGCGTTTATTTACTTCTCAAATCTGACTAGTGTAGCGTGTACTGAGGTGGTCGGGGGTCAATGAAATTCTTCTAAATGTTTTGTAAAAAGGCTATTTTTTTGTTTTCTTAGTATCAGCAGAGCTTCTTTGAGCTCCTTTTATAAAGAAAAATGGTCATCGTGACTTGACGTGTTTCTGTTTGGCAATGTCCCAGGTACTTAGATAACAAAATGTTATGTCAAGGTTAGCAATTGTATTTTATTATAATTTTGATAGAATTACAATCACTGCAAGTGCCAATTCTACTAACGTTAATGCTAAACCAAAAACTTTTGCGTTTATCACTGTTCACTATTCAGGGTTCCAAAACGCCCATGAGTCTGATAGCGGGCTGTTCTATCTTAAAAACTGTAGGTAATAGGTTAGCCACACGGTTGGAATTTAGGTAACAAATCATCAAGAAAAAAAATAAAAGGGTTTTAGTATAACTAGTACTTGGTCGGTTTTTTTAATGGGCTACTTGACAAAAATAGTAGATTGTTTATCTAGGGAGCACACAACTATTTTAAAGGCGAGAGTGTTTTTTTTAATCCAAAGCGGAGCGAAGGATTCTAGAGTAGAATCCCGAGCGGAGCGAGGGATTCTTAACTAGAATCCTGAGCGCAGCAAGGGATTAAAAGTATGTCACTCGAGCTTAAAATAGTGTTGCTACCGAGGTGGACACTCTACTTTTTATCACCCTCTATGAGAAAATAAGTTAGTGCAACTCATGAACAAGAATTTATTTACGTATATAAAATATAAATAATTAGAGGCTGATGTTTATATTTGAACAATTATGGAAGTGTATCGTAACAAGCAGAATGCATTTAATTTTGCGCGTTGTTTATTTCTCATCAACTTTGTAAATTTGGCGCGCTCGCAGGTTTTCAGCCAGTCACATATTCAATACATTGTTCCCGCATGGTTTGTGATTCACCTCTTTGCTGACTGAAACATTTACTAACAATATCCACATTCCAAATTCAAATCAATTTTGGTCCCTAGGGATTAATGAGCTATTTTGGTCCCTAGGGATTAATGAGCTATTTTGGTCCCTGTTTACGAGGAATAAACTAGCTCTTCTTGAATAGATGTGATAAAAAATGTTTTTAGTCCCTCGTCTAGATTACAAGAAAATATTCGACACACATTTTTTCTTTTTTCACGTAATCAAAAAATAACGGCGATACATCGAGTCAAAATGTCGCAGACGTCACTAGTCAGTAGGTACAGTTCATAGCCCCTTCTCAACTTAAATGCGAAATCTAAGCAGTTTTCCTTCAATTTAAAAAATAAACAAAATACTTGTGTAGGTATTATCTTATATAATGTAACTAATAGACTGATAATATTTTGATTATCATATTCTTTCAAACTCTCTATTAATCACTCCATTCGCTCACTTCTCCATGGTATAAGAAAGGGGGAGAGTAGCTCCCTACTTTGTTCTGGAAGTACACTAAGTTTGTACCTATTTCACGTATTACAACCTTAAACTTGGCCGCGTTAGCACTACGACGAATTATGTATTTAGTTGGCGTACTGTTTGAAATAAATGCTATTTATCGTTGTTCACTTTTGTTTGTTCGTTGAAAGCAGCAAAGAAAATGTACTGCTGTTTATTAAACGATATTTACTTTCCATTATAACGTGGAACGTATTCTTTATTGTTTTATACTTGGCTAAGTTTATTTAAAGAACATTTATTTATTAGTCCCTGTATCTGGAATTTCTCAGTAGGAGACCTTAGTCTGAATTGGTGCCCGTTTAATGGCAATAGGCTCGTACCCTATTACATGGGACTTTAACATAACTGGCGAAATGTGGGTGTACTACTGGTACACCTCTGCTTAACCCGGCTATCTGCGGGGATTATAGGCGTGATGTTATGTTGCTGTTATTTATTAGTTATTGGTTTAGCTGAAGTAAGTATTTACGTGCAATCTTAGTTAGAATTTGTGAATTTTATGGCATTCTAGAGTTACGCACACGACCTTTTTACACACCGCGTTTACGTTACAAGTTAATGTTGGATTAGTGAGACCTATAACATGTTTTTTTAATTTTTTACATCAAAAGTCATTTATTCAAATTAGGCTGCGTATCAGCTCTTTTTGAACGTCAAAAATTACATAAGACAGTCCCCCAAAACACCCGCCCTTCGCCACTTCCTAGTGTTTTTGCTGGGAACAAGAATTGGCGGAACAAACTCCCCAGCAACACGTCTGTCTGATATGTTAGAAGAACAAGAAAACCACGATTATAATATAGATACGAGTATTATACACCTTCCAAACTATTTGTGTATTTTATTATCACATGATAATATTATGCTGTTAAATAATAACTATCGGAATGCCAGATACAATTAGATAACCTATTGTTCACGTAAGCTGGTTTTCACTTTGGGCCTGATAAATTAAATGGACAAATCTCAAGACTTACCAAGATTAGATTTTCTTCTTGTTTTTCTCAAAAAATCTGAAACAATAAAATGAGATCTATTACGTACATTCAGCCTTAGTTCCGCTGCATCACCGATAAAGCTATGGTCGCTTGAACCCGACTTTCGATCTCAAAAAATGATTGCTCATGCACGTTGACTCGTATTACAAAGTGGTAGTGTAGTTTTCTTTTATTCTAGGAACAGACTCCAGCACATCAACCTACTCGAAACTGTCAAAATTCCCCAATCAATTTTGAACCTTATGCTTTAGCAATAAAGTTGAAAAATTATTAAAAAATAATTGACAGATTGTGTAGGTGGATGTGCTGGCGTCTGTACATCGTATTCACATATAATGTATTTGTTATTGTATAGAAAATATTGTAAAAAACTATTTCAAAAGAGTAAGTATGAAGTTTCTTGCCCATTCTTCTCCATACGAAACTACTTTTAGGATGGGGGAAACTAGAATCATTATATTCTATTTAACTTTTAAGTTTGACGTTCAAAAGTGCCTTTTAAATGGCCTATTTGAAATAATTTATGCAATATTGACTTTGACTTATTTTGTTAGCTAACTAATTTACCGCAAGTAGTGCTGATAGTACCAACCTATTTAAAATAGTGTGTATAGGCATCAAGACTTCAAATCAACTAAAGTCTGATAGAGTAACACAGTAGTTACCCTACGTAGGAAACTAGGAATTGGTAGATAGCAGCCGATGAGTGTTGTCAGTGTGGAATGAAGCGCGACTTGATGGCGGCTGAGCAATTTCCGCTGGGTGGTGCACCTTCCGACGGAAGGAAAAGTACCGCGATTCAGTTCACCTACGAGAATTTGGAGTAATTGGTATTGAGAGTGGAAGAAATTGTTCAAGATTTTCGTTTTCTAGAAGGTAAATGTTTAATTTTCAACCCCCGACGCAAAAACGACGAGGTGTTATAGGTTTGTCTTGTCTATGGATGTGTGTGTATCGGCGTGCGTATTAGTCGGTGTTTAATGAACATAGGGCCAAGATGGCCGCCCGCGCCGCTAGTAAGTGGCGGATTACATATTTTCACACAACTCCCTGATTATGGGTATGAAGTGACTTGACTAGTCTAACACTAAACACTAAAGGTATATTTTTTCGTAAGACCTTTGTGTTGGACTCGTTAAATTTCAAAATTTTACACATGAGTTTCACCTATTTTGAAGTTAAAGCCAGGCTGCAGTTAATTTTACCTTTTTTTTGCCCTCAGTTTTACTTGTCGAAAGCAAACAATGCGCAAAAAATAATAACTACTGGGATTGGGAACTGAGAAACATGACATATGAAAGGCTTTATAGAATATCTAACAGACGCCCCGCGGTTTCGGCCGCGTAGGTCCCGTTCCCGTGGGAATTCAGGGATAAAAAGAAAAGAAAGAGAGAAAAAAAAGAAGAGAAAGCCTATGTGTTAATCCAGGGTGTCAGCTAACTCCATATCAAATTTTATTAAAATCCATTCAGTTGTTTTTACGTGAAAGAGTAACAAACATCCTCACAAACTTTCACGTTTATAATATTAGCACAGTCTAAAAACATACAGTCGTCCGACGAAGCCGTCTAGACAGGGCAATCGTGCGGGGTGTCAGGGGCGAGACGCGGAAAAGCCGCTCCCGCACTGCGAACAAAACGATGTTCGTAGTGCGGGAGGTATTATTCAAGTCTAACGCCTGTAGAAGTTGTCGGCGTTTTTCCAGAGATCAAAGGCGTCGTCCTACTGTATTAATATTTATACTGTGATATTAGTAAGATATTAGTAGGATAATATCATGGAGTTGGCACTAAATTACTACCTATCTAAAATGTGTTTAACAGTCAAACTTACATTTTCAGAGATGCTATCATGAAACCAAATAAAGTTACATTAACAAAAGGTATTACTTTTTAAAACGGTCTGGTACATTTTGTAAATTCGTTTGAATAGACAAAATCGTTTCAGTTGAATGAAATAGATTTGCTTTTGAGAAATAAACGCGTATTATCGGCAGCATAGATTAAAGTCTACAGCGTGTGTGTACTGCAAGCACAAACCATGATTATGTCCCGTCCAGCAGGGATTATCGACCTGTCAGTAAGTGGGACTCATGGAGCTTTCAAAGCGTATACTAGCAGATGTACCAACAAATTTAATGCGGTTAACAGAGCCCTTATATCATCGGTGTAAAGCTTAAACTGCTAAGTCTTAGTTTGCAGTGGGATGGGATCAGTGTAAGCCTGTTTAATCAACCGTTCGTTGGCCGATACAAAACAAAGCAAAAGTTGTGTGTTGACATAAAAATTTGATGCCGCTGGACTGCAGCGCTGGGTTCACTGACATTAGACTTTTGTTTTGATTGAGAGCGCTTTATTGGAAGCTTCGACGTTGCATCCCTATGATACCTTGATTATAAAACAATTAGGGTCGGTGAAGCATGTTCTGTTTTTCATATTTGACTTAGCCGGAGCGCACATAATAAGTAGGTATTATTTGTAAGTATATTTTTTACTTTTTTTGTGGTATTGTGTACCTGAGCCTAGTTTCAACATGCTTCATGCTGCCATCTTAGTAGAAACTCTTTTTTCTTTACTATACCTTAAAGAAGCCATGATTGTAAATGTTTTTAAAAGTTTAAAGATATCAATCCAACAAAGGTAAAGAGTAGAGGAAGACCCTTTACTCTTTTGTAAACACTCAAAGTTATATAATTTTAGTTTAACAAATGGCTCTTAACAATACTTTTTAATAATTAACGTGGGGGTTCAACGTGTCCCTATCACTACAAACAAAGTCCATTGCCGCGTCTTTCTGTTCGCGATAATTTTAAAAACTACAGCACCAATTTTCATGATGTTTCCACCAATAGCGAGAGTGTTTCTCGAGAAAGATTTAAGCATATAATTGGTAAATCTAGTTAAAAATATCAAACAGATTGGGAACAATAACTTGGAAGTCTTATCCTGGAGGCTTTTTGTATAGAAACGATAACCATTCTTGTCTTAAATTCAAAACAGGAGATCGCAAGCGTCCTTTTCAATGAACACAAAGTATTGGTACATGTTTGTCTTGTTAATAAAAATACCTTAAACACCTTTTACTACTTTTAAGTCGCCTTTTCCTGCAAAAATGTGTGAAAATGATATCTATTTCTGTAAATAGGTTGATACAAACACTATTACACGTCAAATTTTTACTATCTGCCTACTCTGAGAAGAAACACCGAAAGAAACTCAGAGGTCATAGTCTCTTTTAAAGTCCATACATTATCTTGGTCAGAACATATTGAATAAAGAAGAAAAAAGATTAGAGTTAAGATTAGAGTTTTCGAATAAAGATTATTATTATTATTTCGTATATTCATTTAAAATTCTTATAAATTATTATTAATAATATTATTGTTTAAGGACCATGCAGATATGTGTCTAAAATGGTCATTTGAAGAAAGAACCACACAGCCAGGTTACTATTTTTGTCTCATTTTCCGATAAAAGAGGTAGCATTCGTTCTTTAATGTACACAAAGTATTGTTACTTACATGTTTCTTTCGTTAAAATACCATAGACACCTTTCACTACTTTTTCGTCATCTCTTTCGTTAAAATACCATAGACACCTTTCACTACTTTTTCGTCACCTCTTTCGTCAAAAATATATAAAACCTCAACCACTTCATGCATAAACCATTCCAATATTCGCAACAGGAGGTTGCGTTCAGTAACCTAATTAGGTCTGTACCACATACTCCGGGTGTATTCAAACTGGCTGACAGCTTATTGAGCACGCTGTGTTTATCTGGGCACGTGTGCATTCGTACAATTGTCTTCCAGTCATCCAGTGCGGGACGCCATTGCATTCATCGCGGTGATTGTAATCCACAAAGTGAAACTGAGCCGGTTGCGTTGCAAAACGGAAATGAAAGAGGGTTTACGTGTTTTGATACTGATGGCGTTTTTGTCGTTGGACGCTTTTTTCGTTTTTGAGAGTATTTTGTTTGGTCATTTAGTGTTAATAACTGAAGCGTATTGACTTTATAGGGGTTGAAACTGAATTTCAATTCCCGGTATTATAAACATTCAATACCTATTGGTAATCTCAGCGACAATGAATGTTAACAACTTGTCGAAATGATAGTATGGAAATTAGACGTAATTTTTGACAGATTGACATTGAGCTTTTTAAATTCGATTAACTTGACACTTCAAAGAAAAATAATGATACCATACTAACTACTAACTGTTTTTGTTTTTAATTGTTCTTGTTTTTGCTTGTAATCTTAATTATAAATTTCGATTTTAATTTTGATTTTGATTTAAATTTGATCTTAAATTCCTTGACTAACATAGTTTTAAAAGCGCACTGATGATTTTTTATTGCACAACATTTCTTATTGTATCATGTAGGGTCAGTATTGCGCAATATTTTTAATCTGTGTTTCGTCTTGACAACGAGATAACGTGAGCGCGAAAACATGGCGACATAATAATAATAATTTTTCGTTAGTTCGTGTTATTGTGCAATATAATTGATCGTTTGGATTCAATATTATTGTACAGACGCCAACACATCAAGTTACCCCAATGTGTCAAATTTCTTTGATCGTTTTTCAACTTTATGTTAAACAGAATAAGGTTCATATTCACTTGGGAAAATTTGACACATTGGGGTAACTTGATGTGCTGGCGTCTGTACAATAAAATGTATTCTACAATGTTATTATAAGTCTAAAAGTCGCTTAAAAACATAAGATGAGAAAGAAACACACAAAATATGACATCCGTCAAAAGATGAACACCTATAAGATGTGGAATACGAGAGAAACTGAGAATAGAATGCGACTGTTAAATAGTCATTTTAGTTCCATTTAGTAGTAATGCCATGCCATGCAACTAAATAACTAAACATACATGCCATGCCATATATGTTTACTTATTCAGTTTGTGTTTGGGTAAAAACAGGGTTTTACGCAAGTAGCGCGGCCGGGTAAATCACCTATCTGACCTTTCCTAAATAAGTTGAAGTCGGTTTTCAATTTAATCCGATGCAGCTGAATACCGGTTAGTATGAGCAACTGTCTATTCGCCCTCCCAATCCCAGTAATTGAGTAACATGATACCCTTATGTCAAACTGGTTGTCAAAAGACATGGCCGAATCCTGCCCTCAGAATCAATTCATAATTCGTAATGTACACTAATTATTAAAATTACTTCTAAAATAAATAATGTTTTTTTGTGGTTATGTTTCATTGAATGCAATACAAAATGCATCTACGTTTGGATACACGCATAACACAAACACTATATCTATCTGCAGTACGCCTGAAGGTTAGACTAAAATGTATGTAAAACACCCGTGACTGCCAGAATTGTATTGCTAGGGTACCTTAAAAAGTTAACGGTTTTACGATTATCGCAGACACCACTTTTCGATCTGCCGCGCGTCTTGATGAATATATTCAAATATTTATTTTGAAGAGTGTATGCAAACATCCTAGAGTTATTTTGGGTTATTCACCAACTCGACACAAGAGACTGGACACACGTGTGTCCAGTTGGTGAAAATCAAAATTAGTATCACTTATTATTTCGTCATCTGGACACACCAAGATTTTTATTCGTGTCCACATAGTGAAACTTAAAATAAATTACTTTTATGTTTTCACCAACTGGACACATAATCGCATTTTACCCGAAATCAAGCTAAAGTACAGTCAAGCACATTAATGTTTTGTGTCACATTATCATCAGTCACTAAACGTCCTACTGCTGAGAACGGGTAATTAAGTAAGTATGTAATTTTAGAATTTTTCACTATTTGTGAATTTTTATAAAATATATTTTTGACACTGACAGTATTAGGAAGTCACTATCTCTATGTTTGTCTTATAATCTTCAACATGTAACCAGTTTTATTACACTTTCTATATTCCCGGCGGCCGGCGACTAACAATGACGTAGTTTGCGCTAATTGTTTGTAGCAGGTAATAAATCCCAACCCTGTAACCCTTTGGTCATAATTCGTTATCAGTTTAATTCGTTTCGCGTGTGCATTAGGTGCAGTATTTGTGCCATTTAAAAGTGACGTGGATTTTAATATGGGTAAGTACTCAGTTAGTTTTAGATTCAACATTGTATTTTTTAAGTTATTTTAATTTAGCGATGCCGCTATATTTTATTTTTTCATCAAAAAATCTAATTGATTGTTTCATGTAAAGACAAATATGTCTACAGAAGAAGTCGCAGGCCCATCATTGGCTAACAGAAATACATTATCATTCATCCATTCTCAAAGAAATCGTCCAATTTTATTAAAAGATGGATATAAATATGTTCACCTAAGGAAAAATAAAGATGGATCTTCTACGTGGCGTTGCTCGAAAAAGTCAACTTGTCGAGCTATGCTCAAATTAAATTTCAATAACACCACTATATTAAAAGCAACTGATCATAATCATGAAGGCGATTTGGCGAATAATGAGATTGTAATGAATTTAAATGATTGCGAGGATCAAGTAAAGCGTAATCTAGCTGCTTCTGTCTCAAGTCTATACTTTGATACTATTGAGCGAATAGAAGAGAAAGGACTCCATTTAGTTGCAAATATCCCACGTTTCCAAAGTGTGAAAAATAAACTGTATAGAAAAAGGAACAAATCATTTGGCGTTCAACGCATATCATTCAATAATATAGCTAATACAGTTGGGCTTATGTTTAACTTACCACCAGATATAGTAACAAATAGCAGACAAAAATAGTAAATGATCACCAAAATGAAACTCGCACTTTAATGTAAAATTATAACCAAAGATTTAACACTTTGCTATCCTATTTAAGTAAAATAACTCCAAGTAAATCATGAGTAACCCAAAAATAGTAAATGATCACCAAAATTAAACCAGCATATTAATGTTAAATTATAACCAAAGTTTTTACATCTTGCTATCCTACAAGCAAATTTAACAACGCAGAAATTTAAAAGCGTAGACGACGGAGCCCCGCTACGCGGGGCTCCTATTTCTCTCTGCAGGGTTTAAAGGAACCTAACTAACCTAACGTCGGGATGCTCTAAGTCCTGATTATGGGAGCAAACTCTTTGGGGTTTAAGCAATCCCGTACAAAAATAATTACTCATTTTGAACCAGTAGTTCCAGATATTACCTCCTACATACATTTCATTTGTTTTACACAATCATCCTATCCCCGTGGTCCAACCAGTTGGACATAATTCCACCGTTGTACCACGGAAATAGTGCATTAATTTGCTCGCTAAGATTTGGTGATCATTTACTACATTTGGTGTTCGAATACAATTTAAAGTGCAGTCGTGACTAAAATAGCTAGTACTGTTGTTATTATAGACTTTATTTTTCTGGTGTCAAGTTTATATTTTTGGTAAAAGAACTAGGTAAGGGTATCAAAGCATTTTATGGTGGTCATTATATTTAATCCCATACAGTTGTACCTGAGCAGTTTCAAGATATCTTGCTTGCAGATCGCATTGGAGATCAACGTATTCTCGTTTTTGCCCACCATAATATGAGAGAAATTGTTGCACATTCAAAGAGATTCTTCTGTGATGGAACATTTAAAACATGCGGTAGAAAGTTCCATCAGCTATTCACCATTCATGTCGATATTGGGAGTACGAAATATCATACGAACATTATTCCCACTATTTAATTTACAGTACAGTACACAGTACAGTACAGTACTCCGATTCGTTGGAAAGATATTTAACAAAAACAGATAAACATTTCTCCTGTAAAATTTGGATTTTACGATTACCGACTTATTGTTTGGGGGCATCGATATATTTGTTTTATTTCAAAATTTGTCTTAAATAGAAGCTAATAAGGTTTTTCAAGTAAAAAAGTGAGGCAGCTTTTTCATGAAATTGAAGCGATTATTAACCTGACTGTACCCTTTTATGCAAAAAAACTGGGTGTGTCCAGTTGGTGAAAACATAAAAGTGATTTAATTTAAGTTTCACTATGTGGACACGCGCAAAAATTTTGGCGTGTCCAGATGACGAAATAATAATTGTACTAATTCTAATTTTCACCAACTGGACACACGTGTGTCCAGTATCTTGTGTCGAGTTGGTGAATAACCCGTTATTTTGACGTTTCTACGCTCAAAACTATCTGTGCAGTCTTGCGTTGATCTTATCACGTAACACTTGTGTTGTCTTTTTGTTATTGTCTATACTTCTATACTAATATTATAAAGAGGTAAAATTTGTAAGTTTGTAAGTTTGTATGTAGGGGGTAATCTTCGGAACTAATGATCCAATTTTGAAAACTATTGTACTGGTGGAAAGCTACACTATTCTTGGTGGACATAGGTTACTTTTTATCCCCGTATTCCTACGGGAATGGAAACTACGCGGGTGAAACTGCGTGACGTCTGCTAGTATTGGATATTTTCACTTGAACCCACGCTATCGTTTATCGGACTTTCGTGTACCTACGATTCTAATGTTAATATTCTGCTGTGCTTATTGGACTTGTTTCCTTACGACTTGGATTCTGACGCTCACGATGTCCTATTTAAAGTATCTCTCGCATGATCATTGTTATTCAAAATGTTTAGGCACATTTTTTTGTAACCTATTTAAAGTATCTCTCGCATCTTCTCTGATCATAAAACTTAAACTATTATGATTACACACCTGTAAGCTTTATTTTAACGTATTGTATGTCAATGCACATGAATATTATTTGTAAGGCCACAGCTCTATACAAATTTCGGCCATGCTTAAAAATTATTACCTCTCTCCCAACACGTCTTAATATAACAGTTCGTTACCTACTCTGTAAATGATTAGTATTTATGTATTTTTTTTATTTTTTTTTTTTTATTTTTTTTTTCTTATCTATACTTATTTTATACATTTTTTGAGATAGTCATGTATGTTATATTTATGTAAATAGTACACAACAAACTGCCTACTCATCTTTTCTCCTCCACTATCAAGTCTATCCAAAGGTTGTCTGTAAGAGATCGCTTTTAGCGATAAGGCCGCCCATTGTAACACCCTATGTAGCCCTTAAAGTTACTATTTGTAAGTTTTTATGGTGTACAATAATGAGTATTCCGTGCTATTCTATTTGTATTACTAAAATAATTATCAATATCGGTGATCCAGAGATTAAAGAACGTCACCACCTCACAAACTTTACCACTTTATAATATTTGTATAGATTAGTATATTAGTAAAGATATAAAAGTATAAATTTATAGTTATCTCAGAAGTTCAGCTCTTTCTTCATAACCCATTTATCGCGGCAGGCTTTCGCACTAAAGCATTCTGATACTGTATACCTACCTAAAAATGCAAAGTTTTCTGCCGTCGTTGTTTGGTTTGGCACCGCAAGCTGTAGCTACCTAGATGGTGGTTCATTCGAGAGCCAATCTCCATACAAAATAGGTGAACGTTTGTCCACGTGACCTTCAAATTATGCAACTGTTTTTATTGTTTGTCGGAGAACGTTGAGAGCGTGTGAGTACGTAGAATGTAACTCTTACAGCTTTTCAAAGTCAAATCATTTAGTTTTAATAAAACCATTAAAAGGAACTAATGTACGTCAAAATTAAAGGTAATGTAAAATCCAAAAAGTGCTTCTAGTTGTCAGTTTATTACTTACAAAAGGTTGAAGATTGAAAACGAAACTCCTCAGCTCATTGTTATAATAACATTTAAAAAAAATACAACCAACCGAGTATCGGAAGTCTGTGGCTCTGTTAGTTAGGTTTGATTAATTTTTAACACCACTCCTTTCAAGGTTTGAGCTTAGCCAAAAAACAAATAAATTATTTCAGTTAATAAAATTCTTGCAAAAGATTATTTTTCATTAATTTAGACGTGATCAACAAATAGGAGTATATTACATAGGAGGCATACAATAGACTTATAATAAACGTAACAAACATACTACTCAAGAGGTTATCTCCAAATTACTGAACAAATTAAAACAACTAAATAGTTAGCAGTAACGGCAATCGGTATCTAAAGACCAGTAACCCAGAATGAATGTAAAAGTATTTTCCAAAAGCCACAGCATAAGATAAACAGTGTGGCCATTTGTACAAGAAACATAAATACACCCCCAAGATAAAGAAGAGTATCCCATACAATTTCCCCCTATTGTCGTTCACATAATTGTTATGGTGTATGACGCATTTCCCTTAGCTAATGGACGGTTTCCATTACTGGCCAGAGATGATCATGGCTTTCTGCACCATGCGTCACTTTGTTAAAACTATTTTAGCTATTCGTCGTTTTCCTCAGCTTCTTACTATGTTGTTTTCTTATAATATTATAGCGTGTAATTTACAATAAGATCTAGTTGCAGAAGATAAAGTTCATTTCCTTTATTTCTGTAAATTAATATTATAACTATACAATAAAACTAAATTAAAAGAAATTAATTATGTACAGACGCCAGCACATCAAGTAACCCCAATTTGTCAAATTACAGCATAAGGTTCATATTCAATTGGGAAAATTTGACACAGTGGGCTAACTTGATGTGCTATTTAATGTACAGACGCCAGCCCAACCGTATTCTGTTTAATATAAAGTTGAAAAACGATCAAAGAAATTTGACACATTGTGGTAACTTGACGTGCTGGCGTCTGTTCATTATATGTAGTTTACATATAAACCCAAGGGAAAACAAAACCAGAACACTCAGGCGTCAAAGTACTCTTCGCTGTCATCTGGAAACGTGCCCAGAAGACTGGCAGCATTGCCACGTTGGATGGCCAGAGAAGAAGATAAATAGTTTGCCTAGGAAATAGTGAAACCTTCTAACATACCAATCAAGTGATTTATTTCTTTGAGAAAACAAACTGTTTCACACACGTTTCTTAATTAATCAATTATTTAATTTTAGTCTTATTTGAGGTTAATGTTGTATGTGTAACTTCCGAGATTTCTCACATGATATACAAATTATATTATTGTTTATGAACTAACTAGTTTTGTCACGTATGTGAGTTTAAAAATAGATTTGCTTAAAACAAATGAACAACAAAGCAAGATAATAAAACTTTTTTACAAAAAAAACAACCGACTTCTTAAAAAAAAACTAACAGGTGAAAAATAACTCCAGTTTCGGAAGTCTGTGGCTTTGGTGGTTTTGTTTTGTTCATTATTGGCCACCGACTTCCGAAACTGGAGTTATTTTTCACCTGTTAGTTTTTTTTTAAGAAGTCGGTTGTTTTTTTTGTAAAAAAGTTTTTATTTTGTAATTTTTAGTTTCTTTGTATGTAAAGAAAGTCTTTCAAAACTTGAAAGAATCATTGAAATTGGATAACAATTGTTAAAAAAGTTCTATCTCTAAACATTAATCTGTACATCTCTGCCAGCCCCTTTTAAAATAGAATGGCGTAATGTTATGTTGTGGAAATACAAAAGCTCAGTATAGACATCTGACTATAGCAATCGCGAATAATTTGCTGTTCTGCGTTGAAGAGTTCCGTTGCCTGTCTTCTTCATCAGTTTTTCTTCACCAAATGTTACTTTCTAAATGAAAATGCTTGATTTGTTACTAAAAATGTTAAAATCGGTGCATGTGTGCCTATATTTTTTGAGGAGTTCCCTCAATTCCTCGAAGATCCCTCATCAGATATGAGTTTTGATAAAAATGGGACCAATCTGTTAGTATACCCTATCAAACAAAAAAAGAATTTTGAAAATCGGTCCATAAATGACGGAGTACTGAGGTAACAAACCCTAAAAAAAAAAAAAAAAAAAAAAAAAATATACAACCGAATTGAGAACCTCCTCCTTTTTTTGAAGTCGGTTAAAAATAAGGTTAAACTTACTCAGACATTAAATATCATAGACATTTTTTTATTATTGAGTTATTGCTAAAAAAAATATTGATAATGCAGAAAGCGATGGAGTTATACATTTTATACAATAATATGATGATTAGTAAACTACCTACCATTCCTATAGTTTTTCACATCGGTCACCTTACCCATATGCTTGTTAGTTATTAATTAAAATTAAAATAATATGTTTTTCAACATAAGAGGCTGCATAAAAAATATTCCATTGAAAGAATAAAAAAAAACCCTTTTGTAAAGCCTAGGGTTATAAGAAGTTTCAAAGTTATTGCAGACCCTTGATTCAGTAAAATACACTTGAACCGGCTGAAGTTTAATTAAAACCGGGAAAGTGCAGTATTATAAAATACGCAGGCGGTAAAAGGAGTGGGGAAGTCGGATATTTCTTAAAGTGGTAAGTCCAGGGTTGTGCATACGAGATACTTTTCTATGCACCGGCAACGAATATGCAGGTCTATTACATAAAAATCTCTCCGTTGAAGTGGAACGAAGGGAACTGATACCTAGGATTTGTATGTGGTGAGAGCTACTTTTGAACTAGACTCGATAAAGTGCGAAACGAGCACATCAGAGGAAGTTTCTAGGTCGCGCCTATATTAGAGGAACTCATCGAAAGCCGCCTACGATGGTTTGATTATGTCATGAGACGCCCTGTAGACCATGTCGTGAAACACCGATCTTATTATTTGGCAGTGCCAGGACCGGCACTACCAAATAATAAGATCGGCGTTTCACTATGCATATAACTACCTACCTCTGAGTAAAAACACTGAAAGAAACTCAGAGGTTACAGTCCCTTTTAATGCCCAAACATTATCTTCGTTAAACCATGTGAAAAATCATGATGTCTGTGATGTGAAGGTATATAAGCTGGTTTAAATAAATAAAATATTCCACAACATTTCACACAACGCCGTCTAACCCTAAGCTAAGCTAAGAGCTTGTAGTATGGGTACTAAACAGCTGATAAACATACTTATATATTCCTAAATAAATACATATTATTGATGAATTACAACCAGACACAGAACAAATGGTCGTGCTCATCACACAAACATTTGTCCTGGGTGGGAATCGAACCCACGACCTTCGGCATAGCAGTCACGGTTACTAACTACCAGACCAACAGGCCAGTCAATAGCAAATAAAGTTCTGATTCTGATTTTGAGTTTTTCCATCAGGAATTTCTGTAAAAGACAAAAAACCAGTAAGTAATTGAGTTTATTACTGCTAACTATTTTTCACAAAAAGTTTGACCACGCTTAATATAGGTACTTCTTGCTTGCGATTATTTTGCCTTACATCTGTTAAAAAAATCTGACATAAAGTCGCATTCATTTCACCGAAGACTGTAAAGTATTTCTTTAGCTCGGCATGTACCAAGTTCAACCTGCATTTCATGGTACCACGTAATTAGGATCTGCAAATTAAGTCCACTGACGAATAGTTAGGTATAAATAAGGTTGAGTTTATGCAGTAGCGGAGCGGCAGCGTGGGACAGAGCGGTTTATGAGAAATAGTACTGGCGGATTTGCAACAGTTACTTAGTTAACAAACCATTAGAAATTCGATTTATACTTCTACGAAAATTCAATTCGATTCAATTGGGATCATTTAAACCAGGCTAGTTATTTGATTATGTATTTGATAGTGACGTATCTAGAACAGTCTACTCAAGGGTTAGTTGGAATGAGATTATGTAGTTTAAATTTTCATCGAGCAAAATATTGTATCTAAGTAGGTTGAGGTGGCCTACTACTGAGTGATACTATTTATGAGAATTTATTACTGTTACAAGCCTATTTTGCTTTGGTTAACACGATCACAAACAGTTAATTAGTTAAATCTGCGTTAATAAAACCAGCTTACTACATTAAGAAGAGGCCTTTGCGGCTCTCCTGGTTTAGAGAAGGCACGAGAAATATTCACCGTGCTAGCTTAAAGCAGGGTTTGATTTCAGCCATGGGCGACGGACGCGGGGATGTCCAGCGCCCCCCACGTGCATGGACCCGAAGTGGCGGCGCGTCGTGTTCACGCGCGCCCCTCTTAAACGTCGCGAGGGGAGTCTAACACCTCACTCCCCTCGCTGACCTGGCGAGGCCCGCGGGGCCGGCACCAGTCGGGGGTCGCGGAAGTATCTTCCGTTCCCGTGAGCCCCGGCGCAGGTGTGAGAAGGAACACGGGGTGGTTTTTAGTCAGTAAGAGTCTGACAGACCCGTCCGCCTCCCCGGGCGGGGGACATCCATGAGGATTTTCCACCCCTAAAAAAAAAAAAGGGTTTGATTTCAGATCTTAACAACTAGCTGTGTGATTTAACTTATAGTTAAGTCGAAGAGTGATGTTCAACACCCTATAGAATTACTTAAGAATTCGGCTATGAAATACTGGCAGTTTCAGGGGTTGCGTTCAAACAAAAAAAATACAATTCCATTCTTGAGCACTTGAAACAAAGCTTGATCAAGTTATAGTTAAGATAAGTAGCTTGACGAAGTTGGCACTGCCGCAACCGTACAATTAAGAACTATTGTCTTAAACAACGGAAAACGGTATAGGTGAGTGTTTATGTGATGAACGGCGTCTGTGCGACCCCGCGTGTGCTTCTCTGGATCCAGCAAGGACTCGACCCCTCTGCCGACCGACACGGAGGATAGATATTGGAGACGGCGATTCTACAGGTCAGTGGTGCTGCATGTTTCCTGACAAATTCCTTCGTCCATATTCACAAGTTCGTCGTCCTAATTTGTGTCGCATTTGCAAGGTCAAACCTACCTACTTACGTAGGTACTTTTCAAATCCCACAATAATACAGTCCACTATATAATCAAACCAGCTCCCTGCGTCTGGGATAAACGCAAACAATTTATATTTCCGCGCAAGTGTTTCGTGTAAGGCACATACCATTGTTTTTTGGATGTCTGACCATTCTTACAAAATCAAGATCCCTCCGCGAGAGCAGGGGAAGCCGTTACGAACTGAAACGTGGAAGTCTGTCAATCAGTCTGACTACGAGGTATCCCAGTCACAGGGCTGTGGAGGTCAAGAAGGCAGTCGCTCCATGTTAAACTGGTAGTTATCTGCATCCAGTTAAACTAGAAGTTTACCCAAAACTACCTATGTGGTTGGGAAAAGACTACACAGATAATATAAACTCAAACTGCGGCAAAAAAGCTGGGCATCCTAAATAAGGTTAAGCGGTACTTCAAAGCTGACCAGCTTTTAGTTCTTTAAAAAGCTCAAGTCCGATCCAGCATGGAGTATTGTTGTCACCTTTGGGATGGCTCAGCCAAATACCAACTAGCCACACTCGACTCAGTAGAGCGCAGAGCCAAGAGGCTCATTGGTGACGAAAAGCTGGTGGGTACCAAGCTTCATACCCAGGCCCATCGGCGCAAAGTTGCATGTCTGTCGGTCTTTTACAGACTGTATTTCGTTGAGTGTGCTCTAGAGCTCCACGAGCTCATTCCACCATCTCCTTTCTTCCATCGGGAATCCAGACGTACTGCAGGTTATCACCCATTCCTTGTAGATGTTCCACACATTCGCACGAAGAACTTTGCCTGTTCCTTCATTATGCGCACAGCCAAGGAGTGGCATTCCCTGCCTGCATAAGTGTGCCCGAATTCATATGACCCCAATCTCAACCGCAGACCGCAGGACAAGATTGAGGTCAAGAGTAGACCCATTATATGTATAAAAAAAAAAGTTCAAGTTTCTTCAAAATGTTTTCCTTTACCGATGCTAGTGATGTCCAAGATAAACTCAAAAAAGTAATCCAACCATTACATTAAAAGCAGAATTTCTATTTTCATAACATTTTCATAAAATAACAACCAGTCAATACAACCTGCATATTAAACTTTAAAACTTAAGCATAAAAGAAAACAACTCCACGGTCTTTTAAGACTTTCTATAAAACAGGGAACTATTTGTGAGAGCAACTATGTTTTTAACAGAAGCATTGTTCTCGAACAAAAACTGTATTTGAAGCTTCAAACAAAAGGTAGTGTACTTGTTTCCCGCCATTGCTGTAACCGTCGCATGAAATTATGGTACAAATGGCCCAAGGTACTCCACGCTCCAACATTCACACCCCTATAATGGAAACAAGGAAAAATGGGACTACAGCCTTGATTTATACTCGGAATAAATCCATTGCGTCTGAGGTTATATTATCGGTGTAGAATAGGAAACTATTTGCTTTTAGACGAAGTAAATGAGTCGTGTATTTCGGCTCTTGTGTTATTCGTTCACCAATTTTGTTGATCATGCATTTCAACATGAAATTGTTGCATGCTAACACGCAATCACATATTTGAACAAAGCACATGTATTGCTCCCATTTATTAACACAACAACACAGCTTCAAACCGGTGAACCCGACAGGTTTGGCAAAAGTGTGTAGTCCCCCTCACATTTGCCAGTTTTGCTTAAGTCCTATGTAATAGGGATGAGCCTATTACCAGCAACCGAGTACGCATTAGCCCCGAGCTACTATTGAAAAATTTCTGATTAAAAATTGTTGTCTGTAAGATATCGCTTTTAACCACGAGGCCGCCCTTGAAAAACCCTGTGACTCTTTAAGTTATTATTTAACCCTTTAACCGCTTGTGTCGCATAAATATGACTCATATTTTTGTGCCCTTACGCCTTTGCCTTTCGCGTGTCGTATTTCTGCGACAGAGAACATGTACGAAGCTTTATTTTCAAAATATTGACTGTGTGGCACAACTAAAACCATCATCGAATTGAGATATTATTTATGTAACAAAAACTAAAAATCAATACAACGATTGTTTCTACTTATTTACTGTTGGTATTATTTTATTGATATGTAGCAATTTCGGCACGGCGCTAGGGGCACTGCAACTAATATTTAGCCAAGTGCTTAAGGTTAAAAGTTTTATACAATGAGGCTTTCATTCTAACACCATCCCAAACCCAGGTGTCGGACCCAAGATCTCTTGCTAATTAGACTTTTTTTCTTTTGTATGCTTTATATCTAAAACACGTTTTTTAAGTCCAGAAATGCAAACAATTAAACACAAGACAAACAAATATCGCATGAAATGTTCGATTGATACGTAAACATACACAGAGTCAGCTCTGCCAAGATTCCGAGCATTCTATGCCTCGTTTACAACGAGTGGTAGCTAGGCAGTTAAGTTAATGACTTCGCCAGCTTTCCCAGCTATGTTTAGAAAATTCTAGACTGAAACTGAGCTGGGTTTTCTGTAACAGCGTTTTCAATTACATGTGGGGCATATGGATCACTGGTTGTTAGAGTTCTGGTGGGAATGAGCGTGAATGGAATCCTTCTACTGAATTCATTTGTGAACTGCATAGGATGTGTGTGTGTATGTAAAGATTGGTGCTATCTGTGTTGAGAAATACTGCATTTTCTGGAGCTAAATGTCCAATCCTTATTGGAATTACCTTGGCCAATGTGGATACTTTCATTAACCTGTTAATTTAAAGCAGGAAAGCAGAAAAAACGTTTTACAGAAAAACGTACAACTTCGTACTTCTTAAATGAACACTAAAAGGTGTATAATAACTCTAATTTCGGAAGTCTGTGGTTTTAGTAGTTTCGTTTTATTTATTTGTTTGTTTTTGCTATTCGAATACTGAAGCGATTTTGATAAAATAAATATGGGACTACACGGAAAGTACCTGTAACCTCCCGAAAAGAATTTTCCAAACCGGTTTATAAATGAAGAAGTTTTAAAGTTACAAACCTAACACACATAAGAAACAAAAAACAAGATTGAAAATCTCCCGCTTTTAAAAACGCGAAGGTTATTGTAAGTCGGTTAATAAGAAAACAAAACACGGTTACACAAATTCCCTATGCTCATTTTACTAAAGAAAAGTAGCGTAGAGCACTATTGGGTAACATTGGGTCAGACATGGGATTTACGTTGTTTTCCAAGGCCCAGACCGGTTGTTTATTTACTCAGTCCAGTCTGACTGCTTAATATTCTACCCCTGGACCTTGCTTTTAGCGAATAGTAACCTTCGTTGCTTGTTAAGGCAATGTTTTTGTCGGAAAATATATACGCATGGAGTTTCTTGCCCATTCTTCTCAATACGAAACTATCTATTAGAAGCGGCAACTACAATCGTTTATACAGGGTTTAATATAATTGTTTAATATAATTGTTTAATATAATTGTTTAATATAATTGTTTAATATAATACATCACACAAAATCACGCCTATAATCTCCGAAGGGCTAGGCTATATTTCGCCAGTTATGATAAATGATAATGATAAATGATATTTATTTTGTAAATAGGTTTTTACAAACGCTTTTACACGTCACCTTTTTTAGTAAATGTGATCGGAATTTCAATATTTGACTACTCTGAGAAGAAACACCGAAAGAAACTCAGAGGTCACAGTCTCTCAAAGTCCAGACATTATCTTGGTCAAATCATGTAAGATCCATGCAAATTAGTGTCTGAGATCGTCTTTTGAGGAAAGAACCACACAGAATGAGGGGACCAGATAGTTCGTGCAAGCATTTGTCAGTAATCGTGAGCTCAACTCGGAAAAGAAAGAACATTTGGGTTGGTCCCATAAAGAACTCAAACTGCCAGACAAAATGTAAAATAAATAAATAAAAGAACTTAAAAAATTTAGAAAAGAAAATCTAAAAAAAAAGAATCCACATAGTCCTTACATTCACGATAAAAAAAAAATACTTTCAAAGTAAAAATACATGTCAATATACTACATTCAATGTCACAGTGTGAATAATAATATGTTTAAGTCCCATGTATTAGGGGGCGTCGTGATGGCCCAGAGGTTAAGACGCCTACTTCTCATGCACGAGGTTGTGGTTCAAATCCGCGCAAGTACCAATGTGACTATTTCAATTCATATGTACAGACGCCAGCACATCAAGTTACCCCAATGTGTCAAATTTTTTTATTGTTTTTCAACTTTAATGTCAAACAGAATAAGGTTCATATTCAATTGGGAAAATTTGACACATTGGGGTAACTTGATGTGCTGGCGTCTGTACTTTCTAAGTTTATCTTAAACATCATTGACATCGTTGAAGGAAACATCTTGAGAAAACCTGGACTTATAGTTAATATAAGTTTGAAATCGCTAATCCGCCTTGAGCAAGCGTGGTGATCAATTCTCTGTATGAGAAGAGGCCTTTGCCCTGCAGTGGGACAGTAACAGGCTGGTATTCTTTTTTTATTAGGGGGCGAGCCTCTTGCCATCAATTTATTGGGCACAAATCCAGACTCCGGGCTACAACTGTAAAATTTCAGATGGAAAAACTCCACTGCTCTATTCTTAATATAATAATAATAATATAATCATGTAATAAAACCTTTATTGCATATAAGATGTTGCCGTGGATGCAATAAAAAAGTTATATTTACAAATAAACACTGCTTTGCTATATAACAGTAATGGTTGGGGTACTGTCCTCTTAGATAGGCAGCATAATAGCCTGTAGGAAACAGAAACAGTGCCGTATTCCTCTTGAGTGGAGAAATCAATCAATTAGTGATTTGGAACAATTAGAGTGTAATTAAATCGTGGGTCAACTTTTTACAGGCTTTTGAATCTATGAATATCTGCAATTTTCACTTAGAGACCAACTCAGAAATTATGAAAAACATATCAACTGTTTGATATCTGTTTAACTATTTGACTCATCCAATTTAAAATGACACAGCTAACACTTTTTGCAAAAACCCTGTAAAAACTTGTGCCGTGATTAAAATAACATTCTGTATAATTCATTTCAATTATTAGTTTAATGTTAAAACGTATATTTTTAATGGTTTTTAAATGGAATAAATTAAATGACTTTGATTTGGATGTAAAATTACTTATTTGCAGACTGGAAGGGACATTGTCGGACATCCGGACACCATGAGTTTAGCCTATGACCCTGAAGCAACCAGCGTTGACATTTTTTGTCGGGTTTTCATAAAAAAATAAAATAAAAAACAAAATTTTAGACTCAATCATAAAGTCAAATAAAACTTTTGTTAGCAGATTGGTGATGTTTTAAAGAGTAAATAAGTAAATAAACAAGCTGTAGTAGTAGCTTATAATATAATATATAAATATTCTCAATAACACTTAACGCGTAATCAATTAAAACCGCAATCAAATAATTAAATTGCGTGCCCTAGGTCGTCTACATGACTTAAGGCGGCCATGATGATACCCATACTTCGTTCCGGACTTCTAACTTTTATCGCAAGCACATAAGACCGTGGGCAACGTTTTTATTGCCCCGTGTTTCTTGCCCGCAGCCACCAACTTATCACCTTCAGTTAATTTGTCTGGCTCTTACTGGTAATGCGCGTTCGTTTGCGAACAGGTCCCTCTCAGAGAGGGTATCCATGTTGAGACTCGGGTTTATAAGTTATTTGACACGTTGTTCGTTTTTGTTAGCAAGTTTGTTATTTAAGATCTTTTGGGGTTTAATATATCTTTAAGTATGAGACTGGTGAATGGAGAGTTGTGTTGTAATTGTAATTATATTGTCTTTTGGAAAATTTAGGTATATTTTTAACATATTATTGGAAAAACTAGTAATGGGAAAGGAAAGGGAGAGAGAAAGGCTGCACTTCAAGCCATACATTTTCATTATGACTGGCCTGTTGGTCTAGTAGTTAGTGACCCTGACTGCTATGCCGGAGGTCGTGGGTTCGATTCCCACCCAGGACAAATGTTTGTGTGATGAGCACGATCATTTGTTCTGTGTCTGGGTGTAATTTATCTATAATATGTATGTATTTAGAAATATATAAGTATGTTTATCAGCTGTTTAGTACCCATAACACAAGCTCTCAAGCTTAGCTTGGGACTAAATGGCGTTGTGTGAAAAGTTGTGGAATATTATTATTATTATTATAAGCTGATCTCACTTTGTATAGGATTTCCTTACAATGCGAGGTCAGCGTAAACTAGAAATGTACAGCTTAATGTTTAGCTGTGTGTACATAATTATAAGAGATACAGGTCGAACAGGAAAAACGTTCGCCACGGTAGGTACCTACTTTAGGTAGGTAATGAAAAAAGGTAAAAGAAATGAACGATTTGTTAGCAAAAAACGCATTTATAAACATAAATCAACTTTATACGCAAAAAGGTGCAAACGAACGCGTAAAACGTAATGTGATGAAGTCGCAACTGTTGCAGGGCAACGTAAACACAACTACACTAGATTAGTGTGGACCCGGACGCATTGAAAATTTAGTTCCAGCCGAGCGTCTCGTACCGCAGGAAATTGCGAAAAATGTGCTCAACTCGCGACTAATGGACATGTTTGTGCTCCTGCGCGAGCACGTACCTTCACCACACAACCTCTGAAATATTTATGGAACTACTTATAAGAACTTCCAATCACAAAGAACCGATTTGAACCCACGTTTCTTTTTCAACTTTTTGGCAATTTTAGAGAGAACAAAATTCGTGGAGTTCAACTGTAAAATCAAAAGTAGGTATTATCTTCGAAAGCTCTGTGGAAGTTGCCAATATAGAACAAGTGAGTGCTCTAGTTGGCAAATTGTTGTGTTGCTCGAAGTTTCCAAGCTGCCTTCTGTTCGATTTTGATTCAGTTCATCTATCGGCAAATATGAAGTTGTGTAGTAATGCGATTAAATATTGATTGCGTTCATTGAATGTTTTGGCGCTCTGCAGTTTGTTTTGATAACTTTGTTGGAATGTTAGGTAATGACGTTTGTTGTATTTATCACAACTTAGCTAGATATTTAATACAGTAGTTTCGAGAAATCAGCTAAAAGCAGAATTAACATTCACGTCCTCACATTCCAAGAAATAGTGATCACAGTGCGTCCCTGACGAATGAACATTATACTAGAAACTTTTCTACAAACACATATTTTTAAGACAACGCGTAAAATCTGGAAGCACTTTAGAGTATCTAAAACATTTTATTTTATTTTCACTACACGTACCACATTTCCAACTGTAAAGCTCTGCCCACCCTACAACCAAACCAACCATTGTCCCGAACTTTCTCTCAGAAATCGAAATGCAAAGATTAATTACGGGGACGATCGTCGAATCGTTTCCATTCCAACATTTTTGTTAGAAATGAAATTTCGTATAATTTTCCGCGCGGCTTCGTCTGGATTATTCACTTCATTACAGTTTAATCCTGACCCTTTAAAAGGTCGGACGTATATGTAGGTAGTATAGGTGTACAGGTACTGTCAGGGGACACTCATTTTGTTTTTAATTACGTGTACAGTCACTGTCAGTATGAGTGTTGTCTGAATTGATTGACTGGCCGATGGCAGGATGGTCGTATGAAGTGTTTTGGTAGGTACTCGATATTTTAATTAACTCTACGATGAGGTTTGCTATTATTAGTATTACAATGGGGTGCAGTAATAAGTACATGTCTCCACACACCGGAGGTGATACTTGTGCGCTTGAGTGGTGAGTACCTCAACGACTTGACTTGACTGGCCTGTTGGTTTAGAGGTTAGTGACCCTGACTGCTATGCCGGAGATTGTGGGTTCGATTCCCACCGAAGACAAATGTCGTGTGTTGAGCACGATTAACTGTTCTGTGTGTGGGTGTAATTAGTCTATAGTTCTTCAAACGAATCAGACAGATGTGTTGCTGGGGAGTTTGTTCCGCCACTTCTTTTGCCCAGCAAAAACACTAGGAAGTGGTGAAGGGTGGGGCGTTTTGGGGGACTGTCTTATGTGTTTTTTTGACATTCAAAAAGTGCTGATTGACAGCCTAGTTTGAACAAAGACTTTTGATTTTGATTTTCTATAATAAGTACCTATGTATTTAGAAATATATAAAGGTAAATTTTTGCGGACCTTGATGTATGGCTTATCCTATTATCAGTTAACTTCAACTATATCTTCCATTAACTTCACTAAAGCCTCATACAATTTTTATTATTATTAGTTTAAATAACAGAGGCTATGACTAATATTGCCCAGCACTTCATAGTCAACATAAAGTTGAGCGCAGTAGAAAATTCTAGAATTTAATTTACTGCTGGCCTAATGATGGTGACATTTTTTTCTTCGTCGCCGTATGTCCCGGCGCTGATACGACAGTACCTACCTCACTTTGCCGACTGCGACGGATACGACCGGCCGTCCTCAATTTCAATTTAGCTTTCGTTTTACGGTTCGTACGAAGCACTGAGAATGGAGTAAAAGAAGTCTCTTTACGTTCCATTAGATTTTATTTCCTTTGTTTACTGTATATGGTTGCAGGTGAACATTATAATATATCTTCTTTACTTTTCTATATAGTTTGATTTTTAAGACACTGTGATGGTGATGGTAATCATTTTAGCATTCGCCCTAGCAGCCACTGGTAATCAATATGAAGATACAGAAAGTATTGTACAAATCATAAAATAAATTTAATTGCACACAAACAAACACCCACACTGACACATGCACACGAACAAAAACACACAAACAAACACGTTCATGCACAAACACCCATATATGCATTACACATTTACTTTACACTTCACATAATTATTTCCAAAATCTAACAAATTCATTAATACTACCTCGATTTAAAAAAAAAAATGTTTTTTACTAGTCTTTTAGATAATAATGACTCATGTAAAGATGCCGCAAATGTGATTATGTTTAATCGGGTGAGCCTGGAGATCTGTCATACAGGTCCCGAACCTAGTTTAGACTCCAGCTCTCACAAAGGTTCTAGATTAAGGCAGAATTATACCATAGTGTTACAATGTACCTTTATGAGAGAAATAAATCATATTATTATTATTATATTATTAATATAATAAATTCAACTCCCTCTAACAATCTTTGCATTTGAGAATCAGAATCCGAAATTTTACTTGTGAAAGATATGTATTTATGCAAAGGTCTTCGGTTTATTATGAGTGCGATATGTTTTGCCGTTAAAGCGAACAAATATTGAAGAACATAAAAAGTACTAAAATTAAATACTCTCAATATAGCATTCAAACTCAACAATCTTTTGAACAGTACTAGAAATATTACCACGTTCCTTCTTTTAAGCAAACTGATTTTATAACAGTACATTCAATATTCACCCCTGCACGTAATCCTATCTATACCAACCAGAAAATCACGTTGCAATATCAAAGCTATTTACATTGAAGATATAAAAACGCGGTGTATCGGTTGCCTATGATTTAAAAAGTAAAGGAAAAAGTGTAGCCAGTACAGCTGTTCATTCTTCCACAAGTTGTAGGAATCAATTGAAAGGAAGTAAGTTGTCTGGCGCACGGTGAGCGATGAGCTAGCGGTGTGTGACTGTACTGTGCCCACTACTTGCACCCTTCGCGATCGGCCATATTTCAATTTAATACGTTCTCAGTCTGTGCTGGAAGCTATACTTAAACGTACAACGATGTTTTACGACAAAGTATCTTTAAAGGTTTATTTTGATTTATAGGCAGTGTCCTAATAAAGCAAGTAATGCTTAAAAGGGCACTTCCAATGTTGTGGTACACTTGTGAAAGATATTTTTGATTGTATTTTGCATGTCTTTTGGTATATTACTTGAAATAATAAATCAACTGACTGCCTCCTTGGTATAGTGGTCGCAAGCGCTGCTGCTGAGCATGAGGTCCCGGGTTCGATCCCCGGCTCAGGCAAAGTGTTATTGAGTTTTTCCATCTGGGATTTCTCAGTAGCAGCCTGGAGTCTGGATTGGTTCCCTATTAATGGCATTAGGCTCGCCCCCTATTACATGGGACTTGAACATAACTGGCGAAATGTAGGTGTACTACCAGGTACACCTCTACCTAGCCCTTCGGGGATTACAGGCGTGACGTTATGTTATGTTTAGGTGTTAATAAATCAAAGATAAATTTACTAAATCATTTCTGTAGAGTTGACTTGTCATATTTGACAATGCATTTGCAAACAAAAAAAAAACGATTGAGCGTCTCATAATGATAACATCTGACATGCTATGGTGGTAAAAACACCGCCATGAATTAAATGACAATACGATGTGGTACCATGTCTTACAGCCATCTTTCCGCCACCGCGCACGCTCATTGGTCAAATAAGATAGTGCGCGCTTCCCCAGTTTCCTAAAATCACTTCCACAAAAATTAACCGAGTTGAAAGATTATCTTCACACAAGGCCGGTATTTCTAGCTAAAGTGTACGTAACTAATAATTACGTGTGATAGATAGAACCAAATTATTTCTTACTAAGAAAACCTACTCATTAATAAATTAGCACGTAATTTTCTTTCTACGCTTACGTCCTCTTACAAAACCTCAAGAGATATACGAAATTCTTAGGTCCCAGAGTTAAGGCGCTCTCTTCAGGGGCTATAAAACCAGGTTACTTGGCTGTTTTTACAACAGTGATAAAGTTTACTCCTCTGGTCTTGTTTGCTCCGCCAATAAATATCTGCCGCTCTGCCGGGACGGGCGTAAATCTTATTTTATTTCTAACCCAACCAACATATGGAAATTTGAGATAAGGTACTTTACGTAATGAAGGTTTTAATGGCGTTTTTAAGTAATTATTTAGGAGTTGGTAATGTCTGTTTGGTATCATTTAAATGTTGTGTTCATGTTCGTAAAGTGTTATAGATAATAAGACTTTTGTTTTGATTTTCTTTGTCACGTGCAATGAAATAAAAATAAATATTCCTGTGGGTGCTATAAAATTTTAAAACTTTTTTGCAAAAAAAATAAAACCGACTTCTAAAAAAAACACTAACAGGTGAAAAATAACTCTAGTTTCGGAAGTCTATGGCTTTGGTGGTTTTGTTTCGATTTTATTGGTAGATTGTTAGTTTTTATTTTGCAATTTTCAGTTTGTTAGTATGTAAAGAAAGTCTTTCAAAACTTTACAGAATCATTTAAATTGGTTAACAATTGCTAAGTAAATGCTATCTAAACATTAATCGGTACATATCTGCCAGGCCCTTTTGAAATAGAAGGGCGTAATGTTATGTTATGGAAATACAAAAGCTCAGCATAGACATCTGACTATAGCAATCGCGAATAATTGGCTGTTATGCGTTGAAGAGTTCTGTTTCATGTCTTATTCATCAGTTTTTCTTCATTAAAATGATACTTTTTAAATGAAAATGCTTGATTTGTTACTAATAATGTTAAAATCGGTGCATGTGTACCTATAGTTTTTGAGGAATTCCCTCAATTCCTCGAGGATCCCTCATCAGATATGAGTTTTGGTACAAATGGGACCAATCTGTTAGTATACCCTATCAAATAAAAAAAGAATTTTGAAAATCGATCCATAAATGACGGAGTACTGAGGTAAAAACCATAAGAAAAAAAAATACAACCGAATTGAGAACCTCCTCCTTTTTTTGAAGTCGGTTAAAAACAGACAAAAAATCCCCAATTTCAAACTCTAAGTTGTGATGTTAAACGGAGAAAATACAAAGTAATTTTTTGGAATGAGCATGCAACTAAAACAACTTTAAACTGGAATAGGCTTCTTTAAACGTTTGAATAATCTGTACTAAATATTTATTTATTTATTGCCTTGTATATGAATCTTTTAATAAACGATTTCATTTTTCATTTTAGCGAATGTGGTCGAAACTCTTCACTAACAGACGACTAACTGAATTAATGATTATCGGCACTATACTCGTAAATGTTGAGTCCACATGTACAGACGCCAGCACATCAAATTACCCCAATGAGTCAAATTTCTTTGACTCATTGGGGTAACTTGATTTTCAACTTTATATCAAACAGAATAAGGTTCATATTCAATTGGGAAAATTTGACACATTGGGGTAACTTGATGAGCTTGGCGTTTGTACATTATATTATGAATAGTAGTAAGTCATATATCATTATTATGACAGTAGTTATATTATAAGTGGGTTATTATTGGTGAGGTTCTTCAGAAGAACAGTAGGCCTAGCCATGGCCATATTACAAATTCTATTTCTATTATCGTTATCGATAAGGCGACAATAGAAAGAAAATGGCGTACATGGAATCAGCTGTTTGTCAACTGTCAAGTGTTAACGAGTAGAATTTGTAACAGGGCTGAAAATGAAATACACTTGACAGATGACATGACAGCCAGTTGATTCCATATACGCCATTTTATTTCTTTAATAAGAATAGAAATGGAATTTGTAATATGGCTAGGCCTGCAGTACCAGGTGCGGTGTAAACGAAACATAGGAAGTAATCGTAGCGTAGGCGTTCTGTAGTTTCTGCCTACCCCCATGGGAAAAAGACTTGAGTTCATGTATGTGTGTGTGTATGTAATCGTATGTATGTATACTGAACCTAACTCAAAACTGCGGACCGCACAAAACAAACTCACTTATCTTGCCACTAACAAAAAAAAACCCCGTCTCCATTTATTTAAGTCTAAAAATATCATTACTGAAGGACGGCCTCGTCCCGTGGCTGATTTTATTCGAAGAGCACTTTAGGTCAAATTGAAACCATTACAGAAAAACGTGTTAGTTGAGAGAGGCTGATCGACTGATGGACTTGGCCTTAATATATCGAAGGGTTTTAGGTTTATATATTATCAAGGTTTGTGGGTTGTGAACGGAGTGAAATGGAACAAGAGTTTGAGAGGTTGAAGAATGTGGAAGGATTTTTGAAGATTTGTATGGTTTGATGAAGCCCGCTTATTGTGACATGGCTATGTAGGCTCTTTAAATTTTATATGTAAGTTTATATTGTGAACAAAAAATAGTGTTTTATTCTAGTTAAAATATTGGTTCTGTCCATACTTAAGTTAGTTCAACAAGAATGGGGGAAAACACCGATTAATGTATAACAGGTAACAGCCTAGCTCAGGAGCCAGGGCTTCATTCAGAGTTGTAACTATCATATATGTAAATAAAACAAATATTATTTTAAATAAATTAACAATAATATGTATATGTAAATTACGTAGGGCTGCCGTTGAGGATGCAAAATGAAACCGAAACGAATTTACTTATACGTTTAATTAAGTAACTAGTATTACAATTAATTATTTCTAAGACGCGACAATCTGTTCGATGTCAGAACAAAAAGTGAAGTCCCTCAAGTCTAAATTATAATTAAATTGAATCGAACGATATAACGCAATCGGTGAATCACAGGTTGGTCCCACGGTATGATATTTCTCGGTAGCGCTCGATGTTCGGGAGGTCTTGCGAAACAAAGCATCGATGGTGGTAGCTTCAAGGAACGGATTGCGGTGAATCATACATGGTGTGATTATTTCTTAACAACTCCCTCCGCAGGATCAGCAGCTATTTGGAGACTTTTTGTCGAAAATAGTGCTGATAGAGACATGGGATCTCTGGGGCTGTCCTGGACTTCTCGTCTTCTGGTTGTCTCATCCTCCTTCTGGTTGATAGTCTTCGGAGTCATAAATCTACGACGAATGAGGACGATGCTTATAATGAGTACTGATGCACCGATGAGCAGGTAGACAGGTATAGTCGTGTGATAGATAGTGTCTAAATCTGAAGATTCCAAAGTCACTGGTTCTTGAGAGGCAATCCTGATATTGGTTGAGTGTAAGTGACTCAAATCTATGCTATTCAATTTTAATATGTTCTTCGCTGTCGCTTTGTATGGATTTTCATTACTATATTCTATATTCAACATTCTCAAAACTTGTCCTTTCACCTGATCATGGTGGTTAGTGATGGTAAGAATGGACGTTTGTAGAGCACACCCTTTAGGTATTTCGGCTAGATAACTTCCGTGGAGATTTTTGTATTGATCTTGAGAACAGGTTAAGTGAACTTTCGTTAGGTTGGGAAAGCTCAGAACGTAGTGACGATCATCCAATTGTTCCATGGCTTGAGACGATAATATTACTGGAGTAACTCGACAGGTTTCATGAATATGTTGCTGGAGTATAAGATGTTGAATGCAGCTCGTTTGCTCTCCATAGTGTCGGTTTAAGTTGTCCTCGCAAAGATGACCATGACTATACTTCGGACATTCTGTCTCTATATACAGTAGATCCTTCTCGTGGATTGCTACGTATGGATAGGTAGGGATTATAATTTTATTATCACTATTAGGGGCTAAGGACAATTTGTAAAGGATGAAGTTATTAGGATTTACGATTGGAAACTTAATTACCAAGATTATATCATTATCTTTATAATAATATCCTAATCTTAATATATCTAAATATTCTCTAAAATTAATATCTAACACTACTTCTGAATTGTATAACCCTTTTAGTTTATTTAGCATAACTATATAAGTATCGTAATCGAGAACAGAATAATGGATGCTTTTAGCTCTTATGAATGCCAATAAATTCTGCAATTTTGACAATTCCTGAGACAAGTTGTCTATGTCATCACCTAGTATTGTAAGTAGCTGAGCTAGATGAAAATACTTAATTGCATCTTCTTCTTTCCTAGCAGCGTTATCTAAGATAGTTTTAATAATGTTCTCTATTTTCCTCTGGTTTTCTACTATCCTATCTGTAACATTTGAACTCTGGGATGCCCACTGCTTGCTTAAACTTATTTGATGGTTTATTTCAATGGCTAAGTTATTTTCGTTATTTTGTAGTATAGCAATAGCATTTTCGTACTTTAATGCGTCTGTATAATCTAAATTTCCGGAGATACTTTTGATTATGGAACCAAGACCGTTAATAAGGCCTCTTTTTGAACGTTTTCCTTGAAAAGTTAACAATTGGTCTGACATGACATCTAATTTCGTAGCAAGATATTTGATATGTGGAGCGTAAAGTAACGACGTTTTATTATTTAAGTCAGGTGCTAGATCGCTTAACTTTTCTCGAACAGATTCTAATCTATTTCGCACATTATTTAAATTTATGATTTGAATAAAGGAATGGAAATGAGAAATGATTCTAGTGGGTCCTAGATTGAAGGGGAGAATACCCGGTCCATTTTTTAGGCTTTCAAGTGTTATCTCGTCCGCTTGTCCCAGCTTCAGGACTTGAGCCAGCATCAACGCGATTAGTGTTTTCTGTATCCTGTAACAAACGAGCACTATTAGGTACCCGTTTCAGGCGCGATTTGGGTACGGGCCCTCTCTTTCTCTTTGTATAAATGTGTATAGGTAAATTTGTTACAACCGTATCAAGCGTATAGCGAGCAGCTAGTTTTTGTCTATTGGCCAAGGGATTTCTGACATGGACTCGTTGATCAGGTGCATATATTTGCTCAGGCTCACGATTTTTATTAATGTTCTCGGTTATTTCGGTACGACGCTGAAGCGCGGTTTCATTAATTATTTCATATACTTTTATCATTCGCTTACGATGATCTACTATATATTCCTGCAATAAGTGCCTTGTTATATCCATGTCTAAAGGATCTCGCGGATCTAAATGACCAGCAATTATATCTATTGGGCGACATTTCGTGAAAGAATGGATTGAACTATTGTAAGCCATTACAGCGTATGTCATAAGATTGCTAACGGATTCATTCCGGTGTTCTAATTTTAAGATACGCAAGTGTTCGAGTATGGTATTATGAAAGCGTTCTATCATTCCATTTTCGTTGGGTGTATTGGGGCACGTTCTATGGTGTTGAATTTTGTGTAATTTAGTAAATTCAGAAAATAGCTGATTTGTAAATTCTGGGCCATTATCCGTAATGTATTTCAGAGCCATACCATGATGGGAAGAGAACTTTAATAGAGCCTGAATTACACTAACAGCTGTAGCATCTCTCAGGGAATATGCTTGTGCATATTTCGAGAATGCATCGATAATTGTTAGGTACTTATTACTATCTACGCTAAATAGATCCAAATGTATGACTTCAAAAGGCCTGGTAGGTGGTGGTACAATTTGATACCGAGGTCTTACAGGATTACGGTCATATTTCGCTTGACCGCAAATAAGACACTCATTAATGAATTTTGTCACTTGGTCTTTCATTTTTGGCCAGTAATAACGTTTAGACAGAGCTAAATAACATTCATTAATGCCTCTATGATTCGTCTTGCCTTCATGATAGTTCTTAATAATTTCTTGTTGCTTTAGGTAATCCTTAACGTCTTCAACTTCTAATTTGGAAAGGACTAGGTTCATTGCTGAATTTTTGAAATATTTCTGTATGACCGGTATAATTTTATACATTTTAAGTGTGGGATAAATTAAGAGTCCTGTTTTTATACGTGGTGTAACGTATTCTTTTATTGCATCTATTACATCTTGTTCCAGGTTTGACTTGGAGATTTGTATGCAAGTTTTTGTATAAGTTTCAAAAGGATGAGTTATGTGAGGTTTACTTTTAATATCGCCAACAACGTTAAATACGATTTGTCTACTAAATCTGTTAAGGGGATCATCAGTGATAGGTACTTCTAGTATAGGGCTTTCTACATCGCTATGAATACTATCGGTTCTTGAATTGATACTTCTGGTTCTTTCTGAATCAGATTTGTCTGAGGTGTTAACGACAATAGAACTAGACTCTTCATTATGAACTTCTATTCGTGATAGAGCGTCGGCGTTGGAATTAATTTTCCCTGGTTTATAAATGACTGTATAATCATATTCACTTAGGCGTAGTCTCCAACGTGTTAAGCGGGAATTGGGTTCTTTCATATTCATTACCCATTGCAAAGGACGATGGTCTGTCATGATTTTAAACTTCCTACCAAAAAGATACGGCCGAAAGTACTTCGTTGCCCACACAATAGCGAGTAATTCTTTTTCTATGGTACTGTAATTTATTTCACTGGTATTAAGTGTTCTCGATGCGTATGCTATTGGTTTATCTGATCCAATGAGACCTTGAGAAAGAACGGCTCCAATTGCTAAATTCGAAGCGTCTGTTGTAAGTATAAATTCTTTTGAAAAGTCCGGATATTGAAGGATTGGATCATTGACAAGTAGAGTTTTGCATTTTTCAAAGCATTGGATATAATTTTGATCTTGAACAATTTTGGAACCTTTCTTCAAGCATTGGGTCAGAGGCTTGGTCATTTTAGCAAAGTCTGGTATGAACTTCCTATAATAACCAAGTAATCCTAGAAAACGTTTTATTTCTGTACGGGTATTAGGCAAGGGGTATTTTTTAATTGCCGATATTTTCTCAGGATTAGGTTTTATACCATCCTTGCTAATAACATGCCCAAGGTACGCCGTTTCTAGTTTTAGGAATTCTGATTTGTCCATTTGTATTTTAAAATTGGACTCGCGTAATTTCTGAAATACTTTTTCTAGGTTAATTATGTGCTCCTGAAGGGATGTACTAAATACTATTATATCATCTAGGTACACTAGACAAATAGTATTCTGAAGTTCTCTCAACACATTGTCCATAACTCTCTGGAAAGTAGATGGACTATTTTTAAGGCCCATAGGCATGCGTAAAAATTCAAAATGTCCATGTTCCACATTAAAAGCTGTTTTCGGTATATCTTGTGGGTTCATTTCTACTTGGTAGAAGCCACTAGCAAGGTCTAAGGTTGTAAAATAATGGCAGTTACCTAATTTATCTAAGACGTCGGCTATGTTGGGAATAGGATACTTATCGTCTACAGTTTTTTCATTAAGCTTTCGAAAGTCAACTACTATACGCCATTTAGCTTTTCCTGACGCGTCTGCTTTCTTAGCTACAACCCAAATAGGGGAGCTCCATGCTGAATTCGAAGGCCTAATGATTCCCTGTTCTAGCATCTTACCTATTTGTTCCTGTACTTCCTGTCTATGGACATACGGATACCGATAACTTTTTGTATAAACTGGAACCTCATCAGTTGTTTTAATCGAATGCTTTAATTTGTTCGTAAAAGTTAAAGGCTCTCCTTCTAAGTAGAAAACATCTGCATACTGGGCACAAAGCAGTTCTAGGTTCGTACGTTCCTCGACATTTAAATGATCAGTGCGTAGACGCGAAATCACTTCCTTTACGCGGTTTTGCTGTATATTTGCAGGTGTACACTGTACATTATACATTTCCGCAGAGATCGCTCGGTCCATCGAGAATATGACGTCGCTTCGACTTGGATTGGTTACTTCAACTATTCCTCTATTGTTTGAAACGGTAGTTAAGCATTCGCCAATAATACAATTAGAAACAGTTTGTTTTTCTATAAATGCACATCCGTCATGAATATTAATCGGAATTTTGAGTAATTTGGAGGTATTTGCCGGTAAAATGTCCTCATACAAATTTGCGTTGCGTGAATCATACACTTTAATAGGATTTGAAGCGGTTTTAGTTTTTAGTAATTTGTTCTTATAATCTATTACAGCCTCCCACTTATCTAACAAGTCTGTACCGATAAGCCCATCGAAATAATCATGGAACTTATAAATGTAAAATGTCGTATTATCGGAATCATTAAATTCTTTAAAGCTAGGTAACGTAATTGAATAGTAATTTCTAGAGGTGGCATGAATATTCTTAACTTCAAAAGGATCGTAATTTACTGGTATGTTACTATAGTACATAGAACATGGCATGTATGTTACTATAGTATATAGGACACAGAAATGACTGATTTGCCCCTGTATCTATTAGGAGTTTCATAGGTGGTGATGCGATTTGAATGTACGGAAGCTGACGTTGTGTTTGAAGATTTATTTCTATCTTGAGGTGTCGGACTTCCGGTCCTTCGAAAAATCCTGTTCGTTTGTTTTTACTATATCGGCTTCCACCTGGGGCGTTTCCGTAGAATTTTCTGAAAGTTCCTGTACAGAATATTCATATGGTTGCTAGTATTCTACGTTAATGTCAATACAATAAGGATCGTAATAATCGGCACATTCATCGTATATAGAATTATCTATGAAACTATTATAATTTACTTCTTTAGATTTAAAGTAGCTCGTAGGGGGTGGGTTCCCGGATTTTGTCCAGTTATGTCCTGGTATTGCTGGTTGTGTAGGTGGCAATTGTCTTGTAACATAATGGCTTACACCACTCATAGGACGTGGTTGGTTAAAAACTTGGTGGTTAGGACGCGAACCTATCTGAAAGTTACTTTGTTGAGGGTTGTAATTTGGCGGTGATGATCTAAAAATTTGTTGCGTACGAGTTGGACCAAATTGGCGGGGTTGATACAGATTCTGTCTCCATTGCGGTGCAGATGATGGAGCGAAATGAGGGCGTGAAGGGCCAGATATATTATAGTTAAAAGGTTTAGGCACGGGCACTGAAAACTGTTGGTTAGGCATTTTATAGGCACTTACAAAATGATTTGGCACGGGCATAGAATTTATAGCTTTTTTGTCAGGTAATCGTTGGTTCCGATTTTGTAGGTACATAGTATTTGTCTCCTCGTGTACGAATTCTAATGCTTTTTCTATGGTTTCCGGGCGCATGCAACGTATCCGCGATCCTAAGGGATCGTTCAAACCTCGCACATACGCTTGAAGCGTTAATTTTCGATAAAGATCTCGTTTAGCATTGATGGTGGTCTCAAGGGTATCATGCAGGCTTACATAGGTCATTATAGTACTATATAAGTTCTGGCAACGCTCATAAAACTCCTGCGCGGTGCTATCACCTTGCGATAAAATTGCTAAATCGTTATATAGAGAGGTCTCATCTCGTTGGTCCGCGAAGTTGTTCACTAAAGCAGTTCGAATGCCTTGCCAATCGGATGGAATCCCATTAGAATTGATTAAGCGAGCAGCAGAGCCTGTTACTTTGTTAAGAATCCCATTGAGAAGGGCACACCTACTTAGTTCACTACTGCTTGCACTACAAAACTGGTCTACTAATTGGTCACATAATTTTAAAAATCTGGTGAGCACATTCGGGTTCCCGTCGAACTCGGGTACCAACCTCAAGGCTTTATAAATGGTATCTAATTCAGACATATCCGTTTCTTCTTCTATACCACTCAAACTAATATCTCTTCTACTATCTATGAAAAGTTGCCTACTACTAGTAACTAACCTAGGGTCCTTTGATTTTCTTAAATGAAAAATCTTGGCAAATTTTATTAACACAGGTTAGTAAGGCTAGGACTGAGCAACCACTAAAAAGAATCTAGTGTACTCACATGAACATGTTTTGGTCCCGTTGCGTTATCGATGTCTAGATAACCCTCTGGTGCAGCACTACTTGTAGATTCGGATGCTCTGGATGCAGCTAGACAAGCTACGGCGGGGCTTCACGCGATTACGGAAATCTTCTACGCGAAACGTTCCGCGAGCATCCTACCGACTGCGCCAATTACGTAGGGCTGCCGTTGAGGATGCAAAATGAAACCGAAACGAATTTACTTATACGTTTAATTAAGTAACTAGTATTACAATTAATTATTTCTAAGACGCGACAATCTGTTCGATGTCAGAACAAAAAGTGAAGTCCCTCAAGTCTAAATTATAATTAAATTGAATCGAACGATATAACGCAATCGGTGAATCACAGGTTGGTCCCACGGTATGATATTTCTCGGTAGCGCTCGATGTTCGGGAGGTCTTGCGAAACAAAGCATCGATGGTGGTAGCTTCAAGGAACGGATTGCGGTGAATCATACATGGTGTGATTATTTCTTAACATGTACAACAACAATAAAATAAATATTATTATAGCGTATAGACCAGCACACCAAGCTACCCCAAACTGTAAAACAATCCCAATTGAACATGAACCTTATTCCATTCGTATTAAAGTTGAAAAGAACATTGAGGTAGCTTAATGTGCTTCCCTCAGTACATAATGATCAAACAAAACTAAACACATTCATGAACCACGGAGAGTAGTGAAAAAAATATACAAACGATCGTAATAATAAAAGTGAGCTTATTGCCATCAACATCGATTCAGCAGGCTAAGCCGTGTTACAAATTTTTCTGACCTCCAAGATACAGGACTTTCCTAGTTTGGAGGTCAGAAGATCCTTGTAAATTGCATTTATAAAAATTGCCTTGTCTATAAGTAGTTTTAAGTAAATTAATTTTTGAAAATTGTACCTATAGGCTGTTTTTTTTTTGAATAAATAATTATTATTATTATATTATAAATTCTATTTCTATTATAGAAAGAAAAGGGCGTATATGGAATCAGCTGTTTGTCAACTGTGGCGAACTCGACACTTTACCTACTGTTTAATTACGCTTGTTATTATTAAGGTTTGCGTTATTTGTATTAATAAATAGATATATTAAATTTAAGTACATAATTATGTTCAACAAACAAACAGACCGGCAATTGTATTTTCTTAATATATATTTAGCAGGTAACTGGTTCTATATACGCAGGCGTTGGAATGTTGAGGAAAGGCGCGCGGTCGCGGGACGAGGGTCCCGGCTGCGCACGGGCACCGACCGCGACCGCCCGCCAGTGGAGACAGCTACGCGACGCGAAGCGCTTGTCCTCCGTTCTTGCGAACTACCGCTTCCGTAATTCCGCTGGCACTAGCTTACCTGCTAATCCTCGCTGTTACAGTACTGTACTTACTCTGACTCTTTCTCCTTCTATCGCTGCTTGTACACGAACTGTATTATGCATGACTGTGTTTGTGAGACTATAATAAACACAAAGTGAATGTTCTACGACCTGTGCTTTATTACTCGAACCTGAACACTATACTTCTGCAGCAACGTTTCTACAACGCTTCTACATCAACTGTCAAGTGTATTTCATTTTCAGCCATATTACAAATTCTATTCGTTAACACTTGACAGCTGACAACAGCTGATCCCATATACGCCATTTTCTTTCTATAGTCGCCTTATCGATTACGATAACAGAAATAGAATTTGTAATATGGCTAGACCTGCAGGGCTCGTACTAAGAAATTCTAAATGACAAACTCTGTAACACTTGGCACGACCCGGGGATAGAACCTGAGACCTCAGCTCCAGGCAGAAAACACTAGACCAACTAGGTAGTCAATTCGTTCAGTTTAATTTTATCTGCAAACATTATTTTTCTCAACCCGTTAAAAAGTAGCTACTTAACTATGCTTCAGCAACATTTTATTGCATCTTTTCATAGACTCCAGCAAAAAGCTTAGTTTCTTTCGCGGAAACGTTCGCTCGTGTAGTTCTAAAAGAAACAACTTGCGGAAATTCAATGTACTCTAATGGCAGGTAAATAAGGGTGCGTTTACATTCGCCAGTGACTTTGTCGATGTTGTTAGTACCGGCACTTTTTTATATAACTTTTAAGTCTCATGAAATAAATTTTCCACAACTTTTATGGTGATCAAGTTAGGATACCGCCATAGAGATATTTTTACTGCAAATAACCTTAACTATCGCCCTGTTTTGTTTGATCCACGATTTTTTACCCACCCTGTATATCTTGTTATGTTAGTAAACACGATAACAAAGATAGACGCAAACATTGTTCACATGCGGGCCTCAACACAGAATTTGTTGTATATTTACTAACAACCAATGTGAACTGAGCATAAGGAATATTTTATTTCTGCAGACAGACGAATGTAGTACAGAGCAATTTCGAGTTCACTCAGTCGTAGCATGTTGTAGTTTCGTAGCCATTGTAGCGTCGTAGCACCGTGGCGACGTAGCACCGTAGCGTCGTAGCAGCGTAGCACACGCTACGAAATACTGTGGATTATACTGAATTTGTCAATCTAGTGGTGTGATCAAGTAATAGGTCTCAAGTAAGAACTCAAGGCACGCACCTCGGATTTTTTGCACTATTGTGCGTATTGTAGAATTATAATTTGCTTTAAAACAGTAAACGGAAACATTGTGATTATACAGGGTGTAACGGAAAGGGTATATACATACGAAGGGCACGGATTCTCTTGGTGATAAGAAACGACATGGCAACGTTTTTATACACATACATACATAATTGTAAAGTTAAGCCCGCCCGCGCCGTCGCGCCTTCGTCGGTTAGACAGAGCCCGATAGGTCTGTACTAGGCGCGGAGAACCCGAGATAGATATACTTGAACCTTGCCGGACAGGATTATGACCCTCATAGTGCGGTGACACGTTTGTTATGATTTTGCATTTAATAAACTGTCGATATTAAATAATATCGTGAAGTTTCAAAGTTATTAGTTGGGAGCTGAAATTTTGAGGAAAGACTCGTTATTAAATACTCTATTCACCCTGTTTGTATGTATATACCCTTTCCGTTACACCCTGTATATAGCCAAGGCATATATATATATATATATATAGGCATATTATGTAGCCAAGTCAGAGGCCCAATCGGTGAAGGAAAAAATCGTAACAAACTTGGACTTTTAGTCGATATAAGTCTGAATTTGCTAATTCACCTTAAGCAAACGTAATGATCAATGTTTGTGGCTTCTTTGTATGAGAAGAGGTCTATGCCCTGCAGGGAGACTGTAACAGGCTGGAGTTATATGGTTTTCTTCCACTTTTTCGTGGAAAATACTCAGTTTACAAGAAGAGAAACACTTGTTTGCACGTAACAAAGGAACAAGTTGAAAGAAATTTACATAATAAAATCGTGGAAAAATAAGATTATGTGCAGATTCAAAGAAACTTTCACACGCAATGTTTGAACTTTTGGAAAAAAAAACAAATCAGGCGCGAGTCGCTTCTCTTATCATATTTTTAACATATTTTAACATTTACAAATAACTTGGAGCAAGTTCCGAATGATTATTGTGTTTGTTTGCTTACGTGACAACTTCTTTTTCGTTTTCAGGAACTTTGTTATTTTCAGCTTTTGATGTGTAAAATATTTCCTCTCGTTAAGGTACCTACTGGATATTTTTTGTGGGAGTGATTTTGTGGCAGGGACGGAAATGTGTTACAGGAAACCGGGGATGCGCGCGCTATTTGATTTGACCATTGGGCGCGCGCGGCGCCGGAGTAGAGGCTGTGAGATGGTGCCAAACCCATTGTGTATTGCCGCTGCCATTTGTCATGCAATAAACAGTAAAAAAGGTTTGTTTAAATGTCTAATCTTATTTCAAATGGGGTTTATATTTCAACGTTTTTATTTACCTTTGGATTGACATTCAGATGTCTATAATTATAAATACTTCAATGTGTAATTGCTTATTGACTTGGCTTTAAGAATCGATAAGTAAGACTTATTGACTGGCCGGTTGGTCTAGTAGTTAGTGGCCCTGACTGCTATGCCGGAGGTCGTGGGTTTGATTCCCACCCAGGACAAATGTTTGTGTGATGAGCACGATCATTTGTTCTGTGTCTAGGTTAATTTATCTATAATATGTATGTATTTAGAAATATATAAGTATGTTTATCAGCTGTTTAGTACCCATGACACAAGCTCTGCTGCTTGGCTTGGGCCTAGATGGCGTTGTGTGAAAAGTTGTGAAATATTTATTATTATTTATTATTAAGAAATTTTAATATAAGGTACCTTGTATTTCTCATATTAAATGAATTATATTCTATTTGTAAAATAAACGACTTAAACCGTATAATTCTGAAACAATACGTCATTCTACAAGCATTCAACTTTATTGACAGAAATAGAACGATGCAATCAATTCGTTTAGGACTTTAGGGATTTGAAAGGGGCTCATGGCTAAGTTACAAAAGCCACATAGACTGATAAAAAAGTTAAATAACGCTTGAATAGGTCGTTCTGTGTTATGTACTAAAAAACAAAGTGATTTAGACTTAAGCTGTAATAATAATAATAAATAATAATACCAGCCTGTTACTGTCCCACTGCAGGGCAAAGGCCTCTTCTCATACAGAGAAGGCACGAGCATTGATCACCACGCTTGCTCAAGGCGGATTGGCGATTTCAAACTTATATAAACTATAAGTCCAGGTTTCCTCACGATGTTTTCCTCCACCGATGTCAATGATGTCTAAGATAAACTTAGAAAGTACATAATATATGATTATTGAAAATGTCACGATGGTACTTGCCCGGATTTGAACCACAACCTCGTGCATGAGAGGTAGGCGTCTTAACCTCTAGGCTATCACGACATTCTTTAGCTGTTAAAGGCTGCAATAAGTAAGTTGTCTTGTGTGATTCTAGGGTTGTCCACATACTGATGACAGAACATTTTGTCGTCAAACCGTCAAACTTGGCTTCAACAACTTAGTCCGCAAAAGTTATGTAATAATAAGGTTAATGCATAATTGGGAAAATTTGTCAGTCCCCCCACTAGACTAGCTTGATGCGCTCGTCTGTATATTTCCACGGGGTGATTTGTACAAAATCAAAATCGTACATCATTTATTCAAATTAGGCTAAAAATCAGCACTTTTTGAACGTTCAAAATTATTTAAGACAGTCCCCCTAAACGGCCGTCCTTCACAGCCTTTATACAATAACATTACTTCGATCTTGTTGATTTGTTCACGATAATATCTCTTACGAACAAGTACTACCCATCTGACCATTCAATTATTGAAAGTTTGATTGAGTAATAACGTAAAAAGTTCTTACGTTATTATTCAATCAAACTTTCAATAATTTCGCAGTCCAGATGATAATTATTACTAAACTGTAATCATTTAAAATATCGATACTACTCTCAAAATTACATTTGCTGGAAATAAGATGATTTCGCGAAAATGCGATAAATTGAAACAAATATGATTTTAAACGCTGTTTTGGGAGTTTAATTATTATACAAGGTGTTGTTTTGCATCCTCGTCAAATTTCAGGAGGGTGTCATAAAATACATAAATAACCAATTGAAAGTACGTTACCGGGTAATAACTAACAAGCGCTGCATTTTTTTGATGTTGAAATTTAACAGTGTTTCAGAATTAAACTCTTAATTCAATACGAATAAAACAGAATAACCCGACTTCGCACACAGCGACAATGCAGCTGTGTGCGTGAGTGTCGACGTCTTACCTACGAAATGCAACGCGCGAACGCTAGGAAGCAATGACCGCCATGACCGGTAGCAATAATTTAACCTAATATTATTTCCAAAATCACCTACATTATTGTCATAAATTTTGCTTGATAATTAACTCATTTTTGAGCATTATTGGAATACGGAAATCTTACTAATGACAGTTTAATACTAGTGCGCCAAAGAAAAGTTCACTGACCTGTTCTCAGATGATTAATAAAATGTTAGTTTTGCTCTAACCTTCAACCTAAAGTTTTCGTAGTGATTTTGTTTTACTTGTGGATTAAATTGGTGGATTTGTAAATTTCCTTTCTGGCTTAGGACCGGCAATAATACCTACCTTAGTTGGTGTACCGATCTACTAAATCTAAAAATGTTTTCTACGTTTGATGGAAATGGAAAGACGTGCTAGTTAAGTGTAAGTACCTAACTACCTACGTGGTGATACTTTCGACTCTTAAGTATTGTTGGCGTAGTTAAAAATTTGAAATCAACTTATTTACACTAATAAAATTGATTAAGCTAACAACGTATTTACAAAATGTACAAATAAATTAATTACCTACTTAGGTTACCCGGGGATATTGTTCAAAGTGGCCACCATCACACTCTTTGCACAAACTAACACAACGTAGCTGGTTTTCCTTCAGCTTACGTAACACTAACACATTCGTTTTTAAAGTGTCGAAAGCACTAATGATCCTTGCACGTAATTCTGTTACACTTGTCACATCCTCCGTGTAAACTAAATTTTAACGTCTCCCCACAAATAAGTCTAGAAGCGTCAGGTCAGGAGAACGCGGAGGCCAGGCCACAGGTCCTCCGCGACCAATCCAGTGGTCACCAATGTACCGAGAAGCGGCATTCCCGAATTAGCAAAGCACCCACACGCGTCGGCGACATCAATCATACTGGGGTCGCAGGGTCGCGGGGGCGTGGCTAGGAGCTTGCGCGGGAGAGTTCCTGCACCGTGATTGGGGCGGTATTGATTGCCTACGAATTGATCGTTGCGTATGTGTTGTGTATGTATTGTTTGCGTTTGTTTGTGTGCGAAAGCGCTGTGATAGGGCTAGTAACAGACGGGCCGCTTTTAAATACGGCTGGGTTCACACTTGTGGTTTTTCGTTGTTAAGCAAAAAAAATAAAAAAAATACCTACTCATTTTATTGCTGATTTGGGTCGAGAATCATTAGCATAATTACGTTCTTGAATTTGACGCGGATGCAAATCAACACCTTGTATTATCGCAAAGTGGTATATTTTCAGGTAATTGATTTAATTTCAGCTTAATATTATTAGTATGGCTGCAACCGACAGGCTGGTGTTGGTACGGTATTTCTGTCATACTGCAGGGATGTTTGGTAAAAGCGGTCTGGCGATTTCAAACTTATAACAATAAGTCCAGGTCACGCTGTTTTCCTCCACCAATGTCAATGACGTCTAAGATAAACTTAGAAAGTACATTATATTATGAATTGAAAAAGTTACATTGGTACGTACCCGGATTTTGAACCACAACCTCGTGCATGAACCTGACTTTTGACTGGCCTGTTGCTCTAGTACCTTAGCCTCTGGGCCATCACGACTGTATAATAATTAAATAATGTTACTAAAAATGTTGCCTAAATTATGTATCTGAATCAACCCTAAGTGTATCTTAGCGAGTGGCAAAGAGAGACGGTTGCCAAAACCGCGACACAACCACTGTGTCTGGGGATTAAACATTTTGGGGCGATAGCTCCTCTATTGTAAGGACAGTCGGTATGTTGGCGATTGTTGACGTTTTGCACAAAAGGGAATTTCTAAAAAGGGTATAATGTTAAAAGAGATGGTTTAGTAAGATTAAAAGACGACTATATACATTATAAATGTGACTTCTGTGATTGCCAGATAGGAAAATGCTGTGAGTTATTGCACGAAGGAAATAGACATGCGACATTTTATATGTTTCCTTGAAAACTTAATTTTGTTTTTACTCAATTTAGTGCCTTAAAAGTCACATTCTGATGGTCCGTCTATACATTGGATAAGACCATATCACAGAGCTATCTAAACATACCCTTTGTTTAAAACTAAATATTTTATCACTTTGAACTTTGACTTGATGGGGCGGGCGCCCCAGGGATCGCCACCGCTGCGTGCGTTTTGCCACGGTTAAAATACATTGCCTATGAGGAAATAAAACATCTCAAGTTTATTGGATTCCCATAACGTTCCTGAAATAATTTCTTGTACCGGTCATCTTAGTATAATATACTGAATTCACCCCGTCAGTCTGAGGAGGGCTTTGCCTTGCACCCTGTATGTATTTTAAAATGAAAAGAGGTTATGTTGGCTTTTCACGAGCGACGTAAATAAACGACTGTCATTTGAGAGGACCGCCAAGTGTCTAATTAAAAAAAGAATTGAAGGTTGTGAAAATATGTTATGACGGCAGATATTTGGAATTTCAGTGATACGCTGAAATTGCTTTCTCAGACGCGTAGGCATATAAAACTTCCCTTGCTATTACTTGCTGAACTTTATTGCTTTTTAAAGTTCTTTCGCTCCTCCATACTGGCCTCGGTAGCACTTTAATAAAACTTAACCTTAGGAATATTTAAACATTTAATAACCTCACGCCTGTTTTCTGTGAAGGGTTAGGCATTCACGGAGTAAATACCTGTTGTTACTGGGTGCGTATACCATTTGACATAATAACAAAAGTTCTAACGATCACATGACCTAATTTCATTTAATATAATTTTTGTTTAGTATAACGATGAAATGATATAATGAATTATTGGTATAATTTCAATTTGCCTAATTTTAAATGGTTTAATAAACATTTTCTATAATGCATATTTGAACTAATATTCACATATAATATTGAAATTCTATAGTAACGTCTAATATAATTTTGAAACGTCTATGGTTGGTGAATCATGTTGGTTAGGTTAGGTTAGAACCATGACCATTAGCGCACGAAGGCGAGCATGCGAAGCGAGCGTGCCGCGGTAGTGGCCGCCGGCGCCGAGCGCCAGATCCTTTATATTGTTGGTGAATCATTTGGGTTAGATGAGGTTATAACAGTACGATGTTTTCTGATATTTACTTATTTACTACAGAATTTGGGCAGAAAATGAGTAAAATGAAAATTAGGTCAAATGAAAATTACAAGCAAGAGCAATATACTAATTTAAAATTATGCTAGATGAACGTTATACTAAATGTTATTAGAGCAAAAGAACTATAAATGAAATGTAATGTTAGATCACATGAAATTAGGTTATTTGTTTTTACAGCACATGAAAATTATATCATGTGAACGTAACCCACCATAGACTCCAAATTATATTAAACGTTACTATAGACTTTAAATATTATACTAACTGAAAATTAGTTCAAATGTGCGTTATAGAAAATGTTTATTCTACCATTTAAAATTAGGTAAACTGAAATTATATCAATAATTCATCATATCATTTAATCATAATACTATAACAAAACTTTTTTACAAAAAATACAACCGACTTCAAAAAACACTAACCGGTGTAAAATAACTCTAAATTAGGAAGTCTGTGGCTTTGGTGGTGTTGTCTCATTCATGATTGGCCACCGACTTCCGAATTTAGAGTTATTTTACACCGGTTAGTATTTTTTGAAGTCGGTTGTATTTTTTGTTAAAAAAGTTTTTATTTAACAATTTTTTAGTTTTTATTTTTACATACCTAGATGATAAATTATTATCCATTTCTACAACACATATTTACATATTACAATCAAACAAATAAACAACAACTGTTCGCGATGAAATCAAAAAGTAAAATTCATGAACAAATATGTTCATAAAATAAAAACTACCGGACCAAACTATGTAATTTTTTAATGAGACCAAAAAGAAACTAGTCCGCATCAAACTAAAAAAGAATTACGTAAATCGGTTCATAAATCTCAGCGTAATCGGTAAACATACATACAAAAAAGTGTTCAAAATAAATTAAATTTTCATAAAATTGATCATAAAATGAAAACTACCGAGTCAAACTATGTTATATTTTTATGGGACCAAATGGCAGCTATTTCGCATCGAACTCAAAAAGAATCACGTAAATCGGATCATTAATCTCGGAGTAATCGGTGTACATACATAAAAAAAAAAAAAAAAAAATACCGATCGAATTGAGAACTCCTCCTGACCTCCTGAAGTCGGTTAAAAATTATATTAAATGAAATAAGGTCATGTGATCGTTAGAACTTTTGTTGTTATTAAATGGTACGCACCCATTTTCATTATGCATGATGTGGTTTCCTGCAGTGCTATTCTGAAAAGTTTATTTGCGAAATCACTTCTGAATCCGTAGTGAAATCATGTGAAATCAAAATATCGTATTTTTAAATGTAGTGATTTCGACACTGGCGCCACCAAGTGATGATCAAAGTGAGAGGAACTAAAACGGGTGAGTATTTTGACGTTGACATGTGAATACCTAAACTTGTACAGGCGACATGAGAAGCGTAGTGAGTATACTTTCGAGATGATTTGCGAAATGACTTTCGAAGTGATTTACCATTTTCAGAATAGCATTCCTGTAGGTGAAGGAGTACGCCTCTATAATAATTTTGTCGTCGATAATATATTTCATGTAGGTCTGTGTATATCCTTTGTTGGAAATCCTAAATAAATAAATATCAAATAAGTATAATATATTGGAAGTTATATGAAATATCCAATGACATTATTTCGGCGCAAGCTAATTCGAAAAAAAATTAAGAGTTGTTGCCAAGACTTTTGTTCTCGCGTACCGTTCAAACAGTTTTTCGAATCAGCGTGCGTCAAAATAACGTCATTCGATATAGCGGTTTTCACCTTTATTTGTTTTCGAACTGGCGTACCACTCTTATTTTTTTTTCGGAATAGAGTGCATCGAAATAACGTCATTTGAAATTTCATATCACTCCCAATAATAATAGTATGCATTTATTTAAATAAAAACAGATTACAATACATGTTATTGTTAAACAGTAGGTAGTTTTCATTCTCTAGCAATCGGTTGAGTGACGTGCTGTTCTCCTAGCTAGACACTGAGAAAGTCTGTATTAAGGAATTACAGTGCCAATCCTCTATAATTTTAAAACCTAAATCTTAATTCGAAAATACACCAAATCACGCCAGCTACATGTTAACAAAATACCTACAGTTATTTGTATTTCCCTTGCTCCAACTGTGGTTAACTCCGTGTTTCGGGAGCACCTTAAAAGGATCGTTAATTTGATCCCAAATTAATCGGCGCAAATTGGGTCTCTAACGAGAACTAATGTAATATCAAAAGCGGTTAAACGGTAACCACGATTCGAACGATTGTAAATAGAGTAGAATGGGCATACACAACCTTTTCGTAGTAAATGATTCTGAGATTTGAAACGTGTTCTGATGTTGTCTTACAATTTAACCTAGCAATCGTGTCAATTACAGACAAATAGAAAGGCAACGACAGCGCGGACGCCGGTGTCCTCTCGGGGTTTAATGAATTAAAGTCCAATGAGGTTTCTGATTGAAAAATTAGTAATTCACAAATTATATGTTTTGACAAGTTTACAAAATATAAGATAATGTTGTATTTAAATACTTTTTAACCGACTTCAAAAAAAGGAGGAGGTTCTCAATTCGGTTGTATATATTTTTTTTTTTTTATTTTTTTTTTTTTTTATTTTTTTTAGGATTTGTTACCTCAGTACTCCGTCATTTATGGACCGATTTTCAAAATTATTTTTTTTGTTTGGTAGGGTATACTAACAGATTGGTCCCATTTGTATCAAAACTCATACCTGATGAGGGATCTTCGAGGAATTGAGGGAACTCCTCAAAAAATATAGGCACACATGCACCAATTTCAACATTTTTAGTAACAAATCAAGCATTTTCATTTAGAAAGTATCATTTGGTGAAGAAAAACTGATAAAGAAGACAGGCAACGGAACTCTTCAACGCATAACAGCAAATTATTCGCGATTGCTATAGTCAGATGTCTATGCTGAGCTTTTGTATTTCCACAACATAACATTACGCCATTCTATTTTAAAAGGGGCCGGCAGAGATGTACAGATTAATGTTTAGAGATAGAACTTCTTTAGCAATTGTTATCCAATTTCAATGATTCTTTCAAGTTTTGAAAGACTTTCTTTACATACAAAGAAACTAAAAATTACAAAATACAAACTTTTTTACAAAAAAAAACAACCGACTTCTTAAAAAAAAACTAACAGGTGAAAAATAACTCCAGTTTCGGAAGTCTGTGGCTTTGGTGGTTTTGTTTTGTTCATTATTGGCCACCGACTTCCGAAACTGGAGTTATTTTTCACCTGTTAGTTTTTTTTTAAGAAGTCGGTTGTTTTTTTTTGTAAAAAAGTTTTTACATCTTACATTGAGTTTTTATTGAGTTGGATGAAATTAATGATTTTTCACAAGTTTATGTAAAATAAAACTCACAGCTAAGATTAAGGTTATTATCGTTGGGTTGGATATAAATCATTCCCTTCTGAAAAAACTAGAAGTAGGAAAAGCCGAAACATGCAACAAAAGATTTCAATTCATCCAAATCATGTTCTGAACGCATCACATTGTGCGTCCAAGACCCTTCCACCCTGTAAGTATAATAAGCCCGCGTTTGCCAAAGAGCGCTCTCACGCAAATTTAACAAAATATTATATTTATGATGAAATCAGCTGTAATTATGCGTTAACAAATATTGGATGGTTGGAGTTAGTTAGGTACTGGTACAATAATTACAGTGTTCGTGTTTTCTTTGACCGTGATGACAATGGAATTAGTAGCATTATTATTATTATTATTTAGCCCAAAAAAAAAAGCCCACTGCTGGGCAGGCCTTCCACCATTCCTTCCATCGGTCGCGATTCAGCGCCACCTCTCTCCAATTCTCAAGGAAGACATCCAGGTCGTCCCGCCATCTCCTTCGTGGTCTGCCGCAGCCCCGTGTCACTGTAGGGCACCAATTCTGGGTTTAGCAAGCCCATCGCTCGTTCGGCATGCGGCAGACATGTCCTGCCCAGTCCCATTTAAGTTCAGCAGCCTTTTGTGCACAGTCGACTATTTGTGTTTTGGAGCGCAGTGTGGTGTTTCGAACAGGATCTGTGAGTTTGACACCCAGAATACTGCGCTCCATAGCACGTTGGCAAACCTTGAGCTTGGACTTTAGGATGTTAGTCAAAAACCAAGTCTGGGCACCGTAGGTTAAGATGGGGAGAATACACATGTCCATGAGCTTGCGCTTTAGTGACAGGGGTAGAGTACCCTTAAATAGCTCTTTCATGGACCAGTAGCTTTTCCAGGCGATTTCTATGCGTCTTGCAATCTCTTTATCTTGTCTTGCCTGGAAAGAGACTACTTGGCCCAAGTAGATATATTCTTGGACATATTGTATTAGTAGCATACTGTTGACTATTTGGTGGAGGTGGAGCTTGACGGGCCGATCGAAGGTAAAGCTACGCTTGACGAGGTCGGTCCGTGGATGGGTGACCATTCATAACATACCAAGACTCCTCCATACCTCGGAAAGCCGCGTTAGCCCGTAGATCACAGCTGTCATTTTCAGATCTTCAGGTAGTCGTTACGGGTGGACAGAATGCGAAACCCTGACAACCAGTTTATCCAACGTGTATCAGTACTCAGTTACTGGGTTGTGGAGGTCAGACCGACGATCGCTTCATGTAAAACTTTATTCAGTTGCATCCGGTAAAACTGGAAGCCGAACCCAACATAAATGGGAAAAGGTTAGGCAAATGATGTCGACTATTTGGTAAATGTTCATTTTGATTTTTAAGGGCCTAAGACCATGTTGTCAATGGCTGTGCTCATCGGAGAAATGATCTCGGTTAAGATCGACATGAATGAAAACTATGATGTACCATACAGACATCAGCACATCAAGTTACCCCAATGTGTTAAATTTTCCCAATTGAACTTCTAAACACAATAAGGTTCATCCTTATTGTGTTTAGAATAAAGTTGAAAACCTATCATAGAAATTTGACACATTGGGGTAGGTTGATGTGCTGGCGTCTGTACGTTAGCAACCCTTTAAACATATATTTTGAAGCATTCAACGAAAACGAATACATAAAAAGTATCCTATAAAAAATGTGCCAGATAACAAATAAACCCAGATAACCGAAACAAAACTGAACGAACAAAATAAAGTTCCAGCCAATAAATAGGAAATGTAAAATTAATAAAAAAAGCCCAACAAGCAATCGATTACCGACAGTATGTTGGAGAGCGACGGTGGATAGTAATAACGAGTGATCGATGCGTTTGGCCGCATCCCATGCTCGCCCGCACTCGCCCCGCACTTGCCCCGCACTCGTCCCGTAGTCGCCCCGCTCTCGCCACGCAGTACCAGTGCACCACAAATGTCGTAAATTTGGAATGACTGCGACGCCGACAGCATGGGTTGCGAACGCTAAACATAAATTTCTTTATCTGATGCCTCTATATCAGTTGTTCATATGGGATCCGCAATTAGTATTACAAGTAATTTATGCGAAGTTACCGCGAGCTTGTTTAAAATGATGAAAGGTTGCGAAACATCAAATGTTGTTTTCGTACGTACGTAAGTCGCAAAAGTTTTTGAAAGTCACCATGACGATTCAAATCTTCAGGTACAAGAAAAAGAAAATAATAAAAGTATTTTACCACCAGCCACAACCCAGACAAAATCGCAACAGATAGAAATTGATAAAACATTTCAAGCGCAAAAAATATAACTCACAGAAATGAAACTCATAAATCGAAACGAAATATTTCGAGGGTCGGCATTCAGAGCATTGCGCTCAACTACAGAGCGAAATAGTAGAAACGAAAGGTATAAAAGCTTTACCCTTTCTAAAAACACGTGAATAGGAGCCCGGGCGTTCGTTTGGTTCGGCTTCGGCGGCGCACACACGCGCGCTACCTACACTGGCCGCGAGCCTTACATACGGGGAATAAACGACGTGAAATGGGAAAAAAGTTAAATATGTATGAGTGCGGGTAAATATATAAATCGGTATATAAAGGCGTTTATATAAAATAGATGGGAGCGCGCGGGTTGCGCTGCGCTCGGCTCAGTCGCGCGCGGACCTCACAGCCGCACGGCGCGGCCCTCTCATCTCTCGCCCGCCTCACTCCCGATACTCATCGTTTTCGCGCCAGTTTCCTTCGAACCATAAATAAGGCAAAACAAACTTTTAATGATGCACAAAGTATTTCCATGACTAATTTGCGGGAAGGACAGTGTTTTTGTGTTATGACTTAAGTTTGTCCAACTTCACGTGGTCGGCCGGCGAAGTTTTCCGAACTCGGTAAGTGTTTGTAAAAGTTGACGGAAGTTTCTTTGTTTAAGTATGAATAATAAGGCACTTGCGCAGTACATTCTTGGAGTTTTAAATAAGTTTCAAGTGATAGTAGGTTGCTTCCTAATTGTTTAAATACTTTTGGAGTTCTAATAAGTTTCACCAAACTTGTTTATAGTTCCTTTTAGGGATAGTGATTAATGATTTTAAAAAATTGTTAAAATAAGAAATTTAACTGTTTCTTTTATCATAAAGTGATATAGATAATTGTTAAGTCGGGAGGACGAATGATAGAGTGTTCAATTATCAAAGTTATATATTTTAACTCAATTACATCTTTATGTTAACTTGCTTCAGTCTTAAAACCGAATTCAATTAAAGTCACTGTTAATTTCAATTAATGTTAAGTGTATGGTACCACTATTTTAATTTTGACGAGAATTTATTGGCTAAAATGATATTTTCTCAAAATATTTCTTCCGATCTGTCCAACCTACCTTTAATACAATATAAAAAAATAAAGTACTAGTAAAATACTCGTACATCGTTAGTCTATAGACAAATATATTTTTATTTAGTTCCAAGTAACTTCTTCGTACTATTAATTTTATACCTACATGTCAAGCTAATTATACAATATCCTAACTAACTAAACACAAAAATAGATACCGTAATGAAATTTATTTATTTATTAAGATAAACCAACAGCTTCTGTATACAGCATTACTTCAGAATAATAGTAAAAAGTATCAGACTTATACAGTCGCCAATAACAGGTCGACCAACATTCATGTGAGTGAAAAATTACAAATAATCAAATTAAAGTTAAAAAGAAAACATGATGAAATTACAAGTACATACATAATGAGAGCTAATAAGATAAAAAAGAGAGACAACAAATTTAAAATTAAAATAAAATTAAATATTCACACCTAACAGAATATAATGACGTATGAAATATGTTTTTACTCGTCGTCTTTTATTTACTTTTTTACATTTACAAAACTAGTTACAGATATGTGAAGCACATTTTTTCGCACTAGTGCGGAAACTTCTACCGTCTCTTAAATATTATGCATTGTGAACCCACTATAGGTGTGATATGAACCACTTTCCGGGGATCAATGTGAAAACAACATTAAATTAATTAAAACATTTTTTTTCCGATTCAACAAAAACACATCCATCACCGAAATTGAATAACGGAAGAAATATTTTTCCGCGTTTTAGCAAAACAATCAGTTGCGACGAATATTAATAGCGAGCAACCATGGTTACAATTTGTTTTGCCGGCGCAAACAACCGCCAGTTAAATTAGTCGACGTTAAATGAATGTCGACGCGAGGCCTAAAACACACGCTTATTAAACATAGAAGGCCTCCAAAATTGACTGTATTAATTTCCTTTTACATCATTAAACACGGATTGGATAAACTTTATAATGAACGGAGTTAAACCGCCTTGGAAATTTCGCCGGAATATTTTTTTTTGTTCAAAAATGTCCATTTGTATTTTTAATAATAGAACTGAGAGAAAGTTGCGAACATTCCGTAATATTAGCTGTTAGTACATTTTTTTTTTCTATAAAGTAAGACGTTTTGTACAATTTTGTGAAATTGCGCGTTGTATGAAATTCCGGCGTGGATGCTGGTAAAACTTAGAAATTTTACTGTGCGAAAAAGAATTCTAATATTTTTGTACCAGGAAAATAGTTTTAGCAAAAGTACAACAGCAATAAAAGATGAAGTAATTTATAGTTAATTTATTCCTTAAAACATTAGAAAGCTATTATTATTACCGAGTAACATTGATAGGCTAAGTATATGTAATTTTGAAAACTACGAGGGAAATGTTAAAGTTTTGAGAAAAATATACGAAATTTACGCGGGCGAGGTTTCAAGCGAAGTGTAATACATATATCTCTGGTTCTAATTAAAATTGTAATTATTAAAACATCGTTGTTCTTGTGTTACATAAGGCCCTGATTTCGATCCCTGGGTCGAGCAAAGCGTTATTAAGTTTTTCCATTTGAAATTCCTCAGTATCAGCCCGGACTTTGGATTTCCGCTCAGGCAATAAGCTCGCCCCCTATTACAAGGGACTTAAACATAACTGGCGAAATGTGGGTATACCACTGGTACAATGCTGCCTATCCCTTCGGGAACAAAGGGCGTGATGTTATGTTATGTTAAAAACTAAAATAAAATGGTGAGTTTGGTTTTTACCTGGATCAAAATTATTTTTAGAAATTTGCGTATTCCGCCATTTTTGTATGAATATTTTCCTCGTAATCTTCGACTCGACGGACGCGGAGTCTTCATCAATTACAATTAAGGTCTTGGCCTTGATGCCTAAGGCTAACCTTTTTATTAATAACCGCTAGATTAATTACGATATAACTAGGTTGTATTTCGCGCTGTTATTATGTTTCTGTGAGAGAATACTCTGGATACTATCTAAACATCTTTAAATACCTACAAATAAATAAATTCAAAATGCCTTTTGTAATATCAAGATGACAGATTTGTAAGAAATACAAATAAGAGTGTACAAAACTTAGTAATGATACCAAAAAAATATTTTTATTATTTTTGACGATCTGTTTTGTTAGGGCTAATCTCCAAAACGGCTAGACTGATTTTGACGGGACTTTCACACTAAGATAACCGATGTTAAAAGTAGGATTTAAGGGCTATTTTGGAAAAATGATTTGAGTGCCGCTCTAAACATTAAATTGTTTAATTTCTCGCAGGCAAAAGCTAATAGCTACATATATAATACTAGCAGACGTCACGCAGTTTCACCCGCGTAGTTTCCGTTCCCATGGGAATACGGGGATAAAAAGTTGCCTATGTCCACCGGGAATAGTGTAGCTTTCCACCAGTACAATATTTTTTTTAAATTGGATCATTAGTTCCGAAGATTACCCCCTACATACAAACTTACAAACTTACAAATTTTACCTCTTCATAATATTAGTATAGATTATTGAGTACTTTAAGTTAAAATTTTCACATTTTCATTCCATCCCACCATTGAATTAGTCTTATTCAATGCATCCCACATACACTAAAAAATAACTTAATCGTGAAATATGCACACTCATTTCATCACTCTAAATGCCAAAGTAAATTGATACTAAGTACTGAGGAAATACAGCTAAAATGACAGATAATGAGGAAAAACCATTAAAGCCGTTCTAAGATACTGCCTGCCTACTGAAAACCCTTCCCCTTCATTCGTCCCATTTCCTTCGTCGCTGAATGAATGAAATGAATTCCTTTTTCACCGTATTATTCCAGGGATTTTTAAATCTAACCCCAGCAAAGATTCAGTGAATTAAAAAGTTCTTTATTCTACCTATATCTATAAAAGGGTACATAGATTACCAAAGTTACTGAACTGACCCAACTTACAAAAACCACGTAAGTAATAAAAACATTTTCAGCGCCTACTCAATATTTGCTCGCGGCCCATGCTTTGGGAACTTCTAATCTTTATGAATAAAAATCAATTGCCATAAATATTTTGTTTGTGGCCTAACTCAAAGCGGCTCCATCTATATCAACGATAAAAAAAAAGATAATAGGTCTTATTTTCTTCATTGGTCAGTGCGAAGCCGGGTCGGGCATCTTGTAAAAAAATGAAGTCCCTTTTCGTGCCTCATATATATGTCTATAATTTATTTAGAAGGTTTATTTATTACATTATGCAAATAAATAAAATAAATAAACCTCGATGTTTTGTCAAGTCATAAAAAATCAAAATAAAGCGTCTGAAGCAGGGGCGCGACCCTAGTTATATGTAATTGTACCTAGGTATTGAGCAGAGATAAGTGCTAACTACGCATTCCCAAAAGATTTCTTATCGAAAATATTCAATTTCGTTTGAATTACGATAAAATATTCAGTATTGGATATTCAATTTTCGCGAATGAATGATATTCAAATTGTCGATAGCTATTTGTATAATAACGTCGTTACAGGAATTACGGAGATAATTGTGTTAAAAGTCATCATTCATGTAATTACGTGTTCAAATTGAATAATTAAATTACCAGCGCATTAAGTACCCGCGTTTTATAATTGGATTATTTAACCAGGTATTTAATGTTGTAGGTAATCAAATCTGTGAAGTTTAAACATTTTTATGATGTGAAAACATTTTAGTCATAATAATCGGCTGCCTTATTGAAATAACAAACTTTTAAACGACCTACTTTTTCGGATTTTTTATCAAATTAAAAGTTGAATCGTCGAACTATTTACTTAAGGCACGGACGAACCGTATTTTTTGACAGAAACTACAGTTTAAATCAAGTAGTTAAAAATGTACGACTATCATTAGGATCCAGTACACGATGGTATCAACTGAGACGCGTCGTCGGTTGCTTACAAATGGTAGTTTATACTCACCGAAATATTTCGACCGATCGAAGTACGGCCCTTAAACGTTTAGGGTTTCCACAATGATAACAAAAGACTTAGTGAACACAATGATTGTATGTGTTTCTATAAATAAATATTCCACAACTATTGATATTGATTTGATTTGATATTTGACAATCAATCGTGTGCAAATATATTTGAGACTAGCGGACGTCACGCGGTTTTACCCGCGTAGTTTCCGTTCCCGAGGGAATACAGGGATAAAAAGCAGCTTATGTCATTTGGGGATAGTATAACTTTCTCACGGTGAAAGAATTTATTAAATCGGTTTAGGACTTTTTAAGTTTATTCGTTATTTACAAAAATACTACTCTTTCCTCTTAAAAAAAGCATAGTCGATAGATTGAAGCCTCCTTTTAAATACAGGATACCAGTATTAAGAGGCTGCGCTTTTTCATAAACAAATAGTGTCTATTTAACTATTACTAACTAGCGACGTCCCGCGGTTTCACTCGCGTAGGTCCCGTTCCCGTGGTAATAATGGATAAAAGTAGTACTATGTGTTAATACAAGGTGTCAGCTCACTCCATACCAAATTTTATTAAAATCCATTCAGGAGTTTTTACGTGAAAGAGTAACAAACTTCCATCCATCCATCTAACCATACTCACAAACTTTCGCGTTTATGATATTAGTAGGATTTATAATATTAATAGTATACATAATCAAAAACATTATGTTAGTGTGTCTGTTGTAGAAATGATTCAGTCTCGCTGTAGGTTAGGTTTTTTTATCAATTCCGTTAGTATTTTTTTTCTATCATATATGCTTCAAGAACTTGTGTGGAAATCGATTGAATGAGGATTCCAGATGTATGTGGTGTGTTACAAGGTGAGAACATAAAGAAAGAAAGAAAAATGCGTTTATTGGCATTACTACAAAACACATACACCTTAAAACAATAAAATACATAGAAGACAAAGATTGTAAAGATTGTGTGTAGTTTGACTGGCCAATTGCTCTGGTAGTTAGTGAGCTAGACTGCTATTCCGGAGGTTGAGAGTTCAATTTCCACCCTAGACTAATGTTTGTGTGATGAGCACGATCATTTTCTTCTGTGTCTGCGTGTGATTTATCTACATATTTGTATTTAGGAATATATAAGTAGGTAAGTTTATTAGTTGTTTAGTACCCATAACACAAGCTCTGCTTAGTTTGGGACTAGATGGCGTTGTTTAAAAATTGTTTTATTACATACATACATACATAAACTCACGCCTTTTTCCCATGGGGGTAGGCAGAAACTACAGAGCGCCATATGCTACGATTCTTACATACTTATTTTGTTTCGTTTACATTCATACATGTTGTCATACACACAAGCCGGTTGCGAGTACTACGCACCTGACCTTTTATTGAAATTGTTTTATTGTAATGCTAAAAGAGTCTCAGATTAGGATAATGTCAGATGGGAACACAGAGTGTACTTTCTAACGCTGATACCCACCAGAGTTACCTTAACAATCGCATTGTATAAAATAAATATAATGCAATAAGGGTGGGGCTCGAATCAGATTAGATTGATGCGAAACATTCAAACATTTTATCTCTGATATCGGATTAAATTCAATCAAATGTAAAGCGAGTTTGGAGGAAGGTATTCCGAGCATGATTTCTTTGTCTCGTCGAACTGATCCTAATTTAAAAGAAAAATATCGATGTTCCTGTCTTTTTCTTGGAAAGATAGGACGACTGACAAACTTCAGATTTATGCCTCTGTGGTTAAAGTTATTGCCACACTATATTTTATTTGGTATCTATAAGATGTTCAAAAATTCAAGATCAAAATAATGTTTTATAGTGCGACTTTAAACTCAAAATCCATCTTAAAATTGTTAATTATGATAATAAATCTAGGGGCACGAACGTGCCCCCGCCAAGACGAGCCAAGTGAAGCGCAAGGGCACTACCTACCTTTTCTCGAAGTGTTTCGTCGGTTTTTTGAACCATCATAAAGTTGATTTCCGATGTACCAGAGAGTTCATATTCTCAGGATATGATGTCAATATATAATAGAATGATAATAGACCAAGTAAACGTACAAAGTCTAAATTGAATAGCTTTAATACTTTAGATTTAATTGATATCTAAAATACACCGATTTCGTCACTGACACACTGATGATCATCAAAATGTTTGGCTACTTCCTGAAATGCTAGAAAGCTGAAATTTGGGATGTTATCTAAATTTAGTATACAACCAACAAAAAAAATCATAAACATCTAACTTTCGCCCCCCATCCCCTAAAATGGGGGAGTGGAAGTTTGTATGAGATAATATAATCGCTTAAGAGCGAAATATTGCCCTTATTTATCGCTTATGGTAATCAGTAAACCATCAAAGAAAAAGGCAAAGACAGAGAATGGGCTATGAAAACCGGCACTTCTGATGTGCAAGAAATACACCCCCGAAATAAAAATAAAAAAGGGCTGCCTAGCAACTTACAAAAAGAACTGAAATCCCACCAAAACATTTCATGTAAAATGTTGCCAAGACGACCACATAAGGTTTGCCCTGTAAAAAGATATCAGATCTCATGTAGAGCCAAGCTCCTGTATCTACACGGCCTAACCTACCGACCCTAACTTCACAAATTCTATATATCAGTATAAATGTATAGCTTGACTGTTTCGTTACTAACTTCAGAAACTGAATATTCGCATCACCTCCACGACGGTAGCGAAACGGCGAAGCCATAAATTTTTACTGATATGTAGAATTTGTGAAGTTAGGGTCGGTAGAGTTAGGCCGTGTAGATTCAGAAGCTTGGCTCTACATGAGATCTGATATATTTTTAACAGACAATTGACATTTTTTTTTGTTTGGTTCTGGGTTCGATTCCCACCTAGGACTAATATTTGTGTGATGAGCACGATCATTGTTCTGTGTATGGTTGAAATTGATCTATAATGTGTATGTATTTAGAAAAATATAAGTATGTTTATCAGCTGTTTAGTACCCATAACACAAGCTCTGCTTAGTTTTGGACTAGATGGCGTCGTGTGAAAGTTGTGAAATATTTATTTATTTATTTATTAGTGTTTTCTCGGTACAGTTGGCCAATCTTAAAGTACTTCGAACTACAATATTGTAGATCTAGAGTCTATGCATACCTTACTTATTGGATATTGAGATACCCCTCTGGACGAGAAGGAGCTTTAGTGATTTACATAATAATATTACATGTATATTGTATTTAGCTTGGGAAAGCATGTTCTAAAATATTTGGGTTAAAAATGTGTGAGGGTTTGTTAAAATATACTATACACCATTTGTAATATTTATATTAGTAATGAATAGATAAAGCATTAGAAAAAGAAGCTCGTAGAAGCAGGAATGCATAACATTTTATTTTAAGGATAAGTGAAAACAATTATTATTCAAATTTGTTTATTTCAAATTTAGATGAATAAAGGTGAAACGTAGAACGTGTCCATGTATTCATCCCTGCTTCTTTTAGGTTTTTAACATTGACACTGTAATTTTCAACTAACAGTGGTCACTAACCACACGCTAAGTGAGCAAAATATACTTGGGAGCAAATAAATCGAGCCACTTTCATTATACACGTTAGGTATAATGGTCAATATTTTTGGTAATAAAAATAAACTATTTGGCCAAAAAGAAACCATAATAACATAATACAATAATATTTGACACAATTTTAGTTTTTAGTCCATCATCTAGATTACAAACAAGAAAATATTCGAGACATAAGTATTTTTTTTTCTTTTTCAGTTTGATAGAAAACTGCTTAGATAAAGCGCATTAAAGTTGAGGAGGGGCTTGTAACGTCATTAACTAGTATAAACTGTACTGGCCAGTGACGTCATGCGACATTTTGACTCGATGTATCGCCGTTATTTTTTGATAAATAGCCCATTATTATGTTTTTTTTTCCGAAAAGTTTATTTTTATTACTAAAAATATTGACCATTGTACCTAACGTGTATAATGAAAGTGGCTCGATTTATTTGCTCCCAAGTATATTTTGCTCACTTAGCGTGTGGTTAGTGACCACTGTTAGTTGAAAATTAAAGAAGAAATGTGTATAATAAATAATAATATATTTCTAATATATTGGTTATTTAGATACCATTCATGGTATCAATTTAAACAATATAAGGTCAAAAAGTTTATTTTATGACTTTTAGGCCATATAAGGTTCAAATCGATGCGTTTTATTGTACTAATGAAAATAATGGGTGAAAAATGCAAGTAGCTTGATTTATTTGCTCCTATTATTGTATATTTGAACACAAAACATCACAACAACACGCCTTTATTTCCCAAAGGGTTAAGCAGAGGTGTACGTATTAACAGTAGACCAACATTTTACTAGTTTTGTTTAAGATCCATATGAAGCTAGACTACGGGCTACTGAGAAATTCTGGATGAAAAACCCTTTGTTAGTGGCTAGAATCGAACTCAGAACCTTGCACAACGGCAGTATAGACAACCGAGGCGGTCGGTACAAAATCTAGACATTGCAGTATTTAAACTACATTTTAATATTGTTTCAATAATACAAATATGTTTATTTTCCGTCGGCATGACAAACTCTTATGTTGATAGTGTTATTGTTTTCAAATAAATTAAAACATTCTGTTTTCTTTACAGATTCCATAAAAATGATGCATTTCCTGCTAATAGTGATACTCGGTAAGTACATAAGAATAGTCTATACAAGAGGTAAAATTTGTAATAGGGGGTAATCTTCGTAACTAATGATCCAATTTTAAAAATTATTGTACTGGTGGAAAGCTACACTATTCCCGGCGGACATAGGCTACTTTTTATCTCCGTATTCCCACGGGAACGGAAACTACGCGGGTGAAACTGCGTGACGTCTGCTAGTTTATTTTATTTATAAGGCAGAATCCAATATACATCATATACATACTATATTATACTATGTCCACCGGGAATAGTGTAGCTTTCCACCAGTACAATATTTTTTAAAATTGGATCATTAGTTCCGATGATTACCCCCTACATACAAACTTACAAACTTACAAATTTTACCTCTTTATAATATTAGTAAGTATAGAAGTATAGATATAGATTTTGTAAACCGACTTCCAAAAAAAAGGAGAAGGTTCTCAATTCGGTTAAGTATATATATTGTTTTTAATGTTTTAGGGTTTGTCACCTCGGTTCTCTAAAAAATACAACCGAATTGAGAACCTCCCCCCTTTTTTGAAGTCGGTTACAAAAACAACCTTTCTTAAAAAAACACTAACAGGTGAAAAATAACTCCAGTTTCGGCAATCGGTTGCCAATAATGAACGAAACAAAACCACCAAAACCACAGACTCCGAAACTAGTTATTTTTCACCTGTTAGTGTTTTCTTAAGAAGTCGGTTGTTTTTTTTTGTAAAAAAAAATATGCTGCTATTTATTTGTGTATTTATTTACCCTTGCATCTGCCGTACAGCAATTACACTAAATGGAGCAAAAGAAATAAAATAATATCAATTATCTAACCGAATGCAGCCATAGATATTAGATATCCGTGGATTGCAGCTATACACATATTATATAGGACTAGCTTCTGCCCGCGACTTCGTCAGCGTGGAATAGATAATTTTGGGCTCATGCTAACTTTAACCCGCGACTTCGTTTACGTAGAAGGTAAACATATTTTTTAATAATACTTACGCTAAGGAGTTTAGATTTTTTAAATATTCTGAACTCCTTAGCGAGAAGGTTAGTCAGTCCTAGCTGATGCCCGCGGCTTTGCCCACATGGATGTCGGTTATCCCGCCCAACTCGGTGTCAGGCATGCCAATGTACAGACGCCAGCACATCAAGTTACCCCAATGTGTAAAATTTTCCCAATTGAATTTGAACCTTATTCTATTTGGCATAAAGTTGAAAAACGATCAAAGAAATTTGACACATTGGGGTAACTTGATGTGCTGGCGTCCGTACACAAAAACTTGACAAAATATAAATACTAAGAGCTTCCTTGAAAACCACTCAATCCATTAGTGAAAATAGCATCGGCGTAGTCATTATGCTGCTCTGCTCCTATTGGTCATAGTGTGATGTTATATAGCCTATAGCCTTCCTCGATAAATGGACTATCCAACGCAAAAAGATTTTTTTTAATTCGAGCCGGTAGTCCCTGAGATTAGCGCGTTCAACCAAACAAACAAACTCTTCTGCTTTACAATATTAAGTACTAGCAGACGTCCCGCGGTTTCACCCGCATAGGTCTCGTCCCCGTGGGAATACAGGGAAATAAAAGTAGCCTATGTGTTAATCCAGGGTGTCAGCAAACTCCGTACCAAATTTTATTAAAATACATTCAGGAGTTTTTACGTGAAAGAGTAACAAACATCCATCCATCCATCCATCGTCACAAACTTTCGCGTTATTAGTAAGATAGATACCAGTGTTTTAGATAGAGCGAGTGCCTACCTGACCTCTAAAACACAGTGACTGGGTACTACAATACCCCTTGGTTAAACTAGTTGTCGAACTTCGGGCTTCTGACTACTTCTGACGACAGTCAAAGATCTACAAAATGACAGCCGGCTTAACGTGCTTTCTATAATGTAATTAATAATTATGTAATATGTAATGAAAGATCACCCATCTTAGGATCGACCTCAGCAAGCGTAGATTAACTTTTGAAACAACTCATGTGGCTTTAATTATTTAGCCATAAGCCTATTCTTTATAGGTACAAAACAATGTAATAATTTACGGGCGATTAGGCTAGCGGTGTGTATAAAAACCACTTATTTCCGGCACGGCGAACGGCAGTGTCGGTAAAAATATATTTTCCTGCCGACGGAGTTTTATTATTTCTGTATCGTTACCACTAAATTTAGGAACCCACTTCAAGTTTCTGAAAGTCTAATTAACCCTCTGATTTTTGAAGCTCATTAAAAATTAATCTGTTTTTAAAAGTCTTTTATTGTCTGTTGATATAATTTGTTCAAGTGTACACAAGAATTTACAAAAACTTTTTTGTTGGTTATACTTTCAGAAACTTTTTGTGATTGTGACCGAAAAAAGTGTTAAATCTATAGCAACTTCAATACACAATACTGCAATCTTTAGCATTTATATCAACTTGCCTGCTGCGGTCTTCCCGTCCAATTATAATTTAGGTGTCTTCAAGACTAGAGTGAATAGGTTCTTAATAAACTAGTGCGCTTCACCATCACTAATTGCATCACTGCTTACCATCAGGTGGGATTGCAGTCAAGCACTGGTTTATATTATTAAAAAAAAGGTACCTAGGGGTAATAATAAACACTTCGTGTTTAGAGCATAAAGCTTTTTCAAGCGCCAGTAGTGCAGTAGTGTAGTAGCAGTGATAGCCTAGTGGTGTGACCGGTGGATTGCCAATTCATAGGTCTCGAGTTCGAACCCAAGGCACGCACCTCTGACTTTTCGGATTCATGTGCGGATTGTATAATTATCACTTGCTTCAAAATCGGTGAAGGAAAACATCGTGAGGAAACCGTCATGCCTGAGAGATATTTCTCGAGGGCATGTGATGCCAAGTCAGAGGCCCATGGGCGGCATTAAAACTCTGACACCAGGTTAGTTACTAACCACACGAAAAGAAGAAGAAGCGCCAGTAGTTTTTACACCTTGCCTAATTCATACTTACTGTCGCTTAAACATAAGCTACATGCTATTAAAATAGCAATCAATCTCTGTAGTTTTTGCCTACCCTCGGGGTTTTAAGGTTAAAAAATACTAAAATCCTGCTAAATTAAAAAAAAAAGTTACGTTAACATTAAAATTAAAAAAAGGTATTTTCAGATATAAAATCACAGTGTACTTCCAGAAATAACTAGAAGAAGAAGAATAAATAGAAGAAGAAAACTTACTGTTTCAGTTTATTTATTAGATTACAAAACGTTAGCGGAGCGAATATTAAGATTTATTTATTTTGTTTAGAGTTTAATGTATGAGCGAGGCCCATATCTTAGTATTTAATAGGCCATAAAATATAGTTAAGTTCGACAGCGAGAAACAACTACACAAACTCTTAAACTAATCATTTATCATTAAATGTGTTTGTAAGTACCACATACATTTACGGCCTCGAGATCATTATAATTTAAAAAAAAAAAAATAATAATAATACAAGCGTACCGTATACGTATACCATGTAGGTATCGTAATAAGAACATCAGAAAAAATTTCTTTGCAATCAAAGAAAATTATATTTCTTTGTTTATTTACTTATTTAACTTATTGGGTTTCCCAGAAAGTAATTAACCTTTCAATCGTGTCAATTAGAGACACCATTGACATCGGTGAAGGAAAACATCGTGAGGAAACCTGGACATAAAGTTAATATAAGTTTGAAATCGCCAATCCGCCTTAAGCAAGCGTGGTGATCAATGCTCGAGCCTTATCTCTATAAGAAGAGGCCTATGCCCTGCACAATAGAAAGACAATGACAGCTTGGGGTTTAATGAATAAAACTTGTGTTAAGGTTGTCTCGCTCTTACACTTAATTTATAGCTGACACTATTAAGACTTTATAACAATTAAACTTAAGAATATATATAATTTAGACGTCATCAAAACATACATTCAAACATGATAGCAAATGTGCTGTTTGTGTGTGATAATATACTTTACCTTTTGTATACAAAATAATAAAACACAGAACAAACATAATTTATGTCAAGAGAACGAAGGGTGGTCTTATCGCTATGGGTGGTCTGCACAAATAACCTTTGGATGGACTCAAGGAATTGAGTTAGATTTTGGGCTGTCAGAGCTCAAAAATCATACACATTATATTACAAAGTCCTATTAATATACCTAAAGGGCATAATATCAACACAACAAAACTGAGGAGTTCCCTCAATTCCTCGAGGATCCCTCATCAGATATGACTTTTGATACAAATGGAACCAATCTGCTAGTATACGAGTACCCTACCAAATAAAAACAGAATTTTGAAAATCGGTCCATAAATGACGGAGTACAAACAAAATAAAAATATAAAACAATAATATATAGTAACAAACAAAACAATAAAAAACCCTAAAAAAAATACAACCGAATTGCGAACTTCCTCCTTTTTTTGAATTCGTTTAAAAACAATATCATACTGATAATTGTTGAGGATGTTAGGACTGTATTTCTACTGTTTTGGCTGGTAGAATTTAGAGATGTTTGTGGAGTAAAAATAAACATGACTTGTTTAGGAAAACAGTCGAGATGCTATATTTTATTATAACTGACAGTGGATTTATACATAAAATAATGGCATAGACACAACATGCCAGATAAAGGTTACAAAGAGTTAAAATATAATTAGTAAAATGTTGGGGATGCCAACAATAATCCTACAATAGAACTACGCGCACTCAAATGAAATGTTACAAAAAAACAGTCTGTCAAAAGGCTAGGAAGTTTAACAGCATCAGATTTGCATTATTTTTAAGAATACTGATTGTGAATAAAATAAATTTTAGTGATTGAAATGTTACCCTAAAAGTGTTAACAGAGCGAGGAAACCTTCATAACCTTTAATTACAACGTCGTCATTGAATATTGTTTAATGTATTACCACCAATTACATATCAAGATAGTTTCACTTATAATTCTTGAAAAAAGAAGGTTATGACGGGAAAAACGTTGGTCCTACATTACTTTGCCGAAGGGTAATGTTGAAAGAGTCCCTTTTCCCGCCGAACGCCCCTAATTGTTTACTATGCCTTACTTTCAGCACCTTTATTAGATAAAAAGCAATATTAAAAGTACCTATGTGTGTATAAACACATTTATCTGTTTGTCCCTTCGTTTATGTACTTAGTGTTTTTGTAATTAATAAGCTATTAATCATGTGTTTAAGTTGTTTTATATTATGTAAACTAGATGTGCTTTCTACTTTGTTGGTGTGGAATTTCACTGGTATTATTTTTATGCACGTGTGCTTACAAGTTTGGCTATCTAACTGAAAGTAGTAGATCTGAAAGTTCCGTCCAAACAGGTCAAGCTATTTTCGAGATTAGCTATAACAAATAGGTAGAAAAAAATCTGTAATTTTGATAAACCGAATAGACACTTTAATTTTATTTATTTTTACAAGTTAGATATAAAAAAAACGTAAGTGTCTTGTACTCGTTTACATTAAAACCTAAATCAAGACAAGCAGGCTGTTGATTTTTTAATACTCTGCGATAGATAGTTGAAAAATAATCAACAGCGCGCTAATATCGAGTCAATTATTAGACGCTATAAGGTACCGCCTCATAGCGGTAATATCACGGTTTACCCCATGCCTTTCATTTTCCATGAAACAACTTAATTGAAACGTGTAAACAACATACAATTTGATGGCCTTCCCTCTCTTTTCTGCGACTCTCACTCAATACAAGTTAATCAATTTCGTACAGCCGTATTATTACCATTAGGTTGATATTTCTTTTAGAACATTAACTTGTAATACCTATGTATATCCGTGTCGAAATAAGCTGTGTGTGATAGATACTATTTTTACGTTTTTGTGTATGTATGCGATCTGCATGTGCCTAGGCTTTCAACAACATAGTGTTGGGGTCAGCTTCCAGTTTAACTGAATGTAGCAGAATACCAGTATTTTACATGGAGCGGCTGACTGTCGGAACTCTACTGGGCAACACGATACCCCCTTTTTTTTAACTGACTTCAAAAAAAGGAGGAGGTTCTCAATTCGGTTGTATATTATTATTTATTTTTTTAGGGTTTGTTACCTCAGTACTCCGTCATTTATAGACCGATTTTCAAAATTCTTTTTTTGTTTGATAGGGTATACTAACAGATTGGTCCCATTTGTATCAAAACTCACACCTGATGAGGGATCTTCGAGGAATTGAGGGAACTCCTCAAAAAATATAGGCACACATGCACCGATTTCAACATTTTTAGTAACAAATCAAGCATTTTCATTAGAAAATATCATTTGGTGAAGAAAAACTGATGAAGAAGACAGGCAACGGAACTCTTCAACGCATAACAGCAAATTATTCGCGATTGCTATAGTCAGATGTCTATACTGAGCTTTTGTATTTCCACAACATAACATTACGCCATTCTATTTTAAAAGGGGCCGGCAGAGATGTACAGATTAATGTATAGAGATAGAACTTCTTTATCAATTGTTATCCAATTTCAATGATTCTTTCAAGTTTTGAAAGACTTTCCTTACATACAAAGAAACTAAAAATGACAAAATAAAATCTTTTTTACAAAAAAAAACAACCGACTTCCTAATCGAGAACGCCTCAAATCCCTTTGTTTTGACCACGTGACTTATCACCTTTCGCTAAGTCACGTGGTCAAAACAAACGCATTTGAGGCGTTCTCGATTGTAGAAAGAGAATAGATACGAATCGTTTGTAACTTGGCTAGGGGGGCAGGTTAGTTACGATAAGAAAAATAAATAAATATTCCACAACACTCACACAACGCGCTCTAGTCCCAAGCTAAGCAGAGCTTGTGTAATGGGTACTAAACAACTGATTAACATACTTATTCATTTCTAAATATCTACATAGAATAGATAAATGACAACCAGACATAAAACAAATGATCGTGCTCTTCACACAAACATTTGTCCTGGGTGGAAATCGAACCCACGACATCCGGCATAGCAGTCAGGGAACTTACGACTAGGCCAACAGGCCAGACAAAAAATAACTATTACATATTCCCTCCGTGCCTCGAAAAGCACGTTAAGCTGTTGGTCCCGGCTGTCATCTGTAGATTTTTGACAGTCGTTACGGGTAGTAAGGAGCCCGAAAATCTGGCAACCAGTTTAACCAAGGGCTATCGAAACACGTTGCCCACTCCTTGTGGGTATCGTGTTTCCAGATACTGAGTTGTGGAAGTCAGATAGCCAGTCGCCCATGTAAAACACTGGTAATAAGCTACATCCAGTCCGACATTATTAGGGAAGGTTCATATCTGACGGAACATGCGTCGCGTATTATCGGTCGCGTAACGCCAGAACAGACAAATGTATAGAAAAACACTTGACCGTTCACACTCAACCGATGATACGTTAGTGCGTCGAGCGTACATTGTCGCAAACGCTCGGCGCATGTTCCGTCAGATATGAACCTTCCCTTAGACCGATTATTTTTATCCGCTTGTATTTGTTTTCTTTTTCTATTATTTACATAATGGCACACTGTTATATTTTTAATTTTTTGCTTTTGTGTATTGGTCTATTTGTTTTGTGTGCACTCAATAAATGGTTTTATCTATCTTCCCAGCTGGGAAAAGGCTAGGCAAGTGATGATGATCGTTACTACCGGTCAGCATAACTGAATTTTGTGTTTTTTTTTTACAAAACTAACCCACGATAACGCATGTTAGGAGAATATGGCAACAATGCACGAACTAAATTACCAGAAACCGATGCGCCGGCACGTCCACTATTAGCTTACGTTGGCTTTCACGAAATATATGCAATGCTATTGTAACGTTAACAAAATATATGAAAATATCTGAGGGAAATAATGAAAGAATAAAGAATATAATATAAAATATCAGATAATATACCCCGACAAAGTCACTTTTTATGAACGTTATCGAAGTCCGATAAATCTGAAATGTATGGAATTCAACATTTAGAAAGCTAATGCCAATTCAATCAAATTTTGTTACCATTACAGAAAATATGCTAGCCCTCTATGAATACCTGATTGATTTTAAGAACTACCTTACAATGGAAAATTAATGAAAAACAAGCAAGAAAAAATAAAACAATTAGATCGGTCAATATTCAGTCAGCACGTTAAAATATGACCTCTGCATGTGGCACACTTTTTGAGGACAAAATTTTGTATAATTTTAATGAAGGGGAAGGTTTTTCATCAAATTTTACGTTGTTTTAATCTAATTCTAGTTGTTTTCCATATAAGCTAGTTTCTTATAGAGAACAATGAACAAGAACAATAATTTATCGGTAATATTCAATGTGATATTCACCTATATAAAAACTTGTATAATAAATTAAAAAAAAACCATTACAAATTCAAGCAATGTAGCTGATAAGTAAGTTGTAATGTTAATACGGTGCTCTCATATATATTTTTTTGTTTCAAATGTTCCGATTGTAAAGATTTAATTTCAAAACATGCGTCTTCTAAGCTCAACACTTCTTAACCTTCCAACGGACTCCGTTGGAATTCAAACAAGCTTGATAAAACGCCTGCCGTAGAGGCTCTTGAGTTAGTTTAACGAGACTCTAAGTAAACACCAACATCAGAGGTTCAAGGCTTTGTGCGATTCAATCAAAGCCTCATGGACCAACCATTCGTTTTTTTAATCCCATGGACTCCTCGTCTAGCGTAGGTACTAATGGAAACACTAAAAAAAAAAAAAAAACTGTTTTTGCTTGCCAGGTGAAAATTGCGTTTGAATGACGAAATTTAAATTAGGAAACGTTCGTGTTACACTCAAAGTGGACCAGAATTAATTTTCTACTGTTTTAGTATAATTTTACAACTGTATCCCGGCTGTTGGAGGTGTGGACAATTAAACGGTAGCCATATCGTAAAAGTGTTTGTTGAAAATAAGGATACTGGTTAGAACTTTTGGAAATTTCTCTTATTTAGTATCTAAGTAGATAAATGTAATTTTTTAGGCAATATCCTCCCTGATATATCAAAAACATACCTTTCTGCCTTGAGCAAGTGATCAATGCTCGTGCCTTCTCTGTATGAGAAGAGGCTTTGCCCTGCAGTGCGACAGTAACAGGCTAGAATGAATTATTTTATAAATAAAATAAATAAATAAATAAATCTTTATTTGAAAAATTAGATTGGTAAAATACAGTATTTAGTCTTAGAAATAAAATGGGTACTACAAAATTATTATGCCTGTACTAGGATAAACCTGTATCACAGGCGACATTAGTTCTTAAAATTATTGTTTATTACGACAACTGGTTTTATAACAATATTTAATTAATTTGAGAAGTGCGTTCTGACATTGTTGTTTTAATACGTTATGGGTTACATAAAAACTCTTATAACTACGGTCTTAAATATCTAGATAGTAATAAATCATCACAATTTACGAATAATTGTTGTTAGCACTTGTTTCGCGAAAAAGATTGAGTCAGCAGTATTATTAATTACTTATAGGTTTAAACAATTATTGCACATGATATCACCGGCACAATTTTATTAACACTCGGTTATAGTGCTTAGACAGCAGTTTCACGATGACGGTAAGTAAGTAGGACAGAGCAATGCACGGGTATATTTTTGAGTCATCAACAAGCGATAAAGACACAAGCCACAAGTATGACGCACTAGGTGCCCTCATAGTCGATTGAGTTAATATATCTAAATTCAGCTATTTTCCTAGCGGGGCATTCATTTATATTTCGTTGGAGAAAAAATATTTATATTCCGAATTACTATACTACACATTATGTTGATCTATAACGACGTTCCAGTTATCTATACTAATATTATAAAAGGGTAAAATTTGTTTCTTTGTTTGTAAGTTTGTATCTTCGGAACTATTGATCCAATTTATTTTTTTTTGCTCTTGTGGAAAGGTACACTATTCCCGGATAACATAGGCTACTTTTTATCCCTGTAATCCCATGGGAATTGGAACTACGCGGGTGGAACCACGTGACCTCTGCTAGTTTATTTATAAGGCAGAATCCAATATACATCAGCCGGTGAACCACTATTGATGGTTGAGGGTTAAAATATAAGCAGTCCTTTTTAAGGGTCGGAATGGATTATTGTAGTGTAGACGCACGGAGAATATACCTATTGCTCCCTACCTCTTGACATACTTACTCACTTTCTAAGGCACCCTAAGGGAGCGATGTACCGGTAACCACTCTTCAAAAGTGCGTGCATCCAATACAAAAAATTCCCCGACATTGTTTCGTCAAAATCCTACGCACATATCAGTATCATGGTAGTTTTATCCCGTTTTAATGCAATTAAACGATTAATCGAATCGCTGGGCCCTTCTACCGGCAGTCGAGTGAAGCAGGGTAAGTACGCAACGATCACTGGCGACAAATTGCCTCTCAACAGTGCGGCGTTTCATATTTCTGAACAAGGAAACAATTTAGCAGCGAGAACGTTTTCGTGTCAATTTTTTTTCTATATTTCGCCCGAGGACGAGTGGAATGATAATGGAAATTGACAAGCGCGGAGCTCCGGATTTGACCTTAGATTTTGGTGGAAACATGTTTGGTATACTTATTAGTTTATTAGTAGGTAAATTCCGGTTTTTCCAAGAACCTTTTTACTTTTGTTTAGGTACCATAGTATGTAACTGATGTCGGTATTGGATGGATGACCGCTAATTAAGTAGGTACATACCAATGCCCACAAACAAGACTTAATACCCCTTAGACTTAATATGCCTAGCTCTGTGTGTGCGAATGTATAATAAGATACCAAACCACTTCAAAACATTAAATAGCAGATTGTTAAAAATTAAACTACACAAGTGGTTAAGTGATAGTTGTTTTTATAATTGAAAAGAAGCTTAACATTTCTGGTCCAAACCTCAAATTTTTGCATGCTACGTTGTAACCTAGCTGAACATGTTTGTACTTTATTTTATGTTTAACACCATTGCATACTATGTTTTACGCAAATAAATGATTTATTATTATAATTATTACGATAGAAATTATTAGGTAATATAAATCAATTTCAGTCAAGTGTATGTGCGGAGCTCATGTCCATTAAAAGTGTATTACAGATCACCAGGTCCTCAACCCATAAAATCGGATATTACATAACATTATTTATTCAATAGAAACACGTTTATACCTATATTTATTTATTCAATACTTCAAGCACACAAATTTACACAGGCGGACTTATTAGGTTTTTGTACCAGTTAACCTTAAGGTCATGCTGAGACCAACAGTAGAAGGTGCAGGTATATTATTTATTTTAAAAGAATTATTGAATGTATTAAAATGTTTCACCTGTACGAATATGTAACTGACATACTGACATAATACTCGTACGTACATATACCTCATATACTAAAACACTATTTGAAATTGTTTCTTTAATGCAGCATGCAAAAAATAATTGAAAGCCATTGTTCGTTACAAAAATCGAACACGTTTTGCAGAAGCCTTGTCATCAATTTTAATAGAATTTCAAAGTCAGTTTCGCCCTAGTATAGAATGGAAACTGGAAACTCACAAAACATATTTTTATTACCTGAAAAAAAGCTCAAACATGACGGAAAGTAAAGAGAATAAAACGAAGGACCGACGGAGTTAGGACGAGGCATTTCGTAATTACTGTCCTGTTAGTAACCCTTTTCATACAAGTTTTTTTCTCCATGTTGGAAGAGGTACCAGCTTCGGAATTTAAAAAGGGAAAGTATATATGACGATATTGTATTTACAAATTAGGCTGTTGTATCCTAAGGGTTGGGCAGAAGTGTACCTATACTTTGAATGACCTATTGGTTTAGTTGTTAGTGGTCCTGACTGCTGTGCCGGAGGTCGTGAGCTCGATTCCACCATTTATTTATTTATTTATAAATAATGCGGTCTTCTATTGGTAATTTTCCAAATCGGTTTAATAGATTCCGTAAAGTTTGTGAGTTTGTTACGTTGCATGGGGTAATCTGTGGATCTACTAAAACACATTTTTCGTCAAAAGCTATAATTTATTTTTAAAACTAAGAGGGGTGGAGGGGATGTTAAAGTACATAATGCACGCGGATAAAGTCGCGAACGAAGTGCTAGTCTAGTGTCAAATTATAACGCCCAAGTTGTGTCACGTCCCTACTACAATTATCAGTTAGAGGCATAAATGTCTTGATAACTCTTATATTTATGGTTTAATAACCACATACTACCCTGTTTTTGCTAGTTCGTGCTTTCTACAAGGAATGGAGTACCAAAATAATTTAGTTTTGAGTCTAGCGTTAATGTTAAGTTGTTTAGATTGTATATGGATCAGCGTTTAATAGATAAACGCATTATAAACGTGAAAGTTTGTGAGGATGTTTGTTACTCCTTCACGTTAAAACTCTGAATGGATTTTAATAAAATTTGGTATGGAGTTAGCCGAGACCCTGGATTAACACATAGGCTACTTTTTATCCCTGTATTCCCACGGGAACGAGACCTACGCGGGTGAAACCGCCGGTTGTTTGCTAGTAGAATATATTATATTTAATGTAATGATTTAGTGAATAAGTCATTGGTGTGTCAATCATTTTTCTCTGTGTTAAGTTTTATGCAATGCATGCTGTGAAAATCTTTAATGAGCCTCAGAACCTTATATTTATGGCATTCTTACCATATTTTTGACACTGTAAAAAAGCCGTTGAGTGTTTTATCAATAAAAAATTAAATAATTTTTTTGTCGTCTAACTGTACAAAAACATAATTTCCATCGAACCCAATCAAATTTTAAATAAAGAAGCGGTGGCTTGTTTACTTTTTAAAAAAAATCACGCTGGGTTAGATATAAACGATGTTGTTTTCATAGTTTTATTCGAGCAAAAATATCTATAATAAAACTTAAAAACCGGCCAGAGAAAGTCTGACAAAAAACGCAATAAAAAATTAATGTAGGCGTAATGTTATGTTTTGGAAATACAAAAACTCTGCATAGACAACTGTCTTCAAAAATCGCGAATAATTTGCTGTTAGGCGTTGAAGAGTTCCGTTGCCTGTCTTCTTCATCAGTTCTTTTTCATCAAATTATACTTTCCATATATATATAACATGCTTGATTTGTTACTAAAAATGCAAAAATCGATACGTCTGCACCTAAATTATTAGAGGAGTTCCCGCAATCCCTCGAGGATCCCATCATCAGATCGGGGTTTTGATAAAAATAAAACCAAGCTGGTACTATACCCTATCAAATAAAAGAAAATTTATGAAAATCGGTCCATAAATGGCGGAGTAATCGCGTAACAAACACACAAAAAAAAACATTCAGTCGAATTGAGAACCTCCTCCTTTTTTTGAAGTCGGTTAAAAAGGAGGACAAAACCAACGAAAAAGGGGATCCAGAATAAAGTACAAAACCCACGGTGTTCGTTTCACCCTATGGGGGACATTTACAATTTGTCTACTTACGTCACAAGTTTTTACGCGTAGAGCTTTGTCTGAGTTTTTGAATCTTTCTTTTTGCTAGAAAAAACACACCTACTATTTTCACATTATCGTAGAGCATATTAAATGCTAATTTTTTAAAGTACATTTTTGGTCTGCATTTATGTGGAGTTAAAGGCTTGTTAACGTTAACATTCGTTACACACACAGGCACGCAGCATATAATGTGTACCTACTCTTGTATATTTTGTATCTTTTATAAATTATTGTGTGTGTGTTTTAATGACTGATGTCAAATACATATTTTTCTTTCTTTTCGTTGTCTTATCTATCTATCTATCTATATTAATAAGGTTTCTAAGACGGTCCCCTAAAACGCTCACCTTTCACTTATATTCATTGTGTTGCTAGAAAGGAGCTGCCCAAAAACTCGTTAACAACACATCTACCCGATAAGTTGGAGAATTTGTATTTGGGTTCGGTTAATCTTACCATAATTTCTTGAAAAGAAATCCATTGACTTTTGTGCTTTCTAGGTGCGTCGATGACAATCTTTCTGGACTTAGCTACCATTACCATTACCGGTAGCGCATTATCTTAATTTACTTAGTACATATCTACATTATTTTATGTGTCGGTTACGTATCATTAGGGTAACTACTGTATCTTCCGACGAAAAATAACGATCATGTATTACGTTGGAAGTTGATTACGTAAATAAAAATATATTCCAAGGCAATTTTCATATAAAACTATGAATTTTAATCATACATCAACATTGCTCTCGTTATTATACTTGCTGCACATCGTTATATTTCCGCGAAATTGTCTCGTTTCTAGGAAATGTAATTTCGAGTGTTGTGTTGATGTTTGTAGAAAGAATTACTTTATCCTAAGTAACTGTTATTAAATGGATTTTGATTTAAATACTACGTAGAATAGAGGTACAATTTGCTAGATTTGCTTCTAGTTAATTAACGAAAGGTATTCAGATACTGATAATAAAGACGCCAGCACATCAATCTACACCAAACTGTAATTTTTTCCCAATTGAACATGAACCTTATTCTACTTGTAATAAAGTTAAAAAATTCAAAGAAATAAATACACATTGGGGTAGCTTGAAGTGCTGGCAGCTGTACTACCATCGTGTTTTTAGTGACGTGGCTACCCCTATGTGTTTTTCTACAACAAATTTCCAGTTTGCAATTACTATCACTAACAACGATTTGGTTATGAAACAAGGTTTTTGCTACAATGAAGCTAAAACAGCATTTCTTTTTCTTCGAGTTTCTTTTGGCATTTTCCTCAGGGATCCAATTCGGTAACGCCGGTGCCATTTTGTTTTTAAAATATTGACGTGTAAAAGTATCTCCAAAAGATCTACCAAAACATAATTTCATTTCTTATCTTTCTTCTTTCTTACTTTCTTTATAAATACTGTTTCAAATCTAAGGCATAGACCTCTTCTCATACAGAGAAGGAACATAGATGACCACGCCCGCAGCTGCACCCAAATACCATTTCATAATCTAAGCTAATTCACTAAGGAAATCTGCATCACAAACAACCAAAACAATCGCGTATCAAACAAAAACAAAAAAACTTTTACTATCTGTTACCCAACAATAATAAGTTACCTATCAACTTACAGAACAATCTATCTCGGTTTGTCTTGGCCGATGACAAATTAGCCCCGGTCTCCGCTCAGGAACATTCCACAAAAATACTCAGCCATTACTCGTTCATTTGTTGTTCAGACGAGACGGGTGGCTTCACTAGATAATAACGAGTTTCTGAGTAAGTACACTCGGTGAAAAAGTTTGGTTTGAAGGTAGTAATTAAAGTTAAGTTTTGCACAACGTAGAAAATGGGTATGTTGTTGTTGTTGAGTGCTTTGTCTGTTTAATGTACTAATTGTCGCTTTGGATGATTGATTTTTAACTAAATACATAGAGATTTTCAGATTTTTTGAGACAGCGCGTTTTGGCAGAAATAGCCCTTAATTATGTCTGTCAAATAGAACTTAAAATCTCTATCATCTACTTTTAAAATCTCATTTGCAAGACAAGTTTTTTCTTGACCACATTCGTATAAGTTTGATAAAAATGATAAGCGGAACCTTATTAATTCAGCCTTCTCGTCTGTCTGTAAGGAAGCCATTTTAGTCAGAGATTATTTGCACTACATCCGTATTTCTTAGAGGATGTAAAATTAAACAATCGCGATGGCGAGTGAAATTAAGAAAATATTGCTAGGGGTGGCATTCCACAAACATGCGCCTGAGGAATGAAAAATATATGCAGTGAGTGTTAGTCAAGTATTGTTGGATCGTTTAAGGAATTCACAAAAGTTTCATTGAAAAATAATTTGAAATATATACTTGTTTTTACACTTACCTACGACTATGCAACACTTCATTTTGCACTGTCCAACGCACACTTAAATATTATTCCGAACAAGTACAAATTAGGTTGAATATTATGTCGTTAGCTACCTGCATACAAATCTGTTTCGATAACAGTACTTAATAGCTAAGATTATGTTACACGCTTCAGTTTGTCAAGAATCTTGGCACCTTTTAGAATAAACGGCGTGAGTGCTAATTAAATTTAATTGGGATGCTTAAATGTGTCGAGTTTGTCAGCCGTTTTGCTATTGACCCGGTTAATGTATGATGTAAAATGTTTTATGCGAATATTCTTCACTTTCATTTTGGATAAAATTTATTTTATATTTATGTTTTTCCACTTTATAACATGTCGTAACACTTTGAAATGTGGGCTAGCCTTGTGGCTAAATAATAATAGCCGCGCAGGTCAATCAAAAGTGAGGTTGGTCCGCGGCTGGGTTTATTCAAATACATTACTTTGTTATGGAGACAGCTCCGGGCCTTGTAACGCACGTTGACCCCTTTTAAAAAGGAAAAGAAACGAAGGAACTAATGTATTTATACACCACTAATTTTTAATTAGTACAAATACTTAAAGGACTTATTCTAGATGGTCTTCTCATTATATTTGTAAAGTACCAATAAATAATATTCATAAACAGCAAAGTTATTAGCGTTCGTTTATATCCCAAAAAGTCACCCAATTTGTAGAAATATTGTACAGGCTATTCATGACATAGTACTTAGTATTCATTAATCGTCATCTCTCGCTCACGTTAGCGTGATCTCGCTCAAGCATGCCCCGCCTCCAACAGCTGTTTTCGTTATTTAAGTTTAATTAAACGTCATCTCTCGCTCACGTTAGCGTGATCTCGCTCATTTATGCCCCGCCTTCAACAGCTGTTTTCGTTATTTAAGTTTAACTAAATATATTTAAAAAATTAATTTCGTTTTTTTTTACTTTTGATTGCTCTAATATGACCAGTAACAGGTACGGATACAGCCCAATTTGTTTTTGTACTAATTAAAAAATAGTGGTGTAAATTAAGTGTTGTTATAATCATTTATATGTTAAATATTTAAAACTTAGAACTAGAACTTTTTTAAGTTAGATTATACGATAGATTATACATAAGTAATAATTATGTTTATAAGACAAAAATAAATAAATAATCGACATATATTTTTTCTTTTTTCACGAAATCAAAAAATAACGGCGATACATCGAGTCAAAATGTCGCATGACGTCCCTAGCCAGCACAGTTTAAACTAGATATTGACGTTTCAAGCCCCCTCTCCTCAACTTTAATGCGCTTTATCTTAGCTGTTTTCCACCAATTAGAAAAAGAAAAAAATATGTGTCGAATATTTTCTTGTAATCTAGATGAGGGACTAAAAACTATTTGTCAAATAGCCCATTGGAAAAAGGTAAGACAGATAAAGATGATACCTACATCAAACAAAAAAAAAACGTACAAAATAAAGCTCTAAGAATCTTCCAACAATAACAATGTAAATATACATTCAAAATTCATCGCAGTAGGTATTAGTATGATTACCATTCACAAGACATTGTTTATGATAATCCGGTCTGTCCTACAATATGAATTTTCAAGTAATATTCTTTATGAGGGAACGAATAGGAAGACAGCTTCGTTTCAAACCGACAGAGCCATTATTTTAATGGCGAATATTTTGCTCAAGCACTTTGTAATGAACATAAACGATACCGTTATTTACCTGAGACACAAGGAAAATGTGATTATGTATCTCATTCTTTGTTTTTTATATAACTATCTACGTATATGGCGATATGTATGATGTATGGTTCTTCAGAAAGGTCAGGTGCGTAGAACTTCCAAACGGCGTGTGTGTCTGACTAGATTGTATGAACGTAAACCAAGTAAAAGAAGTTTGTGTAGGAATCGTAGCAGATAGCGCTCTGTAGTTTTTGCCTACCCCCCACTAGAAATGACCGAAGGTTCAGCAACGCCTGCCGAAGTTGTTCTGTGAATGGGTGATCTTTCATTAGATATCAAGACCTCTCCGTGCCTCGAAGAGCACGTTGAATCGTAGGTTCCAGCTGTTTGTTGACCCAGGCGCGGATCCAGGCCTCAAATAAGGTTGTGGTCACAGCCTACGGCTACTCAGAAAATCGTTAAGCGCGAGTCGGACTTAGTATAACATTCATACAAAGGAAATGTTATTAACTGTGTAAACATTAATTACTACTACAACTCATTATTAAGTTAATCTCTTAAGTGTGATCAGTTGCTTTCGATCTTTCTTGAAATTCACACGTTCAACTGGGCTGCATGCTGCTGCATATTTGGTCGCTGCTAAGAATTTATACGTTGTGGACTAGTCATTAAAGTTTAAATTGCTATAAAAATAAAAAAGTACGCGGCGGCGGCCGCGCGATAATTTTCGCGTCGTCTAACAAGGCCCTAAATCTTTTGTGTTATATAGAATTAGAATGACAACATATATGCATATAACCTAACCTAACTTACCAAACCTATGCTATATCTAACCTAACTACCTAACCTAACTACCTTACTGAAATGCATTGATTTTAAAAGATACAAAACACATAATTTTGAACTGAATTACTGCGCTGCGTGTCTCTATGTTACATACAATACTAGAGTAGGTAGTAGTATTGGAAGTAATAGTAGTAGGAGGTTAATATTAGGTAAATTTTATTGGTATATCATTGGTACATAAAGTATTACTTTGTCTGGCCCTGACTGCTATGCCGGAGGTCGTGGGTTAAATTCCCACCCAAGACTCATTATCACACTACACTAGACACCGCTCCGGTGTGCGGTGCTGCGGATTTTAACTTTACACTATAGAATCTTCATTTGAATACAAAAATCTCCCTCCGCGCGGGGGTGCGGCGCGTGCGACGGTACCGATTTCGTCTCTGCAGTGGGTTGCGACGGCAATGTGATAACAACCGCTTTACTTGTGAAGTCAGTTAAATATTTAATTGACAACCAAATGACTATTAAAAACATAAAACCCACATTGGCCTCTACTAACACGATCTAATTGTAACTCCACATAGTTAAAGTACCTACATCAAATATCCTGTTCATTCGTTGTGGTAGAACACAAATATAATAATATTTGACGTTTGGCCCGAATTCAATAATTCAGCTTTACACAATGGGACTGAGAAAAGGTCTAATATTTATGTTTCCGTTTCACGAAATAAAAGTAATCACTTGTGATTACCTAAGTACTTTATTTTAGAAATTATAGGAAAAAATGTAAGTATTACATAAATTCCGAAAATTCCTTTGTGTTTTTTATTGGTTTACGTGTTTAAAAGGCTCAGAATTGTGTGAGCAAACATGAGTCAAACATGAGTTGAGTTTGGTTTATATCCAAAACTTTAGAACAGAGCTTTGGTTCAATTGATCAGCTTTATTTTATTAGTCAGCACATTATACTAAAAATGTTATTATGCTTAATTAATTTCGCATTTATGATTTAAGTGGAATTATAATTATCGACCCGTAATGGATTACAAAAAAAAATCCTCCACTAAAATGAATAAACACTAAACTTACCTTTGATACCGCTTCCAATAACTCTGACATCCGTGTTAGGCTTGCACTCATCTATCCGTTTAAGTACATGGCCGGCTCGGAACGCCTCCCTAATGGAAAGATAATAACTGTTTAGTGACAGCCCTATATTACAACATAAACGCATCATTACGCTTGTATGCAGAGTGGAGAAGGCAGATGTGAGAGCACAATCAATTTATTTCATATTTTGTTATGTAAATCACGTGACAGACACTCGCGTTTGCACACAATAATTAAAAAAGAGTAAATTAAACTTGACTTAACAAAAATACTGCTGGAATCACAAAACAAATGAAAATCTTGTATTTAATTGCCGTGCGTGCTAGTGCTAGCCTTTAAGCATAGTAGTAGCACAGTCTTAAAACATACAGTCGTCCGACGAAGCTGTCTAGACAGGGCAATCGTGCGGGGTGTGAGGGGCGAGACGCGGGAAAGCCGCTACCGCACTGCGAACAAAACGATGTTCGTAGTGCGGGAGGTATTATTCAAGTCTAACGCGTGTAGAAGTTGTCGGCATTTTCCAGAGATCAAAGGCGCCGTCCTATTGTACCTATTATTATTTATACTGTGGTAGTAGTGAGTGGTGTGGGAAGGTGGTAGGTGTTGAAGTGTGTGTGATGAGTTGAATGGACTACTTTATTAAATACTATTTAGAATTATTATTCAATTCGTCGCATACAGAATTTACCAAACAGTCTCCTGAAGACACCTTTTTTGGTGTTAAATAATTCAAAATGAGAGAATTCATAATTAAAATTTCTTAATATCCGACTAATTGGCAGAATTTGAGCGTGATTTGTCCCACTGCGTGGTACTTTAAAAAAACCATGTGAGCCTAAGCGGTCAAGACGGAGCGCTCAATCTTAGAACGCATGCAGCATAAAAAACTGACACTAGATTATTTATAGACCACACGATAAGAAGAAGAAAAAGTAAATAAGTAGCAAAAAAGCGTATTTTATCCCATCACTCACCTTCGTAGAGAAATATAGCCCGTTTTTGTTACTTGGTTCCAATTCCATTCTCAGTAGGTACGGGTACATAGTTGCATTTACGACCATAAAACCAGGGGGGTAGTCGCCCAGTATTCGGTTCATTTACTACAACACTACAGTTACTCTGAAACAGTTTCGCGGGAAAGTAGACAATACATCACAGAATACTTTCTTGAGAACACTGTTTCGCTCTTTAGTAGTTTCTTCCGCGTTTATTTTTTGTTGGCATACCTATTTATTGTTGATGTTAGAAAAAGTCACGATTAGTTTTGTCTTTCCTTGCCTTATAGGTAATATAAGTTTGAAAGCGCCAATCCGCTTAAGTAAGCGTGGTTATCAATGCTCGTGTCTTCCCTGTATGAGAAGAGGAGTTTGCCCTGCAGCGGGACAGTTACAGGCTTGAATAAAATAAAAAGTCCATTTATAAATTTCAACATACATACATAAACTCACGCCTTTTTCCCATGGGGGTAGGCAGAAACTTTTTCAACATAGTTTAAAACTAAATCAAGATCTATCTACTAATACTAGCTGCCCCGGGCTGGCTAATTGAGTACGGGTTTATTTAAAAAAAAATAGTGTACATCACATTCTTAAACCTACTGAACATACTCACAAAATTTCATAAAAATCGGTCATGCGTCGTCAATAAAAAATTCCACAACTTTCACACAACGCCCGATCTAGACCCAAGCTAAGCAGAGCTTGAGTTATGGGTACTAAACAGCTGATAAACATACTTATATATTTCTAAATACGTACATCATTATAGATAAATTACACTCAGACACAGAACAAATGATCGTGCTCATCACACAAACATTTGTCCTCGGTGGGAATCGAACCCACGACCTCCGGCATAGCAGTCAGGGGCACTAACTACTAGACCAACAGGCCAGTCAAAAAATAAAGACTAACAATTTGGTTTGTTTGTTTGTGGTAGGTACAACTGAATCTAATTTAAAAACGCTTCCGCCGTTAGGAAGCTGTAACATTTAATAATTAATAATAATTGTTTATTTTTATAAATGTACAATTTATACCTTGATAAGTAAAAATAGTGCACACTTGCAATTTTCCCTGAACTAGGTTAAACCTGTGCTTCAGGCTAATAAGTGCTGAATACTTAATGTAATAAATAAACAATGACTACTTACCTAAACGTGAAAACTAAAATTAAAACGTAGGTAAATAAAGATACACATAGTGAAATAACATGAGAAATGTTAAGATTGCTATTTGCAGACACTTAGAGTAACATAGGCTAACAAGTATTTTCAAAACTAAGAGGGGGTTGAGGGAATGTCAAAGTTTAAAGGTAAAAGTAAGAAATTCACGCAGACAAAGTCGCGAGTGAAGTGCTAGTTTTGTCGTAAACCTATTAATATTGTTCTCATATCATTTGGACGCTACGTGATATCTCGCAGGGGCTAAAGGGCAAGTTTAAAACATAATTGATTTCTATTTTCAGTTACCAAAAGGCCCGGCTAAAATGCCGCGTAATAAACATTTAGATCTTCATCATCCCCGACTGTAATAGAACAAACACCAAAACAGTTAATGACATGAATTTGAGCCTTAAGGGGCCGTGCATAAAATTCGCTCGCTGGAGTTTAGGTAACATCAGCGCGATGCAATATTTGCGTGTACGGTTCACAAACTCACGCGTAAAGCTCGAGCGTAGTGATCGCTTAAACTGTTTTAATATTTTATATCATATTTTGAGTTTCTAAGTAAATTAAGACGGTTGAGAAATAAATCTCCGGAATTTTTGTGTATACATATTTGTTTACTATGTTGGTACACATGTTAAAGTAAGTTAAAAAATAGTACGAAAAAATAAATAAACTGAAGATTAATATGCTACTTTTAAAATTTCTTAAAAGTGATTCAAACAATAGAAAAAAAATACTGATTAGTCTTGAAATTTCCGAAAAGTAACGACATTGATTTTTTTTCCGTATATTGTAGTAAAAATTAAAAAAGTGGTTCCCTCACGTGCAAGTAGACTATATACTGGTGTTGGTGAGATTTAATAATTTTCAAAATCTATTGTAGTTTCTTGTAACTAAATGATCAAACGTCAGTCTTGCGTCATTTTTTGGAAAACATGTGGGTGAATTTTAGTGATTTTTCATGAATCCGTAATTTATTTCCAAAATTTAATTCCTCAACATGCAAAGCAAGGAACTCGTATTTTCAAATCACAAATAGGATTGTATAAATTCTTCTTCTCTTTCTCACAAATAATGATTACAGTTGATCAAAATCAGTCGATTTCAGGCACGGCCCCTTAAAGAACTACGTCGAGTACTTAATTTAGCTTAACAAAATTAAGTCACTATCTGTCTAGCATTTTACTAACAGTGTTAGTAGGGGTAGGCTTCAGTCTAACACAGTCGGGGGTCGCGGAATTATCTTCTGTTCCCGTGACCCCCAGCGCAGGTGTGAGAAGGAGCACGGGGTGGTTTTTAGTCAGTAAGAGTCTGACAGACCCCTCCGCCTCCCCGGGCGGGGGACATCAATGAGGATTTTCCACACCTCAAAAAAAAAAAAGGCTTCAGTCTAACAGGCCTAGCCATATTACATAATCGATAAGGCGACAGTAGAAAGAAAACGGCGTATATGCATTGATATATCGTATATGGAATCAGCTGTTAGTCAACTGTCAAATGTTACCGAGTAGAATTTGTAATATGGCTGAAAACGAAACACACTTGACGCAAATTAAGATTAAGCGAAGTGGGTATAGCCAAAATTAATGTTATACTTTGAAATAAACAGTTTTAATTTTAAAAATTTTTTTTTTTTATTTGACAAACAGCTGATTCCATATACGCCATTTTCTTTCTAATGCCGCCTTAACGATTACGATGATAGAAATAGAATTTGAAAATGGCTAGGCCTGTAGATGTGGCTGACTACCTGTGAATCACATAGAGCAACTGTTTATCTGACCACACCCCAATAACTGGATAACACGCTACCCCTTGGTTATGCCTTGTGAGGCTTCTGACTACCCGACTGATTAAAAAAGATTATAGATACCAGGCTGGTATCCGCAACTCCACGTCTAAGCGCGTATTTTGCGTATGGGCTATAATCTACCACGCGGGCCCAGTGCGAATTGGTAGATGTCACATGTCTTCGAACTTTTTGGTTCTAGGACATGCCGGTTTCCTCACGATGTTTTCCTTCACCGTTTTGGAGAGCAGTGGTGATGAAATAAATTACACAAAGTAATGCGCCTGCCTGGGTTTGAACCCACGACTTACTGTTCGTAAGTCGGGGCCGCCACCACTGGGCCACCGCTGCTCTTGACTACCCGACTGTCAAAGATCTACAAATGAAAGAGCCACACGTGCTTTTATTTATTTATTTAATACTTCAATCACAGCTTAGGCGGACTTAATGCCTTAGGCATTATCTACCGGTCAACCTTTAGGTCATGCAGAGACAAACAGTGGTAGGTGCTATTACATAAGAAATTAAAAATAATTCAAGTTAAAAATAATTTAATTACATCATTTGTTTGTTTTCTTTTTCAAGTCATGAGGGAGGTTTGATAATATTTAATGATTTGTCACCCATCCTCGGACCAACCTTGGCAAGCGTAGCTTAACCTTCGATCAACCCGTGCCCGTGTTGTTTGCCACATATCCGATTTAATAAAATTGAGTGAAATATAAAATTCACTTAGCGGTTGATGGGAATATGTATGACGCAGCGAAAATCCAATTTAGGTGTGCAATAAAAGAACAGGCTTCAGGGGAAATTCGCGTCATTTATACTCTTAGTGCTACACCACATTATTTCCCGCTGAAACAATTTGATATATCACACTGCAGCGCTGGTATATGGGTGATGTGCGACTATGGAAGCCTGGAAGTCTTGTGACATGTTAATTTAGGCCGCGGATGCCTAAATATATTGGGTTCGTATTGCGATTCAAATGAAGAACGGGGAACGAAGACATGCTGTGCTACTACTAAATATACTTGGAAGCAAATTAATTGAGCCACTTTCCTTCTTTACGTATAATTGTTTATATTCTTGGTAATAGGGAACGTATCGGTTCGAACCATATATCGCCCTTGTATTATCACATAGACTTTACCTAAACTTTACTTAGACTTTACTCGTTAAATGATTAATCTGGCTAAGTAATAATAGGTGAAAAAAACAAGTGGCTCATTTTGTTTGCTCCCAAGTGTACATTGCGGATAGATCTTGTCGTCTTTAAGCAACTTTACGAAACTATTTTTGGTTTCTTTCTTAGATTTTATTTCAAGATCTCTTATGTCTTATCTTAGGGCTCGATTATCTTAATAGATAAGTAAATTTTCCAGATCTATTTGTGGACTTTACATAAGCCTCTATAGAAAGACGAGCTCGCCGTTGTTTTTACATCTCATTGTTAAAAAAAAAAACAAACCCACATTCTGACATCTTCTTCAAAGGTAAATTGATTCTGACGTCAGTAGAATAGCAAGCTATATTCATAAATTAGCTTCTCAGAAGAGGTACTCAGGTTTCAACGCGTTATTTTTTCATATCTAAATAAGTGGACCAAGGAAAAAATATAATTTATTATTCGTCCTCCCAGAGAGCGTTGTAAGTACATTACCTGCCGGAAACCCACGTTTACTTATTTCAAATTGTTACATAACAGGCAGCGCGGTGCCTATTATGTATAAATTGAATTGGTTGACTTTTAAATTGTGTCAACTTTTTTTTACCCGCCAGTGTAATGCTTTGCAACAACCATTTTAATACTGCAGCACTGTGTGCAAATTTAAACGAATTTTATTTAAATTTAACCTTTTGAAGTAGTTATCCTATATTCAAGCATTCCGAAAAATCGAATGGTAATTTAAATGCAATATGTTACAGCTAATGAGGAAGAGAATATTTCTACGAAAGCTTTCGTTTGTGTTTGCTGTTTCGCTTCACTTCACATATTTATTTATAAAATATTTTACGCAGAAAAGCCGAGAGCAATATCATTTCAGAGAGTACTATGCGAAGAGCAATCGACTACGCTTCCGTTGCAGTAGGTATTTACCCTACGTTTGGTTGCATATATTTTCAGTACAGTCTGCAGAACAAATAATTAGATGTCTTTTTTTCTAGTTGGCGTGATGTAAACAGATGACCGTGGGTTCAAAGCTCTCGTTTCCGTGCGGGACACGGGCTTGGAAACAAAAGATGCTCGTTTCCTAGGCGGCACCGCGGCGGGGTGCGGGGGTGCGGGGCGAGCGGGCCGCAGCCCTACAATAGAGGCATTGTTTGTGCCCGGTGACAGGAAAAACTCCGACCTCCGTGTTTCTGTGCATTTTTTATTTCTTTCTTTCTTTCGTCCCTTTTTCTCGGTAAGCTCCTTTGACTATACCGGGAGGAAATCAAAGTTGTTTTGAAAGCACTATCTCGTGGGATTTCTTCGGTTGAGAATTGATATCAAAATTTCATTATTCCCTCCGTCTGTTTGAGGATCAAAAACGAAATGTTGTTATAAATTATAATAAAGTTTTCTTTTTGATACACAAACAGTTATCTTCTTGTCTCAAAAGTGCTTAGGAGGTTTGTTATAAATACGCTTTGTTCGCATATTTTATTTACAAAAATGTTTGTAGAGTAAATTGAATATGTACAAATATAGCCAGTTTGTTTTAAATTACATTCCTTTAAGAGTTCGAAAAGAATTGAGTTCGTAGTCCACTGAAACTGTATGGCTTCTGCAGCAATCAGCACAATTCTCGAAACGCGTAAAAACTTCAAATTCAAATTCAAATTCACAAATCTTTATTGCATACCATAATGTGTTAAAAGTTGGTGAGAAACATTACAATAGATACAATTATGGACCCTGGCGGGCACAGCATAGATCAAGTAGGAGAGAGGAGGAAGAGCACTGGTGTGAATTTTATATAAATAAATTGGTTTTAAGTTGCTATAATTTATCATTAAAGTATTCGTTTAAACTATAGTAGCATTTGTTAATTAGAAAAAGCTTCAATTTATTGATAAAGATGTTGTTTTTTTTTTTTTATTATTTCGGGTAATTTATTGTAGATTTTTATGGACATGACATAGGTACTATTGGAGTGCATTTTTAGTCGCGATAATGGTAAGTACTTCAACAGCAACTGGACTGTTTATTGTAAAAAAATTACGTTCATGTATTACCGTGAGTGCTTTAGAAACTAGTTATTGGCTACTGTACAACTTCAATGTTTTATAAAAGTGCTCGGCGACTACCCTCTGGCTATGAAATACATTGGCTGTCCGGTGGACGGCGGCCGGTTGCGGTGTATCCGCCGGATGAGCCCTCCCCCCGCCTGACCCTTTCCGGACCTGGTGGCCTCTCACGATTCCTTATTTACCCGTTTTTCCTTATCAACCCGTACCATTCGCAACACATTACCGAGGATCTTGTTGGTGAAATTGAGGTTATTTCGTCCTTACTTATACATAGAATGTGTGCGGGATTAGGGTTTGTTTGGGAACTCCATTCCATCTTAGCAATTTCGGATTTCACGTGTCATTAGGGACTTTCATAAAAGTGCGATTTGAGGCGGTTCCGTCGCAAGCCAACCACCGCTGCCGTGCACCTCTGACTGAATATAAAATTGGTAATATTCCGCAATCGTTTTATAGACGAATGAGTTGACTTTGCATTCGACTTGACGTATGTAAAGTTTTCCTATAGATATAGAAGTTTATTGAACACCCAACCCCGAGAGATCATTTGACCGTAAGATAAAACGATAAATCTGTGACGTGTGAGTAAGCTCAACCATATCGGTAACAGTTTGTGTGAAAATTGTTTTCAACTAAAACATAAAGTTTGCATTTTACAAGTCAAACTGAAGTCTTAGCGATTCTAAAGTTTTGATAGAAATTGACTTCCTGGGACTCGACTTATGGAAACATGACTTTGTGTTTTGAAACTTATGATAACTTTAAGAATTGGTAAAATCTAGCACTGAGCTTTATGTGTTAGCATTACAAGATAATTAAAAGGAGAAAACTATCTTTAACTTCTTCTCTATAAAGTTCATCCAAAAGCTGTTTGTAATATATCACTTTTAACGATAAAACCACCCATTATCACATTGTAGCTTTACAAGTTAATATTTGTAAGTATTTATGGCGTACAATAAAACGTTTCCTATTCTATTTTATGGAATAGACACTTCAGTTGAAATGAAGCAATTTTCTTGGTTATATTATAAACGGTTACTTGCCTTTTCTCCGAAAATTATTGAGTAAACCGTTTTCGCATTCGCCGCTTAAGCTGTAAGTAGAAGCACACTTTGTGGGAACCATTTCAATCTACAGATGGGAAATAAAAAGTTGAAAAAGTCGGGGTTTCTCTTCAATGAAACGATAATCAGGGTCGCCTTTTTCAATATACAGAGAGTTATCAAAACATCGGACAAGTGTGAGTTTGACGAGGGTTCTGGTGTCAATATGTGTATGAAAAAACCATTTTCTTTGGCCTTTTCATTAAAAATAAAGACCACTTCATTCCTTCAACACAAGTTGGGACTTGCAGATGTGACATTCTTTTGAATACAAAAATAATGTACCAACGTTAGTGTACCTAACAGTTGTAACAGAAAACGAATGATTTAGTTTAACTTTAACTTATGATTTCGTTACTTATTCTATCTGCAGGGCTATTTTGGCTGGCCTGTTGGTCTAGTAGTAAGTGACCCTGACTGCTATGCCGGAGGTCGTGGGTTCGATTCCCACCCAGGACAAATGTTTGTGTGATGAGCACGATAATTTGTTCTGTGTCTGGGTGTAATTTATCTTTAATATGTATGTATTTAGAAATATATAAGTATGTTTATCAGCTGTTTAGTATCCATAACACAAGCTCTTAAGCTTAACTTGGGACTAAATGACGTTGTGTGAAAAGTTGTGAAATATATATTTATTTATTTATTGCGTTTCTCCGTTGACAGTTCATTGTAATGATCACCAGGTAAAGTGTCGTCAAACAGCTAGTTTCGTGGTTAAAATCGTCAGTGTGAATCTAAGATGACATTATGCGCATTCGCAGAAATGCCATGTGACGAAGCGTACAGTAACCCGTCTGATAGACACTGTAACTTGCAGTCCACTTAAAGTGCAATGCTATTTTTTTGTATGGTAAAGTTTGCCAAGTTTGGCAGGCTCTGCAGGCAACACTTCCTATGTAAGCAAACTGTATACATAGATAATGGTAACTTTACTTATTTTTTTTTTGCGAAAAGGCTTTCCGTTCTAAGGAACTCTAAAAAACGTAATCAACGTTCGACAAATAAGACGTCAATTCAAGGACAAATAAAATAACATGCGGAAACATTTTTAGCGACGAAATTCAAATAACATCTACGATTTCGTACATCAGCACTTTTGTAGCGAAAAGTATAGTGCAGGATTATTGCAGTACAGAATGGGTAAGAGCAACAATTTCAATATTCCGAGAGTGCCAACGTGCAGCAGCTTGACATCTGAGCGACAAAAATGCGCCACTTGAGAGCGTGCGGGGCTCGCCCACGCTCGGCGCCGCCCGCCGACCCATTGTTTCAGAATTCACCTACTGCGGAATGCTTACAAGTACCCTTTTTTCCCCCATAATGGTGTCGGCAAAGTTCAATGAGTATTTGTTACAAATGACGTCGCTCTACCTTCAAACATAACGTAACCTCACGCTTGTTATCCTCGCAGGGTTAGGCCGAGGTGTGCCAGTAGTATGCCCACGTTTTGTCAGTTATGTTTAAGTCCCATGGAATAAGGGGAGAGCCTAATGCTCTTAGTTGGGCACAAATCCAGACTCCGGGATTATACTGAGAAATTGCGGACCGAAAAATTCAATAACATTTTGCCCTACTTAGGGAACCAGGGTCCTCATTCTCAGTAGTCGCCGTTGCGACTACTAGACCAACGGGACAGTCCGTTTACTGTCTAAGTCAACAAGTAATGCACGCGAAGGAAATATAACAAGAAATTCTATACAATAAAGTTAATGAATTATAGAAGAACAAAGACAGTATTAATGTAGAATTACTTTTGCTAGATTAAATACAGTGTTTCCTTTGTAACTGCTAACAGAGGAATGGTTTACAAAGTTACGCTGACTTAAAACGGAAAGCTGATTATTATGTATTTATAAGGTATTCCTAGAAACTGACAACACTGAGTTTTAATAAGAAAATACATTAAAATTAAAAATTTAAACTAGTAGGTAATTTTAATTTTATAACGTTGATGTTAAACTGTCGGGACTAGACACAGCTACATTGTAACAGGGAAATAGCTTAAAGAAGCGACTTGAAGCCGAATGTGTGATGTACCGCAGTGGCTTTAAAATTGTATCGACGAAATTGTATTGCCTGTGTCGAGCTCTAGAGAAATGTAGCGAAGTAAATCTTAGGATTTCCTTTCAGCCCCACTTCAAGTTGAAAACTACTGACAGACAGACGACAAGCCAGCGTAAATATGGGAATATTGCAACATAAGGCTGTGTGCTTTATATTTTTGGCACGAAACTCAAATCATGGACGGATATTATCAGATTTGGATGTCAAACGCGAGTGGCAAGCGCAAAATTGTGAACAATGGAAAAACGTAACCGAGTTAGCGGGCTTCGATTGGTTCGTTCCGCTAAATCGAAGATTTACGAGTATCAGTCAGAAACTGCTCGCTACGTTTTGATATTTACGCAACAGAGGTAATAAATAATGGAGGGCGAGAATGTATTTGTATTCCTGCAAAGAGTAAAAAAGGTGCGCATAGTATGGTTTATTGGTTCAAAGAGAGAGTAGGGTGGAGGAGTGAGCCAGCAACATTTTGTCGATTCCAATTCCATTCGTTGCTACACAAAAAATGGGTTAGCATTCTGAAACGAATTATTTTGTGGTACAATATTTTTTATGACATAAATAATCTTGAGAAGTGCTTCTCTTGTGACCTTGTTTATGCTTTTAGGGACGCATAGTTGTCGATTCATAACACGTAGGTATATGCTTAGCTACGCTACGGGTCGTTAGTTCAAACCAACGGGTGCTTTTACTCGCAATACAGTAAAAACCGTAGTGAGTGGATAGTCATCAAATGCCTAATTTTTACCCAAATATATTAAAGTCTAACTGAACACCAGTGTTGTACTTGAAGCTATTGCTTATCTGACCTCCACAACCCAGTGACCGGGAAACACGATACCCCTTGGTTACACTGGTTTCCATCCTTTTGCGGTTCTTTCTACTCGAAACATTAACATTATTTATTTCTACAAAAATGAAATCATCATCTGCATAAGTACCCTTTTTCTTTTTTAGGTATATTGTGGTCGGCTTCCAGTTTATCCGGATGCAGCTGAATACCCGTGTTACGTACAGACGCCAGCACATCAAGTTACCCCAATGTGTCAAATTTCTTTGATCGTATTTCAACTTGATGTCTAACCTAATAAGGTTCATATTCAATTGGGAAAATTTTACACATTGGGGTAACTTGCTTTGCTGGCGTCTGTACATGGGGCGACTGCTTATCTGACCTCCACAACCCAATGATTGGGTAACACAATAAATAAATAATAAATAAATATTCCACAACTTTTTCACACAACGCCATTTAGTCCCAAACTAAGCTACGAGCTTGTGTTATGGGTACAGCTGATAAACATACTTATATATTTCTAAATACATACATATTATAGACTAGCTTCTGCCCGCGACTTCGTACGCGGATCCTGTGGCTTATGCCAGCGACAACGGGTCGTCAAAATCGAAGATCTGAAACGTCTGATGTCGAATACTAAAAGCCCGGGGATGGCAAAACAATGCAATGGAATGAGCGAGACGATTCAAGACGTTCCAGATTTTTGTTGGTCAACAGGAAATACCATCAGACTTAACAACTTTTGCTAAGACGCCATTTCTTTTATTTTATTTTATTTATTTCCACGCTTACATCTATCATTACAGGGAATTACCTATTGCGATAGAGTACATTTTTTGTATATGTTATATTGTCGCTGGGCTTTGGAGTTCCACTACAGGTTCTCCAGATCTTCAAATTTAGTTTCACAGCAGAAAACACTCTTCACGTGGAATAGTTTTTGCAATGGCACCATTTTTATAGGTACCTGTTTTACCTTAGGTGTTCCATTTTCCAACTCGCGAGACAGTGCATGATGTTCACGACCAGCGGTCAGTCGCGCACATATTTTTCACTGGTGTCTAGAGACCTGGATACCTGGTAGATGCGTAAATACGCTGAGAATGCAGGCGTGCTTCGCGATCCCAAGAAGTTTCCACGAAGCGAGTGGCAACCTCATGTTCTCGAACAGCATCAAGTCTCTCCTAACGCTCTGCGGTAGATTGTTGGGATCTTATGATCTTTAATCATTTAGCACCTTTGGTGCATTGGGAAAGATTTGACCTCTTTCTAGGTATGGTTATAGTTTTATTGTGATGATACCTGATCAATTAAAATCTAAGTGGCTGCTCCCCTGCGTTACCGGGTAGGCAACCATGTAACGAAGATAAATGGAAAAGGAAATTAAACACTCAAATTACATAAGCCCGGAGGCATATTAATTATACGATAATAAAAATGGAAGTTTTGGCCAGTAGAGTCTAATTTTCAATGATATACCATCGTCATCGAAAATCAGTCCTGAACTGTTCCCGCCTTCACCGCGTGGAGGTACTTATGTTATTTTATAATTATGCAATGAAATTAGTGATAGCTTTAATTTCTATACCAAATGTTTCTGATCTTCGATTTTTATAAGTCAACAGGAAATGCCTATCAGACCGAACAACTTTTGCTAAGACGTCATTCCTATGTGAGTTATGGTGTAGCTGGGCTCTTGGAGTTCCACAACAGGTGTTCCAGATCTTCGATTTTTATACGTCAACAGCGAGTGCTCATAAGGCTGAACAACTCTTTTTTTTTTTTTTTTTATTTATTTAATGAAATTTAAATACAGTGGTGTAACTTATTTCTAAACTCGCCAAACTTTTACGTTTGATGGCGAGAAACGCTCTTTTACATAACCATGAACCACCCTTGTACATACATGCTTACTATTACTAGATACTATAACAGTGTTATTTTAAACTTAACAAATTACATCATCAATACATTTTTTTTTTAATTTTGTCTTAAGTGATCCTAAACTAACTTTAACTTCTTCTCGTAATAAATCTATTTTGTTAAACACTTCCGGTACCAAAAACTTAGATGTTCTTTTACCATAATAATTTCTCGTCTGTGGTTGAACCAGTTTGTTCTCTCTAACCCTACGTGTGTTGTACTTATTGCTAACATTGACTTTAAATTCCTCCTTATAATAATATTCCAGGCCTATCAAATAGTGAACTTTTTTATCTACGGGTATAATTTTACATATGGGAAACAACTTATCATACTCTTTGTTGCACTTATCTTTTACATTTTTACTGACTAGAAACTTTATCAGTCTTATTTGTATGTCTTTAATGTCTTTTATATATGTAGTGAAGGTTCGTCCGTACACAAGAAGTCCATAACTTAATAACGAGTCGGCAAGTGCGAAATAAACTATTCTCAAAGTTTGTTTGTTCAATACATTTTTTAAATGGTAAAATTTACTTAGTACCGATCTTAACCTATTACAAATGTCATTTATATGCAATCTCCAATTCAAGTTCTTATCGATTGTTAGACCTAAATATTTAAATTTATCAACATAATCCAATTTTGTACATTTACAATTACATTTATTTCTATGTAGACACTCGTAAGTATGTCCTATCACTGTGAGATGTTCAATGTTTACAGATTTAGCATTCCGGTTGTATGGCGAGTGTATATGCATGCATTTAGTTTTTGAAATATTTAATATTATGCCATTGTCGTGTGCCCATTTGCTAATATTGTCAAAATCACCTTGTATACAATTTTGTACCTCGGTTATATCTTTGGAGGCATAAACTAGACACATATCATCAGCGTACATAAACACCTTACATTTACGTACGACATTTGACACACTGTTCACATGCATTATATAACCTACAGGTCCATATACGGATCCAGTGGGCACACCTAAGTCAACATCTGCCTCCTTTCCAACCACACGGGAGATAACTGTGCTTATTTTTCTGTTTGTGAGGTAGTTTTTAAACCACTTATTTGTGGGACCGCGTATTCCGCATTCGTCCATTGCCTGTAGTAAGATTCCATGGTCTAAAGTGTCAAACGCTTTTTTATAGTCAATGAAAAGTGCTATAATTTGTTGTCCAGAATCTAAACATTCATTAATATAATCTGAAAATCCCAACAAGGCAGAGACAGTGTTGCGTCCTCTCCGGAAGCCGTGCTGAGAATTACATATTATATTGTGTTGTTCTAAGAACGAGCTAATCTGCCCTATTATAATTTTTTCGGTTATTTTATTTATAACAGACAAGATTGCAATGGGCCTATAATTAACATATTCAAAATGACTGCCTGATTTATATATGGGACGAATAAATGCGTTTTTTAGTTGGTCAGGATAAATACCATTAGATATAGACATATTTACGAATGCAGCAAGAACAGGACTTATTTTTTTTACATAAATAAATGATGTCTTGCACCCGTATTCTATCTGAACCGGGTGCTTTCTCACAGGATAAGGTTTTTATGACCTTTTCTACATCTGATGAAGTCACCTTATTGTATCTAAAACTTACTTGGCTAGGTTTTACATAGTTATTTCTATCTAAAAACTTCAAGTTGCATACATGTTTAATTTCCTTTATTTCCTCTGTAAATGTTTTAGAAAAGTTTGTACAAATCTGTTGTAAGTTATCTGTTTTTCCCAAGTGCCTTAAAATAACATCGTCTAAACTAGTTTTGTTTTTACCCAACCATATGTTTATATTTGACCATATTTTTCTAAAATCTCCATTACATTTTACAATTTGTTCCTGTCTATATTTATTTTTTGCCTTATTTGTTAATTTATATACTCTATTTCTAAATTTGGTATAGTCTAATCTTTTGTTCATATTCTTTGGCTCCGCTTTCCAAACTCGAAATAAAAAATCCTTTCGTACTAACATTGCATATAAGTATCTATCTATCCATGGTTGTCTTACTACTTTCCTATTATCTGTTTTAATTTTAATTGTACTTTCCCTATAAATGCGATCAAATACACTATACATCGTACGATACAATAACAACGGACACGTTACTGTTTTTAACTGGGCCCAGTCATATTCGTTTAGCTTTTGCTTGACAGTTTTATCACTTAACAATTCGCGCATACTACAGTTATTTAAATTGTCACTCACCAGATGGTTTTCACTTTCATTCGTACATACGTTCAACATTAATCCAATTCCATGATGATCGGCAATGCGTGACTCAAGCACATAGGCGCACGCGTCATGTTCGCTCCGTCTCGTTCGCACCCAGATATGATCCAAGCATGATATCTCGAGCTTGCCGTCCACGACCGCCTCGCGCGTCACTTCTTCGCTCGGTATTACACACAGCAGGCCGCAACCACACAGGGCGTTTTTGTACCTTGTTACAATAGGATTAATCATGTTGTTTAATATATTTATGTTGGTGTCGCCAATCACTATAACATTTTCAGTTGCTGGTACGGATCTCACTAGCGTCTCTAATTGTTGGATAAATAACATTTTATTTTTGGCAGGTGGTCTATATATAGCCACTATATGTGTTTTATTTTGTCCATGCTTCAATTGACCATGAAGTGTTTCTACTGCTTCTGTGTTTACCATTTTAGCTTCGAAATTTAATCCATTTTTAGCATATATTAATATTCCTCCTCCTCTGCTCGTTTCTCTAGTATGTATAAATGTATTATATCCTTCTATCTGATAAAGTGGAAGTTCTTCTTTCTTTATATTTATTTCGCTCAATATTAATATATTTATGTTATATTTATTCTCATCAACTAATATTGATAACTCGTTAAAATGTTTTCTAAGTGATCTTATGTTTAAATGTAATATGTGGGTATTCCATATATTTTGAGATAAATCATTATTTAGAACTGTTATATCACGGTATCTTTTAAAATTAAAGTCATTGGAGAGGCTGTCTGTGCTATCGAATGTTGCTGTTAGAAATCACCTAGTGTGTACACGCCGCGTCATGTACGCGAGTTTATTTACTCTCGTCGAACTTATTCAAGTCTTCCTCCGTTCTAATGTTATGAATCTTCTTATCATCATTGTTCTTTTTAACCAAGATATTACAATTCTGCACCCAAATATATTGGTAACCCTTCGGCTTAAGTTTATTTCTTACGGTCCAGAGAAGCTGTCGTTTGTATTTTGGTAAATCTTCATTAATATAAATTCGTTTTTCGCTGCCATTATCATAGACTTTATTATTCGTTATTTTCGCTTCTTTCTTCACAAGCATCCAGCTACTACGAGCCGATTTAGACCGAAGCGTGACCAGCACATTCTTGGGCTTTTTGTCCTCTAGTTTTTCTTGACCTACCCTCTGTGCATCTTGAATTTCATTTGGGTCTAGATTTAGCTTCTGTGCCAATTTTTGGACTACGAGTATAGTATTTTCGTTTTCGTGTTTCTCTAATCCGTGAATTTCAATGTTTTTCTCCTTGTCTTTTACTTCCAACTCCTGTACCCTTTCTTCTAATGCCTTGTTGCATTTTTCCAAATAGACATTTTTTTGTTCTAATGCCTTGATTTTCTTCTGAGATTCTTCTTTATAATCAAGTAATGTCTGATACATGTCGGCATAAAATTCAACACTGTTGGTAAGTTCTCCTATTTTCTTCTCCAGGTTATAGATCACCGCCAACTTTTTGTTTACCTCAGCCAGGACGTTTTCTCCAGACTCTTCTCGAGGGTTCAATGTGATTTTCGTATCATCTGATTCTGCGGGTTGTTTAGGGCTGCCTTTAATAGTCTGGCAGTCGTCGCAGAGTGTACTGCTTAGGAACTTTTTAGTTGTACATTTTTTGTGATAAACATTTTCACATTCACCTTTACATCTCACTATATCGTCTTTGGCCAAGGATAGAAACAGTTTGCATTTCTTACACTGCACCATTTTTATAATCACTTAGTTTTTTTTTTCTATAACATATATATAACATATATAGGAATGACGTCTTGCTAAGACGTCATTCCTATATATGTTATAGTGTAGCTGGGCTCTTGAAGTTCCACGTCAGGTGTTCCGGATCTTCAAATTTATTGTTTCAGCTGAAAATGCTCATCACGTGGAACAATTTTTGCTATGGTACCATTTTTGTATCTCCTATAGTTTAGCAGGTCTGTTGCGGTTCTGCATCAGGTATTCCGGATCTTCTTTATTGTCTCAGCAAAAATGCTCATTACGTGGAACAATTTTTGCTATGGTACCATTTTTGTATCTCCTATAGTTTAGCTGGTCTGTTGCGGTTCTGCATCAGGTGTTCCGGATCTTCAAATTTATTGTCTCAGCAGAAAATGCTCATTACGTGGAACAATTTTTGCTATGGTACCATTTTTGTATCTCCTATAGTTTAGCTGGTCTGTTGCGGTTCTGCATCAGGTGTTCCAGTTTCCAAGATAAATTATAGCCTATGTGTTGCCTAGACTTAATATCTATACAACAAAAAAAAAATCATTCAAATCCGTCCAGTAGTTCCGAAGATTAGCGTGTGCAAACAAACAGACAAACAGACAAACAGACAAACAGACAGACTTTTTTTTTTGGATTCGTGATCTATTACTGTTTCTAAACCCCCCTCAATTATTATTTTTTAAATATATTCAATGTACAGACACAGTTTTTTTACAGTCTTATTATATGTATAGATAAATTACACCCAGACGCAGAAACATTTGTCCTAGGTGGGAATCGAACCCACGACCTCCGGCATAGCAGTCAGGGTCACTAACTACTAGACCAACAGGCCAGTCAACTATAACAATACCCCTTGGTTACACTGATTTTCAGTCTTTTGCAGTTCTTTCTACTGGTAACGACTGTCAGAGATCTTCATATGACAGCAGAGACCGACAGTAAAATGTCTTTTTCAAAACAGGCAACCGACACCCACAGTTAACATTTTTTCCAAAGTACGGAGGGATTTTGTTATGTAAAGATTGGTCGCCCATCCGCGGACTGACCTCGGCAAGAGCCTCGATCGATCTGTGCTGTTGCAATTTTTGTTTTTTTTTTTTTAATTCAATTTTTACTATACTACTTATCACATTTGTTTTTGTCTCTTCCTATAACGCACATATACACGCTAATACATAGCTTTTCTTTTTTTTTATCCTAGGTAGGAAACCATATACGTTAGTACTTAGGTACATTTATGAACAAACGAACTTTTTTTTTTGTCTGCTATTTATTTGTTTCTTTTACTGGTTTGACATCTTGTATTTGACATTTGTATAATAATTTAAGTAAAGCATTTTTTAATCATTGTTTAATCTGTTTAAGGCTTGTAAGAATCCCTTATCAATAAAATACTATGACTACTATGACTATGACTGTCCATAATTATAATTATACTTATGTATAAAGCTACCTTGTGTGTGGTTTTACTGCAGGGCATAGGCCTCGCTTTCGTTCGTAGTCATATAACGTTAAAAATTCAGTTCTTGGAATTCTTTTTACAATTTGGACAGCCGAAAATAAAATTACCGGCGGCGCCGAGCTTCGTATATAGTTTTGTAAAAGCATTTTTAGCTCGCTTGTTTAACTCGTTCACTGCGATACGAAACCTTACTAAGCATGCAGAAAATTCGTATGAGGCCAATTTACACGCACAGTTTTCGTGTAAACGCTCTAAAGATAAGATGTTCTTGTATAATAAAAGGAGATTGAAGACTTGATCATACGCCTTGCCTTTTAAAACGAGTCATTTTCTATTTCTCATCATAATCCGGTCAACAGTCATGGTTTAATGAGTGATATACTCCATTTTTTTTTTTTAGAAAAAATAGGCTCGTAGGAGCAGGAATGCGAAACATTTTACACTTTAGAGAAATGTTAAAACAATGGGTATCATTTAAGCTATCACCAATTTAATTAGTTTTGTGTTTCTTAAATAATAGGGTTTGTCCTCAAAATAGTAGATCTGTCACCAAAATGTAGTCACCAAACAATGCAAAATCAGTTCCACAATAAATCACCTAAAATCCTGAGATATAAGGTCTAGTACCAAATAGATGCCCCTTTTTTGCAATGCACGCATGCATGGTAGATTAGAACTTAAAGATATTTTATCTGGCGCTCGGCGGGAGGAGCTTGTGGCTAAATTATAACAGCCGCATGGGTCGATCGAAGGTTAAGCTACGCTTGACGAGGTCGGTCCGTGGATGGGTGACCATTTATTACATACCAAGACTCCTCCGTGCCTCGGAAAGCACGTTAAGCCGTTGGTCCCGGCTGTCATTTGTAGATCTTTGACAGTCGTTACTTGTAGTCAGAAGCCCGAAAGTCTGACAACCAGTTTAACCAAGGGGTATCATGTTACCCAGTTACTGGGTTGTGAAGGTCAGACAGGCAGTCGCTCCATGTAAAACACTGGTATTCAGCTGCATCCGGTTAAACTGGAAGCCGACCCCAACATAGTTGGGAAAAGGCTAGGCAGATGATGATGATCTGGCGCTCGGCGGCCGCTGCCGCGGCACGCTCGCTTCGCTCGTTCGCCTTCGCGCGTTGCGTGGTCACAGTTCTAACCTAACCTAACCTAGCCGTTTCCATTTTGAGTAACTGTTTTACTTGAATTGGTGACAGATCTACTATTTTGAGGACAAACCCTATTATTTAAGAAACGCAAAACTATACCATTCTAAGCACATAGCTATTATTTAAGTAACAAAACTGTTATTATAAGAACGAAGTTTATATTCATGTAATGCAATATAATTTTATTGGTTATCGATTTCTTATTTTACACATATATTAACATTAATTTGATAATTCATACCTGGGAACAATTTTTGTTTATCTGAGAACGAAAATATTTCGTGGCGATAGATCTATTTATTAGGTGATACAACTTGATGACAAATATAAATTTTGGTGATAGAAAATATTGTTCCCTAAAACAATTTCAATTTACATTGTTTTATTTTAAATTTAGAAGAATAAAAGTTAATCGAAGAACGTTGCATGTTTTGTTCATCCCTGCTTCTCTTAGGTTTTCTTTCTTCTCTTAATTACTGTATTTTTCAACTAAAATTAAAAATACTTTTTTTGAGCTCTGTCAAACAACCTATAAGACCTATTTGTTTTTACCAAAAATCACACTAATAAATGAAGTAATATAACTAAATGAAATCCACATAATTTCTTAAAATAATTTGGTGAAATGGTTATAACTAAGTGTGACTGCTGCAGTGATAATAAATTATAAAAAATTGGGTATCTTTCGTAATTGTAACATGCTTATTGTACAGACGCCAGCACATCAAGTTACCCCAATGTAATTTTTCCAATTGAATATGAACCTTATTCTGTTAGCCATAAAGTGGAAAAACGATCAAAGAAATTTGACACATTGGGGTAACTTGATGTGGTGGCGTCTGTACCTTTCGTTACAAAGTGTGCATTGAAAACAACCTTTTTTAACTTCTGTTTGATGCTACTGTGAATGAAGTATAATTAACTAGGATAACTTTTTTTATTGGATTCTAAAAGTATTTCCTACAATAAGAATACGAAAATATAATATTAAGCCGATAAAAATTACCACATCAAAAAGGGAAATAGAATAAAAAAACACCCGACCTCGTTTCGTTCGTATTGAAAATATTGAAAAATCAACATTTCATACGAAACATCTTTACTTTGCTAGTATGAAATGTGTTTAGTGGTTCGCATATACCGGGCGGACTGTATTTCCGCTGCTCCCCCTTTCACCCACCACCCCACTCTCCCCGTGATTTCCAATGGATCTCGACGTTCGTTTTTTGCCTCTTGTCCTCACTCACGCGGAACACATACGAGTACCTACGTAGGTACTTATTATACAATTTATTTTATTAATTCGTTTACGGATCGTTGAACTTCGAAATGGGTAAATAATTAATTTGGGAACGTTGATTTTGACGTAATACTTTATTTATTTGATTACTACTGATGAGCGTGAACGTTAAGTTTATTTGCCAATTTAGGAATCGGCTTCAATCAAATTATTTTGATTGGTTATGTTCCAAACATTTAAAAGGAATAATTTAGGTAGTAAATATTTGATAAAGTCTCTTTCAAATATTTTCTGTATTTAATAAAGACTCATATTCAATATTTACAGTAATTCTGTACATGTACGTATGGAGAAAAATATTAATTGAAAAATTCTAAAGTGACTGACGAAACTGTCTGCAATTTTATTTATTCCAACTGATTTGATTTTACTTGCTTTGAAGTTGGTTTTTTATGAATAAATTGTACCTACATGTCTGACGATAGAGATGAGGATTATTATTTGATGGTATGTTAGTAGGGTCCCCTATGTTGTTTCGAACGCCGCTGTTTCGAAACACGCTGTTGCGAATTATTTTCCCACTGCCTCACAGGTTCGAAAGCTCGTGGACTCGAATGAAGTAGTCGCGAAAGATGCTGTTTCGAAAAACATTTTCACTGCCTCATACGCTCGAAATCTTATGATTTCGATTTATTTAGTCATAAAGTGTACAGAAAAATATTTAAGCAGTAATTAAATAAAATCAACAAATTCCGTGTCAACATCAACATTTAATATTATTAATAACATAGTAACAATAAAACATATTAAGTACCTCATCTGTAATTTTTTTTCTATGAGTACGTACCTACTGAACACAAAATCTAAGACTATTCTTTATACAAAATTGTCTGCGTACCTAAGTGGTATTAAATTTTGTGTGCGTTACCCCAGCAAGAAAGTATCTCCTAGAGTTATATCAGTAGAACGTATAGTAGTAGGTGCCCTATCTGCTGTAAATGTGCCCCCAAATAAAAAATGTGTGCCCCCTGTCGTTTTGGAAAAAAACGGAAAAAACGATTCCTGTTGGGGTAACGTTTTTCTAGCAGGAAAATTCTAAACGAATGATCGGAGAGAGTAGAATTATGCATGGCCAGAGAGCTTATATGTGTGCCAAAATGTGCCCCCAAAAATAAAATCTGTGCCCCTTCAGATTTTGGAGATATTGCATTTCCTGCTGGAGTAACGTTTTGATGAATCGTATATCTCTAAAATCATTGCATGTACCCCTGTAGAATAAACATACACGAGTAGCTCTTAATGTGTGCCCCTTAGTGCCCCAATTAGGTTTCAGAAAATATTTATAGTTTTCAAGTTATCGCAGTTTTATGAAAACCCGAAAAAACATCGCAGCGCTTAAATGAGACAAGGTATAAACTGTATTCGGTCCTTCTTGACGCTAATAATAACCATACAAAGTTTCAAAACTGTGCATGCATGCGTTTTTGAATAATCTTGCTAAAAGTCAAAACGATGATGTCATAATTTTGACGGCAAAATACAAGGAACCGGCTCAATCCCAGATGTGTAGGTGTAAACCAAAATGTTGTGCCTTTAGTCAAAAATTTATCGTGAAAATATTCAGCTTGTAATGTTTCGCGCTAAGTAAATATAAACAAAAAACCAAAATATCTAAACAACGGCTGGTTATCCGACCGAATTCCAATGACTACTAAAAAGCGACTGATTCATAGATATCGATGACCTTTTGACCACATTTTTTATTTGGGGCCACATTTACAGCAGATAGGACACCTACTATACGTTCTACTGATATATATAACTCTAGGAGATACTTTCTTGCTGGGGAAACGCACACAATAATACCACTTAGGTACCCAGACAATTTTTTATAAAGAATAGTCTTAGATTTTGTGTTCAGTAGGTACTCATAGAAAAAAATGTACAGTTGAGGTACTTAATATGTTTTATTATTACTTTGTTAATAATAATATTAAATGTTGATGTTGACACGGAATTTGTTGATTTTATTTAATTAGGTACTGCTTAAATATTTTTCTGTACACTTTATGACTAAATAAATCGAAATCACAAGATTTCGAGCGTATGAGGCAGTGAAAATGTTTTTCGAAACAGCGTCTTTCGCGACTACTTCATTCGAGTCCACGAGCTTTCGAACCTGTGAGGCAGTGGGAAAAAATTCGCAACAGCGTGTGTCGAAACAGCGGCGTTCGAAACAACATAGGGGACCCATGTTAGTAATAGGCTAATTTACTGTATCTATAACGTTTGATATTAAAATATTTATTTGTAGTACAATTTTTTTTAAGGAACAGATTTAAAAATGGTCCAGTTGTAACGGTAAAAAAACATTATTTCCATGTAAACCAAAAGGATTGGTAATGAAAGAAGTAAATAAATTTAAATAAATGATTTTGTTTTTATTTTGGTATATATATAGAAATGATGATGACTTCTACTGACTACAGTTTAATAAAATCATTGGAAATCAAAATCTAACCTTCGAGAGGCTGTTTTGATTAAGCCACAAGTACCTCTCTTTTATTAATTTAATTCCTATTATATACGTCGAGTCTCTCCAACCTTTTTTAGCATCCAAAAATAAAATGTCGTCATAATATAAGTCGCAGGGCTATCAAAAGCGCGAGCTCGTCGAAGGATGAGGCGCGTAATTGAATAACATGTGCGCAACCCCTGACAAAGCCCCTTAACGCGGAGACAATAAGGCTCGATTAAGACGACTTTTTTATTGTTTTGGGTACAATCAGATACACAGAACATTTCCTTAAAGCTGGCAACAAACTTATAAAAGTGTTATTAGTATGTATTTTAAGGTTAAGGTATTTATCTATGGGTCTTTGTTACCTGAAATAAATGGTTTATTATTTATTATTATAACACAGCATGCCACGCGACGTAAATATGGTGTTCTCATTGCTACTTTAAAGATTTTTTTACATTTAAAATAATTAACATCCAAAAATATTTTATTTTTATTTTTTATTTTATTTATGGACGGAAGGCCCCTTGACACAGGGAGTCCTAGTGTGCCCCAACAGAGATACATTGCAATTATTTTTATTTTTGTTTTGTACAGTCAATAGATGTAATAAGTGTCTTTGTATTGTACTAATGTTTAAATAAATATTAATTATTATTATAACTGAATTAATTTAATGAAGCAAGGTTTCAGTTTTGACCAATAAAACCGTGTGGGATGGCGTCGGGTGTCACAAGTGTGCTGGAGCCTGAAAGCTTGTTTAGATTTCAGTTAAGATATTGAACTATATGAGCTTAGTATTTTATTTCTGTGGTGAATCGTGAATTCTATTGCTATCACAAAAGGTCGTTAAGATCTGACACTACTTTTTTACTGTTGCCTATATTTTTAATTACTGTGTCCAGATCACTAATTAATAATAATAAAAATGGTTGATATTCCATTGTATTCTGTGATTCACAATCCTATGTCATAGTATTGATTTGAATATGGAGATTTTTTAGCGCAGTTCGTTTGTGCGTTTCATGGTAAAATTATATATGTCCAAGTTTTACGATTTTCAGTACTAATGTAAATTTATAAAATATAAATGGTCCACAACTTTTTCACACAACCCATTTAGTCCCAAGCTAAGCTTGAGAGCTTGTGTTATGGGTACTAAACAGCCGATAAACATACTTATAATATATTTCTACATACATACATAACTATAATAATACGTAAAGAGGAAATGTTTGATTGTTTGTTTGCTAATAGGCTCCGAAACTACTGGACCGATTTGAAAAATTCTTTCACCGTTGTGAAGCTACACTATTCCCGGGTGACATAAGCTACTTTTTTTTTCCCTGTATCCCCACGGGACCGGGAACTACGCGGGTGAAACCGCGGGACGTCTTCTATAAATAAATTACACCCAGACACAGAACAAATGATCGTGCTCATCACACAAACATTTGCCCTGGGTAGGAATCAAACCCACGACCTCAGGCATATCAGTCAGGGTCACTAACTACTAGACCAACAGGCCAGTCAAATAATTATACAATATTATTCAATATATTAAGCAGTTTTAGTCTAGTAGTGTGACCGTCGGATTGCCATAACATAGGGCTCGAGTTCGAACCCAAGACGCGTACTTTAGGCTCTTCGGATTCACGTGCATATTGTATAATTATCACACGCTTCAAAAACGGTACCTAAGGGTTCAGTTAAGTTGTAAAATAATTTGATAGTGGAAATCTCAACATGGACCAACTCCGAAATTACGAAAAAAAACGGCCATTGCACACAAAAGTTCGATACCTACTCAACCAAAATATATAAAACGGCTGAGTTTTTTTTGTCAGACAATTAAAAAATCACCGTGTATAAGTAGTTTTTATTAGTTTACGTCCTACTCTCAGACTTACTGAATATACACACAGAATTTCATAAGAATCAGTCAAGGCGTTACGGAGGAGTTTTGTAGTAAATAATGTGACATGCCATTTATTTCTTACTATTTTATTTTGTTTTTTTTTCATATTTTAACAGTGTGTGCATGTTTTTACTTGTTGGAATAAATGTTATTTCTTTCTTTCTTTTACTTTTCTTTCTTTGACACGAAAATTTTATATTATTTTTATTTATGTATTAGATTGACTGCTACAAGGCTCAAAGGTATTTGATCAGTCAGTTTATATTAGAATCATGACATTTCCATAATAATTAAGATAGATATTTTATTAAATCTCAAATAACAGAGCGTGAACTATACGGAATACTTTTTGGTAAAAATTCATGAGAAATATCGTGCCGAGTCTTTGCGTTTCCGGCGGAAATCGATTCGCGAAGTTCCTTTCGCTTATTATGATCTATTGGAAGATTCGCGCTGAATAAGCTTTTATTTAGATCTCGTGTGTGTAAGAAAATATTCAGCAAATTTTATAGAGTATAGTACGACGTTGTTTTATGACATCGGAAATGGTAATAAGCTAGGTTTTGTTTTTTTTTTTAAACTTATACGCATTATTTTGCTTATATGTATATATCTTGTTAGTGAAGTTATAAAAAAACACGCCGAAGCCCATGAACAAAGGCTTCTCCATCATGTGAACGTCGAGGCTATCAAGCTCCTTGACACCACAGACATAGTAAGAAGACTAAAAAGAACTAAACCATTTGCGTTAGTTTAGTGTAGATAGTGTTAAGTAGTGCAGTGAGTGCTATTCTTAATGAACACAAGAACAAAGTGTCGTTTTATTATAAAATAGAGACAATAAGAAAAGTGCCAATGGACACATTCTTAACTTTGTGAGTTTTTAGCAAATTAAGTTAGACTTAAATTACTTATTAGCCTATAGGTCTAGATTGTAATTTCTATGAGTAACCGTTTAATACAGTTACTCATAATGAAAAAAAAAAAAAAAAAAATTTTGCTTAAAAAAAATATTACGCGGAAATATTTTGTGTAGCGTGTATTCTTTGTGAAAGTGTGTATAAAAGTGTTTTTTTTTATTAACATTCATGTTTACTGCATTGTCTATCTGTGATGTACAGACGGCCAGCATATCAAGTTACCCCAATGTGTCAAATTTTCCCAATTGAAAATGAACCTTATTTTGTTTGCCATAAAGTTAAAACAATCAAAGAAATTCTGATTAGAAATTAGTCTGTACATTGTAAAGTACTGATACACTGGACTTAATTTTTTTAACAAATAACTTACAGCTTGATTGCGAATATTCCCAATACAAAAAAATGGCTTCAGTGATAATAAAAAATGAAAACTAATTACGCAAAATGTGAATATAATAACCAAAAATCCCATCTGTCGGCAGTAATTAAGTCACGATTCACTTTCATTTGCACTTTGCTCTCAAAGATAAATAATAATGCGTTTAATTTTTAAATAAGTATAATTGTAATTTATTTTGTAAAAATACGTATAAACTGGACAATACTAACACAGATGATTGTATTTTTTGCTAGATAGATCTCTTAAAAAAACATTCCATTACAAGTCGAAAAATGAAACAAGGTAAACATCAAGAAAGTTTGCCCTTAAAAAATACACTTTGTTCGGAAAACAACTGTTGCTACGACGTAGCTCGTAGCATTTCGACTACGCTGCCGTAGCAGTAACCGAACCACTACGGTGCTAAGCTTGGCTGCGCTGAGCTACGCATAGATGCATTTTTGTTATTCGCGTATTTGTCTGATATTTTTCTTACGAACATTGTTGTGTTAGTGATAGTAACTGCACTGAGAAAAATATATTATAGCAAATAAACTTATATTTAGTTATACAACAATAGTTAATAATATGCTGGAACTTACGTAACTAGTAGAATTTTATGAATGTTTTAAACAACAAAATCAATAAAATATCATACATTCATACATGTGGGGAAAGCAGAATCTACGGAGTGCCATATATATTCTTGCATACTTCATACATGTTGTCATACACACACGCCGGTTGCGAGTGCTACGCATCTGACCTTTCTGAAGGACCTAATAAAATAATAATAAGCCAACCTAAAATATTTTGTCTGCAAAAAAATACTACGATTTATCCAACTAGTACTATGGTGAAGTATGTTTTAATTTTTCTTTTAAGTACATACTAGCAGCACTAACCAAAAATAAAAAAAAGTTTCTTACCAAATAAGTTAAACGGCTTGACTTTTCCATTATTTTCACTTGTTTGTGTTGGCTTTGCTCCCATGGCTAATGGCGCAATGTTTTGGGCCTCCACGTATTTGGCACCATCACTGGCCAATTGCTCGGGTAATGGAATGTTGCCGGCCTCTGCATGGTTAGTTATAACTATCTAACGAAATTATGTTAGCTTTAATTCAACGGGGTACACTAGATTTCTGGCTGAAATTTGTAGTACTTGCATTAATCGCCTCGTTCTCAAGCTGTAATTTCACAAGTGCCTGTAACTATCTCAAAAAAATCTTTCGTTCTTAGAGAGATGGCACGAGCAATGATCATATGCTTGCTTTGCTCAAACCCGAAAAGGCCTAAAAAATTCAGACTCATTCCAGGTTTCCTCACGATATTTTTCTACATCAATGTCGGTGATGACACATATCGTTCTCAAGCAACTACCTGTTACTATCATTATGCAGGGAACAATCTTTATTTAATTATTTTGATTTATGATAATATGCATGGATCTTACACGATTTGACAAAGATAATGTCTGGACTTTAAAAGAGACTATGACCTCTGAGTTTCTTTCGGTGTTTCTTCTCAGAGTAGTCAGGTAGTGAAACTCCGAACTTATCTACTAGTTAAAAAAAAAAGACGTGTAAAAGTGTTTGTGAAAACCTATTTACAGAAATAAATAAATAAAATAAAAAAAAAATATTCGCTCTTAGAAAGAAGGCACGACCACTCATCAGCATGGTTGCTTTGCTCAAACCAAAGAAAAATTCCAAAGTCACTCCTGGTTTCCTCACGATATTTATCTTCATCAATATCGATAATGATACGTCTCGGTGGCAGTCGTTGTCACATCGACGGCAGCTGTTTACAATTCAACTTTAAAGATCAACAGCAGTCATCCTCAGCTCTCTTCGAATAGGAGTTAGTTGGGCTTCCACCGAGGCGTATCTACGGCTGCATTTACTTCTGCCGTTCACAACATAGCGCTCATGTGTTAGAGCTCTATGATACAATTAAATAGTACTAGCAGACGTCCCGCGGTTTCACCCACGTAGGTCCCGTTCCCGTGGGAATACAAGGATAAAGAGTAGCCTATGTGTTAATACAGGGTGTCAGCTAACTCCATACCAAATTTTATTAAAATCCATTCCGTAGTTTTTACGTGAAAGAGTAACAAACATCCATCCATCTATCTATACTCACCAACTTTCGCGTTTATAATATAAGTAGGATAGGATATGCATGTATTAGAAATATCACATTGCTATTTGTTTGAATTTTACCCCACAGTCTCATGAATGAAAAGTCGAGGCCTTTATCACTGGCCCCTAAGTTATTTCAAGCGAGATCGAAAAAGCATTACCTATTGGGTTCATTTCCAATGTTGCAACAGGCTTCCTTAATTTTGCCTTTTGAGCAAACGGCTTCTTTTTTCAAAATGTGTATTACTCATTTGCATCTGGTTAGAATGGAAGCAAGCCCCAAAATAGTTGCAAAAACGGCAATGGGCAGATGGAAGGTACCTTTCTTACTTGGTATGTACCTTATATTGTCTGTGTTATGTGTGTCAGTACCAATAAACTGTTAACTACAACAAGCAGGGGCATTCACGACAGTTTTGAAAACATCAGCCACAATATTCTTACAAACTATTACATTCATTACCAGCAACAGTAGCCCCACAGTTGCGCAACTTCCGCCTCTGAACAATAAGCATAACACGTAAAAGTTAGAAGCGCGGGCATGTAGCAGGGAGCTAGGGATTCCCATCCTATGCCCACGTCAATAATTGGAGCGGTTGTTCATGTGTTTTTTTTTATTTGTGCAGCGGTGGTCTGGCCGGGCCCCCATTGTTCGAGCGCGTCCACCGGGCCCGTGGCCCCCGCGACCCCCGCGGCCTCCACCACCCCACCCAACGTAAAACGGTTCGTATTTTTCATTGTTGCTTTAAAGCCTTATAGGTTTTGCTTTATTTATGCCCTTTATAACTCTCCGTAGAAGATAAATGCTCAGGGGTGATGTTCTGTTTTTGTCACTATTTAATGGTTTTCTGATGAAGTTCATAGTTGGGCTTAAAGGATATAGAACTAGTGTTTTTATTTTGTTGGGGCAGATTCACTTCCAATTACTTTTTCTTCAAATATTTTTGTATTTATTTAAGAACTGCGGAAGACTTAGGGTCGGTACATATCCGACGGAAGATGGGGCGAGCGTATGTGGCACTGTACCTCGACGCACTAAGGCATTGGTTGAGTGTGAACGGTTGCATGCTTTATTATACACCACTATATTTAAATTAGTACAAAAAAAAATTGGCTGTATCCGTACCTGTTACTGATCGTATTTGCATAATCAAAAGTAAAAAAGAACAAAATTCAACTTTTAAATATTTTTTTAAACTTAAATAACGAAAACAGCTGTTGGAGGCGGGGCATGCTTTAGCGAGATCACGCGAACGTGAGCGAGAGATGACGATTAATGAATACTACTATGTCATGAATAGCCTGTACAATATTTCCAGGAATTGGGTGACTTTTTGGGATATAAACAAACGCTAATTACTTTGCTGTATAAGAATATTATTTATTGATACTTTACAAATATAATGAGAAGACCGTCTTGAATAAGCCCTTTAAATATTTGTACTAATTAAAAATTTGTGGTGTATGTTTCTCTATTCTGGTGTTACACGACCTATAATAGCGACGCATCTTCCGTCAGTTATATACCGATACTTATAGCTAAATACAATGGTATTAAGTACCAGTTTGGACATCAGACAGCCAATTTATTATTTATTATTTTTATCTGCACGCGTGTAATTCCCGAAGGGTAAGACAAACATGTACTTTTATTTGGTCAGTTATTTTTAAGTCCCATGTAATAGACGGCGAGTCTATTGCCAATAATCAGGCACAAAGCCTGCCTCCGGACTGCTATTGAAGAATTCCAAATGGAAAAAACTCTTTAATGTTTTGCCCGACGTGGGAATCGGACCCTCATGTTCAGCAGTAGCGCTTGCGACCACTAGACCGGCGCGGCGAACCAGTAGACGCAACGAGGATTAAAAAAACCATTAACATTTGCCCGACTCGGGAAACGAACCTATGATTTTATACTTACAAATAGTGCTTGCAGTCACTCAGCCAACGAGAACGAGTATGTATAGGAAATATATGTTTTCTGTTATCTTTTTTAAATAGAACAAGCTCTGATTCGGATTAATTTTAATACGATAAACATGATGCATCCCAAATCTATTTGGATTATTGAAATCTGCCGTCAGTGTTGGCATTTAATCATGGAAAATGAAATACATAGCTTAAATTTGACAGATCTGCAATATTTATTGCGTCGACCTAGTTTTGGGACAGATCAAGTTTTGGAGCATACGGTGCAATGAACATTAATATTGTATCGACATTAAATGACTGTCCCTTTATTCGTCTACTTTAGTTTGCTTGGTATAAATGTGTGCACATCAAAGACATTTAATAACTATAGACCGGACATTACGAACAAAATCTTCATCCAAAACTTGTGTCTTGCTGGACACAAGTCTATGAGTTTTTTTAGTACGCTCGGCTGCCGCTCCAATATTCATATATTATTCTAGATGGCGTTACTGAGACATGGGATCAAAGTTTTTCTATGACATTCTCTCGCATGTGAGCTCTACAGTATTTCATATCTCTTTGGTGCACAGATTTGGTTGACACCCAAAAACAAACGATGTTTTAAGATACAAATAGTGTAAAGATAAAAATAGTACCATAGTGTTGTCCATTGAGCACGCACGCACGTGCGTGCTCTATGGACTAGACGATTTAGAATTTATCTCTGACAGATATTATTTCCCATCAACGTATTTTTATTGAGGAATGATGTGATAAAGCAACGTTGTGGTTTGAAAGAAGATGTAGTAACACAAATTGAAAAGAGTATGCTTAGATGGTTTGGTCACGTTGAAAGGATGGATGAAAGGCGACTAACGAAAGGTATGTACAAGGCAGATGTAAGTGGGAACGCCGGGAGGGTACGCCCTAGAAAGACATACATAGACCTTATTGGTGAGGTTCTTCAGAAAGGTCAGGTGCGTAGTACTCGCAACCGGCGTGTGTGTATGACAACATGTATGAATGTAAACGAAGCAAAAGAAGTATGTAAGAATCGTAGCATATGGCGCTTTGTAGTTTCTGCCTACCCCCATGGGAAAAAGGCGTGAGTTTATGTATGTATGTATTTTTATCTGTCTTCAATTTGTCTTTTTCGTTTTTAATTTATGTACATACTGAGGCCGGCACATGAAGGCACCCCAATGTGTCAAACTTATTTGACAGTTTTTTTACTTTTTTATAAACAGAAAAAGGTTCATGTTCGATTGGGAAAATAGGTGTGGTGACAATAGGCTCGCCCCCTACTACATGGGACTTAAACATGATTGGTGAAATGTAGATGTAAGTACTAGGTATAGGTAACACCACTGCCTAAACCTTTAGGTTATACAGTACAAGCGTGATATTTATGTCATTTATTTATTTACTAAAACTTTATGCACAATTAAAAAAACCTGTACAAAGGCGGACTTAATGCCTTAGGCATTTCCTACCATTCTACCTTAAGGTGGTGCAGAGCCAGAACAAGGTAGGTGCTACAGGGTAAAAAATTAAGGACAAAATAAAATGTGACACATAAAAATAAATACACAGATACATACATACTTAAAACAAGTAGTCAAGAGAGATATATTGTGTTCTTAATGGTGTTAAGAATTAAAAAACTCGTTTGTAAACATCAACGCATTCGTTTCATTCTAATTGGATTAACTTTACGGCTCTGAAAACCTTAACAACGATCAACCCTTTCAAAACGTCATTAAAAAAGTTTTAATAAAAAAAAAACAAAAGGGTATCGTGGTACCATTTGTTCTGCTAAAGGGTGTATTATGAACCCCTTCCTTTGGGGTTCGAAAGACAGGGATTCAAAAACAGGAAAAAGCCTTCCTTTTTCTTTCTTTTTTTTTTGTTTGTTATAAAATAAAATGACTAAATATGGTAAGTAGAACAGGCCTATCTTAATGTGTGATAAATCTAAATGTGGTCACTCTGGTTGGTATTCTAGGTATCCGTTCAAATAAGAAAGTTTCTCTGCTAGTTTGTTTGTAGGTTATTCATGGCTAAACGGCTCAACGGGTCGTAATGAAATTTAACAAGGTGATAGATCAAGGAGACGGACATAGGTTTATTTTATTTAAAAAAAAGTAATATTTTCATAAATATTTTCCAAATGCAGCGCCATTTTGGATAAAAAACTTTGAAGGGTATTTTCACGTTAGTAAAAAGTTGTTTTTTTACAAAAAAGTTGTTGTTTTTAATGAATTTCAAATTAATAATTTCGACACTTTTTAATATCAAATAAGTTTAGTAACGTAAAAATCCTCTTCCTGCAGGTTTTGTTTATATTCCCGTGTTCGTTTCTATTCACCCGTTTGAACAGTAACTTTATTCTCTATGCTAAATTTGTAGGAATTTATGTAAAAAAACTAATAAAACGATTTTAAAAATTCTTTCACCATTAGAGAGCTATTTTATCGATGAATAATATAGGTTTTATTTAATCTTCAAAAACACGAGAGAATGTAGTTTGAAGCAAAAAATACGAAGCTCAAACAGAAAAAGTCGCGAGTGAAGTGCGAGTCAACTATATTACGATCTCCTTCATATTCATATCAGTCGCTGACTGCTAAACAAAAAGCAATCGGACAGTTCTCCCACTCCTCATACTTACGAACATCTAGCACAGATAATACCGAAGCTAATCCAGTGATTCACAAAGCGCTGCACATTCATATTCCGGACAGCCGCATGTGTCCAGCACGTGTCCGGCCCGCGTCCGGCACATGTCCGGCTTATCTCGTATCCGATACAGTTCCACGCGCGATCGGACCAATACTTAGGACTTTATGAGTAGGTATGTGAGACTTGAAGCCATGTGTGATTGTGTTCTGTTATAAAGATTTCAAATAGGCTGTTCCATTAATCAGTATTTCACTCTGGATTCCATCTCAAATCTTGATGGTAATAAGATTTCTAGTAAGGCTTTTTGTGAAGGTCACTATTATCTCTATACTAATATATAAAGAGGAAATATTTGATTGCTTGTTTGCATTGAATAGGCTCCGAAACTACTGGACCGATTTGGAAAATTCTTTCACTGTTGGGAAGGTACACTACAACAAAACAATCAACAAATCACGTCAAATGAGACTCATGGGACAGAGAAGTGGTTAACAGTCCATTTAATGGGTAACATAAATACCTTGGTAAAACTTTAAGTCAGATGTTCGGCGTTCGATTTACTCGTAGATAACGACTGTCGAAAATGTACAAATAATAGCTAGAACCAATGGCTTAATGTGTTTTCTGATATATGGGTGAATATACGGTATTTGAGTATTTTGTGTCCCCAAAGAAGAAATAATCTGTTTAATTTAATATTAATAATTGAACTACTTGGCATTATTTTTGCGTAAGTAATAACAAGGGCCAGAAGATATTTCCATGTTTTTTAATTTTATAACTACCAGGGGAAAATGTGTTATCAGGGGAGTGACACTATTGGCAGAGCAGTGACAAATTATAGCAGGAAAGTGACAGGCTACTAAGTATTATCTAAGGAATTTTAATAATACTATATAAAATGAATAAATAATAGATTTTTCGTTATATTTTTAATGAATAGAATACAATCGGCCTTGACAGTTGAAACATATTCACATTATTTAGTACTTAAAAAAATAAGTTTCGATAAGTGGGTCAAATGAAAGAAGTTTTGCTTTATTGCATGAGCTTACACTGCAATGTAATTAGTTTAACATAAAACAAATCTGAAGTCCGTGGGAATTCAAATAGCGTATGTTCACCCAATACGCAGAGGTCTTGTAATAAATGCTCGTTCATTCATGGTCTGACCTAGGCAAGCGTAGCTTAACCTTTGATCGACCCGTGCAGCTGTAATTATTTAGCCAGAAACCCAGAGGTATATTTTTGCAAAAAAAACAACCAATCTTGGTATCTTAGCATTTCCCAACCCAAGACGCGTAGCAGATTGCCACGTTTTAAAAAAAACCCAATTTTCTACGGGATAAAAGTAAAATATAGTTGGGTCTCACTCCCAATCTGTATGCCGCATAGCAATGAGATCCGTGGGATTCATTGCTCTAAGGATCGCACGTCTTACATAGAAGCTATTTGCGCGGGTAAATAAGTTTGGTAGATTTCGCAGTTACCGAGAGTAGTATGTTACGAATACAAACAATCTATCTTGAACGAGAATTTTAGAAAAATATCGTGTTTCAACCCTTTTAGAGTGCATGTTGTGACAGCGTATCTGAACGAAAACAAGTCTAAGGTAATACGGAATTGAGAAGTTGATTTATTTTCATACCTACTCGTGTCGTCATCGTATTGCTAAAAAAATATGGGCTGTGGGTTTCAAAACCCACTGCTAATCATGTAACGCGACCGCGGCATCGCGAATAACAAAGATAACAAAGAAGAAAGGGATTATGAGATTTATTTGTATTGCAATCTACTCATGTTAAACAAATAAATTGATCTTTATCTTTATCTTTAAAAATGTAGGAACAAACAGGACTGGTTTGCAATAGTCATTACCATAGGCAACAGGAAGGAAAGGGATGCCTTTCTCTAGCAGATATTATAGGTTTAGTATGAGCGTATAATTATATTTTATTAATCATCATCATTTCAAGCAATAGACGTCCACTGTTGAACATACCCTTTCCAAAGATTTCCACAACGATTGGTTTCAAATTGGTTGGATTCATAAATCAGACTATAATATTCCCACTGCTGCGACACAGACCTCTTCTCTGTGAGGAAGGAGTGGGCCGTTATCTACCACGCGGGCAAAATACACGTTGGTAGATGTCACATGTCTTAATTTTTGGTTCTAGAACATTCCGATTTTCTCTCGATATTTTCCTTCACCGGTTTGTGTACATTGGTGATGAAATAATGTTCTCATATTGGTCCTACGCTGCTCCTATACATCATGTTCCCGCGACCCTCAACAGATTGCCGTTACTCAATCTTTATCGCTTTCTATGTGCCAGTCTAGCACTTGTGAGGTGCTCATTAATAATAAGTACCCACAAACATTTAAAACAGACAAGTTTTACTGCCACACACATCACACAGATAAATTGCAAACATTTACAAACACGCCGAATGCTGTAAAGTGTGATCAAAATTAAAGTGGAAATTGTATTTCAATTGCGGAGCCATTACCAACTACAAATACGTATACGTTTGAGCGGGGGTGGCTTTTAGAGTGAGCGCGAGTTACCGCGGTATGCCCGCGCTTACGAGTGCATAAGAGTAGATATTCGACAGAGACCGAACTTCGTACAATCGCGATTTTATGGACAAATTACATTTATTTCTTTAAATTTTCTCACACAAACAAACAGTTTGTCAGTCAGTAGCAGTCAGGGTCATATAACTTAAGTCGTTTTGCTTTTGAACCTTAAACTTCAAAATTATATAAAAAATGAAAATGAGTCCAGTTGCCCCTTCCGATAGGTAGTTTCGTATGGAAAAGACAATGATAATATGAAATGAAAGTGATGGTGTAACTAACTAGGTATCAGACGATTGTATGAAGTTCTGTCTCTGTTGTCGTACTAATTCTATGTACCCACTGCGAGCTGCCGATAGAATACATACGAGAAAGGCGTATACGCGACCACTCAAACATTACCGTGGGAAAAAACTGTTTGCCCGATGCCATGTCGGTTTGGTAATGAAAGAGAAATATTTATAAAGTATCAGCTTTTTGAAGTAAATGGGTATGGTTTTGTTTGTGACATTTGGTGGGACTTCAGTGTAATGTTTATGTCGAGCTATGCTTTGAGTATGAAGTTAAAATTCTTATTTCGTTGCTATAAAGTTGTTTGTTTAGGTATCTACCGACTAGATTTTTCGGCTATGACCATTTTTATAGAATACAAACTATAAATCTATATGTATAGGAGTCGAGTCGACAATATGCGAGTGAATAGACATTCAGCATTTATTCCAAGAACGGAACAACAATTTCCAACAGAAGTAATATTAAATATCAGAAACTCCCTAAAGTACCTACTTAAATGTAATATTTATTGAATATTAATTTAGTATTTTTTGAGATTAACACCAACAAACTCACACTTAATCGAGCGTTAATCTCAAAAACGGCTAAACAATCTTTGAAAACAATACTGTTCTGTTTTGTTGTACGCCATAATTCTTTGTGTTGTTATCAGTGTGCGTTTGTTGGCGATGTCGTTAATCTACCGACCAATGATCAAAAAACCTAACATTAGCTTGCTTTTTGAAAGTTACTTATACACAAAGACTAGAATCCATTTTAAATTATTAACCGACTTCAAAAAAAGGAGGAAGTTCTCAATTCGGTTGTATATATTTATTTCCTCGAGGAATCGAGGGATCCTCGAGAAATCGAGGGAACTCCTCAACAAATATCGGTACACACGTACCGATTTTTACATTTTTAGTAACAAATCAAGCATTTTTATTTAGAAAGTATCATTTTGTGAAGAAAAACTGATGAAAAAGACGTGACGGAACTCTTCAACGCATAACAGCAAATTATTCGCGATTGCTATAGTCAGATGTCTATGCAGAGTTCTTGTATGTCCTTATCATAACATTACGCCTTTCTATTTTAAAAGGGGCTCGGCAGAGATGTACAGATTAATGTTTAGAAAGAATTGCTTTATCAATTGTTAACCAATTTCAATTTCAATTCAATTCTTTAAAGTTTTAAAAGACCTTTTTTACATAAGAAGAAACTAAAAATTCCAAAATAAAAACTTTTTTACAAAAAAAAATAACCGACTTCTTAAAAAAAACACTAACAGGTTAAAATAACTCCAGTTTCGGAAGTCGGTGGCCAATAATGAACGTAACAAAACCACCAAAGCCACAGACTTCCGAAAGTGGAGTTATTTTAATCTGTTAGTGTTTTTTTAAGAAGTCGGTTATTTTCGTAATATTGCAAAGTGGCACATTATTAAAACCACATTAAGATAAAGACTGTTAACTGTTCTGTAGTCTGTAATAACTGTTGAAGCTAATCCCGTGACACTAAGAATATCTATAAGACGTACTTATTCCAGAGTGCACTTAAGAGATAAGTCACGCGCCGTATTAGCGTCTGTGATTGACTTAAAGTTGGATCACCTTCGGGAGGTTTCGTGGATAAGTAAACAACAAAAACAAATAGTGCCTTAACTTATGTCATAAAGGTGGAATGTTCTGTCTTGGACGTTCCTTTTTGGTGTAAACGGATTTGCTTTATCTACTGATTGACTAGATGTATTTTGCAATATTTTATTATATCTCAATCATGAAGAATTGAGAAGAGTACGTTTAGATGGTTTGGTCACGTTGAAATGATGAATGAAAGGCGACTAACGAAAGGCATTTACAAGGCAGATGTAAAGGCATTTACAAGGCAGATGTAAGACAAATAAATTGATCTTTATTTTTTATCTTTATCTTTAAGAGGGAACGCCGGGAGGGGATGCCCTAGAAGGACATACATAGACCTTATTGGTGAAGTTATTCAGAAAGGTCAGGTGCTTAGTACTAGCAATCGGCGTGTGTGTATGACAACATATTTATGAATGTTAACGAAGCAAAATAAGTATGTAAGAATCGTAGCTTAAGGCGCTCTGTCGTTTCTGCCTACCCCCATGGGAAAAAGGCGTGAGTGTATGTATGTATAAAGAGGTAGTAAAATAATACAATTCTAATTATAACACTAGGTTAAGCTTGAAGACCTTATTAATCCTTGAGCATGTCCAGCACGGATGTCTCGTCATCAAAGTCCTTGATAACTACGCACGCTCAGGCGACAATCTTCTTTGGTATTGTCGTCTTTGTCTATTATCAACCGACTTGTGAAAGATTGGTCTAGTGGTAAGTGGACTCCTAAGCCTAAGATCGTGGAATCGATTCCCACCCAAGACAAATATTGGTGTGCTGAGCACGATCATTTGTTCTGTGTCTGGGTGTAATTAATCTATTATATGTGTGTATTTTGTTATCAGTTGTATTTATTATCAGTTGCCTAGTATTCTTAGCGCAAACTCTGCTTAGTTGGGAACAAAATGGCGTTGTGTGAAAGTTATGGAATATTATCATTATTTAGGTACTGTCGCTGAGATGCGATTGTCACTAGATTTAGACGTTTTTAATTCTAGGTATTGTCCTTTTTTACGGTCATACATTTCGTCGTCTTTGGGCTAAGCAATACTTAAATTAAGGCTCTCCCACATTCTAATTATGGTGTTAGGGTTCTTGTAATAAGAAGCAAAACCGTTTATCAAAAAGTTATAATCTTTTCTATCGTCACCACACACCGAGAAGTTGAGATCCCTATTTAGCATAGCCCCTATTTGGATACACAATCTTAGATCTGGCGCTAGGTATGCAGAAATCCCACTTATCTCGTGAACAGGGATCTTTGCACATATTATAATTATTAAAATCGTAAATTAAGCGCTTGGAGTAAACCACTGGCAGTAGTCCAGGGAATACTTGGATTAAACCAACAATTTAAGTTTTAAAGCACGCTTGTATTTTAACTGTGTTTACATGGTCGTAGGTCTGCAATATTAAATATACTAGCAATCAATCTAGACTAGAAGTGTCATAATGGCCCAGTAATTAAGGCTCTCATGCTTCTCGTGCAAAAGGTTATTTTATAGCGCGTTGAGCACTTTCTCACCTGGTGGTAAGCAATCATGTGGTCAACGATGAAGCAAGCTTGCCTAGAAGTAACCTATTCACTTAAATGTACCTATGTTATTGAGAGTTCAAATTTTGGCAAATAACAATGTGACTTATTCAATTCATAATTATGTTCTTTCTAAGTTTAGTTTAAACAGCATCCGCATCGGGAAGAAAACCTAGACTTATAATAAGTCTATACATACATATAGGGTGACTGGTAATTAGTGACCGATACATAAACACGTGATTGTACTCATGAATACGAATTACTTTCCCAAAGAAACTTTTTTTATACTCATTAACTTTCAATTAAATCAATTTCGTCAGTACTGCACAACGGGAGTGGTGAGGGTGGCGGGGGAGCGTGTGACGCTACTACTACTACTAAGTAGATTTTGCCCTTCCCGAGATCAAACGAAAGTTTATTGAAATCATGAATACAATCACGTGTTTAAGTATCGGTCACTAATTATAAGATAAGAGGCCTTTGCTCTGAAGTGGGACAGTACCAGGTTTCTATTACTACAAAAACCATATTATTTGTTAATTTACGCCCTACAACGTCACGAACTCACAAACCTTACTTCTTTACAATTTATTAGTATAGATTGGTAGTTCCCTAATCCGTCGCATGTCATCGTTTTTCCGCGAACATTGTTTGTATGGCTTACGATCCACCGGGGGCTCATAAGGACATTCGAGCAGCTAAACATCCCTACTAACCTTACTAAAACACTTATTTTACCAAATTATTGACGAGAAAATTATTACACAATCGCCCGTGTATTTAACGACAAGTTTTTGAAATATATCACCACATTATTTAGACGCACAACTTTACAAACGACTCGTTATTACGTGGTCGCCATATTGGGTGCCGCGGTTCATCAGACTATGCAAACAGTGCGAGGCTCAATGAACGTGTTAGCTTGCCGGTTTTGCATATTGGCTGAATTTGGCCTTGCTTTTTAAAGATTAATGAAAGCCGTCGATGTAGTAACGTTCGCTATCCAACTATGAGCTGGATTTCTGGGTACAAAGGAGAGAGATGATGCCAATTATGGGTGAGCTAATATACCTTTCAATGAGAGACGGAGCGTGGTTGCATAATAAAAATGTGTGGGGCGATTGCAGGTTAAGCTACGGTTGCAAAGGTTGATCCGTGGATGGGTGATCGTCCGTTACCTACAAAGAACCCTTTGTATCTTAGAAAGTAGGTCCAGTCACAGATCTTTTCCTTATTATCCGACTTATAAAAAAGGAGGGGTTTTCAGTTTAGTTGTAAGTCTAGTTTCGGGAATCGGTAGACAACAATGTATGGAACAGAACCGTAAAAGCCACAGCAAAATAAAATAATCAGTAACTCAGCAGAGCAGATAATATGTCTGATTAATGTCTGCAAATATTGTAAAAAAAAACTATTAAGATTAAAAAAGATACCGGGCTGGTATCCGCAACTCGTATAATCTACCACGCGGGCCCAGTGCGAATTGGTAGATGTCACTTGTCTTTGAACTTTTTGGTTCTAGGACATGCCGGTTTCCTCACGATGTTTTCTTTCACCGTTTTTGAGAGCAGTGGTGACGAAATAAATTACACAAAGTGATGCGCCTGCCTGGGTTTGAACAAAAAAAAAACGATTTCAAAAAGAGTAAGTAAACAGTACCTAATTCTTGTCGATTCTTCTCCTTACAAAACTACCCTCGGGAAGGGGCAACCAGAATATTTTTTTACATTTCACTAGCAAAATTCGTTCCGCCATTTTTAGTTATATTAAGTTTTTATTTGTTGGCAGTTTGCTGGTCAAACAATTAGGCTATTAATGATCTAAACTGCTGCTCCAAACCGCTTACTTAATTGTGGCATAAGTACAGACGCCAGCTCAACAAGCTACCCAAAACTGTCAAATCTTCCCAATTTAACATGAACCTTATTCTATCTATACTAATATTATAAAGAGGTAAAATTTGTAAGTTTGTAAGTTTGTATGTAGGGGGTAATCTTCGGAACTTATGATATAATTTTAAAAATTATTGTACTGGTGGAAAGCTACACTATTCCCAGTGGACATAGGCTACTTTTTATCCCCGTATTCCCACGGGAACGGAAACTACACGGGTGAAACTGCGTGACGTCTGCTAGTTTGTAATAAAGTTAAAAAAAAACTATCAAAGTTATTTCAAACATTGGTGTAGCTTGATGTACTGGCCACTGTACGTACCTACACTCACCGATGATGTCGGTATTTTTTCTTGCTATTATGAAATGTTCATTTTCGCATCGGATTTACAAGGAAGAAAGTTCCAGGATTCCCTGGTATTCAACGTGTACGTGTAATGCTGACGTTCATTCACCCATTTCTCTGTATTATGTGGGGTAGGCAAAGCCTCGAGGGGTGAGCACTGGAGCGAAAGTTTCCATTTGTGTAAGAGTTTCTCTTAATGCAATGTAGGTACCTATTAGGGGTACCTACTAGAACACGGCTACTGAATGGTCCTATAGACAGAATAATATCGCTCACTACTGTATTATTTTATTGGGAAGAAACTTTTTTATCGCATACTCCAGACTATTACGTACAGGCGCCAACACATCCAGCCACCCCCATCTGTAAAATTTTCCCAATTGAACATGAACCTTATTCTGATTGTTATAAAGTTGAAAAACTATCTAAGGATACATTTGGGTAGCTTGATGTGCTTACATACATACATACATAACTTCACGCCTTTTTCCCATGGGGGTAGGCAGAAACTATACAGAGCGCCATATGCTACGATTCTTACATACGTCTTTTGCTTCGTTTACATTCATACATGTTGTCATACACACAAGCCGGTCGCGAGTACTACGCACCTGACCTTTCTGAAGAACCTCACCAATAAGGTCTATGTATGTCCTTCTAGGGTACCCCCTCCCGGCGTTCCCACTTACATCTGCCTTGTAAATACCTTTCGTTAGTCGCCTTTTATCCATCCTTTCAACGTGACCAAACCATCTAAGCATGCTCTTTTCAATTTTTGTTACTACATCTTCTTATAAACCACAACGTTGCTTTATCACATCATTCCTCAATCTGTCATTCATTGATGTGCTTGTCTCTGTATATAGCGTAAATAGAGTCCGGGCAAGTACCTACCAATCAACATCTGCTTAGCCTTTTCCCGACTGTGTTGGCAGTGACTGCCTACCAGAGTCCTAACCTCCGATACTGAGTGACTAGGTAAAACAATACCTCGTAGTTAAACTGTTTGTCAACCGGTCGGGGTTCTGAATACTTGTAACGATCTACATTTGACTGTTGAGACCAACGGCTGCACATACTACTGCCTTGTCTACGCCCTCGGCAAACGTAGCTCAACCTTTGATCGAGACAGTACTTGCGGCCGTTATTGTTAAACCAAAAACTCCACAGGACCTTCCAGGAGAAGCATGACGATTATTTAGTCCTCTAAAAATTTGGAAGGTTTTATCAAAATGTCGATACGACGTCCCTAAAGGTAGAACCGTGTAAGTAGATAGGTACACCCACGTTCCGTCAGTAATGTTTGGGTCCCAAGGGGGGTAAGCAATAAACATGAATATATTTCGGAAAAGCTCACCTTGACCTATATCATGTGCGGACACGACAAGTGTCGGTCAGGGGCAGAGGGGCTCGATAATTTGATTGTTTTAGGGTCAAACAAACAGTGTGCATTCATGACGAACATTTAGGGACGCTTGAAAGGAACTTCATTGAATCAAAGGAGACGTAACAGTAGTAAGAAAGGCCAAAGACCATAGATGGATGGATTGTGTGAAAGACAAAGATATTCAATACTTATTATAGCCAAAAGAATAATCACGAACAAATTTTCATCCTAGTGATGTAGTTTCATTAAACCCCGAGAGGACACCGGTGTCCGCGCTGTCATTTAATATAGAATAGAATACTCTTTATTGTACACCATTAATACTTACAAATCAAAATAATAAAATAATAATAATACAACTTATAATTTTAACTTTTTTTTTTTTCTTACATTTTTTTTTTTAATATATAATCAGACTTAGCGCCTCTTTTATTGTCATGCGTGTTTGCGTCCGCATGCGGATCAGACCCGCATGCGTGCTGTGGGCAGCACGCATTTTTTGGAACTTGAATGAACAGACGCCAGCACATCAACCTACCCCGAACTGTCAAATTTTCCCAATTGAACATAAACCTTATTGTGTTTAGAATAAAGTTGAAAACCTATCAAAGAAATTTGACACATTAGGGTAGGTAGATCTGCTGTGTCATTGTCTTTCTATTGTGTCTCTAATTGACACGATTGAAAGGTATACTTTGTCCTAGTTGAAACAAGTCGATAAGTCTTACTATATTATGCTGGATAGCGTTACTGAGACATGGGATCACAGTTTGTCTATGTCATTTATTCGCATGTCCTCTCTTAATAGTACAGACGCCAGCAAATTTCTTTGATAGGTTTTCAACTTTATTTTTAACTAAAATAAGGTTCATGTTCAATTGGGAAACTTTGACAATTTAGGGTAGATTGATGTGCTGGCGTCTGTACATTAAATCTTTTTGGTAAAAGATGATATGGCTGGGAAGGAGATGAAGATAAATAGAAATGTGTAGAATAAGAATACCTACATGCTGCACCAACCCTAAATTAAGGATATGGGCAAATGAATGATAACCGATAGAGGTAAATATATTATAAGAACTATTTTAACACGCACACAATTTACACGTAGGTACACAAACGATCAAAATATTATTGTTTTTGTTTGCGTATACAATAATGTAACAAAAACCATGTTGTTCCTTCTACCTGCGTTTTGAATAATAAATCAAGTCGTTTATAAAAAATGTTTAACAAAAATAATTATATTAAATATATAATCATTAATATTTGTAATGTTTAACTGATTTCTTACCTCTGCAAATCACTTTGATCGGTGTAGGCCGCGCCTTCGCATGGCACATGACCTTGTCAGCAATTTTTTATCACTTTAACGAATTAATCTTTGTAAATGTTGGTTTTCGCGGTATTCTTATGCACAATGTATTAGTTGTTAAAACTACATATATACCACTTTGCAATAAAACAAAATCGCCGAGTCTGTCACATATTGCTTTAATTTATTACGATGTCTACCTACTTTATGGCCACAAAAATACTGTTCGATATGACCATCTTGAACCTACGTCTAGTCATTTGTTCCAACGCCTAATAATATTCTCACGACACATATAACGTAAATTAAATTATATTCTACGTTAGAATAAGATATGGTGCACGTTGACGTAAACAAAACACAAGTTTATCACGTTATCACGTAGGTAGTTCAACAATAACATGCGTTCGAAAGTAAGTTGCGCGCGACACTTAAGGATGTGATTCGCAAAGCAGTGCGGGTGCCGGCGGTAGCGGGGGGAGGCGGGGTATAGGATAGGTATACTGGTGCGCCTTGTATCTTTTGTCACTTCAAAGAAAGCCGCTGAGCTCGTAGGCGATATAGCAAAATAAAAATGTAAAATCGGATATCATAAACATTAGTTTCGAATGTATCGATTTAAAAAGTTATTTAATTTTGACCCCTCGACCAAATAACATTTTTTTATGTTACAATTTCTTTAACGATGTGCTTGTAGGTAAATGTATTTGTCCCTAAAAGGAACAACAGGGTTTTTATAACATGTTGTATAGTTTAGTTACACTTTATAAAGACTGTAAAGTAACTTCTTAAATAAATAAATAAATATATGTACTTACGAGTGTTCTGTATTTAATCATACAAAATAATTAACACAGAATAAACAGCATGTTTCATGCAGCATGATATATAATATGTATGTATTTAGATAAATATAAGTAGGTATGTTTATCAGCTGCTTATAAGTACCCATAACACAAGCTCTGCTTAGCTTGGGACTAGATGACGTTGTGTGAAAGTTGTGGAATATTATCAACGTAATTTACTGGTCAAGTAAAACCGCAACCGCGCAATAATGACAGCTATTGGCATAATAAGGGTAATTATAGAATTACATTATTGTGTATGTATGGTGTAACTATTATTGATGCGCACTGTATTGTAAACTGGCAGACGTCCCGCGGTTTTACCCGCGTTGTTCCCGTCCCTGTGGGAATACAGGGATAAAAAGTAGCCTATGTCACCCGGGGATAGTGTAGCTTCCCAACAGTGAAAGAATTTTCCAAATCGGTCTTGTAGTTTCGGAGCCTATTCAATGCAAACAAACAATCAAAAATTTCCTCCTTATAATATTAGTATAGGTTAGTATAGACAATGCAATCACATCTGACCACAAAGAATGCTAGTGTCCGCACCGCGTCTTAACCTTAATACCTAAGCAGACAATCCTGTAGCCGGTAGGTACTTTTTGCACCAGAACCTGGAAATATCACCTAACGTCTAAATCAATTTACATCAGTAATCGATGGAAGACAAAAATTAAATAAAAAATTTAATAACCTCCAACGCCAAAAAGTAAAGTTCACAAAAGTTAAAAATAACATTTTCCTACAGTTGAGCCATGTAATTTTATGTCGAGTCGGGGTACCGCTTATGTAAGGAATCTTCCTAGTATAGTATGTACGTATATTAACGGTACCCCGACGGGACATAAAATTACAGTATAGAATGACAGCTCGATTCTCCTTCACTTCACGTGGTCGACATATGCTTTGTTTGACATAACAAAAAATAGAATAGAATAGCTCATGTGGTTGTAAGTTTTAACATGTCAACAAACAAAGGAACGGAGTGCTTGACGCTAGAAGTAGATCTAGGTACAGACGCCAGCACATCAAGTTACCTCAATGTGTCAAATTTCCCCAATTGAATATGAACCTTATTTCGTTTGATATAAAGTTGAAAAACGATCAAAGAAATTTGACACATTGGGGTAACTTGACGTGCTGGCGTCTGTACATTATGTACCGCAGAAAGCTATTTGTACACATCCACACACACATACTTTACTCGACGGCCATTCCAGAGAGTCTGCACGTATGCTGTTTCGCAATAAAAATAGAATCAAAATTTAACCAGCAAATAGTTGTGATTAAATTTCTTTTCTTTCTTTTTTGCACACGTCCGTCCGCATTCCTTCGGCTTGTTTTGCAATTTTTAAATCGTCCATTTTATTTATTGTAGCTTTTTTATTCTGGCTAGACTATTGGTGGGGTCTGAAATCGACTGTTTTGGAATTTATTTTACTAAAAATTTTCTGTGACAACCCAACTTGTATACTCTACTATGTATGTAATAATGTCACTGCAGTGTGATTCTGTAAAAATCAACCCGTGATCAAATGTAAGAGAAGCAAAGGCGAATTGAGCTGTCATTCCAAACATTGCTAGGCATTGACAGTTCACTTCACTAAAGTTTTCACGGCGTGACTTTTACTGAATCGCACTGCTGCTGTTGATAATATTTAGTAAAATAATTATGATCATAGTCCCGCCTATTACTGTCCCACTGCAAAAACCTCTTTTCATACAGAGAAGGTACGAATATCAATCACGACGCTTGATCAAAGTGTGTTTACGATTTTAATTAATGGTAACAATAACTTCAGCTACTTTTCTCACTGTGTTTTCTATAACCGAGATGCCAGTAAAATTTATGATTAACTTAGGAAATTGCTACATAACAATGTGAATAGAGAAAGTTACAGTCAGTATAGTGATAATGATATTTATTACATACATACATAAACTCACGCCTTTTTCCCAGGCAGAAACTAAAGAGCGCCATATGCTACGATTCTTACATACTTCTTTTGCTTCGTTTACATTCATACATGTTCTCATACACACACGCCGGTTGCGAGTACTACGCACCTGACCTTTCTGGAGAACCTCAACAATAAGGTCTATGTATGTCCTTCTAGGGCGTCCTCTCCCGGCGATATGATATTTATTTCTGTAATTTATACGTTTTTACAAACACTTTTTAACCGACTTCAAAAAAGGAGGAGGTTCTCAATTCGGTTGTATATTTTTTTTTTAGGGTTTGTTACCTCAGTACTCCGTCATTTATGGACCGATTTTCAAAATTCTTTTTTTGTTTGATAGGGCATACTAACAGATTGGTTCCATTTGTATCAAAACTCATACCTGATGAGGGATCTTCGAGGAATTGAGGGAACTCCTCAAAAAATATAGGCACACATGCACCGATTTTAACATTTTTAGTAACAAATCAAGCATTTTCATTTAGAAAGTATCATTTGGTGAAGAAAAACTGATGAAGAAGACAGGCAACGGAACTCTTCAACGCATAATAGCAAATTATTCGCGATTGCTATAGTCAGATGTCTATGCTGAGCTTTTGTATTTCCACAACATAACATTACGCCACTCTATTTTAAAAGGGGCCGGCAGAGATGTACAGATTAATGTTTAGAGATAGAACTTCTTTAGCAATTGTTATCCAATTTCAATGATTCTTTCAAGTTTTGAAAGACTTTCTTTACATACAAAGAAACAAAAAATTACAAAATAAAAACTTTTTTACAAAAAAAAACAACTGTGTGGCTTTGGTGGTTTTGTTTTGTTCATTATTGGCCACCGACTTCCGAAACTGGAGTTATTTTTCACCTGTTAGTTTTTTTTAAGAAGTCGGTTGTTTTTTTACACTTCATGTTTTAACTAGCAGATGAAGTCGATGTTTCACTATCTGACTACCCTGAGAAGAAACATCACGCCTGTATTACCTTAAGGGTTAGGCAGTGCTGTAATTGTTAAGTTTAATACAATCTTGTCAATTAGAGACACAATAGAAAGACAATGACAGCGCGAACGGCCGGCGTCCGCTTGGGGTTTAATAAATTAATAAAAAAATGACGTGTGGCACTCGGAAACTGCCGCGGTAAAGCTATTGCATAGCATTTTTTATCAACTCCTCTCCTCTCCCCCTCCCCATTCCTCTCCTCCCCCTCTCCCCAATCCTCTCCTCCCCCTCTCCCCTTCCCTATTCCTCTCCTCCCCCTCTTCCCCTCCCTCCCATTCCCCCTCCCTCCCATTCCCCCTCCCTCCCATTCCCCCACACCTCCCACGCCCCTCCCATCACCCCTCCCTCCCCTTCCCTCACCCCTCCCTCTGTTTCCCCTCCCTAACCCCTCCCGACCCCTGCCTCTACCCGTCCCCCTATCTCCTCCCCTATCCCCTCTCCTCTCACCTCCTCCTTCCCCCTCCCCTCCCCCTCCCTGCCCCTGGGTTCGGTCCCCGCGCTCAAGGCCCGCGATAGAAGCTATGCAATAGCTTAAAAATATTATTACAGCAGCAACAGAATAATGGTACACTACGGGGAAATTTATCTATCTACCCATCCCTTTACATGCAATACAGTCCGTGGACAGACAGACAGACGGACGGACAGCGGAGGCTTAATAAAAGGGTTCCGTTGGCACCTTTTGAGTACGAAGCCCCAGAAACGACGTGTGTTATACAACATCTGTTTATAAGTTCTCGCAGTTTCTAAGAACAAGTGAGGGAAATGAATGCGTGTCTATTGCTTGGGGCAATGGGTAAGCAATCTGCCACTACTTATCTGCGATTTATGGTGGAGATAGCTCCCCGTCGCAGTATCCATGGGGCATTCAATAAGTGTTAGGGTTGTGTGGTTGATTGTCTGTGGTTGAAAATAAGGCGAAAAGAAGAACGAAAGACGTTTTGTGTTTCTTGAAGGATAGATATATAAATTTGGAAATGAGTAGGTACCTAGGTGGAGGTTCTTCCCTGTCTATAAATATAATCGCGAGTAAAATATAAGCACTCCATATTAATAATTTTATAACTGACTATACACGGATTGTTTTTCATTCAGATCATTTTTTTTTATGTAACGATTTTAACAGGCTTTTCAAAGGTGAAGATGTCCTCATTCCTCGAATACCCATGATCCCGACCGATACACCATTTCAATTTAAAAGATTGGGATTCCCAATTCAATGTGCCACAGCGAAGCGTGGCAGGGTACAGCTAGTATAAACATGAAAGTATGTATTCGCGCTGGTATATGTTGATCATTATTCCGGGGCATCCATCTATCACAGCTGTCATACCCCATACAATAACTGGCAATACACATTTTTTATCGTGTACCACAATAAATCTCTTGTATAGGCACAATGAAAATCGATTAAAATTCTAGGTCTAAAAAGGCACAGGACTGTAAACATAATTGGCAAAATGTGGGTATGCTACAGGTACTCAAAAGAACTTTTCAGAGACTAATCTGCATGGTTTTTACGTGATTTGACCAAGATTATTTTTGGACTTTAAAAGAGACTGTAACCTCTGAGTTTCTTTCGGTATTTCTTCTCAAAGTAATCAGATAGTGAAAAACGATGTCATCTACTAGTTAAAAAATACGTGTAAAGGTGTTTGTAAAAACCTATTTACAGAAATAAATAAAATTACATAAAATCATTTTTTTACACCACCGCCACCACTGTTTGTAATATGGCTAGGCATGCTGGGTTGAAACCCTATAGGTACACTTATTGGCATGAAATTAGTTTTTCGTCGTTTTTCAAAACAATCAATAAATATATGATGTTTCGATACGGAAGACGGGTAGGTACATATCATCACGCCTGCATTCTACGAAGCGATCGACAGATGTGTGCGTTTTTTTAAGCCACATGGAATAGGGGACAAGCCTGTTGCCATCAACAGGATACTAATCCAGACGTCGGGCTTAGATATTCCAGCTTGAAAAACACAATATTACTTTACTCGACCGGGAATCTAACCCAGGACATGCTAATTGGTAGTACTAGCAATTACTACACTAACGAGACAGTCCGACCAAAGACATTATTGATTACCCTTTCCGAAAGCTAAACTGCTTCCACCCCCGAACAATTCAAAAGACTCAACGTATGTCATCTGGGCACCATGATATCCGTCGGTCACACAGCAGTGTCCAACTCTATAGTCCCATTCACGTGCAAAAGTTTCATCAATCATCGGCCATTGTGTGCACGAGTCGTGAGAGAAATGGCCCTCCAGTTTAACCACTTTGAACAGAGGCTCCCAATCTTTTATTGAGCTGGATTTCTCTGTTGTTATTAGGAGCCAAGAAACAAAACACTGTGTTAATTTTAAAACTAACTTTAATAAAAAAAAATACAATTTAATATTGTATAAACACAAAACAATAAATTGTAATATAATCACAGTTAAACTAATAGACATTTGGTTTGCATCGTTGTTTTTGTGGCAAGTGTGTAATTTAATTGGCAACTCTTGCGAAGCACCGATTGCGATGGTTAGGTTAGGTTTAACGGGCAGGTGTCCGCAACTCCATGACCAAGCGCGTATTTTGCGTACGTTTGAGAAGGAATGACTTACAAAAACCGTCGATTTAAATGCCTTAAAATATTAGTAAACAATGAAATACTTATACAAACTTACGTCTGGTGACCAAAACTACACCTCACCTGCATATTCACATCGCTACGTTATTTATTTACTCCTTTTTCATAGTTTACATATATCTGCTGGTAGACAATTCCCGTATTTTTCTGAGCATTGATTGTTGCTGGAACGAGATTTGCTTGAATTAGCCTTCTGCAGTGCTATCAAGTAAAAATCACCCTGTGAAAGTATAGGTAAAGTCATTTCTAATAATGCTAGAGATTGATAGTTCACTTCATTCAAGTTTTCACTGAGATATTTTAACAGAATCGACCGGCTAGTGTTTTGACTGGCCTGTTGGTGTAGTAGTTAGTGACCCTGACTGCTATGCCGGAGGTCGTGGGTTCGATTCCCACCCAGGACAAATGTTTGTGTGATGAGCACGATCATTTGTTCTGTGTTTGGGTATAATTTATCTATAATATGTATGTATTTAGAAATATATATGTATGTTTATCAGCTGTTTAGTACCCATAACACAAGCTCTCAAGCTTAACTTGGGACTAAATGGCGTTGTGTGAAAAGTTGTGGAATATTAATTTATTTATTTTATTTATTTAGTGTTACTCGTAAATCACGCAAGCAACAGTATGTTTTATAGTTCAACAACGCATTAACATTGCACAGCGGTTGACTGTCCAGCGTTAAAACACAGTAATGACAAATAGAAACTATTACATCAATGTCCCACCCATAATTTGGATGATGAATACTCCAACATATTATTGCTCTGTAAACAGTTACCGTACAATTTCGTGGAATTGAAATCGGGAATAATCAGCGTGTGATAAATTGGTGTGTCGTCGCCATTAGATATTCAGGCATTCCATGGAAACTCCCATGTGATAATCCATCAAAACTGTCGATATGTTTGACGCGGCCTTAACAATATCATGTACGTTTAGGGTTAGCTACACTACGGTTTAAATAGGTTAAGTGTTTATGAAATATTATCATTTTTCTTTGAAAGACGTATGAGGGGCTGGAGTCAACTCACAAAGCCCCATTTGACGTTGTTCATGAAATAAAGCTAGGTACCAACCGACGTTTTTGTTGTATGCAAGCCAGCTGCCGTGCGGGTCGATCTAAGGTTAAGACTACGCCGAGGTCAGTCCAAGAATAGGTGACCATTAATAATATATCAAGCCTTCTTCGTCATTCAGATACCTTTAACTGTCGTTACAGTCGTATGTATTCAGAACCGTGAATACGGACAACAACTTTAAGGCGGTTAACACACTGCCACGCATCACGCTACTTGTTGCGTGCCTCTGAACTGAAATGAACGCGCGTGGATGCATTTTCTGTGTGTTGGACTGTGCACGTTTTCCATACAAACGGAGATACTTACAAGCAACGGAAGAACACGCATCCACGCATCCACGCACTACGCTGCATCATGCGGGGCAGTGTGAGAATCGCCTAACGAAGGGGTATCGTGTTCGTTGTAGAGGTCAGCCGGGCGATTCAGTAAAAATTTCCCCGTGCATACTTAAGGCGCAGATATACGACTTTTGATGATTTTATATTGAACATCACGTTTAAACTTCTAGTCTTATTTCTTTGAAAAAAATATATGTTATACTAGACAATTTTATTCATAATTTGATATGTGAAAATGTGAAATTATATTTTAATAACATAGTGTAATTAATTTGTAAAGTATTGTCTAACTTGGACAAAAAAACGATGATCACGCAAAAACTATGGGGCGTATTTACATGAAACTTTAATCATTATTAAAGACAATTTAATGACCCATATTTTAGTATACGGCTTTTATTTGTATTGTTTTTGATAAATCAAGGTGGGTTGTTTTTTCCAATAATCTGGGTGTGCGTTGAAGCGGGGCTCTGTCGGGCGACGGGCGGCAGTGTATCGCTCAAGGACGCGGGCAGTTAATGTCGCCTTAAGTGAAGTGAACTGTCAATAGTACGGAGTGATAGCTCAATTTGTCTTCACTTCACTTACATCATGGGGTGATTATTACAGATTAGCTCTACTGATAGGCAGCTTACACACACAATAATGGACCCCCTAAAATCTCTGATTGCGACCTACAACTACTATATCATAGTTGACTCAGCATGGCGTCAATAACAACTTTAGCTAGACACAGTAGGCACCTAGATTACCTCCAGTCGATTCGTAGATTGTGGGCGTCTGCTGTCCCACGTAGCCTAACATTGTGTCAGATAGACGTGCCTATGTCACGGTTCGTCTGATTGGTAGCCGCAGCTCCTTGGCCAAATTGAGGAATATATAGAGCTATAAAGACCTCTGTAAAATATGCTCACAGCCCTAATGCGAGAGTAAAACACGGCAAGCAAGAAGCTCTTGTCAAAATCAAAATTAATTTATTGAAATAAGGCTGACTATCAGCACTTTTTGAATGTCAAAAATTGCTTAAGACAGTTTCCTATAATTAGCCGCCCATTATTATTTCTAATACTCTCTAGTCTTTAGTACTAAATTGTAATCCGTCATGTCCAAACTCCTATTTTAAATCACCACGATGTACACATTAGAATAAGAGCAATTGTAATAAGGGTTGTGAATGAAACATTATTATTTGTACATACATATAAATTACATTTTTAAATATTGATATAAAAATATAAAAACATTTTAAAATATAAAAAATAGTGGACCATCGATGGCGGGAACAGGGTCCATGCTACCGATGGTTAGGGCTCCAGAGACTCACCTCACGATGCGGGCCGTATCAAGAAGTACTGCCTTCTGGATCAGGTTCTTGACCCAACCGTGTAACGAAAGCCTCGAAAGATACTGATCGAGGCTTTTAGCCATAAAGTCATTGGCTGTTACGAATATCGGCACAATGACAGCCGAGTCCACATCCCAAATTATTATTATTATTATTATAGCCACTGGCTCCGCGGTTCACTAAGGGTCGGTACATGTATATCTGACAGAAGATGCGTCGCGTATTATCGGTCGTGTAACGCCAGAACAGACAAATCGTCGTTGCAAATTTCAAATCTCCTATGTGTAAAAAGTATTTTTTCAAGAAAAACGAAATAAACTTCTTCCTACAAAAAAATCTTAGAAAATATTTTTATTTCCTTGGTTATAAAGAAAAGCTAAGTCATTCTGATGTATTGAAATAGAAATAATTTTATATCATTAGTTAAAATGGACTAATTTTATCATTTTAATTATTTTTCTACACATGGGTGATTTAAAATTGCAACTTTTTGTCACATAAGTTATTTTTAGTGAATATTAAAATATTATAGTTGAAATGAAACTAGGTACTATCATTATTATTTCGTGTTTATTAAATCAGTTATGCAAAAACAATAAACTATTTTCACAGCGTAACAAAATCTTGTACATTATAGGTACTAAACTAAATTATAATTAAACATTTTGTTTTTATGTTCCTGGGATAAACGAGATCGAGTCATAAAACGGATGGTAATCTTTATCAATCACACTTTTTAATTCTTGCAAATGTTTGTATTTGCTTTCTGTGATTTTGAGGGGCTGTTGATATAGTTGCTGTGGTAGTAAACTTCCACGAGTAGCTCTTCGCTGTGGTAAGCTGGTCCATTCGTCAGGATGTCGCAATTTGCATAAAACAGACCCATCGGGCAAGTATTTCAGTCCTCGTATATCGACCACAACTGGATCACCTTTTTTCTTACCTGGTCTTATAGACTTGAAGTTGGATTCCAGTTCTTCATAATTAAGAAAGAAGTCGTAGTGGATTGATTTTACATCGTAAGGATTTCTTGGTCGAGCTTGCTGCATTCGAGCTACATAGTCACTCGGTGCATAAATGGGGGGTTTAATGTACTGTTCAATTGTTGAATGGACACTATCAACTTCCATCATGGTATGGCCTTTTTCCAAGTACCACTGCTCAACACTAAGATTCATTCTTTGCGAGAGATCACTTAAAGCACTGGACAAAATCCGGTTTCGATTTTGATGGCCACACCCATCAGAAATTACAGTGACTTGTTCAGTTTCCGGCGCTAGGTTTGCTATATAATCGATTAAACAAGAAGTAAACTCATTTGCGGATACGCCCCCATTAGCTTCATGCCAAAAATAAATAGTTACTTTTCTCGTCTTGCAGTCATAGACAGTAAAGTTATGGCACTGTAACTTAAGTTTATAATATAAAGAGCTGGCCAAAAGCTTAGGTGCAAGAAGGACACTCTGCACATCCACTGTAATTACTATCACCTTTTCGTTCGCCGATTCGATGGCATCTCTTTTAGCTTGGCGCGCTTCATTCTTTTTAATTATGTGATCGTCATACTCGCTTTGTGAAATATTACCCGCTTTAAAACTACAACAAGTATCACACTGATCTTTGCGTGGATGGTGAATTGCTATATTCTCCTGTTTCAGAACTCTTAGGAAAGTCGGTCTGCTTGCTGCTTGGTAACTGTGTTCTCTACACCATTCCACGAAAACGTCATGCATGTGTTTTTCAGACCTAAATGTCGACTCAACATACAGCTTGCTGGAACTCGCTCGGCAATAATGACTGGGTACTTTAGGAATCAAGTCTATCCAAATTTTTACTTTTTGTGTTACGTGTGTATACTTTGGTACCACTGCAGCACTCGATATATTCTCGATGTCAAGTGTAGGTGAATTATCAAAACGAAGATCTTCATTAACCGTGTCAGATTCTTTTGTCCAGCGCTTAAAACTGTCTTCCCCTAAAGATAGCGTATTCAAAAAAAATAGTCGACATACCCGAACCTTAGTGAACTTTTCATCGCAAGTGTTCAAAAAAATATCATGGCCACTTCCTTTTTTCACTGAAGTCTCATCTTTGCGGCGACGACGTCTAATCAATCTACGAACAGCAGCAGTCCTCACGAACGTTTTCTTTTCGGCCCATGTTTTAAGGTCCCAGAAATATGAGTGAATAGCTTTACGATCTTCTTCCGTAATGGATGCACACAAGAATGAGTTTTTGTGTTTTGAATCGGTGTTCAATTTTGTGTGAGCACATCGAGGTTTTATTTCTCTTTTTGGTTTTTCAACACAAGGTTTAAATTTCCCATCATCACTCTTCTTAAATCCTAGGTAGGATTTACCTAAAACTCTAGCTTTTCTATTTAATTGCACAACGTTTTCTTTAGACCTGCAACGGTGTTCAATTTCCTCGTCTGTCGGTAGTATATTTTCTAAAGAGCTTGGCTCACTCGTTCTTAACGGCAACAATGGGACTTCATCTTCACTGTCAGATAAAGACAACTGCCGTTTTCTTTTTTTTGAGGGTGGAACCCAGTGTGGGTCTTGCACACTATCATCGCTCCCAAGTGAGAGAATGACATCCAAGTCTGGAGATGGTAGCTTGGCTGGACGTACTGATTGTGATGGTACGGAAATATTGTTCAGATTTTCATTAAAAATATATAGTTGTGGGATGTTAATTTAGAATGCATGATTATTTGATGGAATGTAGTAAATATGAACGCAGTGATGGATGACGAGCGAGTGTCAAGAAGAAAAGACGTTTTTTATTACATAAAAAGTTATAATATTTTTAATAAAGAAGTTATAAAGATATTTTCATTTTTATTACGGTGGTCGATACCCCTACAGCCTCGAATAAAACCTTTCACACTCAACCGATGATCCGTTAGTGCGTTAATGTACAGTGTCGCATAAGCTTGGCGCATCTACCGTCAGATCAACCGTCTTCCTGCCCTTGTCTCGTATTATTAGGGGTCAACGCAACACGTTTTTTTCTTCCATTCTATCCTGTCACCCGTCATGCTATCACTAACTTCCTTTTCTTTCATATTACTCTTCACACAATCCATCCGTCTTTTCTTTGGCCTCCCTCTCCATCCATCTACAAGTATACTCATAACTCTTTTTATAACATGCGTTTCATCCCTCCTCTTTACAAGACCATACCAGGACAAACGATTCCCCTTCAACTTTTCAGTTACTGGCGCCACTTTCAAACCTCCTCTGATATACTCATTTCTTACTTTATCTTTTCTCGTCACACCACACATCCATCTCAAGAATTTCATCTCCGCTACATGCAATCTTTTTTTGTCCGTCTTTTTCCGTCAGAATCAGAGATTATCTTCCGTCAGATATCTACCGACCCTAAAGGTTCTTGAGTAGCATAGGCCAGTTTTTACACTATATCGTGCACCAAGAGGATGACAAGAACTTCGAAAGTCCTCGGGACAACAATGTCTTTTTATAACGAACAGTAAGTTGCGCGAAGGCACTTCAGGATGACGTAAGAGCATGTTAAAGTACCCTCGTTGTGTGACGAGGTGACACCGCACCTATTGTGTTCGAAAGGACGCTTCCCGGGAATATCTGGATACATGTACACCGAGTAACGATGTACTTACATTAGTTGTATTTGTAATGGGATAGTCCTGAGGTAAAAGTGTGTCGGGTTTGTTTTCACACTGGTGAGGTAGAGAAGGCATGTTGAGGTAACGACTAGATACTTGTTAATACTTTTGAGGAAGTATTTCTGTAAGTACAACGAATATAAAAGATGTATCGTATATAGGATGGAACGGTTTTATTCATGGTTCTTTACAGTTTTAAGCAAAAACAACATCAGAAGTCTTTTTTGGGAAAACCGTAGAATGTTGTATTTCCACCCTGTATAGTACTTGTAAAGTTTATAACATAATTATTTTACAAAAAAAAAATATTTTATTACCAATGACGTTTATCATTGGTTGTTACCTTACATATTCCACCATGTAGATATAAAATTCTCGTAATTTCCTACATTCAGATTTGTTAAGAACATCTTATTCATTAGCACACTCCAACTTATTACTAACCCCAATGATATTATAAGTAAAAAGGTGTAAATAGGTTATAAGCGCTCAGCAAGCGACACTTTAAAATGTGGCTAACTAGCTACACTTGACCTCAGTGTCCGTCAACGGACGCGTGCGTTAGTGTGCCGTTTTTGAAGATCGAATGTTGTTTAGGTAACCTATCTACATCTTTTTACTCATAATATCATTGGGGTTAGTAATATTAATAACCTATTTTTAACCAATATTATACTTGAAGCGACTACACAACTCAATTACCAGTTAATATGATGGTAATATTATTAACTAAGAGCGAATCATACATAATCGAAAAAAAAAACAATTAAGTAGGTATGTAAAAAATTTCTTTGTTACACTTTACCTACTAAGAAACTAAATCTCTTCGAAATTAAATTCCGTAACCAATTCTGCCAGATACCTAGTTGAAAGTTAACAATTCATTCCTTTGAACAACCCTTGTTCTGTTCAAGATAGTGATGAGAATTCATACTTATTGTTTTCCGCAGATGTCTTCCAACGAATGAGACGAGAAGAAACTTCCCGGAATCTAGCAAGTTACGTGAGTATCTATCTATGATTTATTATCTATGGCATAGCCAAGAAAGAAATTAAAAAACTTTAGAGAATGAGTAGAAATTATTTGTGGTATGTGCCGCATTTTATGAAACAGCTTTTTGTGATATGCACCAATAATATTGTAATTAATGATGAATAAGAAAATGTATTTACTACACGCTTAGTACCTATCTTGTATTTATTTACCTACACGTAAATACAGTCAACATTTCAAAAGCAAATTCTTGAAATAACATTAAGGATACAGAATTCAACGCTTACCTCAAAAAGAACCGTAATGCGGGATTGACAGTTGACAGCGGGTAAAAGGCGGGAAAATAAAAAAAAAACCCGTAAAAAAGTAATTTCCTCGTGCAAATTGTGAATTCGTTTCTAGAGAGGAAACGTTATAGTTGAGTGTCCTTAGCGATCATTGTATTGCGTAACAACACGAAAATTAAAGAGCGTTTTATCTGAACCGTATTCGTTGGGAAACGTATCTCATTATGTGCGATGGAAATAAATTGGAGCAGACTATTTGTCGAACACTTGGTTGCCGTTCCCGATCCGCTTGGATTCAATTTGCCCCAAATTTAATTGCAATTGAAATGGTTGAGTGAAACGAAATCCGCTCGTGGAGATTATCCTTTACGTATAACGATGAAAAAGGTCATGTAATTAATTTTAATAAGTGTCTTAAGCTCTAAAGTGGCTGAAAATGTTAGGGATTATTTTATTTTTAGATTATTTCGAGTAGTTTTTGGGCGACGGGGATTGTGATAATGTCAGATTAATGCGTCGGACTTTAAAGGCAGTATATTTTAAACTCGAGAGTTAAATAATGTCTACGAAGTAATTTATTTTTTAAGTCTTTTTCTTTTTGTTAAAATGATTTGTAGTGCGCAGTAAAGTAGTTAAAAGTCACTTAGGCGAAAAGTTTAATATCTCAAAATGGTGCGGTAAGTTACTAACACATGCTGCAAATTCTTTGTGAAATACATCCACAATTCTTAAATACGCCTAAAGACTTTTAGGTAATTTGTTTTTTTTTTGTTTGTGTTGTGTTAGTAAAAACAATGAGTTGGATTATTGTCCTAATTTTCAACAGAATACCAAGTGACAGCCGTGACATTGTACATCAAAATTCAATAAACCATTAACAAAATAATTTAAGGTGTCAACCGACGAATCAGGCAAGGTCAAAATTCGTTCGACATTTATGTCACAAATATTCTGAGGCACGATGACAGCGGCTGTCAATAGTGACGAAGGTGCACCGAATATTGGAACAGTACTATATTCGTCCGATAATAGGTCAAAGTTGAGCATCGTATTATCACGTTGTGAAGACCGTTCTCAGAGAGCAGGGTTACTCCATCTGTATCAACACACTGAATTTAATTTGAAAATTGAATGTTAACGTCATTTTTTTGTTTCTCTTCAATCTTATTAAAAAAAAAAACAAAAAACATACTTTTTTTAAATTCCATAGCCAGATAGCAAAAAAGAAAACCTTATTATTGCTCCCGATCTAGAGAACTACCATATTAAATTTTACGAAATAATTAAAGCAATATGGTGTTTCTATTTGTTTGTTTTGGTTTAACTACATATTGATATTTTCTGAAAAAAAATCACTCTTTCTTTTAGCAATATTATCAAATACAAGCCTTTATTTTCCGTGGATAAAATCAATATTTAATAAGCATGTTTATCTCTTTTGACTGGCCTGTTGGTCTAGTAGTTCGTGATACTGACTGCTATGCCGGAGGTCGTGGGTTCGAATACCACCCAGGACAAATGTTTGTGTGATGAACACGATCATTGTTCTGTGTCTACCCAGACATACTTATATATTTCTAAATACATACATATTATAGATAAATTACGGGTGTAATTTATCTATAATATTTATGTTAGTATGTTTATCAGCTGTTTAGTACCCATAACACAAGCTCTCAAGCTTAACTTGTGACTAAAAGGCGTTGTGTGTAAAGTTGTGAAATATTTATTTATTAATTTATTTACGTCCAGTACCCAGTTTTGAACGTTTTGACAGGCACTTGTCCTTTTTTTTTTATTTGAGTAAAAAATTATGCCACTGAATACATAAAAGACTTTCTATTAAGTAATGTAATTTCTTTTTTTTTCGATTACCAAGAAACGGATCCATTTGACGATAAAAGTTAATGGGATAAACAACCCAAAGTTGTCAAATACAAAAATACTCTTCAACAATATTTAAATAAAATATTAAGATAAATACTAAACATGTACATACATACATACTACAGAAAACAGGGGGTGTAGGTACAGGAAAAATCGTTACACGTATCTCACATCAAGGCTCATATAGAATGGTAAAGCCAAAAAAGGTAGGAATAAAACCTTTTTGTACAATTCCTTACGCACGCACCCTCGCGTTGGTGATACCTGACTTCATTCTACCTACTCGTTCAATTTGATAGCGAAAGATGGGCCAAAGTGCAAATTGTCTACATTTTTTTTTATTTTGAGGTTTTATTTATTTATTTATATATTTTGGATCCCCAACAAAAGGTTTGGATTGTAAGATGGTGTTACTTACAGGAGACCACAGCATGCATAAGAAAACAAAAGTAACAAAATTAAAATTTAGAAAAGTATGAAAATTAAAAAAAATATTAACATTCTTAAAATTAAAATCATTTAAAAATTAAAATCATACAAATTAAAATCATAAAAATTAAAATTAAAATCTAAAAAAAAAATCTAGTTAAATAAAAATAATAGTCAGGTCTTCAAAGCGTAAATACTATGCCTACATCAGCCTTTATCAGCCTTTATTTAATTTGACATTTAAATTGACTGGCCTGTTGGTTTAGTAGTTAGTGACCCTAACTGTTATGCCGGAGGTCGTGGGTTCGATTCCCACCAAGGACAAATGTTTGTGTGATGAGCATATGATCATTTGTTCTGTGTCTTGGTGTAATCTATCTATATTATGTATGTATTTCGAAATATATAAGTATGTTTATCAGCTATTTAGTACCCATAACACAAGCTCACATGCTTAACTTGGGACTAAATGGCGTTGTATGAAAAGTTGTGGAATTTTTATTTATTTAAGTATATAATATTTATTATTTAATTGCCAGTGACTAAGTAGTGACAACAGAGAATTATTTTTTAACACTTTAAGTGGACTTTAAGTTGCGGGGACTCACAGAAAGGGGCACTGTGCGTTTCGGCACATCGCATGACGTCATCCTAGATAGGTACACACTGATGATAGACAATACGAAACTACTGGGACTATATCCTACCTTACTTTTTAGGACTTCTAAAGGCCAGTATCAACAGTATCAACAGCAGCAACAACCAGAAAGGTAAAGCTCGAAGAGGTCCGGAGAAACAGTTTAATTACTAGAGGGCTAGAGTCTGTTTGCGGGTTAGTCCGTGGCATCGCAGTGGCCACTATCAGAATAACAGCGCTACGGAATTTGAAATTTTAAATATAAAACACAAATTAGGCTAATACAGGAGCTTTTTTGCCCTCGCACAGGTCTTTTATTATTGTTATCCGATAAATTTTTCTTTTCAATTCTTATATTTCCTATGCGTGTCCTAAATACATGTTTTTTGTTATTCTTTAACTGTCTTAAGTCCGGCAATGAAACTAATCAGAAAAAAACTGCGAAAACCACAAGCAATTTCTAAGCAATACTAGAAGTCTAAGCTCAGTATTTTGAATTGGGTCAACCCCTGTTTGTATGGGACACCTTTGTCTACCCCCTCGGGAAATACAAGAATCCATGTTCAGTATCCGGGTGTAAATTTGACACATAGATAGGTACATAAACTCACGCCTTTTTCCCTTGGGCGTAGACAGAAACAGTAAGCACAACGCAAAGCGTCGGAACAAAACACTCCAACTCCTAAATTCACTAATTCATTTTTGGGGTACCGTAAGTACAGTACAGTACAGTACAGTAGAACTTAAAAACTAGAATGAATTTGCCTTGCACAACACTTACATATCGATTAAAATATAGTGTACTTTTTAAATATGAACTGTGATGTTATTTTTTAAATATACCGATAGTTATATATCGTACAAACGCAGCGACCACACATATCGTGTTGGACATAAGTGCTTAAACACGTAAAATATTTACGGCTTGTGGTTAGGTACATAACTAGCTTTATATGCTGTTACCGCGGCCGGGTATTGTAAGTAACATATACAGGGTAGAACAGATATCTACGCACATCCGAACACAATGACTAATTCTAAAATTTATGGCCAATTTTTCCTTAAATCCAATCCACTTTAAAGTGTATAGAATCGAAATTTCTATCTAAACCAATGAGATCCTAAACGAAAGACGTGTCTTATCTGGGGGCACGGTCGTGCCCCCGCCAAGACGAGCCAAGCGAAGCGCAAGGGCACTACCTACCTTTTCTCTCATAGAGTTGGTTTTCGATGTACCAGATAGTGCATATTCTTAGGGTATGATGTACAGTAATAGAATAATTAAACATACAAAGTCTCAATTGAATAGCTATAATACTTTACATTTTATTGATATCTAAAATACACCGATTTCGTCACTTACACACTCACTGATACACGGCACACTGACACACTTTCTGGAATTTTCCAAACATTTTGCTGATCATCAGTGTGTACTGATGATCATCAAAATGTTTGGAAAATTCCACATATCAGTAAAAATGTATGGCTTGGCTGTTTCGTTACTTACTTCAGAAACTAAATATTCGCATCACCTCCACGCAGTGAAACGGCAAAGCCATACATTTTTACTGATATGTAGAATTTGTGAAGTTAGGGTCGGTAGAGTTAGGCCGTGTAGATTCAGAAGCTTGGCTCTACATGAGATCTGATATCTTTTTACAGGGCAAATCTTATGTGGTCGTCTTGGCAACATTTTACATGAAATGTTTTTGGTGGGATTTGCTTTTAAGAAAAAATCTCGTTAGGTTAGAAAGGACAAATGTTTGTTTTAAGCTAAATAAACATACATCCTTTTGGAAAAAAACAATGAAAAATTGCTATGCTGTAGTGGGTTCAGAATCATGTATCAGTCATTGTGTCATGTAGTAGTCATTGTGTCCAGATGTACGTCTACTATCGACTCGACGTACATCTGGACACATGAGATCGGACATCGGTTCATTTCACCCCATATGAAAAACAATGTTGTGTGTGTACAGGTGAGGTGAACACAGGGAACAACAACATGTGGTTGATGCTTCGAGGTAACAAAAAACTTTACATCCACTGTTTGTATCGCAACAAACCGCGACCTAAGGAAGATTTTAACAGGTACGAATGTTTCTTGTTACTGATAGCTTTGTTTTTAATGTTGAATATATTATTTAGTGTTATGTTGAATACAATTAAATTTAGTCGTTAAGTGATTGGCTACTCCCGTGCCGCTGCCGCTGGTTCGATTTCCGCATGGAAGAAATATTTGTTTGGCGTAAATTATCGTGTGTTCATAGTTAAAAATATGTAATGCCTACACGAATAAATATTGCCTTCTACTCAATAATTCCAATTCTGTCTTTGTATGAATAATAATATAATATAAATCTCTGAGATAATATTTTCCGAAACCTAAGAATAACTTAGGTTGTCTTCTTCAAACAAAAAGTTTGCCTGTTCACAGTTAACTTTGCTGAAAATAGACACTGACATCTTTTATGTTAATTACAATCATATTGTTTATTAATATCCTTTTTACAAGGAAGAGGCCTAATATTTTCTTATCAATATTTTACTTGAAGGCCTATTTTATTAAGACGAACTTTGTCGTTCACAGCGCAACTTTGGCCATTAACGTCACCAGAATCCTATCAGCGGAGACTCAAAATATTGGTAAGTTAGCGTTTTGATACAAACTTGGCTGAAATATCGCTATATCATCATCGCGCGGACTTAGCTAGAGTTTCAACATCGAAAACATCTTTTAACTTTATTTCCTCCAAGTTTCGGTAAAGTGAAAATTCTGATTTACCGTTTATCTGCTCGCTCTGCGCTTACGTTACGAAACTTGCTAAACATCGACTACCAACTTATTTACAGGGTGATTTTTTTTTTATGTAGAATAAATTTCAATTACGGCCGACCGGCGAAGTAATAAGCTCCGACTGAGTCGGCAGCTTTTTCAATGCGGTCACAACCACAATACGATAAATTACCGGCCTAATTCGATCCGCTGCTCGTAATGTGGGTTCATCAAACATCTTGTTTGTGCGACATAAAGTACAATAGAGGGGCAACCTCGACCCGCCCGTGGCATTAGCGACGTCCCCACAATTTCGCTCTACTTCGTCTCCATTCCTTGCCGTCTCCACGGTCACGGAACAAATGAGAGATGAAAACGGTACGGCGACGTTTCTTTTCAGACTTAGGACGGTCGCCAGTATCATTAGTTACACGATACGATACAACAGGCTTTGGAACGGGGATACTTAGCCACCGCAATCGTTGATTAAACGAGTTATTCTTACTAAGATCGAATAAAAAGTTCATTACAAGAAACCTTTGATAAGGTTTTAATTAAAAGCAGGAAGCCGTAACGACGTCGTTTTTTCCTGGCTGCTTATTCATAATAATTAAAGGGCTTCCGAAAAAAAAATCTCACATGGCACGCAAAAAGAGAGATGCGAACGTAACATTCAAGCCGTATGTTTATGAGTTTCCCTAGTTTTCAAAGGGAAAGATATTGCGCTCCGTGCTCGTATTTGAGGAACAAGAGTGTAATTCCCCGAGGTTTTGTCTTGCGGCAACACATCGTACAAATGAAAAGATGCCGACATTCAAAGCGAGCTGGTGCATTTTTAAATTCTCGCTGTGGCCGGTTCGGGGCAAAAACTCATGCGGGTTCGCAACTAATGGACTTTTTAAACGTGTTTCGTTTCTTTCATTCGTTCTTGAATTTACATTTGAAGCTGAAGTGAGCCCTGTGTATTCGGATCACGCGTTGCTACTTACACAGTGTTGCGTCGTGTAGATTCAGTTACGATTAGTTTCAATTTTGTTCCTGGAACAGTGGAACTATCCTGGTGCTGACTGAGTCGTTGTTCTCTATGCGATTTATTGCTGAACTTTACTGCGGCGAAGCACTGTTTTAAATAGTATATATTTATTACATTGTTCGGACTTGAACTGGTGTTTAATATCTTGCTAATCATTCGAAACGCATAGATCGATAGTTCAGAAGTTTCTTATTACAGGGTAGAAGGGATATTATGGCACATCCGAACACTAAGAGAGCTCATAATCCCGGTCATACCGAAGCATTGAAGTTTATTTTAACTTATTTTATTTTATTTATTAGGGAAAACAAACAATTTTACAATATGTCTGATAACTAAATAAATAATTAATAATGTTAATTGAAGTTATCATCGGCATTACTAATTTTCAAGACTGCCTGATGTTTTGTTTGCTTTACTGTATATAATTGTGATTTTTATCTATTTACTTTATGAGGACAATATCACTGGGTTAGATAGAATTGATTTAGCTTTTTATGGTTTTGTAAAGTTTTAAATGCAATAATATGTATCATTATCAATAAATAACAATAGTACTATTTTATATCTATATATATGTCGTGGAAAACGATATTCTTGAATAATAAGTTGTGAAGTTGATTAACTTAGTACAGAGTCTATGGTGACCAGCGTGACGTTACTTGTCATTTGAAAATGGCGCGAATGTGTTTTCGGTAATGTCACGTGGACAGAGTCGTGCTGGTGCGTGGGAGCTGGGCAGAGCTCAGTTTGATTTGAGACACCGACCAAGACACACATCCAGCACGAAACTGTCAGTTACCTAGACTTGAGTTGTTTTGTGATTAAGATTGTTAAGTGAGGTTATTACTGCAGTGAAGATTGCTATTCTACGTTATGAACTCTGTACCACAAAACCCCCATCGGTGTCAGCTCATCGCTCAGCCATCGCTGACGCCGACATCAGAAGTGGCATAAAGAACCTGCTTCCAACTTTACTGGCGAGCTTCACCGAGATGTGATGAGATCTTCGTCGTGATGCACCAGAAGAACAAGATGCAGTGATCGAAGTCTGCTTGCTACATCGGGCTCCATCAAGAGAGTATGCGAGGTGCAAGATGCGAGGCTCCTGCAGCGCGGGTTGGCAGCGCGGCGCAATTACAGATGCGCAGTTGTGCACGAAATAACTGGTATTTTCTGGTAGTAACAACAATCCGGTGAGTCGTGTAATTTTTGTTTTGATTTCGGTAGGTACCTACCGGATGTTGTCTTGCTAAGTTGTACTATAGTCGCAATTTTAGAGGTCAATGCGAACGTTTGTGTAAAGGGCATACCTAGGTAGTACCTAGTAGTACCTACAAACATAGACCTAGTACCGAACGAATTATTTACGAAGTTTTAAATAGTGGCAATAGTTTATTTTATATGCGGGTAGCGCGTAAAAAAGATAATTAATCATTTCAAATAGGTGTGTGATGGTAATGATCGTTCGAGAAATGTTTTAAGGAGGGTATCGCAATCAACAAAATGTTTGTTGGTTAATTCGAAACAAAAATGTGTGGTGGATTATGGGTGTTTACCCAATCAGTTCTTTGTTTTAAAAGTGTCGATACCGCGGGTATGTACAGAGATCCTATATGATTACTTTACGTTATGAATATTGCCATAATTTTAATTAGGTAACGGTTTATCGTGCAGGGGTTGAGTACCCCTTGTGAATTGAGAATTAGACTTCAAACTCAAACCTTATCGTCTATAGGCAAGCTTAAAAACTCAGCCTAGACAAAAGGCAATAAATAGTGTCAAAGGTCAAAGGTCCAGGAACTATTGGATGCTTACGGCATGCGTCCGTGTCAGTCCCCTATTAAGAAAGCTATTCTTTTAACAAAGCATCTAATAGATAGGCTACTTGAAGGTAAATTAGCAAAGGGCTATTTTAATGCGTTAAATTGACAATAATACGATCGAGATATTGTTTAGCGTTTTGCCTGGGGTCTGTTTACGTAGCCATATTTTGTTACGTTGTTATACAACAGCGATCGAAGTTGTGACATTTAAAACTCAGTAAGTAAATAGACCGAACCGAACCGAGAAAAAGGCTTCAAAACCTGAACCTTAACCTCTGACGTCAACCTTACAGACTAAGTCGGACGAAAGGAAAGTAGTGTGATAGGTACTCAGTTCAAAAAAACTATTGTGAGAAACTGTTATTTGCCCTAGTTAAGCCCTGTTTCTAAAACCTGCTACTTTAGCAAGGGTTGAAAGGCTGCTGGGTGTATAATAAACGCCGACTAAAGCCGGATTTTCCTTGAACATTTCGAAGTGTTTATTTGTGAAGCGTTATGTAAAGTTTCTAGGCTATATATATCATAGCAAAGGTGAGCTGAAGCTTAGTTAAATTGCCTTTCTTGATAACATTCACCATGTTAGGCGGTGCATAGGTTTTTCGTATAGGTTTTCGTTTTTTTAATTTACCCTCACTGTTTTTATTGATGACTAGTAAACAATTTGGTCCATATAATTGGAAATTGAGACACTGACAGATAAGATAACAAATCATTTCAATTTTACCGACTATACCTGGTTGATTATTTTCTTATTATGACGCTTAATTTAAATGAGATTGAAATTCAAACTGATGCAAGTGCGGCGCTATTCCCTTTATTTTGTAAATCGTATGGAAACCTTGTTGATATCACCACGGTATCAGAAAGCTGGTTGTTGGCCTAAATTTAATTTGAGCAAAGCTTAAAATCGGTTTGACCACAATATTAGGACCAGGTTTTTAAATTAGCTTAATGATTGTGTTTTAATTAAAAATGAGGACAGAAGTCAAACTAAATTAGATTCAAGTATGAATGCCCCGATCACCAAGTTCCTTGAGAATTGAATGACACAGTGGTAGTGAAACCACATTTGGTTAATAGCTTGTATACTCGTACTCGAACCTTCGGACCGCACCTCATGAGTAACATGTGGCGATGGGTCTATAAGGAATCGTTGGTGCGATTTCTGTCTGTGTTGGTGCACAAAGCGCTTCATGTGTTGTAGCACATATTGCGTTAGATTTTTGAGAGTCGTTGGTGCGATTCTCTTCGTGTTGGTGCACAGATTTTAATGAGTTTCATGAGTTGAGTATGCATTGCTTATAAATGATGATAAAGAGTAACAGAACTGTTAGAGTTACTGTGTTGTAACTTATTGGTCGGACCTTTACTAATTACAAGTGCGCAGTGCGCTGTGAACCTAGGATAAACAAGGTAGTGTAGTTACTAGCGGAGTTCAATACTGTGCTTAGACATGTGAAGTACCAATAGGTTATTATCTTGTTTATTAATGACACAAATTCATTTGAATAAACTTAAACTGATGTTTCACCGACTAGACGACTGTCCAAGATAGTCGTGAGCGTCTATTAACTGAATTACAATCGCGATTAATGGGTGGTTTACCATTCACTCTGGTAACTTACAAAAGTTCCAACTCGTACTCGTGTTGTTTATCGCTGTCCTTACCAACTCGATCTTCGCGAAGTAGAGATAGTATCGTACGACTATCCGACAGCGTAGTTCCCGCTTTTCTAACCTGTTTCTTCTTCTCGAAAAGCGTGATGGTTTCGTGTGTCTGTCCGTAGATGATTGACAGTCAAATTTAGATAGTAGGTACTTTGGGTAAATTCCCACTACCGTGTAAAGAGATCAAACTTCTTAGGTCAATGGTAATGAAACACGTTTCTCTAAGTTCCGTTTTGATAGACTAAAATGAAACTTAAGTGTTAGTAACTTGGTTTACATTAAAAATGAAAAGCCTAGCTTATCTAAGCTTGACCCGAAGTGAAGGTTCTTTTAAACGCTTGCGGGCGACCAGTATGTTGTAAAGTCAAGTCGTAAGATGCCAACCTGTGAAGTTCAAACGAGTTAGAAGAAGAAAACAATGTTTCTGAGGGCAAAAGAACCTCAACAGACCTATGATACGCTTGTTGGCTTTCCGGTAAATCCGCATCCATAAGATGCAATCGCAACTGCATACGTTGTCGTTCAGGGCGTGATGAGCGGCTTGTGGTCTAGCGGGGACCTGGGCCTTGAAAGAGACTATTTTGTACGGTCATGTAATGACTTGAGGGTCGCGGACTCTGAGGTGATAACGATATGGGTGGCAGTACCGAATTGTCAATAGCTGTGGCAGTGACGAGCCTGTGTGGCAGTGACGAGCCTGTGTGGCAGTGACGAGCCTGTGTGGCAGTGACGAGCCTGTGTGGCAGTGACGAGCCTGTGTGGCAGTGACGAGCCTGTGTGGCAGTGACAAGCCTGTGTGGCAACGACGAGCCTGTGTGGCAACGACGAGCCTGTGTGGCACCCGTGAGCCTGTGTGGCACTTGTGAGCCTGTGTAGCACTTGTGAGCCTGTGTAGCACCCGTGAGCCTGCGTGGCACCAGTAAGCCTGCGTGGCACCAGTAAGCCTGCGTGGCACCTGTGAGTACCTATGTGTGGCACTCGTGAGCCTGTGTGGTACCTGTTAGCTTTAGCCTGTGTGGTATGTGAAAGTCTATGTACATACATCCTTGGAAATTTAGTTGTGGTCAGAATGACCGAGTTTTGAAGTATGTGAAAAATGCGTGCGTGCGTGTGTTTTGAAGTATGTGACCAATACGAGCGTGCGTGCGTATACGTGTTCTGTGTGTGTGTGTGTGTTTATTTTTAGTAGACACGAGGACGTGTGATGGTCATGATGGCCGTGTCGTGGAAAACGATATTCTTGAATAATAAGTTGTGAAGTTGATTAACTTAGTACAGAGTCTATGGTGACCAGCGTGACGTTACTTGTCATTTGAAAATGGCGCGAATGTGTTTTCGGTAATGTCACGTGGACAGAGTCGTGCTGGTGCGTGGGAGCTGGGCAGAGCTCAGTTTGATTTGAGACACCGACCAAGACACACATCCAGCACGAAACTGTCAGTTACCTAGACTTGAGTTGTTTTGTGATTAAGATTGTTAAGTGAGGTTATTACTGCAGTGAAGATTGCTATTCTACGTTATGAACTCTGTACCACAAAACCCCCATCGGTGTCAGCTCATCGCTCAGCCATCGCTGACGCCGACATATATATAAGTAATTTAACAATAAATTAATAACAACGAGCGTAATTACATAGAAAAATAAATTAACGGAATTTTAATAAACATATTAAAACTTTAACTAAATTTAACTTTAATTAACTAAAAATTTAAAAAATCCATAATGACCTAATTTATAAACTTACCACCTAATAATACATATGGACAGCAATTAAGGTAAATTGAGTATTGAATAGCATCCTTCATTAGGGGTCCAAAATCATGTAAAGAACCCATGGTGTTTGGATATGAGACGGCGTCTCTTCAACCCTAAATACTGGAAAGACGAAAGGTCATAATATTTTGTACATACAGTCCCCTATTTAATACATACAGTCACAGCTTGTGTATTCAAGAATAGCAAACGTACTGCACAGTGTTCCACAAGCTCGTGAAGCTTTGAGGGGATGAGACATTGCGATTCATTCTCGCGTTTAAAAGCAAGACTGTAATTTCACAGGCCTTTGTCTCGAGCCCGCGCGGGACGTTGGCTTGCAGGAAAATATGCGCATTCAAAATGGATTTTTATCGCTTTTCAAGTGGTAGGCTTTAGCTGTGTAGTCTGTTCCGAATACTTTAACTATCTATACAATGTTCTGTTCCGGAAAATGTGTCGTATTTGTTGTTGAACAGACGTTTTGTTAATATTATTCGTTCAGGCAGTGTTGTTCAGCAAAAATTGGGGTTTGTTTCTAAATGTCAGCCGCATGGGTTGAATGTCAAACAACGCTTAAAGAGGTCGGTCTTCGACACTAGTAATAGCTAGTAATCATATTTATAGCGAACTCTAAACATAAGAGTCTAAACTCTTTAATTTGTACAGAATCCACTAGCTGTAGTAGAAAACAAAAAAAAATAGACGCTACTTTTAATGACGTAAAATTAGAAAAATATATTACCAACAATGAATGTTTCCCATAAAATTAACACAATCTACAACGTATATTCAGTGTTATAGGTATACTCACTGGGTAAGCAAACACAATCTTCATAACTTTGACAATACCTAAACTTAAGTCAAAGGTTTAATTAGCTGAGTTTGCAGGGAACAACTCATAAAGTTTCCAAATAATATGGCAGCCTACTCTGATGGTCAGTTCAACCTCCAAGCCGGATCCTTCAGTTGTTAGCTTAGGACAACACACTTTATGTAGATGTGTAAGCACTTCAAAACCTCGTAAGACACGGACTTGTTTAGAGTAATTACAGTCGAGAAGGAAGAGAGAAGGGGACTTATTTACCATGTCGTACCTGCTATATTCAAATTAGACGAGCTTTAACGTCCTCCCCGACAAACGCTTACAGGCACTAATTGGGCGATACTCGCATGACACGCCTGTATATATTATTTTACATCACAAATACTTAATGCAACGTGTGGCCTTATTCAGACTGAGCGCATGACTAGGTCACTGTACTCTTGGAAAGTTCACAGTATTGATTTTATTGCGCACGCCCGAAAATATAAATGGAATCTGGTGGCGTACAGAACTGGTCGTTGATTTAATACCCGTGAATAGGTACGGCGCGGACACGGACCTACTTCCGCACTTCAATTATTCAGACTAGGTGCAACGCTATCCTATGTAGGTACCCATGAGTAAAGTAATCCACCGGGTGTAATGTGCCCTAACCAAATTGAATTAACTTGATGAAATACCCGACGTGTGTCAACTCAACGATGTTTGATGTTTTAAATGTAATTGAAATACGATTCCAATGGATTTACTATTACAGTCAGCTAGATATAAATCGATTTTATTGCATACCTTCCTTTTCTCAGGTATCGTCGAGTTACTGGAAACGAAGAATGGGTTCGAGTGTGAAACTTTGCTGAGGTGCAGACTCATTGCCTCCAGACAGCCGTAAGTCAATCACAGATACTCGTAAAGTACATTATATTTAAGTTTTAGTGCTCGCACATAAAACTGCGAACTGTCATGCATTTGTTCTGTGAAAGGATGAAGTTTATCCTTCCGTCGCAGCTTTACATTACGAGGAAAACTTGCAGACAGTAATAATGTGAAATTTATCAAGATGTCGGAGCCACGTGGCGAGAAAGTTTGAACCTAATTCTGTGTGATGTAGACCACAGAATATAGTAGCGCGGAGTCGTCGCGACATTGTCGTTACGTAATTATTAGACGCTCGACGCCGTCACGGGACGTCGACCCCGGCTCGACTTTGACCCACTTCTTACTCTAATTTTCCCGTCTCAGCCCGTAGACAACTTTATCTATATCTCTATAACTTGTCATAACTACCGGGAAACCGCGCGTAGAAGGATGTAGGTATTAATATTCTGAAAGCGGCACACTTTAATTTGTGAAATAATTTTGTGCAATCTACCTTTGTGGCTCTCGGTTAATTTAAAATGTATCGACACGCGCACCCACATTTAACGACTACCCACATCCTGCACAAATATTTTGCCAACATCAGCTTCTGCTAAAAGTTTATATCCAATGTAATGTTTTCTTTCCATTACCTATGATTCGAAAAGGTTTTCCAGAAGGTCTGAATAAAACAACATTATGCGGCCGAGGGAAAGGTTCTATTTCCATATTTTCTTCAAAACGGATCGGTAACATTTTATCTTTTAAGTAGGCAGACAGTAAATATTAGATTTTACTTGTGTAGGCACTTATATTTACTCAAGGGTTAATATTATGCGTGCTCGTTAGCATATTATGTAGGCGTGTAATATTCCGGTTTTCCATATTCTAAGCATTTTCTAGACTAGGTGCAAGTTTATGTTGTGCGTTTGTTTAAAGATGTAATTTGTTGTTCCACAAAAACAATAGTAGATACCCTGATTGTTTAAAAACTATTTATATATTTCATTGTCAGAAAAAAGCAATAGAACAACAGAAATGAAACACAACGAGACACTTTAACTTAAGTCATAAGTTGGTGTAAAACACGGATTTCCTATTGCTTTTCATTCTTCCGAATAAAATCACAATAAAACTTCGTCGTCAAGCAACGCGGCCGTCTCCTCCAAACTTTGTCATATTCAAATGATCGTCTGAAACTTGTTTTATTTACATATTCGCACTCACAACAGCCTATTAAAAGTAAACAAACTTAGTTCTTTCGATATATAGGATTCCTTTACACGTGGAATCATTTATTTTTGGTACGCAGAATGTATGTCAGGCTTGGTAGGTATGTTAGAAGGGATACATCCAAACCTTATGCTGGAAATATTTTGTAGGCATTTTTTTCACTTTATTGAAAAATTTCAAATGATTAAAATACTTCTTTTGTTAATTATAGAAATTTAATTCTTCATAAAAAATAACAGCGATAAAAATGAGAGTATTTTGATTTTTGATTAATAATAAAGGCCAATTCCGTAATGCTTTTCCCGATAAATTCTTTTATAACAGTGGAATTTAATATTGCAAATATCGCAATCGGATTCAGGCGGACAGATTGCGCCGTCATTCCATTCTCTAAAAATTTGATCGAATCGAAATTACATTTTGATTTACGATACATTGTACCTGTGTGTGATGTATGCATTTAACTGTGAAATTGATGGAAGAACTCAGGGTGGAAAATTGATACCGTATTTGTAAATTGTCAGGTATTTTCACCAATTACGCAGTTGTTGGAGATTGGACGCCTACCTAGATTTGTGCCTAGCGTAAACGGAATGCCCCTAATGTTATTGACCAGTTTTTGAATCAAAAGCATAACTATTCTACTACAGTAATAAAATAATAGTTATATTACCATCATGTTAATGTGCCTCTTCTCTTAAATATAAGGCACGTGCATTTATGACCACGCTTGCTGCAGGTGGATTGACAATTTTAAACTTATATTAAACACAAAACTTTGTTTCTTCACGATTCACATTACGGTTCTGCAGTATTTTGGTTTAGATTTATCAGGCAAGCATAATAAGTAAGTAGAGTAGTACCTACTCATAGATATGAACTAAGTCTTAGAAATATTTTTTTTTGACATTCTATTTAATACGAGTATTTGTAATTCAATAATTGTTCAAATTGACGTTATGTTAGCGTCAAGCGTTTGTGCTAGACACACATAATTATGTTAAAATGAACGTAAAATTGAATAATTTTTTATTTAGACCTGACGCTTCCATTGAAATAAATAGAACAATATTCTTTTTATTAAATTAGTAAAACCTACTTGGTGACAACAACATTGTTGGAGACTAAGCCAAGCTATATTCTTTAATACGTAGATCAGATATTGGTTGTAAACTTCGGTGTCTGTAAAATGTATGCACAAACATGGAATTTTATACCCAATACACAAATACGAAATTTTATACCCCAAACATAACATTTTATGATAAATTATATTTAGTTCTGTAAATAGAATAAGAATAAGAAGTTTTTGTTTGTATAGAATTTAGGTATTACAATAAGATGTTAACAAAAGTTCAAGAGTCCTTGTACATTCTGCATTTCGGCTTACAAACATTTATGAGTAGACACTGGTACTTACTTAAAACATAACAGCTTACCAGCGCAGAAAAATATGTACATACTAGAATCTTAAATCATCATTCAGAAAATCGGATATAGAATAGTAACATCTTTGTAACAATTAGTCGGTAAGTCGTTTTAATTGGTTCATACAAACACTTTTACATGTTGTTTTTTAACTAGTAGGTAAGGTGTTTCAATATCTGACTACTGAGAAACACCGAAACTCAGAGATCACAGTCTCTTTTAAAGTCCAGACATTTTCTTGTTCAGATCATGAACCGTGCATATAAGTATTTGAAATGGTATTTTGAGGAAAGAACCACACAGATATAAGATGCTCGGATCAGTCAGTGCAAGCATTTGACAAATCGAAATCGTGAGCTAAACTCGGAACTTTTATAACCTTTTTATACGATAAACTATTAAAAGAAACTTACGTATAAAACCGAGAACTAGTAACTTCTTACACCTAAAACAGAATCCATTCACATATTTCATATAATATCTCAGATCTATACGCAAAAATTAATTAAGACTGTGCGAACATTTTTCTCTACGTTTCACCATACATATGTAGGTGAGCAATTAGTGAAGGTTTTCAGTAAAAGGCGAGCTCGAGGAAAATAATTTGAGTTCGTTATTCAGTCCCCAGTGGGTGTAATTGGTAGGCTCTTGTGTCCCACCCGGTGGGGCGATGTGGTTGTACATCAAACAAAACGGTCTAAATTACAGCCTTTTAATTTTCGACAATTAATAAATTGAATGGCTTTTCTTTGTGCCAGCCGGCTGTGTGTCGCCAGTGGGGATACAATTTGTAGCGTTTGTAGACATGTGCCTGGTATTGTGTTTGTTCAAAGGTTTTGTAATAGCCGTGGGATGTTTTGATGTGTGCGTGTGTAGGGCTCTCATTACATTTTATTGTTCTGATAATGCGGGAAGTTGTTGATTTTTTTTCTTTTCGTTTTGAAGGTTGGGTTGGGGAGTTGTTTGTTTGTAATAGCACTATTTCCTTCTGACTGAATTTTTCCCCGCGTTTTGTTTTTAAATAACTGCTCTGCGTTCAAAAAGTGTGCTCAGTGAGTTAGGTCTCTTTCGTTGTTTAGCCTAAATGTCGTCAGTGTTATTTAATTAGGATCTCCAACAAAGAATATGCTCAAATCCTGAATAATACATGTTGGTACACGTAGGTCAACATTATTTGTCAGAAAATATATTAATTCACTCAAATTATGACCGAGAGATTTGAACTGAACATAAGTCTGGAAACTGTACTAATTAATATTAAGGTTCCCCTGTATAACATAAGGTATAAGGAGTGGAATTCCCTGCCGGAGTCGGTTTTTCCTGATAGCTACGACCTAGGGGTCCTTTAGTCAAGACTGAATAGGTTACTTCTAGGCAGGTGTGCTTCATCGTTGACCACATCATTGCTTACCATCAGGTGAGATAGTGATCAAACGCTTGCCTATCAATAATAATAAAAAAAAACAGTAGTCAAAGGAAAGCATCTAGCATTTATACTGGTACGTACAGCTGCTGGTTGATTTAGTACATAGGGGTGCTTCTACACGGTGCAAGTAGCTTGCGCATCTTGAGGCACTTGCGCAGGTTGTATGCATCGTAAAGATTACCGTTTAAAAACATGTGCGGGTACAGTGACTCGAGCTTGTACCAAAGCGAGCCACTCGCGCTACTTACCCGCGTACTCAGCGACGCGGGTAAGTTGCGCATGTAGCTCTTGACCATGAGCAAATAACTTCGGCGTACTGCTTGCGCAAGTAGCCCAGGTCCTTACTTGCTCCAGTTATTTGCATTATGTACAGACGCCAGAACATCAAGTTACCCCAATGTGTCAAATTTCTTTGATCGTTTTTCAACTTTATGTCAAACAGAATAAGGTTCATATTCAAGTGGGAAAGAGCACCGGCGAACTCTCAAACAAATTTTTGTTGACATTTTTTTTTTGCGTCTGCCTATGAAAAATATCTAAAAGTGTAGAGTTTGAATTTCTGAACAGTTTTTTCTTTGGTTATACTTATATAGGAAGTCAGGAATTAAAGATATTTTATTTTTAAATTTTAGAGGTTATGACTATATAATAGGCTATGTCCGCTATAATCTTAGCACAAACAATCGTGTTTATTTTAACATTTGTATTCTGATGCAGACATATATTTCCTAAGTAGGTATATTTGTGCCAGACGGGCGCAGTCGAAGGTCTAAGTAGTGGCTGTAGGTCTGTACCGGTGACGCGCTCACGCCCTGCACCTATAGGTTCCGAAGTGTTCGGGTGAAGGCGGGCCTCGAAGATTACACGTCGATGAAGAGGAGATTGTTCGAAGGTTGAAATAATAACACTGGATAAGTCTTCATAAGTGTTCAGGAAGTTATTATAGTTCTTCAGGAAAAGCGTCGATTTGAAGATAAGATGAATACCAATGGCTACGATTTTAACTATTTGTCTATTTGCTTAGCTACTGCGAAACTTTACCGTGACGAGAACCCATAAAAACTTCCTGCAATCTATTTTTAATCGCTAAGATTTCTATTATTTAAACATAACAAAACATCGTTTATTAACTTAACCTATTACATGTATAACATATTTTATATGTAAATACAATTCTAAAATTAGGTACTATTAGATGTAACAATAAGTTTCTATGTACTATTTTCTATTTGCTATTTATTATGTTTTGATATTAACAAAAGGTGACTTTTTAGTCCAAAATACACTTTAAAAGTTGTTTATTTCTGAAACTGCTGAAGTTATATTCATGAAACTATTAACAATTACTAGGCATAATATCAAATTACTGAAGTTAGGTATTTTAAACGATACATATCAAACACATAGGGCACTATTTCCCACTAAGTGAAACTTTCATAATAAAACTGACTTATTCTATTTGACTATTGTTTGTGTTACATTCTTAACAAGACAGATACACGGGCTTCAAAGGGCTTTATGTACAAATTATATATTAAACTTTAGGTTTTTAACTAGGTTATCTAACTGTGCCCTTAAAACTCGTGTAACTAGTACATAGGCGCGTCAGGTGACGTCACAAGAGAAAAGTACTTACTATTTAGGTATACACACACTGAAACTGTTCACTTTTAAACTTTGCACTATTTGTGTTCTATAAACTGTTTATATTTTGGAAGTTAAGCTTTCAGTTCATAACTACACTATTTTAGTCTGTTGGGTGACACTGTCGCGAACATTTCTCCCGCCGTGCGGTGTGGCAGCGACCCTGCGCGATATTCGCGCGGTATCGCTGCGGCGCCGCATGTCCTCGGTTCGTGACGCCCGCCGCCTCGACGCTGACCCTCGCGGCGGCCGCCGTGAGACTTTATTTGGGTAGTGGGACGAGCTTCTTTACCGGACGCTTCAGGATACCACCGGCGGTGCGTACCTCAGCTGTCCGGACTTCGCCATCTGCGCCGGGGAACACGGTCACTACTCTGCCCCGCGGCCATGTGTTGCGGGGCAGCTGACCGTCTGCGATGAGCACGAGGTCGCCCACCTGCAGCCCAGGGCCACGGGTGTGCGGGTCACGTCGATGTTGAAGCTCGGGGAGGTACTCTCGTACCCAGCGACGCCAATACATATCAGCGAGTATTTGAGAGCGTCGCCACTGTTTCTTGCTGTCTATGTCCTGCTCGGTGAACACACCGGGGGTGGGTACTCTGGCCGACCCACCGAGCAGGAAATGGTTCGGAGTGATGGACTCGTCGTCTTCGCTATCGACGGAGACGTGAGTCAACGGTCGACTGTTGACGGTGTACTCTGCTTCACATAGTAGCGTGGACAGCACTTCTTCGTGTGGGTGCCTCTCACGAAGTACTGTATACAATGCGGACTTGACGCATCGCACCAGACGTTCCCAGGCGCCCCCCATGAACGGTGCGGATGGGGTGATGAAGCGCCATACGATGCCTCGTCGACTGACCTCTAGTTTGATGGCGTCACGTAGCTCTCTGTATGCACCGTGCATGTTGGTGCCGTTGTCGGAGTGTATCTCTGTAGGGCAGCCTCGTCGCGCGATGAATCGTCGCAGCGCCAGTATGTAGAGTCTGCGCTGAGGTTACCCGCTATTTCCAGGTGTACTGCTCTGGTGGTGAGACAGGTGAATAGAGCCACGTATCTCTTCTGATGTTGACGACCAACTGTAACTGATAGCGGCCCGAAGTAGTCGAGTCCGGTGTAGGTGAACGGCCGCTGGTGATGAGCGAGGCGCCCTCTCGGATGGTCGCCTGTTGCCGGGGCGCACGGTCGTGACTTGCGTATCACACACGGCAAGCATCTGTTGATCACCATCTTCGTTGTCGGCCGTAGCTTCACGACCCAGTAGTGCTGACGTACTTCGTTGATTGTAAGCTCTGTTCCAGCATGCTGTAGAGTGCGATGTGTCCAATCTATGTATAGCTGTGTGATGTGATGGTCGCCGTGTAACACAGGCGGACGCTTGACTTTGTCGGTTACCTCGCTTGTGGCGGCTATACGGCTCCTCAGACGTATTACACCGTCTGTAATTTCTATTCGAAGCGGTCGCAGTCGACTATTCTTCGATATGTCTGTGTTTTGTTGTAGGTTCGCCTTTTCTTGAGCGAATGACTGCGCCTGTATCAATAGAACAAGCAATTTTTCAGCTTCTATTAAATATTCAGCTTCTATTTCTATCGATTTCGATCCCTCGACTTTGTACGTTGTTGTTCGTGAAGGGGGCGACACTATCTTAGTTTGTTTCCTCCAATCAGGGTCCTTCTCTGTATTTTTCAATGTTCGTTTGTACAGCGTTTGTTCTCGCTGCTTGCGACACTTCGCTATGAAGCGCAATGTATATGCTGTAGCACGTAGTAAGCGTTCCCACTTAGAAAAACGCGTCGGGTCGGGTGCGACTTGTGAAAGATCTGTATGTTGTTTTTCTACAGCGGTGAGCGCTCTCTCCTCGCCTGTCTGTTCTGTGACGGTAGGGTTTTCTGTCGGCCATATTGACGACTCTTGATACAGGAAACTGGGGCCTGAATACCACTCGTGTGTTGAAGAGAAATGTTGTGGTACGTCTCTGGTGGCGCTGTCTGCGATGTTCATCTTAGTCGGCACCCATCGCCAGTCTTCGACTTTACTGTTTTCTTCTATGGCGGCTATGCGATGGGCGACGAAAGGCTTGTATACTCGCGCCCCTCTTCTGATCCACGTTAGTACGGTTTTGCTGTCCGACCAGTACGTCACGGATGCGGGTTTGACTCTGTGCTCGTGTATGACTGCGGCGGCTACGCGGGTTCCCATCACCGCGGCCTGCAGCTCAAGACGCGGTATAGACTGGAGCTTTAGTGGAGCTACCTTTGCCTTCGCCATGACGAGGCTTACGTGTATCTGACCGTCGAAAGTTGACGTTCGCCAGTACACCGCCGCCGCGTATGCCAACTCGCTGGCGTCGGTGAACACGTGAACTTGCACTTCTGTCGCTTCGCTGTAGCCTGGGTAGCATCTTGATATGCTGACATCTTTTAGTTGTTCGAGGTGCTTCATCCAGCCCCTCCAATTGGCGGCCAGGTCCTCGTCAAGTGGCTGGTCCCAGTCGACGCCTCGCCTCCAGGCTTCTTGAAGTATTTGTTTGGCCCTTATCGTGACTGGTGAGGCGAGTCCGAGCGGGTCGTATAGTGACATTACTATTTTGAGGGCTTCACGTTTCGTAGGCGCCTCCTTCTGTAGTATGTTGCACGGTAGGCGTGCGAGGCTTAAGTTGAAGCTTAGCACGTCTGTTTTCGGCTTCCATATTAGGCCGAGTATTTTCTCTATGTTTTCTTTGTTTCCTATGTTGACAACTTCATTGGGGCAGTGTGTCGCTTCTATGTTTTCTATAATTTCTGTACTGTTTGACACCCATTTTCTTAGTTTGAAATGTGCCCCTCTGTGTATGTCGTTGACTGTCTTCGCTATGTGCGTGGCTTCTTCTGTGGTTCTGTAGCTACCTAGGTAGTCGTCCATGTAGTGATTTTCTATGATGGCTTCTACTGCTTCGGGATGTTCTGTGACGTGCCTCAGTGCGTTCCAGTTCTTTACATAGATGGCCATACAGGGGGAGCTAGCCGCACCGAAGATAATGGACGTCATACGGTACTCTTCAGGCGCTCCATCGCGTCGGTCTCCCCTCCAGAGGTATCGAAGTGAGTCTCTGTCTTCTTGACGAACTTTCACCTGCATAAACATCTCCGCTACGTCAGCTGAGATGGCAATAGGGTGGCGGCGGAAACGCATCATCACGCCGGGCAGTGACTGTAGTAGGTCAGGTCCAGTTAGGAGAAAGTCGTTGAGTGACTTTCCACTAGACTTGGCTGCTGCATCATGTACTATGCGGAACTTGTCGGGTTTCATGGGATTGAACACGTCGAAGTGAGGTAGGTACCATGTTCGTCCCGGTGTGCTGGATGTAGGCGCCCTCTCTGCATACCCCTTTTCTATTAGGGCTTTCATATATTTTGTATATTTGTCTTTAAGGGCCGGTTTCTTATCCAGTTTCTGTTCTATTGAGACTAGCCGCTTCAAAGCTGTCCCGTAACTATCTGGCATCTCTATATTTTCGTGCTTCCATAACATCGCTGTTTCAATGTGTCCATTTTCTAACTGTTTCGTGTGACGTTTTAATATTTCTTCAGCTTTCTTTTCAGGATCGGAGTTTGGACGTCGCGGGTTGATAACCAACGACTCGAGGGCGAAGAATTTACGCAGCTGTTCGTTGAGATTTTCGTCGTCGGTTGTCAATCTGTTGACGTAATGCACCTGCTGGCCCACAGTTCGCGTGTGCGCGCCGTGAAGTGTCCATCCCATCATCGTTAGTGACGCGACAGGTTGATGTCGGGGGCCTCTTCGTACTTCACTAGCGAGCAGTAGATGCCAGTTATCTTGACCGATGAGTATCTTCGGTAAACCAGTGACGTAGATTAGTTGTTCCCTCAGATCTTGTAAGTGGTGACAATGTGCGATGTCTTGCTGACTAATTGTTTGCGGTGCGAGGTCGAGCTTAGGTATAGTGCGGGCTCGAAATGATATTCTATTATTCCCTTGGCTGGCGAGCGTGACGGTGATGCGTTTTGAATAAGGAGTGTCGATCGTGGTGTTACCAATCGCACCTATCTTCAGTGGGTCGATCGGGCCCTTTGCTCCGACTTGGTTGGCGATGTCTTCGTCGATGAGTGAGACTGTTGATCCGTCATCGAGTAATGCGTACGTCGGTACCTCTCCCGCCGGTCCGATGACTCGTACCGGAATGATTTTGAGGTATGTGTAGCTTGAAGTGGTACGTGAGCTAGCCACCGTCTCCTGTTGATCTTGTTTGTTCGCCTCTGGGTTGTCAGATTCGGGGGCTTCCTCTGTAGCGGGCTTCTTGTTGAAATGAAGAAGTCGATTGTGCGTGGCTGTACACCCCTTCTCTTCACACGGCTTCGGTTTGCATTTATGATCATGCCGTCTCGTTCGCAGGCAACGGAAGCATAGGTTATGTTTCTTCGCGAGTTGCCATCTGTCGTTGCTCGATGCTTTTTTAAACTTCGTGCAGTCAGACGCATAGTGTCCCTCTTTTTCACAGATACTGCATTTGGTTGTCGACTTATCTGTAGTTGTGTGCGTTCTATGTGCGACACGTTTCTGTGTTGCCGACTCGACTGTACTGATGTTTTCAGGTGGCGCGAATGCACTGCAGTAGCGCGCTTGTTCGGTGATAAAATTGCTGAAGAAAGTCAGGTCAGGCAGCGACCGGTGCGTCTCCGTGTATGTTCTGTACCATTGCACACGTAGCGAGTTTGGTAGCTTCTCTGTCAGAGCTCGCACAAGCTCGGCGTTGATCAAGTGGTGTTCTCTCTTCAGTGCTCGTAGAGTGACGACACCGCTTCTGACTCGACTTGCAAACGTACAAATATCTTTGGGTGATTCGGAGCAGCGTGGCAGGCTTCGCAGTCTATCTGTTTCAGCTTGAGCGATTGAGTCTGGACGGCCGAATTGAAGCTCGAGCTCTCTCATGATGTCATCTGGTTTTGCATGACCAATCAGCTCCGAGCTCACTGTTTCGAGCGCTCTTCCACGCAGGCTTCTTCTCAGCCTCGCTGTATTTTCAACGTCGTTGAAGTATCTTCGAGTTGTTTCATATATGGCACGAAAAGATAGCCATTCTGTATGTGCCCCACTGAAATTGGGTAAAGTCATGATGACCTTCGACGCCGACGGGTGGTTCGAGGTCCATGCTTCTGTTTTTCTTTCGGCCAGTGACGCTATTGCGGACGTGAGTTCCGCTATGAATGGGCGGAGCGTAGAGTCCCCCTTGATGTCTTCTGTTGAGTTCACTGGCACCGTATTTTTCACTTCAAGAATATTGGAGTCTGTTAACGGTACCTGGCTTCGAGTCTGTTGAAGGTTCACTCTGTTCCCTTCTGTGTTCACTGGGGAGAGCGGTTGCTTTTCGCTTCTGTATGGATTCCCTCCCTCAGCGACGTTGTCATCTGACGGTTGAGGCTCTGGCGCCTCCTCTAACCAGGAACGCACGTACTCGTCGTTCGAGTTTCTATCTTCCAAATATTCGTAGTCCGATTCTTCCTCGGCCCTCTGAAGTGCTAACTGTGCAAGCTCCAACTTAATCTTCAATAAGTCTTCGCGTGCTTTAATTACTTTTCTGTTAGTTCGCGTCGTTTTGTTTGACGGCGGCTTATGTTCTGTACGGGTGTCACCCCGGGTAGACATCGGCATGGTACGGGTTAATCTTCTATCTGACGGCTTGACTGTACTATCTGAATCGCCTTTTTCTATACAGGTTCCTCTTCTAATATTAGATGTATGCGGTCGATCTGTTTGTTCGATTTCTTCAGCTCGTACAGGCGTAGGCGAGTTGACCACCCCTCTCGGGGTAGGGGGGGGGGCGGCTGGTCACCTGTCTCGGTTGATGGTGAACGTGGAGGTAGCTCGTGACGGATGGCAGTACTCTGTTCTTGCCCCATGTCCACCATCCAAGCTTCAGTCGTCTTGCTTTTCGATCTTGTGATTGGCATACTTGATGTTGTAATTCTTCGGTCTTTACTCGAAAATACGGCTGTCGGGACTTATCGAAGCTCTTCTTCACACGAATATCCGGCTCTCGAAGGACCAGCAGATGTGCCAGACGGGCGCAGTCGAAGGTCTAAGTAGTGGCTGTAGGTCTGTACCGGTGACGCGCTCACGCCCTGCACCTATAGGTTCCGAAGTGTTCGGGTGAAGGCGGGCCTCGAAGATTACACGTCGATGAAGAGGAGATTGTTCGAAGGTTGAAATAATAACACTGGATAAGTCTTCATAAGTGTTCAGGAAGTTATTATAGTTCTTCAGGAAAAGCGTCGATTTGAAGATAAGATGAATACCAATGGCTACGATTTTAACTATTTGTCTATTTGCTTAGCTACTGCGAAACTTTACCGTGACGAGAACCCATAAAAACTTCCTGCAATCTATTTTTAATCGCTAAGATTTCTATTATTTAAACATAACAAAACATCGTTTATTAACTTAACCTATTACATGTATAACATATTTTATATGTAAATACAATTCTAAAATTAGGTACTATTAGATGTAACAATAAGTTTCTATGTACTATTTTCTATTTGCTATTTATTATGTTTTGATATTAACAAAAGGTGACTTTTTAGTCCAAAATACACTTTAAAAGTTGTTTATTTCTGAAACTGCTGAAGTTATATTCATGAAACTATTAACAATTACTAGGCAAAATATCAAATTACTGAAGTTAGGTATTTTAAACGATACATATCAAACACATAGGGCACTATTTCCCACTAAGTGAAACTTTCATAATAAAACTGACTTATTCTATTTGACTATTGTTTGTGTTACATTCTTAACAAGACAGATACACGGGCTTCAAAGGGCTTTATGTACAAATTATATATTAAACTTTAGGTTTTTAACTAGGTTATCTAACTGTGCCCTTAAAACTCGTGTAACTAGTACATAGGCGCGTCAGGTGACGTCACAAGAGAAAAGTACTTACTATTTAGGTATACACACACTGAAACTGTTCACTTTTAAACTTTGCACTATTTGTGTTCTATAAACTGTTTATATTTTGGAAGTTAAGCTTTCAGTTCATAACTACACTATTTTAGTCTGTTGGGTGACACTGTCGCGAACAATATTAATGCACTATGTAAAGCCAATCATTTTAAGCAACTTGATTAAGATTTATATTATATGGCAACATTAAAAGTATAGCTAATCCAAAAGCCATGAAGTCAAGCCAGAAAGAAAAAAAACACAAAGCTATGATTATTTATTTCATTAATAATCTAGTCAATTAAGCTCTCAATTATGAAGATATTTTTTCCAGACTTTGATAGGCCTTATGATTGATTTGATAAAACTTAGTAAAATATTTCGTTGGTATCTATTACGGTGACATACGTAGACGCTTAATAATTTCATCAACAAGTCCCTCGCCGGTGTTCTTTGACACATTGGGGTAACTTGATGTGCTGGCGTCTGTACAAGTACAAGCGAGTAACTTCAACAAGTAGCTTGCCGCATCTTTACTTGCTCCAGCTATATGCACCGTGTAAATAAAGCAACCTTAAAGTCACCGCATGAATTGAATGCAAATAGAGATACCATTCCATACTAATGTTAGACATTGACAATTCACTACTCTCAAGTTTCCACGTGTGACTTTTAGGTACTGAATCGGCCGGTAGGTTCCCTCCAGCGTACAAGACTTAGACTAACCTAACTCATTCAAAGAATAAGACCAACAAAATTGTTTAATTCCTTCTAAACTGTACTTTGAAACTAATTAAAATGTTTGTCCACAGACACAGTAACTCCATTCGAATCTACATTAGTACTCGTAAATCAATCCGCGGCAAGTTGGCATGTGAAACGCTGAAGTTACGCCCGCCAGACGTCCGTCAAGACTCTGGTATGTACGCCTACTGTAATTGTAATAGTTTTTAACTTATTTTAGTTCTGTTTCAAAATCTTTTATTTAAATTGGCTGACTGCCTTGCTATTCTGGTCGTCGCAAGCGCTACGATGGAGTCGTTAGTCGTGTGTTTCTGATTCCCGAGTCGTGCAGAGTGTATATGAGAGTTTTACATCTGGAGCTACTCAGTCTGGAATCTGGATTTGTGCCTCAAATGCATGAGACTTTGATGTAACTAGTATAAGTTTAGGTATCCTCACGATGTTTATTGTACTTATTAATTGAAAAATCTTTTATGATAACTTGCCCAAATCGTTCTATGGAAAACTTACCAGAGTTTAGCTATATCTGGTAAGACCGGAAGCCGATCGACCCAAACATTGTTGGGATAGGGGGCAGATCAGGCGGAAGGCGGAAAACCCCCTTTTCCAGCCCACCTTGAATGGGGTTAGGGGTGACAGACTCGGGGACATCAGTCGCCCCCTACGTCCATGGACCCGAGGTGGCGGCGCGTCGTGTTCACGCGCGTCCCTCTTAGACGTCGAGAGGGGAGTCTAATACCTCACCCCCCTCGCTGACTTGGCGAGGCACTTGGGCCCGGCACCAGTCGGGGCTCGCGGAAGTATCTTTTGTTCCCGTGACCCCCAGCGCAGGTGTGAAAAGGAACACGGGGTGGTTTTTAGTCAGTAAGAGTCTGACAGACCCCTCCGCCCTCCCCGGGGCGGAGGACATCCATGAGGATTTTCAATCTATAAAAAAAGGGCTAGGCAGATCCAGTCCGGGGTTGCGGAAGTATCTTCTCTTCCCGTGACCCTCAGCGCAAGTGTGAGATGGAACATTGGGGTGGTTTTTGGTCAGTAAAGGTCTGACAGATCTCTCCTTCCTCCCCGGGGTGGAAGACATCGGATAAAGGAGATTTTTTCACCTTGCACCAATAATAGAGGACTTGGCATATGGCGAATTTTCTCACACAACTTTGCTCATAAGATAGCAAGGCCTGACCTTATAGGTCATTACGATATTAATTGAATGTAAATGAATTAAACGATAAATAAATAAATAACGGACAACATTATGATTTAAAAAAAATAAAAACCTTCTTTAATAAAGAGTTTTGTTATAAACGGTCTGTATGGTGACTGTGCCATGGTTTCAGTGCCACAGTTCACGTTAAAAGCAACTGTTGGTTCAACACAAACAAAGTTACTGGATGCTTTTGAATGTCCCCCTCTCCTTTGATATCACAAGCGTCTTTGAAATTTAGTTCTATACTATACAGAAAATTAAGCGTTTTCATCGTCTTTGATGTATGTATAATCCAGAATCCGTATATAAACAGTATTGGTCATGAAAAAGGGGACATACATATCGGATGTTATTTTTGCAAAAACTTGTGTAAAGAACTAAAGGCCCATTAAAAATTATCATTCATGTCTAACCCCATGTCATTTTTCCTTAAAAAGTAAATAATTCACATTTCCTATTTATATGTTATTTATTGGTTTCGACAGAAAAATATATAAACCGTTTGAAGTATTTTTACTTACTATTTGTTCTTTTGAACATCATGTAAAACGCGAAAAACTACAACGTGAAGGAGTCTACGATGAGGTGGAGAATTCATGGTATCCAGATGGTTCGATGACTCTTACAACCCTGTATATCTTTAGGAAATTGTATCTTGATAATCTATTATTATTTTTATAAAGAAGATAATTACATAATTATGGCCGGAAGCCCGTGATCATTAGGATCAGTCATTTCTTCAGTAGGTGATAATGTCCTCTACATTATCACCTACTGACCTACCAACCAACAAAGAATCGATTAAGTCACAATAAAAAATCACTAATTATCACACAAATTATCTTCCTTACAGAATCTCACTAAAATCTATTCACTAGTAATAAGGTAATCAGTAAGTCGGTTTTGATTACTTCTTGTAACAAAAAGATTGAAGATCACATACAACAAAAGTGATTCGTCGGATACTTGGTGCACTCGCCGTTAACGTTCAAATCACCAGACCTCAACCTCAACCTCAACCTCACCTCACCTCACCTCACCTCACCTCACCTCGACAAGATTGAGGTCAAGAGTAGACCCATTATATAGATAAAAAAAAACGTTAAAAATGGCCGCGCTGACCATCGCCTTAACGCTCCGCTAGACTGTCAGTTGCCAAATCTCGTTCGTCTTTCCTATGACATTGCAATATTCGCCGACATAATTATAAAAAAAAGGAATATTATTCGGTGCGAGCATTCACGAGACAGACAAAAGTGCACGAGCGAGGTTATTCTCGAATAATCATCGCGAAAAAGCGCGCGCGCAGTCGCGTGTTCTGAGCTGACTCGTACTATCAAACCTCTTTAGAACTAAACAAAAACAATGTTGCCCCCACGAACATTCTCGCTTCCATACGTAAACTGTCGTGGGTGAATACTTAAATATATTTAATGTTAGACTCCTCATAAATGAAGGTGATACATCTACATATAAAAAGCAGAGTGCGAGGTCGACTGAGATAAAGGTTCCTTCACACAAAAGAAGTTATTTACTTTTACGAGAGCACCTTTAATATTTCTTGAATCATTTTCGCTTTCATGTCTGAGGAATATATGGTGGGTAATTTATATACTTATTTTGTGTAGCAGCCCTAATTTGGTTCACATGCTACCTTTATCGTATTAAGTAATCATATAGCGGTATTATCATTCATAGTTAGGATTTGGGTCATAATAGGTCGGGATCACGAGAGGGTAGTTACGATTGAGGTAGCATTTTGGCCAAAATTGGGATTGTTTAATCTTCCCGGTCAACAAAAAGGCATATGTTTGATATCAAATTCTTCTTTCATAGTTAAACCTATTTATTAATAGGTGGTTTTAAAAGTACACCAAAGTTAATACTTTACAACAATCCGTGTATGTGTACTGTCCCAGCAATAAGACCCGGATTATTTTAATAAAAACCATCCCGACCAGCTTTTATGGGGCGCTATAAAACAAACATAAATCTCTATGTAATAAAATTCAATTTGAACGCAACGCATTAACGAGAGATATAAAGAAAACTAGGGTATAAAATTCAATCTTTAAAGGGAAAATTAATTCAGTACGTTTGTTGAGTTTCTTGTCTCGTGTCCGGTTACACGAGAATAGTTCTATTGTGAAAAGATCAGACTGTAAAAATAGATGGCTTTGGAGCTTACTGGCTAGCTAGAGTGCGCCTGGTGTACTTAAGGGGAGTCACTCAAATACTTAAGGGGTGTCGCTCATGCACTAAAGAGCCGCGTCAGCTATGACGCGCGGGCGGCCTTTTGGCTAAAGCATGCATGGTAATGCTTTTTCTCTTCAGTTCAAGAACTGCCATTTGTAACGTCCCTGATACACTAAAAAAAAATCTAATCGCAGTTTCATCTGAATATACACCCTTTATCTATTCGAGAAGTTAAAATCACCATTAAAACTTGGCTACTGAAACAAGATTATGAGTTAAACTGAAACAACATTTAGTGAAATACCCATTTACTCACACTTTCATTCATGCTCCCATTTGCACACACACACACACACACACACCGTCATCCACACACAACTCTAACCTCCCATTCTCCTTGATTAAAATTACATTAATAGGAAACTGTATGTACTGCATTTATTTACATAATTCTTTGTCACCAAAATACGAGAAAGGCCACTGATTTCGGTAATACAGGTCATTGAACCTAGCTCAGGAATCAGAGACTTAGAAGCGCTTTGTAACTCTTTTTATGTGGATAAAGATTTATTTGTTATTATTATTTTTTATTATCTGAGCGACAATCAATGTCAAACATGTAGAGAATTGAGACACGAGGGAATTTTGACAGATGAGACTGGGATATGACTGCAAACGCTTCTTGGGAACTTCTCTTCTGTTCTTACGATCAATGAAATCAATTTGTGAATCCTACAGCAGGACAAATGCTTTATCAACTTAATTACAAAGCAAGTGTGCCCAATATTGATTGAAGTCCACAATTCCTTGTCCACAGCCCTACATTAACCTTTGGTACGCCACCGTAATCAGAAGTTATCATAGCTTACTTACTTTAGAATAGCCTAATGTTTATTATAACATAAACATTTTAAACTCAGTGAAGTAAACTTAAATCAGTTGCGAAATGTTGCAACACCAACATAAAAATTCTAGACGGACACTAAAAACTATTATGAAGTGTACCGCAAGCCGACAGCCAGGAAATATAGCCGTGGCCTCATAATAAGACAGGCTATAAATATAAACGTTAGCCGCGGTGGGGTGGGGACCAAGTCCGCGAGACCGCAGACTCCGCAGATGATAACAGGGCAGAGGTAGGTAACTAACTGCATTTGTTACTCCAGCTACTGCGGTTTATCACAAGATATTGTTGCTGGCTTAGTATTTTCAAATGAAGAAAAGTCTACAAAAGAATCTAGACTTACAAAGGAGTGATCACTGTCATTAAGATAATGTTTAATACACAAATGTACGGAAGTCAATATATTGGTGTACGGTTTACGTACGTACATTCATTCGATATTACCTGCTCATAATACTGACTGGGCTTTTCGGTCGATTCAGTTGTTATAGCATTATAACGCTGCTTAGTGTAAACTTTACCAACACGCGTAACAGACGTAAGTATGTAAGAAACTTTACGGTGTAGTTCAGTACACCGTAAAGTTTGACGATTCTTACATACTTACGTCACGGAATCAATAAACTTTTTGCTTTACTGTGTGCAGATAATTACACGTTGGTTACACTTAACTACATAACACTACAACTATGAAACCCACTAACAAGTATAGTGCACAGTTCAATATAACAAACTGCACTGTACAATTGGGTATGAACAGTGAACACTACACTTTACACTAGTAAAGAACGCATTAACTACAGCATTTATTCTACTTGCATGTCTCTTTTGCCACCTTTTGATAGAAATTGTGTGAAGATGTATTGATTACAATACAAAAGAGAAGAATCGGCAGATGTAAGTCAAAACGCCGGGAGACACCCCTAAAACACAAACGGTCGGTTGGTGATGATCTTCAGAAATATTGCGTATATGCGTAGTAATTGCAACCGACGCCGCGACGTGCGTGTGATGCAAGTTTGTTAAGTTAGTACTAATTAATCTATTAGGTAAAAAAAAAGACGTATTAAAGTGTTTGTGAAAACCTATAAAAAAAAATGTAATGAAAAAACTTTTTTGCAAAAAATAAAACCGACTTCAAAAAAACACTAAACGGTGTAAAATAACTCTAAATTCGGAAGTCTGTGGCTTTGGTAGGTTTGTCTTACTCATGATGGGCCACCGACTTCCGAATTTAGAGTTATTATACACCGTTTAGTGTTTTTTTGAAGTCGGTTTTATTTTTTGCAAAAAAGTTTTTTATTTTTCCATTTTTAGTTGTTACCATAAAAACATTTGCCATGAATTTATTTTATATTGTTAATTGTTAACAATACATGTCATCATTATAGGGTTTTCCACAAATCCCTAATAAATTAAAATTAACATACCTAACTGACGAAATCTAGGTATATTGTACCCACCTGCGTACCCCTCAGAGCATACAAGCGTGATGATACATCATTATGTTGTATAAACAATAAACACCCAAGCCATTCCAGCAATCACGACAGATTTGCCGTTCATTTTTGAAGAGTTCCGTTGTATATCTCCGAAGATCAGCACCAGATCTTCACCAAATTAAAATGGGACCACCTCAGGAGTATACTCTTTCAAATAAATAGTAATGCATAAGATTTATATTTGGCTTACGTAAATATGATCACATTTCCGAATTTCGTAAAAAACTCAAGTGGCTTCCAATACGTCTTCGCCGGAATACTCATATCCTGTCCCTGCTCTACAGTATTCTGTTTAATCCGAAAACCCCCAATTATCTTAAAGAACGTTTCAAGTTCCTTCATGACACACATAATAGATATCTAAGGTCATCGGAAAACTTGAGTCTAGATATGCCCAGGCACACCACTAATTTCTACGGAAAATCGTTCACAGTGGAAGCTGTACGGCTATGGAATGCTTTGCCTGTGTCAGTGAGGCAAGCTCAGACATTACAATCGTTCAAAAATTTGCTTAAAAATTATTACCTCTCTCCTAACACGTCCTAATATAATTGTTCGTCACTCTGTAAATGGTTTGTATTTATGTATTTATTTTATTTATTTTTTTGTCTTGATAATTATACTTATTATATATGTATATTCAAATAGTCTTGTATGGTATATATTTATGTAAATAGTACACCACACACTGCCTACTCATCTTTTTTCCTCCACTATCAAGTCCATCCAAAGGTTGTCTGTAAGAGATCGCTTTTAGCGATAAGGCCGCCCATTGTATCACCGCTTGTAGCCCTTAAAATTATTATTTGTAAGTATTAATGGTGTACAATAAAGAGTATTCTATTCTATTCTATTCTATTCTATAAAAAAAGAATTTTGAGAATCGGTCCACAAATGGGGGAGAAATCAGGTAACATACACACGAACATAGAACCTCCTCCTTTTTTGAAAGTCGGTTAAAAATGAAAAACTAGCAAAAACACAAGGAAATGGCGAAGGGTGAGCTTTTTGGGGGACTGTCTTATGTGCTGATCCTCAGCCTAATTTGAAAAAATGACTTTTGATTTGATTTAATTTGCTTGACTGATGACAGATGTATAATAATAATAATATTCCATAACTTTTACACAGCATCATCTAGTTCTAAGGTAAGGAGAGCTTGTACTAAGGATACTAAACACCTGATAGGCATACATATATTTCTAAATATAAACATATGTATTATAGGTATATTCTACCATGTATGAACGGAAACTAAGTATGTAAGAATCGAAGCAGGTCATATTTCACAGTTTGATGTGTATGAAAATAAAAGGAAATTGAAATGAGTATGCTTAGATGGTTTGGTCACGTTGAAAGGATGAATGAAAGTTATTTACATGGCAGATGTAAGTGGGAACGCCGGGAGGGAACGCTTTAGAAGGACATACATAGACCTTATTGGTGAGGTTCTTCAGAAAGGTCAGGTGCATAGTACTCGCACCCGGTGTGTGTGTTTAACAACATGTATTCAAATGTAAACAAAGAAAAAGAAGTATGTAAGAATCGTAGCATATGGCGCTCTGTAGTTTCTGCCTACCCCCATGGGAAAAAAGCGTAAGTTTAAGTATGTATATGTATGTTGTATGTATCGAGTTCTCCAAAACTCAGTGTCTTAAACTTGCGTATCTCTAAAAGGATCTTAGTACTCTGTAATCATCAGGAGGAGTTTGTTGCTAAATAATAACAGCGGACGGATCGATTGAAGGTTAAGCTAGCAAGAGTTCCGTGGATGGGTGACCATTAATCACGTATCAAGACCCCTCCATGCCAGAAAGCACTTTAGGCCGTTGGTCCCGGCTGTCATTTGTAGATCTTTGACAGTCGTTACAGGTAGTCGAAAACCCAAAAGTCTGACAACTAATTTAAGGAGGGGTATCGTCTTACATTACAGGGTTTCTACAACTCTGGGGGTCGAGTCTGCTATATTACAATCGTGTCTCAATGACCGGTCAATGATCGAATATTTGACAACTTTGACAGTTTTTGAATGGGAAATGTGTCATAAGTTTGACGTAATACGTCAAAAATCGATCATTGACCGGTCATTGAGACACAATTGCAATAGCAGACTCGAGCCCCCCTGGTCAGGCAGGCAGTCACTCCATTTAAAACACTGGTGTTCAGCTGCGTCAAGTTGAACTGAAAGCTGACAACAAACAATTCCTAATATTAAAGATCGCGGCTGGTATCCGCAACTTCACGTAAAAGCGTGTATTTTGCGTATGGGATTTAAACTAACTACCACGCGGACCCAGTGCGACTTGGTAGATGTCACATGTCTTCGAATTTATGGTTCTAGGACATGCCGGTTTCCTCACGATGTTTTCCTTCACCGTTTTTGAGAGCAGTGGTGATGAAATAAATTACACAAAGTAATGCTGGGTTTGAACCCACGACTTCGACAGTCGGGGCCGCCACCATTTGGCCACCGCTGCTCTTTATTATAGAAATTCTGTTAACCAGACTGTAGTAATTAAATACTTACTAAAAACGGAATATCTGCGAACACAAAGACCACAAAAGTTTATTTCTCTATTGTAGATTGGATTGGTATTCTTAGAAAATATTTAGTCTATTATATTTCCTTGGTAACTTACGAATCAATGACTCGATCTTTGACCGGATATTTGTGTAGCTTTGTTTCCTGACAACGAGGCTATTTTTGCAAAAATAATAAATTGTATAAGGCATTTGTTGTTGTCACCAAGGAAACGTTCACATTCTCGACAATCAATTGTTTTTCTAATATATTTGAAACGTCTACGTCATGTGAAGACATGTGACATCTACCAATTCGCACTGGGCCCGCGTGGTAGATTATATAGCCCATACGCAAATTACGCGCTTTGACGTGGAGTTGCGGATACCAGCCCGGTATCTTTAATTTTTTTTTAACGTCTACATCGTTGGCTAAGTGGACAGAAGTGCTCCGAGCATTAAGTTCTGGGTTCAAATCCCGAATTTCTCTGTAGCAGCCCGGAGTCTGTATCTGTGCCCAGTGGCAAAATATTACTTCTTAATACATGGGACTTTAACAAACTGGTGAAATGTGGGTGTACGATACACCACTAAATTTTAATTAGTACAAATACTTAAAAGGCTAATTCTAGACGGTCTTCTCTTTATATTTGTAAAGTATCAATAAATAATATTCATAAAAAGCAAAGTTATTAGCGTTTGTTTATATCCCAAAAAGTCACCCAATTCCTGGAAATATTGTACAGGCTATTCATGACATAGTAGTATTCATTAATCGTCATCTCTCGCTCACGTTCGCGTGATCTCGCCCAAGCATGCCCCGCCTCCAACAACTGTTTTCGTTATTAAAGTATAACTAAATAGTAGCATATTTAAAAATTGAATTTCGTTTTTGTTTCTTTTTATTACGCAAACATGATCAGTAACAGGTACGGATACAGCCCATTTTTTTGTACTAATTAAAAAATAGTGGTGTATAATTACACCACGGTCCAGTGGTGGTGTGTGGTGTGTGGTGTGGTGTGTAGGTTACTTCTGCCTAACCCGTAGAATAATACGATCACGTTGTTATGTTATTACATTTGATTATGAACGTAAAAGCATACAACAGTTGTGTTACAATGAGAATATGAACGACTAAATGTTGTTTAATTTTATGCAAATAATACAATTAGGTAATATGGTCAGACAATTAACTCAGTGTACATGTTTATGCACTGAATCAGCTGAAATCTAAACCGTTTTAATAGTGTCATAGTTGTTTACTGCATTAATTTAAAATCTATGGATATTTTTAATAATGGTATACCTAAATAATAAACATGTGTTTGTTTTTTTTTGTTTGTTTGTAACTAGGGAATCCAAAACTATTTATTATTGACAAGTGACATAGGACACCTATGATTTAGACGTTTCTTGCCCGTGGTACAGTTGTAATAGGCCAGAGTGGCCTGAAATTGCAAGAATCATAGGTGGTGTTCTGTAGTTTCTGCCTACCCGCACAGGAAAAAGGCATGACCCTATGAACGTACGTATCTTCAAGAAACTACCACTTTGATATTGCTGTAAACACCATTCTAAATGATAGGCATTTGTTTTTAAAAACAGTTGTCGTACCTGTCAATTCCCTTAATAAAGAGATAATCAAAAATTCTCAAATCCAGAAGTTGTTAATTATGCAAAACAGTAAACAGACGAACAAATACAATCATGGGCTCAACGTAGACAAATAATTTATCATCTCTCAAAGGGAGGACAGGCCTGCCAGCCGCGATAAAACATTCAAGCCTCAGGGATCTACACTGCAGTATATGTATACTTAGACTCACATCTACACTGAAAAGAAAATAAATCGAGCCACTTGCTTTTGTCACGCATTATATTTTTTTTAACCGACTTCAGGAGGAGGTTCTCAATTCGATCGGTATATTTTTATGTATGTACAGACGCCAGCACATCAAGTTACCACAATGTGTCAAATTTCTTTGATCGTTTTTCAACTTTATGACAAACAGAATAAGGTTCATATCCAATTGGGAAAATTTTACACATTGGGGTAACTTGACGTGCTGGCGTCTGTACACCGATTATTCTGAAATTTATGATTCGATTTACGTGATTCTTTTTTAGTTTGATGTAGAATACTTGCCATTAAGTCCCATAAAAACTAAAGATAGTTTGGGCCGGTAGTTTTCATTTAGTGAACATTTTTATGAACCTTTAAGTTATTTTTTGTACATTTTTATTATGTATGTACAGACGCCAGCACATCAAGTTACCCCAATGTGTCAAATTTCTTAGATCGTTTTTCAACTTTATGACAAACAGAATAAGGTTCATATTCAATTGGGATAATTTGACACATTGGGGTAACTTGATGTGCTGGCGTCTGTACACCGATTACGCTGAGATTTATAATCTGATAGATTCGGAAGTCGGTGGCCAATAAATGATACAAACGCACTACAATCTATAGTTAATTTACACCGGTTAGTGTTTTTATGAAGTCGGTTGTATTTTTTGTAAAAAAGTTTTTATTAAATATAATAAAAGGCTTCGATTTGAAACTAAAATCGACAAGAAGGTATTTACTTGATTTTAGAATGAGGCTACTCTTATTGTGTAGGTTATATAAACTTTTAGGCCATATAAGGTTTAAATTGTATCAATTTAAAAAATCTGTCGCTTTCAAATAGGTACCTGTACTATTACCGAGTGCCAGCAGACACATGCATATTAGGCTTCTTTCATTTCAAACTATATTTTAACTGAGTATAGAATTACATAAACAAATAAAGCGTAGATACTGAAAATACTATTTAGAGTTAAAATTGAATTAAAACATCTCTTACACTATCAAGTCCATCCAGAGGTTGTCTGTAAGAGATCGCTGTTAGAGATAAAGCCCATTGTATCCTAAGTAGCTCTTAAAAGTTATTTTTAGACTCACGCACCTAAAGGTTGCCAACGGGACCCTATCATTGTCCGTCCGTTCGTCCGTCTATCAGCGGGCTGTGTCTATATCTCATGAACCGTAATATAGAGACAGTTAAAATTTTCAGAGTGTTTAGGTTAGATAAAACATCAAGTCAATTTGTTTACATTTCGACCAATAGATGGCGCTGTACCGATGACGCGTTTTTCTGTAACTCGCTGTTAAGATCCTCCGTCGTTTAATGACCATCAGGATAATTTACATGGAAAACATTTCGTTGACACACTTATGAGTATCATTCAACCCCTTCAAATAGTAGCTAGATCATCCATCCCGTGAACGTGAACACAAAGAGTCTATTTCTATTGCCGATATAACAATAACAACAAACTGTAAAACGTAAACGTCGACGTTATTCACTTATACACTCATAATACGGATTCCTTTAATGGTCGTGGCACATTATACCGGCACGGCACCGGCACCGCTCCAAACCAGCAATCGACTTATCATTCAATTTAGAGCATTAAATCATGTGTAGTATGATTTTATTACAATGTCAATATGAAAAAGCCAACGGCGAGCAGGCAGCGCGCTTGCCACTACCCTACAACTCGACTCGCAGCCCTCGTGCCGATAGCGAGCGGACCACATGCTTACAGCGCGTCGACCGCACGCCGATTGCATGCTTACTACTCGCCGACTCCCGAGTCGCCAACAACGTCATTGCGCCGTCGTAAACCGAGACATTATGAAAACGTGCATCCTAGGCGTGTATAATTATAAATGCCATATAACAATTGTGTTCGCGGTGACAGCTAGCTTGCACCTCGCGGGCGGCGTGTGGACTGCAAGCTGGCACCTTGCCGACGCTGCGTAGTTGGCGCACTGGCAGCTAGCCGTAGCCTAAATTTGAGGCGACGCCGTGCGGCAGCTGTGCAGTTGCGCTGCCGTTATAATGTGCTATGACCTTTAGAGTCCAATTCACAGTTGGCCGGGTGTTGTATTGTGTAGATAAGTTATGTTTTTATTATGTAGGTACAATCTTTTTTTGTTTATCGTGTCTAGCCTGGTGTCAGAGTTTTTATGCCGCATATATATGATTCCAGGCTTGACTTGACTCCACATTCTGGTTTCCTTGTGATGTGATTTCTTTTTTTAACCGGATGACCAATAAAAACTTTTCTAATCTTACTGTTTTTGTTTTTTTTTCTTGGTATTATAAAGTAAACAAAGAATTGTAGCATTCTGCGGTTTAAGAGATAGTTAATCAAATGTATTGGAATTCCAATTAGTTTTTGATGTGTGTTTGTAGCCGAAACTCGTTATTTTAATACCATGTTTGTTTGTCAAATAGGCTTGTAAGGAAAACATTCACTGCTAACAATATGCCCTATTAAATCCTTAACAACGATGTTTTAATAACAGGGAAATATATTTTTATACGTTTGTTAGTACCTAATGATATCTTTTCTCTCGGCATTTCTTCGAAATCTAACTAATGAGTTTTATCTTATTATTCGAGTAAGAAAGGAAGTCCCGGTAGATCAGGGGTAACTTCGCGTTGAATTATAAGCAGGTTTCATTTAGTTCTTTGTTATGTCTCAGACATTTTAGGTACTATTCTATACTATACAACCTATTTTTTTGATATTCCGTAGCTTGAGGTTTTTATTCTACTAGCATACTGTTATCCCCAAAGAGTTAGGCAGAAGTGTACCAGTAGGACACGCACATTTCACCAGTTATGTTGTAAAGGATTTTTATCTATTATTTAACGTAAACAAAGTCACGAGTCAGTTAGGTAATTAGGAACTAAAAGCAACCATAGCGGGTAGCGTTCTGTAGTTTCTACCTACCTCCATGCAAAAAAAGGCGTTTGTTTATGTCTATAAAAAAATAGGTAATATAAAACTCATTTCAAAAGTATCTGTTTTATGAAAAGAAATGAATGGACTTCATAAGCTGTAGAACATTCACATAAAATATATTTCCCCCGCAGATGGCTAAAACGGTCTCCCTCTAGCCACCAAGAAACAAATATATTGCGATTTGCTCCTTCATTTTCTCGCAAGGTATTTTATTGCGTTGGGCAAGCTCATAAATTTCGCAGTCACTCACTGAGAAAAATAAGGTCTAACCGAGGCTCAGAAGAAATTGGTGCGAAAATTTCTTATTAGTTTATTTTTATTACATAAGCCGATGGGTCATTTTGACTTGTTACTTGCTTGTGGAGAATATTATCTTTGGATGAAAATCCTCTTAGTTTTTAGTTGTAACCTAAATATCGAGCACATATTCTTAAACACAAAATTCCGATGAACATTAGTTTTATAAGGAAAATGCGTGTAAGGAGGTAAAATGTGGAAAAAGGTCTGGAACTACTTTCATCCTATCCGAAACAAGGTTCAGTATTTTAACATCTAAAGCTAAAATTATAAGCATGTAAAGAATAAAATAAGAGGCGTTTACTCTGAAACCTCTATCTTGGTAGGACTCTTCAATTTGAAGAATTTTGAGATTTTAAATACCCGACAGCATTTGACCCTACCCTGCAGGCTTTGATTAATGAGGCAAGTACAATATTAGTGTCACTTTAGGTAGTCATGAATAGTCTTAAAAATAACTTAATAAAATAATCGAATCGAGTATTTTCAATTGAAATACCTACCTTTCTGTTGTGTTACCTCTCGTCTTTACCTATGTATGGGGAAAGTATTCGTGCTTGTGGTACAGATAAAACATAAACAATTTAGTGTTTCTAAGATAGTGAAATTCCAAAAATAGAAGTATAGAAATAGGCTTCAAGTGAATACATAGGCGGGCGTCGAGACGGTTCGCTCCCGACAAACTTTTGAAATGAAACGGCATTTCTAATTAAAACCTCCGATGTCTAGTCCTACAAATAGGCAGTGGTGCGGGCTAAATATAGGTGCCTACACTTCCTATACGTATCCATTTGTACAAACTGCATCAGCCGATTGGTATTCTGAATATAGAGGCATTATATTCGGACTAGCGATCCGGTCATCACAGTTCTATACGCTACAGTCGCTAGCCTTTGTATTAAGTATTTCTATTTACAAGCCGATAATTATACAGGATGAAACGACGAATTACTGATACCTTGCTCATTTTCAAATACTTTGAACCTATCTTAGTACAGTATGTAGTTTTTTATTCTAGGTACAGCAAGCTTCCCCAAACTGTCACATTTCCCAATTGAACATGAACCTTATTGTGTTTGTAATAAAGTTGAATAACTATCAAAGAAATTTGACACATTGTGGTAGCTTGATGTGCTGGCCTCTGTACCTACATCGTTTTCTGCAAAACACGTAAGAATATCTCCGTATCTTAACTCAATGTCATTTTTTCTTAAAAGTAAATAAGTAAGTGATCTTTTTATTAATCGTCTCTTTGGGTTTAGATAAAAGACATGATTAGGTATATACAGTTTCTAATAAAAAAAATCACCAGATAAAGCTTAGATCTAGAAAAACTTAACGCTGGGTTGTCCACTATCGTGTATCACCCTGCGAAAATTTGTTGGTGAAGGTGAATTGAGTTGTCATTCCATACTACTTAACGATAGGCATTAACAGTTTACTTCACTTAAGTTTTTACCGGGTGACTTTTACAGAATCGACCGGCTGACCTCATGTTCTTCGTTGTACCTTCCACACTTTACGTGGTTGTAATACCCGTGATCAGATATTTCAAAGACCCTGGACGTACGTACTTTTGACGTCTAAACAAAACGCAAATTTTAAAGATTTTAAATTGATAAATAAGTCACAGAGTGTCATTTTAAAACGCATACCAAATAAAACACAATGCTGAACAATTTACTAAAAGGTTTTGTTACATACAATCTCGTAATTGGTTCAATAAAGTTCCAAAACGTTTTATTATAAAATCTGATATCACATATTGGAGCGGAGCTCGAATGCAAAGCGTAGATTGATTGCAAAGATATAAAATAGCTAGATTGTGCAGAGATAAACTGGTTGGAGCGCTGTAATGGTTAATATGAAAAACTTATACGATTTATCAGTCCAGCATGACATGTATCGCTGAACATATCTAGTTGGGTGATATTTACACAGAGAAGTAGGACCAGCAGAAATTACGTTAGCATATGGTAGATCAATACAAATACAAATATCGGGGATCAGAGGCTGCCGAAATTTGTGTGATTTGTGTGCGAGTCCGTGCGACTAGATGCTCCTGTTTCGGTGACCTACAAACAGGGGCTTGGGCGCGAGGAATTTTTTATATGCAGACAGACTGCCGTATGTGTTCAACATTCGTTTGAGCACCAAAGTTATATGACTTTCATGCCAATTGGAACCAGGTACATTTCCTCCCCTCTGTGGAGGCTGTCTTATGACATAATGGCAAAGGAAAACTTTCACAGCAATTGTAAATGATATGTGCTACGTATGATATGCAATGATAATTAGGGTTATTACATATTTAAAATTAACATAAGGAAAACGTGCATTTCTTAAGTCGACAATTTTAAGAAATGGTGACGTATGTTTTTTTATGTATACCTACTATAGCATTAGGTTGGTTGGTTGGTATATGTGTATGTGCTCTTAGAACCCACCGATACCTATTATAGGTATACCTATGCTTAACCTTTTCTTCTGTTCTGTTTCTGACTGGAATACAGCGTGATGTTATTAGGTAGTAGGTACCATAAAAGTTTTACGTACGACATATTGTACATGAGCATGAGGTCCCGGGTTCGATCCCCGGGTCGGGCAAAGTGTTATTGAGTTTTTTCATCTGGGATTTCTAAGTAGCAGCCCGGAGTCTGGATTTGTGCCCGATTGATGGCAATAGGCTCGCCCCCTATTACAAATGGGACTTAAACATAACTGGCGAAATGTGGGTGTACTACTACCAGGTACACCTCTGCCTAGCCCTTCGGGGATTACAGGAGTGACGATATGTATGTATGTATATTGTACATCAACCTTTTCGAAAAACAAAAATAAATATGAGCTATGTATGGTTTGGTAAAAGTTGTCGCTCTTATATCCCGATCGATTCAAACGTATTGCGCCGTCATAAATATTTTACGCTTGCCTGCATCTGTATACGTCGGCGAATTTATATGTAAAGACTCGGGAAAATGTCTACACGGGACATATTCAAATATTCCTGTAGTTGGCAAAACTCTTTGAAAAAATATTTTACACGGCCAATACAATCATGTTATTTTATCTTGCCATTTATTTTACGTACGTTTTATTTACGAAGCAATATGTAACGGATGAGATACGTTCTATATTCCTTTCGCAACGGGGTACGCATTTCATTGCTAAAGTTTCAGTGTGATCAGACAAGTAATAAGCGAAACTTTACAAACAAAGAAACCCCTTCCCTTTACAAGGGGAATGATTAGCTGGGCGCACAATTTGCACATAGTTGAAGTGCTAAGGCCGCTTGTGGGCCCAATTTTTTTTCGTGTTCATTTCGCGCCAACCAAGTGCGGTTGCTTTACCAAAAGGAAACTTTTCAAATTGGAATAGTTCTCCGTATATTTCCCGCGTTGGCATCCATCTTTGTGGGAGTGGGTGTCACTGCCCAGTGGTATGAGACTGGAGGGAAACTATGAGGTTAGTTGGTTTTTTTACCAATACCCGTTCGCTTCGTGAATAACCTATTTGTATTTTAGCTTTGATCGAATGCTTTGACTGAATTTCGTCACGTTATCAGTGCGTTGTGTTAGAGCAGAATGTATTAAACAAATATTTTAACATACAAACAGTGTCACTCTCGAATTTTTCGTCGACAAGGGAATAATGTAAAGAGCTAAAGTGTACTTTCTGACTATCCGTTGCAGGCAGTTATGTAACGAGGTAATTTCAGCAGTGAATGTCACAAGGATATAACGTAACATGAACACGTTTAGCTTTAGTTTAACCGTCCGAAAAGTGTAACATAAATTATTTTAATCCTAATTGTATGTGCACTTAGTGCTGTTATCTAAATTTAGCTAAAGTTTGTTGACTATTTATGCGTACAGAGATAAGCGGGAGGTATCGAGCTTTGGTTTATCTCAGCGATTCAGTATTCCACACAGCTGTAAATTTTTTGCCCGCTTTTACGATTTACGGTGTTATAAATTCTGAACGAATGTGGATAGTAAAACGCGGAGCTGAGTGAATTTTTCAACAAGGCGTAGGTATACTGCGACTACTCTGTCTCGCTACTGTTAGCACTACTAGTAACTCATACGCCTACGAATTATGTATGCCCTCATAAAGTACGTGATTCTATTTTGATCTTGCTTATCGAGAATACACAGTGTCGTCTACAAAGGCTGGGGAAAATCCATTCCAGAGATGAATAGCCAACTATAAAAAATATAAAGCCGACTAAGTACGTGTTGGGCCGAGCACTGTGAAGTAGGTGGGTTCTGTATTTGGAATTTACAAAAAAAATGTTGTAAATAGCAAAAATAAGTTTGTAACTTAACATCACGGCAGTAGTCCCCAAAGGGTTGGGCAGTGGTGTACCTTTCGTCATTTTGCTAGTTAAGATTTTAGTCCTATGTAATAAGGTGCGAGCGTATCGTCATCAAACGGGTACAGCTCTGGACTCCAGGCTGCTACTGAGAATTTCTCAAGTTCATAACTTTGTTTCTAATAGTATTTCTTCCGTAAAAAGAAATTGATTCTAGCGGTTGTAAACGAACATATCACACAGCTCACCAACTATTGAGATTAGTAAAAGATCAATGTCAGTTTTTTAACCGACTTCAGGAGGGTGTTCTCAATTCAATTGGGTTTTTTCCTCTATGTACACCGATTACTCGGAGATTTATGAGCCGATTTGAGTAATTTTTTTTTAGTTTGATGAGAATAGTTGCCATTAGGTCCCATAAAAATTTAACATCTAGTTTAGCCCAGTAGTTTCAGTTTATGAACATTTTTGTTTTTGATTTGTCCTCTTTGATTTAATCGAAATCTGTTTATTTGTTTGATTGTAATATTGAAACAAATTTAAAAATAATGAATAGTTTACAGAAGTCAAAAACTGAAAATTGTACCTAAAATAAAAACTTTTTCATAAAAAATACAACCGACTCCATAAAAACACTAACAGCTGGTGTAAACTCTAGATTCAGAAGTCGGTGGCCAATAATGAATGAGACGAAACCACCTTAACCACAGACTTCCGAATTTAGAGTTATTTTACACCGGTTAGTGTTTTTTTGAATTTATACACTCCTCACATGTATGATTTCTGTACCTAATCTTATTGCATCATTGATTAGCAGGTACATAGAATTTCTTTATTTCTTTTTATCTCCCAGCAAGAGCCTGTGATATATTTATTTATTATTTATTTATTAAAACTTTATGCACTAGTAAAATAAACTGTACAAAAGCGGACTTAATGCCTTAGGCATTTTCTACCAGTCTACCTTAAGGTGGTGCAGAGACAGAACATGGTAGGCGCAAGAAGGTAACAAAAACTTGAAAAAAAAGTAAATTATTATCTATGATAAATACATATATACATACATATTAAATAAAATCCAGAAATACCTAGGTCAAGAGAAAAGAATAAAATAAAATAAAAGATACATTAATGGAGAAACTAATCTGCGTACTCAACTTTGGGATAAGTAAATATCAAGTAATATAAGTATATATCTTTGATATATCTCTACCAACAGACAGTCAGACGGTTAGACTGTCAGACTGTTAGACGGACAGCCGTAAATTATAAAGGTTCAGTGTTTTCCATTTAGCTACGTAACCATAAAAAGCGTGTAACCTACTTACATTTTCAACAATATTTTCTAACATTAAGAATATATTTTTCCTCAAAAAGTTGTAAGCACAAATATTTTTCTGGAAGATTTTATTTGTGAAGTGAATTGAGAAGTACTCAAAGACAAATACAAGACAAAGAGGTATTATTAAACGTAGGTATAAATTGAACCCTACCGCATTACGGTTTATTATAAGAATCAAAGTGATATAGGGCAAGACATGAACAGGTTTATAGATACTTACCAGGTCAGAACAAAGTTCAAAGAGGCCAGACCAGGCCAGAACGCCGAGGTATTCCTCGAAGCGCTACTATTTTGAGGCGCTCCTCCTTGGAACGCACCTTTTAGGAGCGCTCCCGACAGCAATTAAAAAAATATATATTTTTTTCGAGGAAAAAAAAACAAATATTTTTAATTGCTATCGGGAGCGCTCTCAAAAGGTGCGCTCCGAGGAATAAAATAGGAGCGCCTCATTAGGAGCGCCTCAAAATAGTAGCGCTTCGAAGAATACCTCAGAACGCCACCTGCTACGATTCTTATACCTACACTTCTTTTGCTTCATTTACGTTCATACATCTAGTCATACACACAAACACGCCGGTTGCGAGTACTACGGACCTGACCTTTCTGAAGGACACCACCAATAAGGGCTGTGTATGTCCTTCTAGGTTGTCCCCGGCGTTTAACCTTTTGCCTGTCCCGTTCATTCATTCTCTCAAAATGCCCATATAAGTATACTCTTTGAAGTTGTTTGTTTCTACATCTTATTTTAAAATACAATGCAAGATATCTATTTATTTGTTTATTTGGATCTCCAACAAAGGATACACAGGTATAACATCAGACACTGATACAATTGTTCATTTAAGTGTGCTCCTTCAGTTATAGGAGACCACTGCTTGCACTTATAGATCATTTTTATTTATCCTAATTTACTATAAAAATCTCGCGCCACGTTGTTTGTCTAACTTTGGAACTAAATTAACATATCGCCAAGCCTATATTCCCCGAAATGAAAAGCTGAGGTGTAGGTTTCTATAGTACACCCAAATTTTACCAGTTATGTTCAAGTCTCATGAAATAGCGAACGAGCCTATTGCCTATTGCCTATTAGTCAGACACAAAACAAAATAAATACAAAAAAAAACTACCTATAACAGCTGCTACTGACTAATTCCAGACGGAAAAACTCGATAGCACTTTGGCCAACCCCGGAAATAAATCTGGGACCCCAAGCTCAGCAGTAACACTTGCGACCACTAGTCTGACAAAGCAGTAAACTACTCCAGAAGCATCTGCAATTTTTATGGAATTCGGTTTACTACGTAATTGTTCAAATTTTAAAGATAGAAATGTTTTAATCTGGATTATAGGATTCAATATTACGTTTACTTTCATAAGTTTGTAACGGGTGGCAGTGTTAGATAACATAATTTTAGATCTACTGAACCATACAAGGCGTGGCCGTCAGCTGTGTAGGTATTTCAGCCAAAATAAAAACGACGATTTATGAGACCCTTCGCGTTTAGGTAAGCTCAAGCTGACCCAAACAGAGCATAAGATTGATAAGGCAATTATCTACTGCATTCTGCTCACTGCGTGTAGGTAGCAAGCGTGACGTTCCAGGGCCACATACGGGATCTGTAGCCTCATATACTACAGACCTCAGGGGATTAACAATGCACTGTCTGTACAATTATGCCATTATTTGCACGCTTTTGCACAAATGTTACCAGCATTACAATTAAAGTCATTTATGGGTTTAATAACATAAACCATCATGTATGAGAAGGAATATAATAACAGCTAACAATTTGTCTTCTGAACTTAAAAAATACTTTTGCGTATTAAACTAACTTTACTAACATTTATATGGAAACCAACCGTGATTTCGTACTAAATTAATCACGAAAGTGTTATTTTAAATTATGAGCTTTAAACTTTCACATGATACCCATATTATTATAGTGTAGGATTCTCAATTTTATCAAAATTTTCAGTCTATCACACTTCACAATTTTGATGCAGATAAATCACGTTGACGTTGGCCCAGTGTAAAAACAACATAATTAATAAAAATAATGTAAAAGGTAATTTAACACGGGATAAATGTACCTTTAATTAAAACCAGACCAAGATTCAACGCCAAAGCATCCCGCTCCATGTGAGCCAATGTGTTGTCTGTATTCATCTAGTTATGTATTTTCAGTTACACGATGCTCGTTAGTGCGCGAAGCAGGCGCGGTACGTTCGTTCAAACGAAAACGGTTAAAACGCTCTCCAGGTACGTTCCATATGCTTTTTTGTATGTTTTATTCACCGTGACTTTTTCTCATTCAAACAATTTATGCAGATTCCCGCCCCGAGTTGGTTTATACGTTCATCGAGCAAGCGGTGCAGCCAGGATCTCAGGTAGCGCTCAAATGCTCGGCGGTTGGCGAACCACCGCCCCGGTTCCGATGGTCGATAGACGGGCAACCCATACCAACGCATCATGGGTAAGTTTAGATGAAAAGAAAAAGAATGTCCACCCTACATCGTTGGCACCTCTACGATCCAGACAAAGCGTTTTGCCTCGTCGTTTATACCGCGTACATCAAAGGACTGGAACAACTTGCCTGCTGCGGTCTTGCCGACCGATTTAAATGAGGGTCTTCGATATTTTTTCTGCCACCAGTCGGCGTTTCGTATGCTTCAGGTCCAACCAGCTGTCAGATAGCAAAGATTCCTATCGGAACTATATTTTTTAAGAGAAATTCTACGTATTTGAAAGTGTTATTGATTTTATTATGGATGACGGCCAGAGAAAGGTTTCCGAACTGACGATAAAGCTCAAAAACAGAAGCCCGAAAGTCACTGGTGTTTATGTCACTAATTTAACCTGTTTTATTTGCACACATACCTACTGTACAACACTGTGGCATTTTAGAAAACAATGTTCCTTTTGTAACGTTTTTATAAACAAATAAACCAAAAAAATGTCGAAAATACAAATCGTATATGCATTTTGACAGGACCTGACGCCACAGTGCTGCCAACTCACGTATAGAGCATTTCAGAAAACCCTCATTTAGGTGTCTTCTAGGCTAGAGTGAATAGGCTCTTAATAAACAAGTGCGCTTTACCATCATTGATTGCATCACTGCTTACTGTTAGGTGGGATTGCAGTGGAGCACTAGTTTATAATATAAAAAAGGTAAGAAACCTATACAACTTTAATAAGATTTTCCTTAGCATGTTCCATAAATAGCAAAAACGGAAGCTCGGATATAGGTTATCAACATCATTATATTTTATGCAAACTAAAATGTGAGATCTAGCGTCGCCTTATGTCGGCTTCATGTTTAGATTATAGCTTCTCTATATGGTGGTTTATCGCAGGGCTATAATAACGGAGGGCCGGGAGACTGGTCCCGCGGGACTGGGCTCCGGCAGCAACTACGTGTTGTCAACCTTGTCCCTGAGCAGCGCGAGGGTTGAGCATGGTGGCCGATACGAGTGCAGGGCAACCAATACACATGGCAGCGTCGCCCATGCTGCTCGACTTAATGTGTATGGTAAGACTTTGATAATTAAGTCCTTTGTTTTGTGAAATACTAAGGAACATGCAACAACCGTACGGGTTAAACTATGTTTGTCGAAGTCGGTTTGTGAATGGGTATGTAGTCGTCCATTTTGTTTCAATATCCATTCGTGCCTCGGAAAGTAGTTTAAGCTGCTAGCTCAGAGGCTGATTTTCAGATTTTTAGCAGTCATATATAATTATATATGCTTATTTATGATCCTGAATGTTTGACAACCAGTATTACCGAGTGGTAGCTTAGGAAATTGCTACATATAAAATATTAGTCAAGTTGTTTAGGGTTACAATGGACGACTTCAACTTAGTTCAAAAAACTAGGCAGATTGACGACGATTAATTATTTGAAATGAAGTAGAAAAAGTATACACGCTGGATGCGAGCCGCTTCCAACCGGTCTTATTGGAGATCTATAAGGGAGGCCTATGTCTAGCAGTGGACTTCCTATGGCTGAAATGATGATGATGAGAAAAAGTATAGTAGTACAATTAAAAACAAAATAGGTTAACGTCAGTGGATGGTCAGTTATTAAACTTACTCAGGAAATTTTCAATGGACATTTCGATACAAATTTGAAAGGAATTGCCTGTAAGTTTAGGACATACAAACTGCCAATTTTTATAAATCTTTCTATTGAGTTCTGGAGTTATGAATTCATTCAATCCGATATTACAATAACCATAAATAAGCAAAACCAATTTTAACAAACATCCCTCAAGACATCATAAATCACCATGACATAAAGAAAGCAATATCTGAAATGCAAGATCAGTTACATGAGGTTTATTCTTACGACCAATCTCAAGATATCTTCGTCGATTAATGGCCAAATGCTACCACTGACAGATTCACTGTCAGCCTATCAGTTATAAACAAAGACATTCAATACCTATAGACCGGACATCACGAACAAAATTTTCGTCCGAAAAAGTGTGTCCTGCTGGTTACAAGTCTATGAGTTTTTTGTAGTACGCTCCGCTGCCGCTCCAATATTCATATATTATTCTAGATGGCGTTACTGAGACATGGGATCAAAGTTTTTCTATGACATTTCCTTGACATGCCCGCTCTATAGTATTTTAAATCTCTTTGGTTATAAATGTCCTCATATCTATTTATTTCAGAGTAGCCATTAAATATGTTACATAAGCTACCAAAAGTACTTTGTTTTATTTTATTCACGATAATTTCAACATCGTAGAAGTAGGCATGTAGTATAATAAAGAAAACAGAGCCAAAACAACACTCAAATCTTATTATATTCAGCTCTCGGCCATAAATTGTAATTTTTGCTTACCGCAGTGTTGTTCCCTACACATTTCATGTTTGTGTTGCCATCCTAAATAAATAAAGATAAGTAGGTATTATTTTAGTGTTACATTTACGGATTGCTAAGCAAATGTTGTTATCGGATTTACATAGGTCCGCCGTACATCAGGGCTATGAGCCCCGTCAAAGCTGTTGCGGGATCTGAAGTAACGATTTGGTGCCCTTACTACGGATTCCCTATTGAGTAAGTACTCTTACATAATTGTTTAACAGTTAGAAATATTTTCCTGCCCGTCGGTGTTCAATTTTCTAGAATATTTCGGAATGGCTCTATGTTTTATCGTATCGGTCGCCATCTTAAATTTTTATATAAGTAATTATATTTATTTCGACTAAAGATGCAACTATGTGTAAATACATACATACACTCATGCCTCATTCTCATAGGGTTAGGCAGAAACTACAGAGGGCCATCTGCTTCGTTTCTTGTACAGACGCCAGCACATCAAGTTACCCCAATGTGTAAAATTTTCCCAATTGAATATGAACCTTATTCTGTTAGTCATAAAGTTGAAAAACGATCAAAGAAATTTGACACATTGGGGTAACTTGACGTGCAGGCGTCTGTACATACTTCTTTTGCTTTGTTCGCGTTCATTCATGTAGTCATACACGCACCTACAGAGGTCATAACGTAATATTTATATTTGTAAAATCTTGATATTTAGAAAAAGAATATGATTCGACACAAAATTGGGAAGTCTTACCTCGACGCTATAATCCATGTACCTTGGTATATAGTTGTCGTTGCAAGCAAGAATATTACCATTTTGGCCGCACTAGGAAATTGGTGATCTTAAATATATCTGTCCATAATATCAATTATTGTGGTGCGTACGACTCAGACAAAGCGTTGCCGTATTTATAGTTTTTCTTTAAATATCATGTCATCGTGCTGAGGTAGGGGTTTTTTCGACATCGCAATGGTCTGTTGCTTTTATTTTCTACATTTTCGAAATAGTTATTGCTTTAAAACTTCCTGGGAGTGTCCTAAATAAAATGTTTTTTTTTTATTTATATCTAAAGTATAGACGCTAGCACATCAAGCTACCACAAACTTTACATGCTCCCAATTGAACATAAACCTTACTCCACTTATGATAAAATTGAAAAGTATCCAAGAAATTTGACACATTAGGGTATGTTGATCTACTGGCCTCTGTACTAAGAATTCGTTAGTGTGTATATTTCCCTAAAAATTGAATACTAAATATTAAAGATTAAAGTAAATCGAATGACCTTTATTACAGGGTCAGTCAAAAAACCCAACACTATTTCTGAATACTAAAAGTACTACTATACGACCGTCAAGTTTCACTTATGGCATTTTGTTTGTACAATAAGTATGGCAACATTGAGCAAGCCAGGCACGGAGTAACGTCGGGCGATTCACTCGGGTCGCGGCTGTATTATTTTGATTACCAAGAGAACATTGGGATAGCTGTATTATTGTTTTATAGTCTTGATTTTACTGGCATTGCTGGCTTTGCGGGGAAAACACTTGACTTCACGTATAAAAAGTTGCATTAAGAAGTACGTGTACGATCATATATATGCCTACTTGACTCAACGCGAGGCAGTGCAGTGGCCACTGATAGTCAGTTTTTTCAAAAGAATGTCCTCCTCGTTTATAAGAGTAGGTTAAAAAGACAAACTGTGGACTGGACAAATGTGCATGAAATGAATGACGTCACATTTGTCGCAGCGACTGAACGATTCATTCGGCTTCGATTCCCGCACGAAATAAATATTGTTTATTTTGTCTGGTTGCTTGTGTACGTTAGTATTCCCACCCACGACATAAGAAAAATGCTAAGTTTGGGGCAAAGTTTTAAAAAAGTGTATTGTTTAGCATATAGTATACTCAGAATGGCTTTAGTTTTATTAACACAAATGTCTCAAGAGTCTGCTAGATGCTTTATACTTATTTTGCTTATAAAAGAGCAAATATGGAGTTTTATGGAGCTCATTATTCTGCAAAAGAAGTCACCTTTTGGAAGGGACAACTAGAATCACTTTCTTTTTAGTTAATTCATAAGTCTGGCGTTCAAAAGTGAATTTTAACGATCTAAATAAAAATCAGTGATTTGACTTTGTAGTTATAAAATTTGACCTGGAAGAGTAAAATAAGTAAACAATACGTTTATTTTCTACTAACTCCCATAACTTCATTTGAAATACTAATTTCTGGTTTATTTACACACTACTATAACAATAATTAAAATAGTACAGTTACAAAAACAATTGTCTAGGTATCAAGTAGGTAAGTGAATGTGGAATAGCATCCCAAATTGGATAAGTTACGCAAGCAAGTATTATTCTTAGGTAGAACTCTTTAAATAGCAATTCTCAGACATCATTGTTCCGCTAAGAAAGCTTTTCGATTTACTTAAGTTTCAGAAAGTTCAATTGTGCTACGAACGAGCTAGGTACTTACTCTGTGATCTTTCATTTCATAGATTTAGGAATATGGGAAAATAATAGCATTATTTCATAAAAATTGATCCTTCCTATTTACAGAACCCGGGAAAAATTGCTTTAATATCCATTTTGGTTGCTTTGATTTGTAACTAATTCGTTGATCGAGTGGTCGCAAGAGCTACTATTTAAGCATGAGGGTTCGATCCCTAGGTCGTTTATTGAACTTTACCGAATTTCTTAGTAGCTGCCCAGAGTCTGGATTGATGGCAAAAGGCTCGCACTTTCTTCTGCTATGCTAAACCATTACTTTACGAATGAATAAATGACTCATGACATAACAACCTTATTTAATTAGTACTTCAAGCACACATTTGTCACATCAGTTTGTGTTTTAAAACTAATTTAAATATATTAAATATGTACACTTAAACTAACTACAAATAAAATAGTAAAAAATCGGAACACTCAGGCGTCAAAGTACTCCTCCCCATCGCTGTCATCTGGAAAAATAACAACCTTATTGGAATTTATACATATTATATTTGAACCGTTTGGGGTTGAAACACTCGGGCCATGGGGTCCGAATGTCCATCTAGTTTTCCGGGATATCGCCAAGCGTTTTGTCGACTCTTCACGTGACCAGAGGGCTGGCTTTTATTTCGGTCAGAGAATCAGCATTGCCATACAAAGTGGCAATGCGGCCAGTCTTCTGGGCACTTTTCCCGTTGATAGTGATGCGGATGAGTTTTTTGATGCCCTATAATTGGTTTACTGTTTATTTATTTATTTATTTATTGATCTAAGGACAACCAACAAAGTATACACCAAAATACATGACAAGTTTTTTGTTCTATTGTTTGTTTATTTTTAGGTATGTATGTAACCAGTTAATTTAGAATAAAGGTGAAAAATAAAAGTCACCTCTTACCATGTTGTTATAACTCATGACTTATCTTTTTCATCAGTTCAGTGAAATGGGAGGGTGGTGCTGGCACGGACCCTAGATACCATCAAATGGATGGACAGCTTACCATCACGAACGTGGATCGTAACCGTGACAAAGGAGGATGGACTTGTTCGGTCCTAACACCGGGAGGGGAGCTCGCCAGGAGAGAGGTAACTATTGGACTTATTTTCTGGGGAGTTTGTTTCGATATTTCTTCACAGTAAAAATACTAGGAAGTCGCCAAGGATGGGCGTTTCGGGGAACTTTCTCATGCATTTTTGACGTTCAAAAAGTACTGATTCCAGCTTAATATGGTTTTGATTTTGATATTGACTATATTACGGAGGAAAACTTACTTTAAACTATTGCAATACAAGCATTAGCGATAAAGATTACATTCTACAAAGTTGAGCTACTTTTGTTTTGAGGTGTTTGTGCTTGTTTTGTGTTGGTGTAATGTGAGTTTTAATATTTGTAAATGCACCCTCGGTAGTACCAACAACCCTTTACAATAATAATAATAATGTTTCGATTACAGCCCCAAATTAGTAGTAGGTAGTAGATTGTACCTATTGCTTACTTGCATCGCAAGCGCAACTGCTGCGCATGAGATTACGGGTTTAATCCCCAGCAGGGCTAGCATGGCCGGAGATATTCTATCCACGGGGAGAGGATAAAATACTATTCCCCTCTGTCATTTTTATCCACCCTCCGAGCATGGCGACATGGGTGGATAAACTATCCACGGGGATAAACCAGGGAAAACGCTTGTCCTCGAAATAATTGCCATTATAAGAAAACTTTTATGAAATTAAGTACACAATAGTCGAGAATGTCATGTAAACCAAAGTACTTTCATCTTTTTATTACATCTGTACTGGATATTTATTTTGTTTTGTTGTCAATTGGGATTGCTCGAATCGAGAAGTCTTTCACTAGTCGCCATGCTATAAGCCGTGGATGAGTATCCACGTCTAATGTCAAAAAGTGATTTAATTCTCTTTCCCCCTGTTGCCGTGCTTTGGCAGGTGGATAAGATAATTGTATCCCTTGTCAGTGGAAATAACCGGTGGATAAAAGTTATATCCCCAGCCCATGCTAGCCCTGCAGGTCGGGTTAAGTGATATTGAGTTAGCCCGGAGTCTGGATTCGTGTCCAATTAATGGTAATAGACTCGCCCCCTAGGTATTACATGGAACTTAAACATAACTGGCGAAATGTGGGTGTACTCCTCTACCTAACCCTTCGGGGATTACAGGCGTGACGTTATGTAGATTTTATTCATAAAACTTGATGACCTGACAGATGTTGTACTGCCCGAAAGTTGGCTTCTAACTCGATCGCAGCGCTACCTACTGGGTCTAATTGAGGATCTTAACCATTTAGCGACCAACACAATTGTATTGTATCAATTTCGTGCATATATTTTGACTGGCCTGTTGGTCTAGTAGTTAGTGACCCTGACTGCTATGACTGCTATGGGTCGTGGGTTCGATTCCCACCCAGGACAATTTTTTGTGTGATGAGCACGATCATTTGTTCTGTGTCTGGGTGTAATTTATCTATAATATGCATTAAGAATTAAATAAGTATGTTTATCAGCTGTTTAGTACCCATAACACAAACTCTTAGCTTAGCTTGGGACTAGATAACGTTGTGTGAAAGTTGTGGAGTATTTATTTATTTATTTACATCTTCGGAAGTTTGCGCGTACATATACCTATTATGTTTCGGCGATTCTTTTCCATAACATTTATTTATTTATTTATTAAAGGCAAACCAACAGCTTCTGTTTACAGCATTACATAAGAATAATAGTAACAAAGCATCAGACTTATACAGTCGCCAATAATAGGTTGACCAACATTTTAAGTGAGTGAAAAAACTCTTAATTATTAAGATAAAAGTCCCTTAGAAAATCGTTTCAATTCACTAGTGGTGTACAAAAGTGCAGCTGCAACAGTAAAGTTTCTCTGTGAAGCACTTTGACCTGAAGTTTCTTTTAAGGTGAAGACTTTTAAGGGTACAAGAGGCAGCTATAAAATAACTATTTCACTATCCCGTCGAGACAAAGTGCTAACATACTTTATATCGTTTTTAAAACTACTTTTATGTAAATTGTTCGCTGTAGTATGCTGTATTATAAAATATTTATTATTCACTCCCAATAATTTCCGGTTACTTTGTTAAAGACATAATGACCTACTTATCCGGCATAGACAAACGGGGATAAGCGAACTACACCTCATTTTACGCTTCATTTGTTTTATCACTGACAGCGTGCTCACATAATTTAATATGAATAATAAACTTGTGAGGAGCTTTTTTTTTACTTCATTAATACTGTATTGAATTTCTTAGTAGGGATGTTAGAGATGGAAAAAGGCAAGTGCGAGCGAAGGGAACTGCCCGTTTCAGGCCATGTTTTACCCATCTATGTTGCAAATATACACCTTCACTGATTGGGTATAAGGCGTATTTTCGCAGTATGCACAGACGCCAGCACATCAATTCTGCGGCCCTAGTGAAAAGGGGTATAAGTCCAATTTTGTCGAAAATGAGTTAAGTGTACCAAAGTGATCAGAAAACCGACTTTTACAGTTTTTTTTGGTGTCAGTTGGACCCTTTTACACAAAGTAACTTTCTTATTTTTAGAGATAGCTTAGATCTGTCTTCACCAAACGATAGAGCATTTTTTTCTGATCACTTTGATACACTTAACTCATTTTCGACAAAATTAGACTTATACCCCTTTTCACTAGGGCCACAGAATTTACCCCAATGTGTCAAATCTCTTTGATAGGTTTTCAACTTTATTCTAAACGCAATAAGGTCCATGTTTAATTAGGAAAATTTAACAGTTTGGGGTAGGTTGATGTGCTGGCGTCTGTAAAATTGTAGTTACACGGAATTTGACTATCCACGACTATTTTTTTTTTTAATTCTAAGCAGCACAAGTACAAGTGCTCGCAATGTCTCAGGCATGCATGCAATACGGCATGTCGCGCCACAAACCGCACCTGTGCACTGCACGAAGTGACTTTTGCTAGTTACTAAGCGATAGTAGGGGGTAAGAATCACAGTTTAACTGTGCTCTTTCAAGGACCTTCATTGGGATCTTCAAAACTAAAAATAAAAAAAATATTCCACAACTTACACACAACGCCATATGAGTACTATATAGAACAACTACTTCGTCTGGGCAGGTTCAGCATGCCAGAATTAAATAGCTCACAGATGGCAGATTATTTTCCTACTTTCTTTACTTTTATCGTTACATTTTGAACAATCATTCAATATGTTTATATATATCATAGCCTATGTGTTACTCTGATGTATAAGCTATATTGTTTTAAAGTTTCACTAAAATCCTTTCAGTGCTTTTTGCGTGAAAGAGTAAGACACATCGATACAAACTTTCGCATTTATAATATTAGTAGGATACATACATATAGACAAATTACACCCAGCAACAGAACAAATTATCGTGCTCATGACACAATTATTTGTGTGGGTAAGAATCGAACCCACGACTGCCGGCATAGTAGTCAGGGCCACGAACCACCAGACCCACAAGCCAGTCATAATATATTAACCTATAAAACATTTGGTGTGCCACATTTATGCTTAACGTCCAGTATTACCTATGTATTATCGTGGACAAGACTCTTTAACATAATTTTTTTCGCAGGTTCAAATGACAGTTGTTTCACCACCAGTTCTATCACCAATCGTGTTTCCTCCTGGATTAAGAGCTGGTGATAGGTCGCAACTGACATGTACGGTGACATCAGGAGATATGCCAGTATACTTCTCATGGCTTAAGGATCAGATGCCAATATCTAGTGCCCTTCAGGTATGTCTAAGTTTTCAGGACCTGGCTAGCTACCTGTCTATTAAAAGCCTGTAATTTACCCACAGCTGTATACAGGGACATGAACGCACAAGCATGACTTCGGCACATTATTTTTTAAATCTAATAATTGATGATTGAAGATGATGTTGTTTTTTTTGTATAAAAAATGTGATTTCTGTCGAAACCAATAAGATTTTAAATGAAAGAAGTGACTAGTTTACTTTTTAACCGACTTCAAAAAAAGGAGGAGGTTCTCAATTCGACGGTATGTTTTTTTTTTTTTTTTTTGTGTGTTTGTTACGCGATTTCTCCCCCATTTGTAGACCGATTCTTAAAATTCTTTTTTTATTTGAAAGAGTATACTTCCGAGGTGGTCCCATTTTAATTTGGTGAAGATCTGGTGCTGATCTTCGGAGATATACAATGGAACTCTTCAAAAATGGACGGCAAATCTGTCGTGATTGCTGGAATCGCTTGGATATTTATTGTTTATACAACATCATGATGTATCATCACGCCTGTACGCTCTGAGGGGTACGCAGATGTGTACAATATACCTAGATTTCGACAGTTAGGTATGTTAAGTTTCATTTATTAGGGATAAGTGGATAACCCTATTACCATTATGTATTGTTAACAAATAACAATATAAAAATAAAATTAATGGCAAATATTTGTATGGAAACAACTAAAAATGGAAAAATAAAAATCTTTTTTGTAAAAAATAAAACCGACTTAAAAAAAACCACTAACCGATGTAAAATAACTCTAAATTCGGAAGTCGGTGGCCCATCATGAATAAGACGAAACCACCAAAGCCACAGACTTCCTAATTTAGAGTTATTTTACATCGGTTAGTGGTTTTTTTTAAGTCGGTTTTATTTTTTACAAAAAAGATTTTTATAAAATAATCTCATTGAGTTAGATAGGATAGGAATGATTATTGTTTCAAGCTGCTTTACAGTGAAACAAAATTAACTTTTGAAAAACACGTCAAAGCTTCAATGCGAGCAGGTTTAAAATCATGCACAGAACTTATGGTGTCTGAATGTCCTTCCACCCTACAGGTAATAAGCCTGTACTAAATGTATGTTCCTTACAAGGCCATAGTTACGTTGAAAGGCCGCGTGGGCCAATAAATAAATAAATACTGTTGACAATGACAACCGTATAAAAATATCATCAATGGCTAACGATTTATGAAATTGCAGGTGGATGAAAGAGGAGCAGAATTTTACAGTATGCTTCTGTTCAAGAGTCTGACTGCAGCGCACAGTGGTATTTATACGTGTGTGGTGACGAATACAGCTGGGAAAGCAAATATGTCTGCTGAATTGGCTATCAAAGGTAAATTCTTCATCTATTTTAAAGCTTTTACAAACTCGTATTAGTAAGTTTTGTACAGACCAGCAGGACTATTGCGTATGATTATTTATTATTTATTTATGTATTAAAACTATAAGCACTAGTAAAATAATTTGTACAAAGGCGGACTTAATGCCTTAGGCATTTTCTACCAGTCTACCTTAAGGTGGTGCAGAGACAGAACATGGTAGGCGCAAGAAGGTAACAAAAACTTGAAAGAATAATAAATTATGATTATCACTGGGCAAATGTGATCAACCATTAACTGTAGGTACTTGTGTTACTGTATTAACCAACCTTTTTATCTTTTAAGCTTAAGGTTCGCGAGCATATTCGTAAGAAGTCGGCAATAGTATCTTCACAGCGCTAAAGTTTTCTCTTATTTCTATATCTTCGTAATTTAATTTATTATATATTATATTTATAGTGTACATGTTTATGTATTTATACTCATAATATGTATAGGTATTCTTTGAGTCCTTTTATTTTCATTTTTAATTGCACCTACCACTGTTTCTATCTCTGCATCACTTAAAGGTTGACTGGTAGAAACTAGAAAATGCCTATGGCATTAAGTCCGCCTCTGTACATTAGTGTGCTTGAAGTAATAAATAAATAAATAATAAATAACTGTCAAACAGCTAGTTTTGTATTGGCTATCATTAGTATGTATCTAGAATGACGTCGTGTGCGCTCAAAGAGATTTAATGTAACGTACAGTACCAACCCCGTTTGTAAATTTTCAGTTGTCATTAAAGTTCGTTGTGCGACTGGACGCCAGTTAGGTCACTGGCATTTAAAAAAAAAGCCAATAACCATGAGGCTAATAAAAAATAAAAATAAAAAATTAATAAATGCCCGAGTGCTCCTAAACTGTTGAATATCCTTTACTCGCATATTTGAAGTGGCTAACTTTTACCTATGTAGCCACCAAAGAAAAGATAAAACTAAGTTAATTGTTACAGTTCCTCCGTACTGGCAAATAGAGCCATCAGATACAGCTGTACTTCTCAATGGATCCCTCACAGTCAATTGTGAAGCTCGAGGTCACCCATCCCCTTCAATATACTGGACGAAGTTTTCTGGTAAGGATACTTACAAATCATTATTATCCATCCGTCCTTACACCAATTTATTTGGTCTTTGTAAGGTGTATTTCGTCTTTATGCTTTTAACAGCTATCATCTTTGAGTTCTATTGCATCTTAGCCATATTATCTTAGGGTTCAGTAAGTTAACTCTTATCTGAATAATAAACATGGCGATATTGTGTGGAACCGTCATCTATACTTCTATACTAATATTATAAAGAGGTAAAATTTGTAAGTTTGTAAGTTTGTAAGTTTGTAAGTTTGTATGTAGGGGGTAATCTTCGAAACTAATGATCCAATTTTAAAAATTATTGTACTGGTGGAAAGCTACACTATTCCCGGTGGACATAGGCTACTTTTGATCCCCGTATTCCCACGGGAACGAAAACTACGCGGGTGAAATTTTTAATGTAAACAATATGTAACAAAAACTCTGTTGTTCCTTCTACCCACGTTTTAAGAATCAGGAGACGCATGTAATTTTTTAAGTCATTTACTAAAAACGTTTAACAAAATTAATTAAAATAAATATTTAATTGTTAATATATTTTGTAATGTTTAACTGAATTCTTACCTCTGCAATTCTGCACGAAGCGAATCTCTTTGAACGGTGCCGCGCGCCGCGCCGCCGCGTCGCGTGGCGCATTCTACACAAGTTCAGCTGTTGTTTGCCACTTTAACGAATGAATCTATTCTTTGAACATGTTGCTTTACACGGTATTTTTATGCACAATTGATATTTGTTCAAACTACATTTAACACTTTACAAAATTTATTACGATGTTTACTTGACGGCCACGGAGAAGCTGTTCGATATGACCACCTTGTACCTCTACACATTTGTTGCAACGGCTTATAATATTCTCACGACATATCAACATATTATTAAAATATTCTACGTTAGAATAAGACATGGTGAACGTTTAAGTACACAAAACAGGTCAACAAAGTCTATCACGTTATCGCGTAGGTCAACAATAACATCCGTTCGAAAGTAAGTTGCGCGGGAGACTAAGGAAGTGATTCGCAGGGCGGCGGCCGCCAACGCCGCGGGTAGGCTATTTAGCGATATAAAAATGTCGGTACTTGTAAAATAAGATTTTGTTTTTTTTTTTACGAATGCGTCAATTTTAATAGTTATTTGATTGACCCCTCGACTAGCCCATGATTATTATTTCAAATTCTAATTTCATTAATTTTGTGCTTGTAGGTAAATATGTCCTCAAGGGAACAACAGGGTTTTTGTTATTATATTGTATAAATCTATACTAATAATAATTATAGTACATAGCCCAGCGAACTTTTTTCTGCCAATTTAAAAAAAAATAGCATACGTCCTTTTTTAGACCCATTGATTATACACACATTTCATAACAATCAGTCAAGAGGGTTCGGAGAAATGTTGTAACAAATACTGAGAATTTAATACATTAGAAGATTATAAAGAGGTAAAGTTGAGTTTGTGTGGTTGTATGGGGTCTCTGGACTCGCTGATCGGATTTTGTTTTTTTTTACCAACAGAAATTCTCCATTTCATTTATTTGTAAGTGCCATAGACTATTTTTATGTTCAAACATAAGTGCGGGTGGAGTGGAAGTTAAAGAAAGAAAAGCACTTTACAACATTGAGGCCAAGAGTAGACCCATTATATATATAAAAAAAAGCACGCGAAGTAAGTCGCGAAAGAAGTTGCTAGTCCTTACATAACTTGCGGCACTTAGTCATTTAAATGATTACGTAAATTAATGATTATTTATTTACAGGTAGCACAGAAACAACCTTAGGTGGAGTATCAGATCCAGTGGTCCTCACCAATGGCTCATTAAGACTAGAATCAGCCCGGGCAGAAAATTCTGGAAAATATCGATGCAGAGCTGATAATGGGGTATCACCACCATTATCTAAGACACTCATCATACATATCAACGGTACGTTTACTTAATTTATCAGGCCACGAGGGGAAGCCGGCTTCCGCAAACAATAGGTATTTTATTTTATCTGGACTTCTGGTAGATGACCAGTTAAACAAATTCCAGAAAAATCTGTGAGAGTAAGAAATGTATTTTTAAAATGTGTTTCTTTAGAGCCAGCGCGATTTGAGACGCAATCAGCGAACGTTACTGCTAAGCTGGGGGATACTGTGAGATTGGCTTGTGTCGCTCGCGGCGACTCCCCGCTTGCAACTGCTTGGAGTCACTCGGGACGAGCGCTACCTAATTCCGACTACAGGTAAGACGACAGACATACTTTACATACCATTGCCCTCCATTTCCCAAATGAAAAATATAAATAAACTACAGAACATTCTGCCGAATTCCTAGAATTTTCGCTGTTTCCTGCACCATTATGAATTCATGGCCTTTTCGGTCCACTAGCAAAGCGTCATTTGGTTTCAGAATGAGCATATCAGAAACAAGAAGTGCAGAAGGATTGCGAAGTGAGTTAGTCATAGAAAGAGCAGATAGAAGAGATTCAGGAGTATATCGATGTCAAGCATCCAATCCTTATGGAAGATCTGACCACTTTGTGCATTTGGCTGTTCAAGGTACCTACTGAAATAATTATAAAAGTTAAAACATTTGAAAAACATAGCCCAACGACTTGATTTCCTAATAGAAGAACAAAAAATCAGCTGCATACATTTAACGGGTAAAACGCTGATAAACATTTGAACTTTATGTAACTGTCAAGGTTACTCAAGTATTCAAAGAAACCTTGTTTTACCGTATTCATTTTACACACGCTTGACTTGAGGAGAAAGGTAGTGAATGTGTGACGAAAGCGTTACAAAAAGTGTAATCGGGCGAGGCGAACGGAAGTTGAGAGGAATTGAGAGTTTAGTTTAGTAAATGGGCTACTTGACAAAATTTTAATTTTTAGTCCGTCATCTAGATTACAAGAAAATATTCGACATATATTTTTTTCTTTTTCAAATTGATGGACAACTGCTTTAATTAAGGGCATTAAAGTTGAGGATAGGGGCCTTGCAACGTCATTACCTAGTATAAACGGTACTGGCTAGTGACGTCATGTGATATTTTGGCTCGATGTATCGCCGTTATTTTTTGGTTACGTGAAAAAATAAAAAATGTGTCGAATATTTTCTTGTAATCTAGATGAGGGACTAAAATTTTGTCTATTAGCCCATTTCAGTAGGCACACGAGAGAGACGTGTAAGTATAATTTTCATTTTCTCACAGCCAGTTACGTTTCGTATATATCTAAGATATAGTGGAGGCCTTTTGTCTATATCATACTAAGTAGGAAGAAGCAAGAGCAGCAGTGTGCGCGCAATATTTTTTAAATTTATTTAGGTAAGTGTTTTTTATTTAGGTTAGTGTTATTTATTTAGGTTAGTGTTTTTTTTAGGTTAGTGTTTTTATTTATGTTAGTGTTTTTTTAAGTGGGTTTTTTTTTGCAAAAATCGATTTTATTTTTCCATTTTTAGTTGTTCCCATACAAATATTTACCATGAATTTATTTTATATTGTTATTTGTTAACAATACACATATCCTGGTAATAGTAAATATAACATTTATTTTATTCGGAAACAATGAAACAATTATCTCGATCTCTCGAGTACACTATAAACGGTTTCAAAGAGGTTTTAATTCAGTCGTGTGGTCTAAAGTAGTTTTTCGTTTCTTTTTGTTCATATTATTAGTATTGTGCCCATAAGCCTAGTGCTAAATAAATGTTTCTTCTTTTCTTCCTATACATTCCTCTCTCTCTCACCAGAACCTCCCGAACCGCCAGCGAACTTTCGAGTCTTAGAGACCTCGTCACGTTCAGTTCGTCTCCAATGGCGAAGACCATATGATGGGAACTCACCAGTACTGGGCTATGTGGTCCAGTATCGCAAACATGACTCCACCAATTCCGACTCCTGGAGGGATGCTGATACTCATAATGTTTCGGTGTCTGCGCATGCTCCGGACTCATATTCTGCCGAGTAAGTAAATTATTACTATGTGTACTTTGTTTATTATGAATGGTAATTGCTCTTTTGTTTCTTAAGAGTTGACTGCACCAAGGTATGGAGCATGCATTGAACTGTATTTTTTTAACACTACTAAAAACTAAGAATGAAATTACAATTTTAATAAATATTATAACTAACTATTAAAACTACAACAAAAGTAATAGTAAACATATTCAAGGACATTAAGTAACAGTTTTGTTAACTTGCGGGAGAATCGTTCGTTCTCGCTACGTGAAACGAACAACTACTGTGATTAAATACTGCCTAGGTGATGGGTGGGTTTTTAGTCAGTATGAGTCTGACAGATTCCTCAACCCTACCCAGGATATAGGACATCCATGAAAATTTGAAACCCTGATATAAAAAAGGGCTTAGCTTGTGGGAATTGATTCCATTACGTATAGACATTTTGATTCACAGCACTTCTTATATAAGTAGATAATTCAAGGAGAAAACTTTCGTAGTCAGTATTAAAAATGAGACATGGTAATTTCAAAATACTTTTCTATCGGAAACAGGACGGAAAGTGCAACAATAACAGGATTAGAGCCGGCTACAGCGTATTTAATGCGGGCTAGGACGGTGACGGCCCAATTTGCGTCAGCTCACACGAGGGCTTTGCTGGCGCTAACGTTGCACGAGCCACCTTCAAGGGCCCCGATCAGCTTAAGAGCATCGGCTCCGAGGTCCTCTACTATCGAACTGGCTTGGCAGGTAAGAAGAGGTTAACATTCATATAGAGTTTTGTCGTTAGGGAACTTAATTGGTAAGCGAATTGATAACTAACTTAAATTGCTCTTAAGTGTCCAACCTGCCAAAAACAACTCAACAAACATCCCATGTTTGTTATGTTTTCTTTTATAAATGTAAATTTTAGTATGAATACTTTATCAATATATCAAAAGAATATATTTTGCACTCAAATACACACAGCTTTTATAACTCGGCTCCACATGCCGTGATGAAATATCTCTCATGTTTCTGCAGTTGATGTCAATCGTACGACTATTGCCTTCTATCTGCTTAAGAATCCAGTTCCTAGTCCCTTAATCTAGATTATAAAATTGTAAATTTTGTTTCTCAAGGCACCGCCATCATCATCATGGAATGGAGAACTGCTAGGTTACACGGTGTGGTGGTGGCCATCGGCTGATGGGACAATCGCAGGGGGAGCAAACGTGGGCATGGAGTTCGCGACCGTGAGAGGACAAATAACAAAGTACATTATAGAAGGTCTGGAACACTATACACGGTGAGACAGTGATACAAACGAGGAAGAATTGGGTTATATTGCTTTGAGTATTAATCGAAATTTGTTTACAGATATTCCGTGAGCGTTAGAGCCTTCAACAGTGCTGGTGCGGGCCCTGCAACTGCCCCTGTAAATACTTTAACACAAGAAAGTGGTAAGTATATCTCGAATATCTTTTCTCATTTCATTATTAAGCACTTCCCTGTCACATCGTTGTTTGTTTTACTATGAAAGTGTGAAGTCGAAATATTCAGTTTTAACCCGAATTATCTCTAACAGTGCCATCCGAGGGTCCCCGTGCCGTCAGATGCCGAGCCGTGTCACCACAGAGCATAAAAGTAGAATGGTCCCCGCCCCCCGCTCACGCTCATCACGGCGCTTTACTTGGTTACAAATTGCTTTACCGTCCGGAACATAGTGAGTAAATATTGACAATGTTCGATTAAATTACAACGCTGTAACGCCCAATAATCACATTTTATTTTAAATCCAAGCTGAGTGATGGCAGTTGTTTGTCGGCAGCGACTGAGTGGTTGGAGTGGGAGGTGCGAGGGAACGGAGGGTTCAATGCAGGAGCGGGTGCGGAGGTGAAGCGGGTAGCGGGGGTGGAAACGCTTCTGCTTGCGTTGCGTCCTCATACTAACTACACGGTTCAGGCGCTTGCGTATACCGCTGCTGGCGACGGCGTGCCCGCTCATCCTATTCACTGTACCACACAACAAGATGGTGACTGCTCGTTTTCTATTTTGTAGCTCACGTTTCTTTTATGTGCGGCTAATATCAAAACAAGACCTCCATGTAGAACTAATTTTTAACCGAATTTTATAAAACAGGAGGTTATTCCATTATCATAATGATGACAATTGTTACGTACACAAAACTACAAAGGTGTAACAGAGTCATGTCGTAGTAATAACGTATTAATTTTCATCGTAGTGCCAGGACCACCGGCGGCAGTGAAGGTTGTAGCAACGTCGGTAACATCACTAGCAGTCAGCTGGTTGCCACCTAGCCGACCCAATGGACCTCTTCTATATTACACCGTATTTTATCGAGAATTGGGAAGGTTTGTAAAATAAAATCCTAAAAATCGATCACCAAAGGCATATGAGTTAGTGTAGAGAGGATATCCGCAAAAATGGTTTGGTCACGTTGAAAGGATGAATGAAAGGCGACGAACGAAGGGTATTTACAAGGCAGACGTAAGTGGGAACGCCGGAAGGGGACGCCCTAGGAGAACATACATAGACCTATTGGTGAGGTTCTTCAGAAAGGTCAGGTGCGTAGTAGTCGCCACCGGCGTGTGTGTATGACAACATGTATGAATGTAAACGAAGCAAAAGAAGTATGTAAGAATCGTAGCATATGGCGCTCTGTAGTTTCTGCCTACCCCCATGGGAAAAAGGCGTGAGTTTATGTATGTATGTATCCGAAAAAATGTCATCGAAAAACTTTGATCCCATGTCTCAGTGACGCCATCTAGAATAATGTACGAATATTGGAGCGGCAACGGAGCGTACTAAACAAAACTCATAGACTTGTGTCCACTATGAGTCTAAGACACAAGTATTGGATGACAATTTTGCTCGTGATGTCCCGTCTACACTTTTGAATGTCTATGTCGATCACTGATTTGAAAATTAATTCTAATTTCTGGTATCTCCTTAGGGACAGACCACCAATAACTACGACAGTGCAAGTAGAGGACGGTGATTCGTTCGTTGGTCTAGGAGGATCTACAGAGCTGAGGTCGCTGTCTGAAGGTGCTACCTATGAGGCGTGGGTAGCCGCGCATTCGGTAGCTGGTGAAGGTGAACCTTCGCCGCCACAGCCTGCTACGACCACGGCTAAGGGTATGTGTTGGCTTTACTTATACGTTTATTTATTTATTTAAGGAAGTAAACATTACCTACGCCAATGACGAAGTACCCAATAAAATAAACAACAAAAATTATACATAAAATAATCTGATTTATGTGGGAGTGCGTCTGAAGTCAAAATGAATAGATTCTGACGTGCATGTGTAAAACAAAACGGGGCTCACTGACATACCAAATAATGCAATGACATATAAATTTACAATATCTTCCGGTGTCCTTTTGCTACTCTGTTAAAAAGAGAGCACACTCTGGCCAAGACTATAAGTTTTGAAAAAATCCGCGTTTTACATTTCTCAAACTGTAAAATTTTCTCAATGGAACATAAATCTTATTCTGTCTTCAATAAAATTTGACACAGTGTTTTTACTCTGTACGTACACAACTTTACGTTTCATTTCTTGACGCCGGGTTTTATCTGACTTTCTATCTACATAATATATCATACTTTGTTTCTTTCTACGTCAGCGAGGGCACGACTCCTATCATTTGGCGTATGGGCACGCGTTCAATGTGGTCACTCCTTACGCCTCGCGTGCGCGTGGCGCGGGGAGCCGGCGCCGCGAGCGCGCTGGCTGCGCGGCGACCGCCCCGTCACGCACGATCCCAGGACACATCTTACACCCCACGGACATCTGGCTATACATGGTGAGATACACAACATCTTCTATGTTATCTAAGAAAATATAATATATTAAACGTGTTTCTTCTCAGAAAAATTAAAGTAGATGCGTTTTTAACATTTTAAGGTTAGGATACCCGAAAGTTAAAATAAGAAGCTTGTAAATTATATCGTTATTAGATACTTAGTTACAAGAAATATTAATGCATTTCTTAAGATCAAAGACAAATCATTAATTTTAATTAGACCCATAAAAGGCACTTTTGAACATCAGACTTACAATTAAATAAATGAAATAAATTATTCCCGTTGCACATTCCATCAGATAGTTTCATAAGGAGAAGAGTAGGCGAGAAACTCCATATTATGATAGATATCATTTGTATACAGAAGTGGACGCATCAACAAGTGGCAACTACACATGTTCGGCGCGCAATGCCTTCGGTTCAGAAGACGTGACGTATCGCGTGGAATGTGCGTCGCCGCCAGCCGCGCCCACTCTCAGCTTGGACCACGCCGCGCATACTGACGCGAGACTGACGTGGCGGACTACGCATCACCCCGCTGCCCCTCCACATGGTAAGTGAAATAAAGGAAATATATGATTATAGAAGTGACAAGCCAAGAAGATCATCGGCAACAAAGAGATTTAATGTCTTTGATCGACAATGATGCACTAGTTGAGGCATCGCCGCCGAGTTGCTAGCCTGTCGGTTTTCTATCGTTTACATTTCGGTGAGTGTGCTTCGGGATAGCTCAATCTAATAGCGCCAAGGCTTTTCCATCATCGGACCACTAGTGGTCGTGCGGCGCTGCGCCACCGGTACATGGTGCTTACCACCCAAACATATTAAACGTTTTGGGAACACACTCATCGTGTGTACAGCAGCTAACGAGTGGAATTCCCTGCCGCATCAAGGAAAGCAAGGAAGACCTTGATATTACATGCTTTTAAAATATTTCTTATAATTCGTTTCTTTTATGTTTTTAGGTCTGACTCCTAATTTCAATACTCATTCATTTCGATACTTTATATAGCAGCTCTAGTTCCGATACATGCTCATATTAAAATAAGAAAGAGGTAAGTTAAGTTTAAATAATGAAATATTTCGGAAAAGATGCCTCCATAAATTGACCTGACTGAATTAGAATGACAACATACATATATATGTATAACCTAACCTAACTTCCATACCTATCCTATAGCTAACCTAACTACCTAACCTAACTACCTTATTGAAATGCATCGATTTTGAAAGACACAAAATCCAGAATTTTAAACTGAACTATTGCGCAGCGTGTCTCTACGTTATATACAATACTAGATTAGGTAGTAGTATTTGAAGTAGTGGTAGTAGGAGGTAATAATTTAACACGATTCGTAGACCTATATCATCCATACATAAAATAAGTACTACTTTGACTGGCCTTTTGGGCAAGCGGTTGCTATGCCGGAGGTGGTGGAGGTGGGTTAGATTAACACCTACGACAAATATTTGTAGGATGAGTTCTGTGTTTGGGTGTAATTTATCTATGATATACACGACCAATTTTTAATTTGCACAAATACTTAAACGGCTTATTCTAGACGATCTTCTCATTATATTTGTAAAGTATCAATAAATAATATTCATAAACAGCAAAGTTATTAGCGTTTGTTTATATCCCAAAAAGTCACCCAATCTAAGGAAATATTGTACAGCCAATTCATGACATAGAAGTATTCATTAATCGTCATCTCTCGCTCACGTTCACGTGATCTCGCTCAAGCATGCCCCGCCTCCAACAGCTGTTTTCGTTATTTAAGGTTAACTAAATAGTAGTATATTCAAAAATTTAATGTCGTTTTTTTACTTTTGATTACGCAAATAATTTTTAGAGAGATTTAAATTCTCGCTATAGTATTTAAATCTCTTTGCCCACATAATTTCCCTGGACCTTGCAACTTACACGGATAATATCATTTGATTTGAAATAGATTTACTAAGGACGGCCTCGCCCCAATCGCGTTACATTTGTACCCCCGGCCGAACAAGACGTGAATAATTTAGATTTTTGTTGAAATCCCAAGACAATGGTCTTCCTCAAACCGAAGTTTGATTATTTAAATTAGGTATACTGATTGTAGCATTCATTTGATAATAAAAATACATAATTAAGTAGATTCGAAATTTCTTATACAGGAGCGCTATTGCTACTGTACAAATCATTCCGTGAAAATTAAGGTGAAGTAAAGGGCATTGACAGTTCACTAAACTTCACTCAAGTTTTAGTCCGGTAGATAGAAAGGGACATTGACACATTTCTGAAAACCGTTAGTTCAGTACCTACTAAATATGCGTTTCAAATGAGAATAGGAACGTCAATGACCTCTATCTGCCAGATTTCACTTGAGAAATACACAAGACAAATTCATTTATGACGTTTTTTTATTTTGAATAACTGCGACTCGGTAAAACAAAAACAATATATATAGAGAATAATGTTTCGTTGCAGACCGTACTTTTCAAGTGACATCTGACAGATAGAAATCATTGACGTTCCTATTCTCATTTGAAACGCATAGTAGGTACAGACGCCAGCACATCAAGTTACCCCAATGTGGCAAATTTCTTTGGTCGTTTTTCAACTCTAAGTCAAACAGAAAAAGGTTTATATTCAATTGGGGAAATTTGACACATTGGAGTAACTTGATGTGCTGTCGTCTGTACATGATTTCCCATGAGTTTGCTGTTGAAAGTTTAGTGTTCAAATTTTTAACCGTACATAGTAAATTCAATTAGATTTTTCTTCAAAGAGTAAAAGTCAAATGTTGCATTTAAAACTTTAAAATGTTTTAAATGAAACAAGCGACTTATTGCTTACGCCTTCGTCGCTTTGTGTAGTTCACGTAACAGTTTAAATAGAACCGTTTCAACCGTTCAAAGTGATAAAACATCAACTACTTACTCGTATTTACATTAAACTTCTTATTTAGTTGTCAATATTTAATTGCAAAACATTGCAACAAATATGAAAGAACTTCAAAACAATGACAAAAGATATTTGTATCCCCTACACGGTCCCGATTTGTGAACTTAGGAAGCAATCTCCAAAGTTTGTAAGTTTGTGATACCGAAAACAATTTAATAGAGTACTCTGGCGGGACACAAAAATGTTAGGTTGTGTGTTACCTTTCCAGTAATTTTAGATGTTATTTAATAATGCATTTATCTATTCTTATTTAATATTTGATTGGCATAGTTTTGTGTGATATAATATGTTTTGTATGCTTTATTTGTTTGTGTTTTCTACAACAAATTAAATAAACTTTTAAATATTTACCCTATGTTATATCGTGAATGTAAGATATCTTTAATAGACTGGCTGAAATGCAAAACTTATGACGACATTGAAACTCTTCTACAAAGTATCACGTGAAAACTGTCGAAGAGCGACATAAACACACATGTACATACACACACCCACACACAAACACACACACACACACACACACACACACACACACTCACACACTCACGCACACACTGACACACACACGCATGCCCCTAGTTTTAAGTTTAATTTCTTTGTATGGACACTCCTACATTATTATTGTTTCTAGTTTTAGAAGAGCGGGGTCTCCTAGCACAGGTATTTGTTTATACTTAAAAGGAGGCCTCTATGTAAGATTATGTATTGTAGAAGTTTGTAAAGCTAACTGAAATAAATTTATTTATTTATTTATTATTATTATTATGTTTTAGTTTAATTTAATTTAATTGTAATTTATTGAGTTTTTATTTGTAATTTATAACTTTTTGTCAATGGCTGTACTTACCTGAAATAAATGAATTTACTATATTATTATAATGAAAAATGTAAACAGAAATTATAACATCGTTATTATGAAATAAAATTGAAAAATGAAAAAAAGAAAAGACGGAGAGGCAAGAACTAAAGAAAAGTATTTATTTGGACGTACAGGAAATAAAACATAAGAAACAAAAAAAAATACAAACAAGCAAAACATAAAGGAAATAAAAATAGTAGAACGTAGAATAGTATAGGTACTCTTCTCAAGTCAACATTGTCAATTTTGGTGGTGATCAGAGTGCCTAGTGCGAGATTGTTTTAAACGCACTACACACGGCGGCGGCTTAAGTTGAAAGAAGCATGTTGTTTCACGGCGGGCAACACGCGCGCGCGATGGTATCGACATGCTTCTTTTAACATAAGCCGCCGGGTTGTGTCTGCGGGCTGTGTCGGCGGGTCGGCGGCTTTGGTGTGTAGTGCGCTTTACGTTAACGCGATCGACACGTTCATGACGTTCGGCGCTCTGATTGGCTCGCTCCAAGCTTTTAACCAATCAGAGAGCCAAACGCGGTGAACGTTTCGATCGCGTTAGCGTAAAAACAACTCGCACTTAGGGTACTGCCCGGGCCCCCCTAGCCAAGTTACAAACGATTCGTATCTGTTCTCTTTCTACAATCGAGAACGCCACAAATCCCTTTGTTTTGACCACGTGACTTAGCGAAAGGTGATAAGTCACGTGGTCAAAACAAAGGGATTTGTGGCGTTCTCGATTGTAGAAAGAGAATAGATACGAATCGTTTGTAACTTGGCTAGGGGGGCTGATAAGAAAATACCAAAGACATTCAATACATAGGTACTGTAGACGGGATATCACGAACAAAATTATCATACAAAACTTGTGTCCTAATGGACACAAGTCTGTAAGTTTTTTTTTTACGCTGTGTACGCAGCGCTGCCGCTCCAATATTCATATATTATTCTAGATGGCGTTACTGAGACATGGGACCAAAGTATTACTACATGCGACAGTTTCCTTCTAGAGCTTTCACCAGAATGTTTATTCATACAGGTTTTACCATCTGGTGGGTCCGGATTCGAGATGACACTGGCGATGGTCTGGAGCCAATCAGTACCCGATCTGAGGAGGAAAGAAGGATAGAAACGGGTGGAGAGGCAGCCAGTGTGGTGCTCAGGGCCCTGTCGTGTGGAGCCACGTACTCTGTGAGAGCTGTGGCACATTCCAGAGCTGGATCATCACCGCCTTCTGTGCCGCTCATGGTGAAGACGAAACCTCCAGGTACGAAATGTTCTTTTTTCTTGTATTTAGTAACTGGTGTCAGAATTTTTATGCCACCCATGGGAGTTCAGAATTGGGTAAAATATCTCTCAAGCATGCTGCAGGTTTCCTCACAATGTTTTTTTTATTGTGATTTATTTATTTAATACTTCAAGCACTTTGACGGGCCTGTTGGTCTTGTAGTTAGTGACCCTGACTGCTATGCCATAGGTCGTGGGTTCGATTCCCACCCAGGGCAAATGTTTGTGTGAAGTGCACGATCATTTGTTCTGTGTCTGGGTGTAATTTATCTATAATATGTATGTATTTAGAAATATATAAGTATGTATATCAGCTGTTTAGTACCCATAACACAAGCTCTTTAGCTTAGCTTGGGACTAGATGGCGTTGTGTGAAAAAGTCGTGGAATATTTATTTATTATTTATTATTTACACTTATGTACGGCGGACTTAACGCTACAGGCATAAAATAAAATAATAAAGGATAATGTTTTCATTTGAAGCAGGCGATAATAATAATTATACAAGATGCACAAGAATCCAAAACTTCAGGCCTGAGGCTAATAAAACGCCACACTGGTCAATAAAAGGTACATTAGCCGAGGTCAGTTCGTAAATGGGCTAACATTTAATATATAATATAGGGTGACTGGTAATTAGTGACCGATACTTAAACACGGTGATTGTTCTCATGAATACGAATAACTATCCCAAACTAACTTTTTTTATACTCATTACTTTTCTTTTATAACAATAACACAAAAGCTGTTTAAAATTCGATCGCGCGCCTTTGATCGATCAGCTGAGAGCGTGTGACGCTACTACTACTAGTACATTTTGCCCTTCCCGAGGTCAGACTATCAGCTGATAGATCGTGCCAATTTGTGCCTATACTGTCAGCGTTTTTGTTGTTTATTGTGTTATAAGTTTTTGTGTATAAAAAAAAAGGTTTGGTTTGGTCACGATGAAAGGATGGATGAAAGGCGACTAACGAAAGGTATTTACAAGGCAGATGTAAGTGGGAACGCCGGGAGGGGACGCCCTAGAAGGACATACATAGACGTTATTGGTGAGGTTCTTCAGAAAAGTCAGGTGCGTAGCACTCGCAACCGAAGTGTGTGTATGACAACATGTATGAATGTAAACGAGGCAAAAGAAGTATGTAAGAATCGTAGCACATGGCGCTCCGTAGTTTCTGCCTACCCCCGTGGGAAAAAGGCGTGAGTTTATGTATGTATGTATGTATGTATGTGTATAAAAAAAATGTTTTTTTGGGTTACCCAGTTACTGGGTTGTGAAGGTCACATAATCCCGTACTCCATGAAAAACACTAATAATCAGATTTATCCGGTTAGACTTGAAGCCGGCCTGAACATACATAGTTCTTTTCTTCTTGTTATAATATCTATCCAATTAATGGAATTGTTTGCATGTTCCTTGTGTGATCTAGATTTAACAGGACATCGTATTATGTAATACTAGCAGACGTCCCGCAAATTACTGCAATGTTCAATTCTGTCTTTCCAAGCATTTTCTTAATAATATTTGGAAGGGGTAAAGTTCCTGTTTGTACAATCTGCACCACCCGAGCCATTTATTTTATGCAGATTGAAATAACTGGGTTACATCAATTTGCATAATTGACAGTATTGAAAAATACTTATTTTCTAATTGAATCATTTGAAGTGGAAAAACCACAGTAAACTCCTTTGTCTTTCGTTCTTTGTATACGCAATGAGAGGATAAAATAACAACGAAACATCATGCCTTTAATTCCCGAAGGGTTTAGGCAGAATGTAGCTGTAGTACACCCACATTTCGCCAATGTTAAAATCCCATGTAATACGGGGCGACCCTTTTGTCAAGGGACACAAATCTAGACCCCGGACTGGTACTGAAAAAATCGAAATTAAAACACCCTATTGAGTAAAACCAGGCTTTGCTCGACCCAGGGTTCGAACCTGAGACCTCATGCTATGCAGTAGTGCTTGCGACCACTAGAGCAACGATGTAATCCAAAATAATTGCGAAAACATGTAATTGATTAATAGCTAGAGTTACATAATTTGTTGTATTTGTTAGTTGATAATACTGTTTGTTTTCCCGTTACCAAAAAATGAAATAAAAAGAAAAACCAAAAAATATCGAATCAAATAATTTATTTTTTTTGGTTTTAATACTATGGAATGTTTAGAAAATTACGCTCACAATGTTTTGCAAAGTGGTGAATCACAGAATAGAAAATTATAGTAAAGTTAATTTATGTCGTCGAATGTCAATAAAATAACGTATTATATATAAAAAAACGTATATTAAAAAACGTATTAATTCACAAAATCATAAGTGTTCAAAAATAATATTCTCTTTAAAGGATAAACACAGCAGTAAGTTTCAAATAAGCTGTAAATGTAAGGTTTTGCGGTTCAAAGATCGTGCCAAAGTGCCGCTGATTGGCGAAACACTACAAAGTTGTTAAACAAAAAGTTTCGCGTTCGTAGGTTGGAGTGAAAATCTTAAAGCAGGTGCACAAAGTTTACCTCAGTTTCTGGATAAATTTAAAGTTAGCTGGCACACTTTTCAACTCGAAATGCAACTCTAGGTTGTTAGACATGGAGCTTACGCAATATGGACGATGACGGTCCATCAGTTAAACAATAAAAAAATATTAGACAAGTTTTTTTTTTGCTTTTTGGAATTGATGGAAAACTAGGTACTTAGATTAAGTCTTGTGCATTAAAATTAAGAAAAAAGGGAAGGGCTTATGATGTCTTAATTTAGTATAAATTGTACGAAATTTTGAGGTCATGCGATAATTTGACTCAATATATCGCCGTTTTTATTTAATTACGTAAAAAAAGGAAAAATTGATGTGTCTACCATTTTCTTGTAGGAGGTACTTGTTGCATATACATAATTATATATTTAATATGGCGTACGACACTGAACGGCGCGGCGGCGCTTCCGCTTCACTCTGTTTCTATCGCTCGTGCGGTACGGACGTGCCACTGAGTTGTGTGCCTACTTACTGATACTTGAGTTTTATTACATACAAAACTACTCGGATAAATCATCTATCTAGCCTTGTCCCAATGTTGGGGTCGGCTTCCAGTTTAACCGGATGCAGCTGAATACCAGTGTTTTACATGGAGCGACTGCCTGTCAGACCTCCACAACCCAGTAACTGGGTAACATGATACCCCTTGGTTAAACTGGTTGCCAGACCTTCGGGCTTCTGACTACAAGTAACGGCAGTCAAAAATCTACAAATGACAGCCGGGACCAACGGCTTAACGTGCTTTCCGCGGCACGGAGGAGTCTTGGTATGTAATAAATTGTCACCCATCCACGGACCGACTTCGTCAAGCGTAGCTTAACCTTCGATCGACCCATGCGGCTGTAATTTAGCCACAATCTCCAAATGTAAACGTGTTTAAGAACGACCGATTGAATTAATCTTATTTAATCTGTGTGGCCAGCTTACTGATCAGAGACTATGTAGCAGGTCAAAATGCAGGTCAGCCGGAAACATTCATAATACAAAAACGAAACCTGCCAGGTTAAGCTGCTCAGTTGAGCTGCCTTGCACTTGGCAAGTATTTTAGAAGATCATGGTATGCCCTCAGGTACCTTACACATGTATTGCGATGCTAAAAGCATGGCGACGCCCTGAAGCTCACATTCCAATGATTTAACACCTTAGGAACGGTGTCATATTAGTCAGTAAACTCACGAGTAACAGCAAACTTGACAGTGTTTGTATAGGTACTTAACATTTTAAACAACAACAACAATAACGACAATGTTTAACTTTCAGTTCATTGTTTAATTTCCGTTTGTAATTCCAAAAACCGGTTGTTTTGTTTGACAATCGGAATAAGTAAAATCACCTGCCATTAGCCTTATATAATAATATATTATGTACCTACCCAATACCTTAAAATTATCGTATCACAGTTATTGTTGCCAAACTCCTCCGAAACGGCTTGACCGATTATTACGAGATTTTGTGTGTACATTCAGAAGCCTGAGGATTAGGAAATAAGTTATTTTTTTTTTCAGAAAATAGTGCAAAACGCAGTTATCGGACCCGCTAGTATCATATAACATGACCCAGAAAGGAATTGAACAACTATAAACGCTGTTAAAGCATCAAAGGGTTTACGAAGCTATGTGGGTCACGCTTCGGTAATTCACTAAAGCACGTATTGGCAGCCAATTAGTGCCCATATCTATAACCATAGCCATTACATTACCTAATTGATTTGTAAGAGTCCTTTGCCTTGCAGTGGAATAGTAACAGACTATTATTATTTTATTTTTATACTAACGAAGCAGTGATAGCCGATAGTAATGTGACTGGTGGACTACCAAGTTCGAACCCAAGGCTCGCACCCCTAACTTTTCGGTTTGTGTGCTTACTAGCAGACGTCCCGCGGTTTCACCCGCGAAGGTCCCGTTCACGTGGAAAAAAAGGGATAAAAAGTAGCTTATGTGTTAATCCAGGGTGTCAGCTAACTCCATACCAAATTTTATTAAAACCCATTCAAGAGTTTTTACGTGAAAGAGTAACAAACATCCATCCATCCATTTTTCTATTCTCACAAACTTTCGCGTTTATAATATTAGTAGGATTGTATAATTGACACTTGGTTCAAAAACGGTGAAGGGGAATTATTCGATCAGTGACACCCTAAGCCGAGGTCCGACCCCCACAGGGGGTGCCCTTAGCGAGTGTCACTTTATTCTGAGTTTCTGACGTATTGCTCCTGGCTGGAGGCCTTGCGTATTGAGGTCCTCCACGTGTTTGACCGATGAAGGGAAACATCTTGAGGAAATCGGCATGCCTGAGAAATATTTTTCGATGGCATGTGATGTCATGTCAGAGGCCCATGGGCGGCATAAAGTCTGCCACCAGGTTGGCATACACCCGGGAATCGCTCCCAATACACGGAAAAAAAAAATTGTTTCAAACTAAGAATATTTCACTTGGTCAAGACATTGCGTGATTCATATATGGGGAAAACATTATATTCTTAAAATTAGTAAATATTTGTCTTGTTAATCATTTTTCTTCCAAATATATAAATTCTCTAACCAAGGCTATTTTCTAGTTTTGTAATGAGAAAGCAACGTTTTCTTTGCTTAACACGTTCGTGGACAGTAACGACCACAGGCGTTTAGGTAGCTAAAAATGATACGACAGTACGCCTGTCAACGTCTGAGTTTTTACTTGCATAAAATCAGTACGCTTCTCGACGACTGATTTTCCATACTATCTTAAGGAACGGCATGTTGTACTGTCACCACATGTATAATTAAAACTTTCGTACTGTCATTACACAATTTTCAAAAATTCGTCAAAGAAAGTACCTACCTCCACGCACACATTCACGATTTATATTCCCCCTCCCTACACACGCTACGCCTGTGGGCGTCGTAGTTACATACAATTAGTCCAGTTCTGTCATACCATATATTTTTTAACCATGCGTTGTGACACTACGCCCGTGGGCAATGTATGAAAAAAAGTAGTGTCTCAGTAGCTACAATCTGTGAGATAGTACTGTCCACGAACGTGTTAAGTAAGTTTTTTTTCTTAAGTCTAGAATCTTAAATTCTCAAATTGAAGACAATGTTGTCTTGAATCTAGAATGTACTCTTCGAAGTAACGCTTGATTACTCCGATTACTCCTCCGAGTGAGAAGAGTAATATCTTCTACCAAGAATATATTTATTGGACAAGAAATGTCACTGTTTCTGATCAAGAATATATCTATTGGTCAAGAATTTCCGTGATTCATATATGGGGAAAACAAGAAATGGTTGTATCAAAACACAATTATTCTCAATGCAAGTAAATGAATAGTTAAGTCAAGATATTTGTCTTCCTTCTAGAATATACGTACTTGTGATTAAACAATATATTTGAGAATAATGCTTTTCTCAGTTGAAAACTTTGTCAATCGGATCCCGGAGTTTTCTTGGAAGAAAATAAATTCTCAGTATGAAAAATAAATGACTTGTAAGAAGAATTGTATTTACTCATCTGTATGCTACGGCATATTTCAGTGAAGCAGCTTTAACTCTTGCATCAATTAATTCTATTTTCACACTGAGAACATTATTTATCTTTAGTGAAGAATACCAACAATCTTAGTTACTAGTTGATGCTCTTCAGTGAAGAAGTTTTAGCTATTAGTTCAACAACAATAAGTTATTCTCTGGAGATCACGTTGTTTTAAAAAGATAGTGTCAATGTTCTTAGTTCAATAATAATGCGTTTTTATTGAAAAAGTTTTATTTCTTAGTTTAATAATATTATCGAATTTAAACGGAGATCACATGGTCTAGAAAGAATATTATCAATGTTCTTAGTTCGACATTTATGCGTATTTCAATTAAGAAACCCAGTTCTTAATTCAAAAACAATAAGCAATTGGTATGGAGATCAGATTGTCTCCAACCAATAATGTTATATTGTTGATTTAAGAACGTGCAGGTACTTAACTAAAGAAGTTTTAGTTCTTGATCTAATTCATTGAATGTTTCATTCGGAGATTAGAAATCTCTTAGCTCGATAATAGTGTATTTCACTGCAAGCAATCTTGGTTCTTGGCTCAATGCATGTCATGTTTCATACGAAGATCAGATTGTTTCCAACGAATAATGTCATTATTATTGATCTAAAAACCCTGTACTTCAGTAAAGAAGTTTTAGTTCTTTATCTAATTCATTGCATGTTTCAAATGAAGATCAAAAATCTCTTGTATCAATAATAAAGTACAAAGGTAGGTATTTCACTTTAAGAATTTCAATTCTTGATTCAAATCATGGCATGTTTCATACGAAGGTCAGATTGTCTTATTTGAAGAATTACAACAGTATTGGTTCAATGGTTAAAATGCGTTTCAGTAAATATTTTTCAGTTCATCGTTTGATTTATTCAAGTAAAGTTTAGTGAAACAAAATGTTAGCACAAATATTTCATACAATAAGATGGTAAATAAAAAAATATTTGTTTTGTCACATTTTGATTAAACTTTAGCTTGTATAAATTGAATGATGTATTGAAAAATATTTACCGAAACGCATATTAACCATTGAACCAAGACTATTGTAATTCAAAGAAAACAATCTTAACTCCGTATATAACAAAGCTCTTGAATCTGTACAGAGAACTGAAACAACTTCACTAAAATCCCATGATTAATAAGTACCATTTGAAACATGAAATGAACAAGAAAAAGCACTAAAACTCACGAGTTACAGAATTTCCAGCCTGATGCACCGTCACATCTTTCAATCTGATCTCCGCGTGCCATGTCATGCCTGAAATTAGAGGTAAGTAAATAAGTGGGAGGTACTCAAATTAATAATAGATGAAATAATACAATGGATTCAATTCTATGAAATCATTTATTAAAAAATAAACTTCCCAAAACAACAGTAGGTATTGATAATTGTATTTAAATATATCCTAGGTACATATTACATAATAATAATACTTTATTGATACAAACCCTTACAATATGCTTCATATCTAGCTAAAGTTCACAATATTTAAGGCGTACAAAAGCTGAAACCCTGACTCCTAAACTCAGAAAACCTGTGACTTAGGAGTCAGTATTATGTTATTACTGTGTAGGTACAGACGCCAGCATATCAAGTTACCCCAATGTGTCAAATTTCTTTGATCGTTTTTCAACTTTATGTCAAACAGAATAAGGTTCATATTCAATTGGGAAAATTTGACACATTGGGGTAACTTGATGTGCTGGCGTCTGTACATAAGGGGTATCGCAAATTATTGCAAGCTTTGTCCAATCTTTGAGCACAGTTTTTTCAGGATATTGTCTTTGATTTCCTTTAATTGATTCACAGATACATCATTTCCTGAAACAAAAATTTCCATAATCACTAGACAAGTTTAAACAAAATATTATTTACCTAAATTTTATAACTTTCGAACAATCCGAAGATGCTGATCTATTTTGGTATACCAACTGGTTATGCAACCTAAAGTTCATTAACACATTAAAGTTGTGTTCAAATGAATTTATGACACTTATGAATGTTATAATTTACAACTTTGCACATTTTTTTTAAAATTAATATTATTGGTACAGTGTAGGTACTCACTAGATGGCCTTTTCCAGACAAAATGTATAACTAAAGAATACTAAATATTCATCTTGAAATTTGTAATTATATCCTGTGGGATTTTCCAATCCGTAAGAAGCAACTCCAAAACATTGTTAACCTCTCTATATTATTATAGATAGGTATGCTGAGATTTTGATTAAAATCTGCAAATAGACAGAAAATAAATTAATGATTATAATTATTCAAGTTTGAACTATATAAAAAAAAACAGCCAGGAACAGTGGGATAAACATTCAGCAGGTTTAGCATTATAGATATGGTAGGTAGGTACCACAGGTAACAAGAACCTCATGCTCATTACGGTAAGTAGTGATTACATATTTCCATCACCCAGAGACTTATCGTGAAAGGCAGTCCAGCAGCCTTTTCCACCATGTTTGGTGAAGTTCACCGAGCTTAGACACCTCTGATTCTGACCTAAGTACCAGCTTCCTGCCTTGGCGGCCTTGCTACAAAGATCTGAAGCTAATTGATTGGAATCAGAAATTGCTTAAGCTCGGTGAACTTCAAAAAATATGGCGGTCAGGCGGCTGGTGGTATTTCACCAGCTAGATACTTACATCTACCGGCTGGGTCTGCCTCGATTAATTAGACTTCAATCTGTCTTAATTAGATCTATATTCCATTCAATTGCAATTAAACACTTACCTTAGCAAACACAACACAATCTTTAAAAGGTAACCCAACAACGCAAAAGAATCACCACGAACTGACTCTTGTATATGACGTAGGTATACGTAATAAATGCGATATGCGGTGCACTGTGCCGTCATATCCAAGCAAGACAAAAAGTGTTGCAAGCTACGAAATGTTAATTACCAAAAATAAGGCCGAATCTTTCACGTCTCCACTATTTTTCCTGACATTGACATAATAGGTTCGAAATTAATTATTATTTATTTATTTATTTTTATAGGGGTTGGCCATCCTTTCGATCGACGCCCGCCCCCACCCCGCGGAGATGCGTGTTTTTTTTTACACGTGTTTGAAGTTACGTGTAACGGAAAGTTATCTAGCGTTACAAAGACTACTTTTAGTTTGTTTTAGATGAGTATTTATTATAAACCTTGCAGAAGTAGGAGCCCCGCTCGGGCCTCCCTCAACTGCGCCATGTTGAGTGGCTATACTTCCCGCAGCGCCCAAGCAGTGGCGAATTCAAATTTGAAAGGTTGACAGCTGGTAAAATAAACAAACCTCACCTCAAACTTCAAAAAATATATTAAAATCCTACAGGTTTCCACGCCTCGAGGGATGGGGGGGGAGGGTTCCCCCCTCCCCATTCTTCCCCCCATAAATCGCAATTTGAGTTACTAATGCAACCCCGGTACTTACCTATACCTATGTTTGTACCTACTGAGATGCACGTCAAAACTCAAACGTCACATTTTATGTGTTCTGTTTTTAGCTTCCGTGACAATAGACCGATTATGTGATAGGGCCTCCCGTGTGTATGATATCAATTATTTTCCCTACACTTTGGGAGAAATACAATTGCAACACCGGATACAAGCATAGCCTATAGTTTGTTTTATTTCCAAACTAAATCCAAGAAACGTGAATTTGGTTCAAAACTCATTTATTGAATCATAGTTTGAATTCAAGAATATTATTGTTATAGACTCAAGACATCTTTTAATATTATTTCAAGATTTTCATGCTAAAATCAAGAAACGTGAATTTGGTTTAAAACACTCATTTGTATCATAGTTTTTATTCAAGAAAATTTTTACACAAGTACATTCAAAACTGTTGTTCTTAAATATTTTTTCAAGATTTCAAAACCAAGAAATCTCAACTTAGTCTAGGGCCCGGTTTCACGAATTGCTAAAATCAACCAATCAAATAGGTATAAATTGACCATTGTCTAAAAATTCGAGTTATTAGACCATCACTTGTCAAATATTATCCGAAGGTGGTGGTGGGTGGTGGATTTGATTCTAGGGCATAATCAATGGATTCTTGATGGGAAAAAATAGGCGCGCGAAACCATCTGCGCCTTGCCCTACAACCTAACAGTCGAGGCGTGTCCCATTGGTTATTATGTAGCTGTGGGTAGGTAGGTATTCCAATAGACGGGAATGGGCTTGCATCCTGTCACATGGAATTATGACACGTGAGGCTTGACATCTGTGTGTCTCAAGGCTTGTGGACCTAAGCATCAAGTAGGTGCCTACTTTAACAAATTGCCTATTGACATTATAAACCTGTCTGCAATTCCTAGAAGTTTTGTTGGCAATGCCTTATTCTTCGGCTACAATTGGAAGCCCCTACTTTGGGCCCTATCAGAATACCAGAGCTGTGACGTTTTTTTAATGTTACAACTCCATGCTGAGATTCTTTTGGCCTACCCCAAAGTGTCAAATTCCTCTGATAGGTTTTTAACTTTATTCCAAACAAGATAAGGTTCATGTTCAATTGGGAAAATTTAACAGTTAGGAGTAGATTGATGTGCTGGCGTCTGTACCTACTGATATTTTAACCATTTATAAATAAAATAAATAAATATTCCACAACTTTTTCACACAACGCCATTTAGTCCCAAGTTAAACTTAAGAGCTTGTGTTATGGGTACTTTACAGCTGATAAACATACTTATATATAGATAAATTACACCCAGATACAGAACAAATGATCGTGCTCATCACACAAAAATTTGCCCTGGGTGGGAATCGAACCCACGACCTCCGGCATAGCAGTCAGGGTCACTAACTACTAGACCGACAGGTCAGTCAATTTATTTTATGTGTTTTGTCCTGTGCGGGCTAATAAATGCATTTTCTTTCTTTCTAAAGGTCATTCAGTACGCTCATACGCGTAAAGATGATGGAAAACACATTATGTGGGCTTTCTTTGCTCACTGCTTTAGTAATAAATGTTGTGTAGCAGGATGAATAGTTACAAACCGATTTCTCTCTTTCAGTCGTAAGTAATTTGATATCCCACAGAAGAAGACAAAGCGTACTATACAGACGCAATACAACGTTTATTACTACGGCTGTTAGTGTAAAAACTTGCTAACAAGTGACCCGGATTTAAAAATAATCTGATCCAAACATATACTATCTTACTAAAAAACGTTAGTATATCTTATATTGAAACAATTTGGATTCCTAGTTCAACACCATAACATATTTCCACAAAACAAAAATGTCTTGTTCGAACATTAATTTGATTACCTACCATTACTTGAATAACTTATATTCTTACGTCAATGCAACTATTGACTTAACTAAAATCAATTTTTCTTAAACCAAGCATATATTTATATCTTATTTTGAAACAATTTAGATTCCTACTTCAACACCATTACTTCTTTCCACAAAACAAAAATGTCTCGTTTAAAAACATTTGACTACCTTCACCAGAATAATTAATATTCTTACGTCAATGCACTAATTACTTACCCAAAAGCAAACTTTACTTGAACCAAGCATTTAATGTCTTACTAAAACACATTAGTTTAGCTTATTTTGAAACAATTAAGATTTCTATTTCGACACCGTAACTTTTTTGAACAAAACAAAAATATCTCGTTTAAAAACATTTGACTACCGTTACTAGAATAATTTAGATTCTTACGTCAATGCTACTATTTACTTACCCAAAAGCAAACTTTTCTTAAACCAAGCATATATTTTCTTACTAAAAAATGTTAGTATATCTTATTTCGAAACAATTTAGATTTCTACTTCAACACCATTTCTTCTTTCCACAAAACAAAAATGTCTCGTTTGTAAACATTTGACTACCTTTACTTGAATAAGTTAGGTTCTTGCGTCAATGCAACTATTTACTTACCCAAAAAAAAACTTTTCTTAAACCAAGCATAAATTATCTTACTAAAAAATTTTAGTATATCTTATTTTGAAACAATTAAGATTCCTATTTCAACACCGTAATTTTTTTCCACAAATCAAAAATGTCTTGTTCGAAATCATTTGACTATCTTTACTTGAACAATTTAGATTCTTACGACAATGCAGGTATTTACTTACCGAGAAACAAACTTTTCTTATACCAAGCATATATTTTCTTACTAATACACATTAGTTTATCTTATTTTGAAACAATTTAGATCCTACTTCAACACCATTTCTTCTTTCCACAAAACAAAAATGTCTCGTCTGTAAACATTTGACTACCTTTACTTGAATAAGTTAGGTTCTTGCGTCAATGCAACTATTTACTTCACCCAAAAAATACTTTTCTTAAACCAAGCATATATTGTCTTACTACAACAAGTTAGTATATCTTATTTTGAAACAATTTAGATTCTTAGATCAACGCCGTAACTTTTTTCACAAAACAAAAATGTCTTGTTCGAAATCATTTGACTATCTTTATTTGATCAATTTTGATTCTTACGTCAATGCAACTATATTGTTACCCAAAAACAAACTTTTATTAAACCAAATATTTATTGTATTATGACAAAATGTAAGTATGTATTATTTTGAATCGTTTTATATTCTTCTTTCAAATCCATTATTTTCTCACACTTCTTAGAACAAATAATACTTTTCTTCATCGAAAACGTTCCTGCTTTCTGATTATAAGAATCGTCAGTTACTTACAGGAAGAAAATGGGATTTTGTTTTAATGATGTTTTGTTTTTAGTTTAAGTAAATGGTACAACTTTTGGTTCAAAATATTAAAGGATCTTGAACTTACAATATGTTGTTTTATATTGAAACACATAAAACTCTTAGTTCAAAAAAGTAACTTATTGTTCAGACAAAAGTCAAAACATCTTAAAAAGAAAATAATTGTTTTGATTCTAGTAAATAGAAGGAGAATAATATTGTTTTTCGTGGAGAATATCATTTCGGTTGGACTAAGACATTATTTTTAGTTCAAGTAAATATGCATTTGACATTAAACAATATTCCTGAGAATAAAAATATTCTTGGAAGAAAACTTTTTCCGAGAGCATTTTTTTCCGTGTACCCCAAGTTCAATATAAGTGTTAGCCAAACTCGCATTGTCTTTAACAATTACAAAGTTTGATAAATCCGAAATGTATAGAATATTTCGGGTTTATCCAATTTCTTTATCATGAACAAAAATATGACTTTCTTTTGGCCCCCTGCTGGCCCTCTCTGGACTGCTAAAGCAGTAATTGCAGTCTCTTTCTTCCTCAGTATTTAATAACGTTAACTTGTCTGCCAGTACTAGTTTGGGAAGGTGGGGGGGAAGACAGACTAGAGGAGGGAGCAGAAGCCGCAGTGTGGAGCAACAGCAGTGCTCTTGCGTTAGACGCAAGAAGGGCAGTACGCTGCGGAGCCAGGCTTGTTCGGCTGCAGTGGAGAAGGGCCGACGCTGCCGGCGCTGCAGCCTGGAGAGATGCTGACCTTACTTCTCTGCATCATCATCGTGAGGTAAGATGGTGACCTTCTATACAAATATATTAAATTTACGTTTCTGTTTGTTAAGTCAAAATAACAGCTTATTTTCTAAAAAAACATTTTTTTTTACGATATGAAACAGTAGCTATACTTGTCCGTTTGTTCCGACTGACCTTCGAAATTGCTGGTCTTACTTTGACATGATATTTCTGACAGCTAACGTTATTCATAACTTATGCAACATTATGTTAATTAACAATAATTGTTCTACGCACATTGTTATATGCCACGCGGACAAAATTGCAGCAAACAGTTAGTTTATTTGTATACAAGGTAACTTTGAATGTATTGGAAATATTTCAGGGAGTGTACATGAGGTAGTCCCGCAATTTATTTATAAACTGCAACTCTTGTAGCCGAGTTCGATACAATCCGCAGCTTGTTGACCGGTAGAAAGGTAAATCGAAAGCAATAAAAGTTAACAACTCTTTCATGAATCCCACTCGCATTACTTCTGACATGGCAATGTGATCTAAGTCCGTCCTATTTGTAAACGGATCGCTTTTTGAATTAAATTAAATTCAAGATATCATTACTTAAGTGAGTACTAGAGTGCCAGGTCCCATACCTTATTGGAATTATCAAATACAACATTGATACCAAATGTACAAGAAAAGGAATTGATAAAACTTGTACGTTTCATTAATAATTGAAAATGAATTTCAACGCTATACCGCTCGCAAAATATCAGAGCTCCGGCAATTTACGCCTTTTTGTGTTTTGCGGAAACAAGAGCCAATTGAAGCCGGGCGAATTGAGACTCGGGCTTCATACAAATTCGTAGGTTATGATCCGCCGGGACGGATAAAATACCTTTTTTTTTGTGCAAATATCAACAACTTTATTGTGCGAACGAGGAAATTTCTCCTTCAGGTACACGTTGATTAAGGAGTGAGGGAAACAGGCGCGGAATTACGAGCTATTCACTCGCATTTGTGAGGGAATAAGTTTACAAAATGGGTGTACCAAGATTAAAGGATGATAACAGCGAGAGCCTGAGATTGGATGAAAAGGAGTCTAAGCTCACTTTATTTATGTAAACGTGTTCGTTATTAATAAAACTTGGAAAATAACCCTGACATCACTTTATGTAGCCACTTGTGAAAGTTTAATGAAGCTGCTGCCTTTTAAATTTTTTTTTCCTTTAGCAGTTGCTCGGCATAAAGCCGTAGCTGCTGTGAAGTGAAAATCTTATCAAAAACATCTTATTTCTAGATAGTTTTTGTAGGAAACTGTTTTATAGAATAATCAAGGGATGGAATAAAATGTTCAATAAAAAACAGATCTTGTATTTCTTAGATAAATAAGAATACCTAAAGGGAAAATGTTATAGTAAGTAATCCACCGCAGGTTAACTGAAGAATTTGGCAATAAGTGTATTATTTTTGGAACCTGAATCGTGAATTTATTAAGACATTTGCCTAAATCAACAATATGTTCGTTTCGTACGTGTAAATTCTTTCGTATTCATGGAAATACCGGGATAACTAGTGACTAGTAGTGACGTACCCTGAGTTAATGAGAGTAGATAAGTTTAAAGCGTAAGGTTTCTAACAGCCAATGTCGTAACTTTTTTATCATTATGTTAGTACGCTGAACGAAAACTTTGGACCTCTTTTTTAATGATAATTGCGCGCTCAGAGGAGTGTGAAATTCGGAATAGTTTACGTTTATGGAGACGAAGTGCTGGAAGCAAAAACGAACAAATTTGCACAACTACTTAGGCGACCACGAGAGAGAGAGGATAAGAGGATTAGAAGAAGAGAAGAGGAAAGAAGATGAAAGAGAAAAAGAGAATTAAAGAGGATTAGTAGACAATTAAAAATAGCCGAAGGAATGTGAAGCTATGATTGTAGACGTCAGATAGTAGATCGGTGGCCGTTCATTATCTCGCCTCGGAAAACACGATAAGTAAGTAATTATTAAACGTGATTTCGTTGGTAAGAAGATAGCTGGGACCAATTTGTTGAGGCTATCATTTATAGATCTTTGGTAGTCGTTCAAGGTTATCAGAAACCAAATTCTACCTGTTACACTCAACAACTTAGGTAGTGGAGGTCAGTCAGTCTCAAGTGTTCTCTGGAAGCCGAACCCTACTTTATGAAAAGTTGCATGATGATGGTATAGTTCAGCTTTAGGCGATTAAAACACTGCCACGCACCACGCAGCGTAGTGCGTGAATGCGTGTTTTAAACGTTGCTTGTAAGTAACTCTGTTTGTAGAGATAGCACGCACAGTCCAACACACAGAAAATGCATCCACGTGCGTTCATTCAGATCATAGACACGCAACACGTAGCGTAATGCGTGGCAGTGTGATAATGGCCTTAATTTCTTTGTTTGCAAAGAGATTTATAATACTATAGAGCGGGCATGTCAAGGAAATGTCATAGAAACACTTTGATCCCATGTCTCAGTAACGCCATCTAGAATAATATATGAAAATTGGAGCGGCAGCGGAGCGTACTACAAAAAACTCACAGACTTCAAGTATTCAGCAGGACACACTTTTTCGGACGAAAATTTTGTTTGTGATGTCCGGTCTATAGGTATTGAATGTCTTTGTTTGTTGGTATTTTTTTGTGCAACTGCCGTCAATTTGACATATTATCTGTGTTTTCGTCTTCACTTGCATAATTTTTATTTAATTTTTTTCTGTGGCAACTAAACATTTTTTTTTCGATCTCTTATTTGTATTAAGATTAAAGATACCGGGCTGGTATCCACCACTCCACGTCAAAACGCGTATTTTGCGTATGGTCTATAATCCACCACGCGGGCCCAGTGCGTATTGGTAGATGTCACATGTCTTCGAACTTTTTGGTTCAAGGACATGCCGGTTTCCTCACGATGTTTTCCTTCACCGTTTTTGAGAGCAGTGGTGATGAAATAAATAAATTACACAAAGTAATGCGCCTGCCTGGGTTTGACTTACTGTTCGTAAGTCGGGGCCGCCACCACGGGGCCACCGCTGCTCTTATTTATTTATTTATTTATTTATTTTATTTGGGAAAACAAACAGTAGTATATTAAGTATACACAACCTTAAACATGTATTAATACTTGTATTTTGTTCGTAGGTTGTGATAGGTGGGCTGTCTGCCGGTGCGTGGTATGCCTTACGCCTGTGGACTGCGACGGACTCCGCTCGACACCAGGCCATTGTATATGCTGCCACATCCACGCATTCTGGAGGTAACAATACATTTTAAATCACCAATATTGCGAAATTAGTAGATTTTTTTTATACTGGTTATAACATTAATTCTTTCATTCAATAAGTCAAACAACAACATAACAAATCCCCAAAGTGTAGTGTAAGTGTATATAACCTGTAGTAGAACTACATTTCGCCAGTTATGTTAAAGTCTCATGTAATAGGGGGCAAGCCTATTGCGATCAATCGGGCACAAATCAACACTCCTACTGAGAAATTCCAGATGGCAAAACTCAATAACACTTTACCTGACCCTGGGATCGAAACCGGTACCACACGCTCAGCAGTATCGCTTACGATCACCAGACCAAATTATGGGGTATCTACTAATAGTTTTACTGTAAAACCCGGACATGCTTCGTCACAAACATTTATTTATTTAAATATAATGTGACAACGATGGTAAAAGTGTATTCCATGTTAAATGTTTAAAGTTTTTAAAGGTTATGAAACAAAGTCCTGAAGATGAAATTTAAAAAAATACATATGTAGTTTATACTCATGTGCAAGTGTCGTAGGCTAAAAATAGCTTACTGCACCTGTAAAAAATTTCACTGTCTATTTATCACAGAAAAAAGCTTGCCGTCATTTTGTTCAGGTGCCATTTTTTAAACGTGACTAAAACTAATATATTAATATTGAAGCGGCAGCGGAGCGTACTAAAAAAAACTCATAGTCCAACAGGACACAAGTTTCGGACGAAAATTTTGTTCTCGATGTCCGGTCTATATCTAGGTATTACCTTTGCAGGCAGGCCATTGCGTGCAAGCAATTATTTAAAATGTTTTTGTTTCGCAATATGTTGCAGTGATGATAACAAGGCATATTCCAGTGTATAATTTTAATTGGCCTCGGGTTATATTCTGTTAAAATTGATAGCATTTCGTCGATGTCCGCTCTATAGAATTTTAAGACTTTTTGATAGTTAAATATCTTTGGCTGGTAATGTTTAAAAGTGAAGATTGAATACATACGAGAACATTAAAATACCCCAATTTGCCACATTTCTTTGAGAGTTTTCAACTTTATTTTAAAAGAATAAGATTCAAGTTCAATTGAGAAAAACTACAGTTTCTGATATAGCTTGATGTGCTTCTGGCGTCTGTACCTTCGTAAGTCACCAAAATGATTTGATGAAAAAATTGGTCAAATTTAAGTTTACTTATATTGCACTGGCAGTTAAATACGTAGACGACTCATAACGAGCAAAAAATAAAAATCAAATCGTTATTTCATATTTCATTCAAATAGATAACCGACCCGTTTTGGTGTTTATTGCCAATTAAATTTTTTATCGTAGTTGCCAACCATATTTTCTCTGCAAAAGTTACTGGAAAAGCAATTCTATTAACATGGTTATCATTTGTACCAGTCGACTTGGGAAGCCACGCAGGTTTTTCAAAGACCCAACCATCTATCTCGTCTTGTTTACTATTAGCGATCTTTTATGTTATTACCCTCGGAAGTTATGGCCGCGGTGGAAAGAAACTCGCTAAGAATTGCTTGAAACTTTTGTTCGCCGTGAGTGGCCGTGTCAGGTCGTGCGTTTTATTTATAACTTGTTTTTTATTTATGGCAAGTAATAGCAACAAGTTTACTATTAAAACTATCGCGGTAAATGGATAAAACTGAGTGTTTTATCTTGAATACTTGACGTTTTATATTGTTAATTCAAACAATTTAAAAATTGAAAATGCTCTTTCGGAATATTTTTTTTTAATCTTATTTATACAGGTGATACTTATTGTGCTTGCTACGCCAATTTAAACCTTAATTCTACAGGGTTTCTGTAAATTTAATTAAAATCAAAACGAAAATGGAGTACCTACTAATCATGTAGTTTACATAAGCAGTTCCCTTCAAACTCCCTGAACCCTAAATATTATGGACTACAATGGGTTCACAGTTATCATTATTTCTTCAGCATTAGGGTTTGAACATACAATGTTATAAAAAAACGAATCAGAGGCTTAAGACCTCTGGTTCCTAAAGTTATATTTTGTTTCTTCTAAAATAGATAACTTATTATTATTACTACTAACCAGAACTGTCCCACTGGTAGGTAAAGGCCTCCCACAATCCTTTATATCTGTCCCTATTTTGATCTTCAATTTCTAAAGAAGGCCATCGCCTTTAGGGCACCAAGTCTGCGTTTTACGGACCCATAGCTCGTAAATGACTAAATAAATACGTATTATTTTCCTTGGTAAGGCGTATGTAACCAAATATATGAAATATTACTCATATACTTTTTCCTTGACTTAAAACAGAGCGTCTACGTCGTCCAGTAGCCTTTCAATCCGAGGGAGGGCAAATAACAACGTCGAGCGGGAACGCAGACACGGAGCGTGTGCTGGGAGCTGTGTCTCTTGCATTCGCTGCTCTCGCCGCGCTTGCTGTCACCGCGCTGCTGCTCGTGTTACTCGCTAAACGGAGGTAAGCAAATATATAAATACTGTATTTAACCAAAAATACACCGTATTACTGATCCACCAGAGGCTTGTGGCTAAATATATTAATAACAGCCACATAGAACGTTCGAAGTTTGAGCTAAGCTTAATTTGTTGGGTGACCACTAACCATTCATTAGATCAAAAAAAGCAAGATCATCAGATCACTTCACTCAAATTTTCACTGGGTGACTATAACTGAATCAGCCGGTCGATTCAGTAAAATTCACTTTGTGAAAGCTTAAGTGAAGTTGACTGTCAACCCTTAGCATTAAGGAATGACTGCTGAATTTGCCTTCACTTCACCTCCAATTTCACGGCGTGATTTTAACACAATAGCACTGCTGACCATTGTAGCCAACAGGTTCCATTGTTAGCTCTTGGTATATAAATAACTTACTGTAATACCTATATTTATTTATTTAATACTTCAGGCACACTAATGTACAGAGTGTTAGTGCCATAGGCATTTTCTACCAGTCAACCTTTAGGTGATGCAGAGAAAAACAGTGGTCGGTGCAATTAAAAATGAAAAAATAAAAGGAATCAAAGAATACTTATACATATTATGAGTATAAATACATAAATATGTACACTATAAATATAATGTATCTATATACTTATAATAAATCTGTAGAAGTAAAATTTCTGTACATTGAAAATATCAAAAAAATAAATAGCAGAGGGTGTTACTAGACCGACAGCGAACCCAAAAATATGATTAAAAAAATGTTTGTCTGTCTGTCTGTCTGTCTGTCTGTCTGTCTGTCTGTCTGTATGTTCAGGTATCACGCAAAAACTACCGGTTCGATTACGATGAAACTTGGTATACTTATTCTTTAATATCCTGGGCACAACACTGCGTACTTTTTGTCCCGGAAAAGTATATACAATAAAAAACAAACTTAATTTTGCGGTTCGACCTCTAGACCCGACTACTGTACCAACCGCAAATAATAAGTTTGTCGTAGGTTACGTCACCCGCAGTGGAGTTCACCAAGAGGCGCTGCACAAGCTAAGATATTATAATATTTTATCTTAAGATACAATATCGCTCGCCATACAGTTCAATGGACTATCACACACTACGAAGATAATAATTATGTACATTGAATATATATTCAAAATTAATATTGGAGGATGATTGGTGATCGATACTGATGCCAAAAATGTAATCAGTAAATGTTTTGTCTGTCTGTCTGTCTGTATGTGCACGCATAGTTCAATAACTATTATAGGGATTGGGATTGACTTGGTACGGTTGTAATCAATACGCCTGGGTAGGTTGATCTTAGTCTCAGTTGTTTTACACATGGTCAGTTGTACGGTGCTCTTTCCCGGGTCAGTAGTTCCAGAAATCTTTATGCATACATACTGGAAGGATCAACTTTGAAAGTAGTCTATTTGGAAGTATTATGCTAACATTATTACGTTTATATATCAACGCACAGCCCAAACCGCTGGTATTAGAGACATGAAACTTGAAGGGGACTTCTTAGTTAAGAATAAGTATCCAATAAAACACGATTTTTGGAACTTAATGGGAAAACAGGAGGCGGAAGTTCGACATCCACGCGGGCGAAGCCGCGGGCAAAAGCTAGTATATAATAAATTAAAACATACATAACATACTCATACATATTTGCCAAAATACTGTGAGACCATTGATTCAATGATTTAATTGGCCTGCAAGCCTGGCTGCTAGTAAGTATTGAAATTAGTTGAAAAAATTATTTGTGCTACTAATATTAGTTAAAAACTACTGACTTCTTATCGTTATACTATTGTAAATTGGTTAATTGGTTCAATCATTAGAGAACACAAACATCAGTCAGAGGTCGTGTTATAAATTAGAATGTGCAAAGGTTATGTCGATAAACAAACCTTTAATATTGAAATCAACAAAGCCTCGAAATACCATTCAAGTGTTTTGACTTTGAACCTCACTTCATTTAGATGGATCAAAGTAATGGAAGGCTCAGAATTTTTTCTGCATTTTCTTTATTCGTGTAAAAGTATTCATAGGTGTATTTAACCTGTGAAAACCGGCATGTAAGGAATATCATAAAGGTTTTTATTTGAAACGTAATGGTCATGACGTCAATATATTTGATGTACGCATCGCCAATATGGGAGAGCCCCTCTCAGCCCCCTTGACCTTTTGAATCCAATTTCTGGGGCACGATTTCACCGAAATTGCGGTGTATTTACCTGCGGCTGTGAAAAATATTATATTACCTAACATATGATTGCTCGATTTCATATTGTATATAGCTATATAAATAAAATACATATACCTACCTACCTACAGTTATACTTCGAAAATAAATCTTCAAGATGTCGATCGCCTATAAGTTTAGTGCTTTTAGGGACTTAGCCATGTATGGTATCAAAATGAAGAATTCACACCAACTGCACTACAACGGTACCTAACAACTAAAAAGTTCCTAACCAAAATCGCTTTTCAAACGGTCTAATGTAGTATTTGGCAGTTTTTATAATTCAATCTCAGTTTGGATGCGATTTACTACACTACGCGTGACTAGTTTGCAGCTGGTCTTGTAAAGATTTTGTGACTTACCTGCTAATATTGGCACTTATCGTCACGCTTATAAACAGAGCAGAGGTTTTAAAGACCTCTGTGTCATTCATTATATTTCAATACAGAGCCCATTTTATATGTAAGAGTATCTGTAAACATCCTCTAATAGAAATAAATATCATTACAATACGAGCTTATTTTCTCCTTTTGATGGGCCCTTTGACATTTATTGTTTTTAGTCTAAAAAAACTTTAGGTAATAAAGTATGCGCAAAAGCAAAACAGCGGCGATACATTAAATCGAAATGTCCCTTATCGTCAAAGTCAAACCGTATTATTATTTACCATAGGTACAGTTTACTTATAACGTCACGAGTTCCACTCCTTAACTTGAATGCGGTATGTCTAAGTAGGTACAATTCCATCAATCTGAAACCGCAAATAATAATAATAAATATTCCATAACTTTTCTCACAACGCCATTTAGTCTCAAGTTAAGCTTGTGAGAGTAATAAATAATACCTAAATGTCAAATATATTGTATTTGTTTATTTAATAAATAAATAAATAAACAAAATTCAGTTAGATCTGATGTACTAAATGTAATTTTGTTTTGTCGTCATAGGCACTCCGGCTCTAATTCTATTTAGAGATATAAAAAAAAATACCCTCTTCACAAACATCTTTCATCTCAATAACACGGCGACAAAAAATCCTATTATTGTCAAAAACTGTTTCGGTTTCCCTTTGTTTCGTCCGAATAATTGAAAATACACGATGTCTATTTACAATATTGTAAATAACGCCTGTATCGGAATCCCCATTTCTCAAGGAAGCCTGTATAAATACATAATAATAAATAAGATAAATGTAGACGTATTGAGAACACGATGCTTGTGTAAATCACTCAGTGCGACCTACTTACGATTCGAGTCTTCGGTTTGGGCACTATAGACACGGACTGTTTAAATAATTTTGGTATTTCTTGAGTATTACCTAATCCTATTTATATTTTAGTGTGTGCCTGCAATACGGGGAAACGAAAAAAAAATCTTTTTCATTCTCTTTTAAAAAAAACTAACAAGTAATGTGGGTTGCACAGTCTTGTTAACCCCTGCCAACTAAGCTAAATATGCTTCTGTCTAAATTGGGTTCACGTCAAGATGAAACTCACGACCTTTTGATCGCAAGACCAACGCTTTAACCATTGGACTATTACTGCTCCTTTCAATCGTGTCAATTAGAGACACAATGGAAAGACAATGACAGCGCGGACACCGGTGTCCTCTTGGGGTTTAATGAACTCATTAGAAAATGATTTTCACATAACTTAAAAGATGTTTGTTACATACAAGGAGTCTAATGTTTTGCACCATTATCATATCAACCAAAAGACGTCTACTGCTGAACAAAGGCAGATAAATATTTTTAATTAATTGTAGTCAATAATTTCGACACCTAGTTAGCTTGTGCCTTCTGTGTACAAATGCTAGCTTTTTCCCTGTAGCGGGACAGTTCGTCACAACTTTTTTCCTTTACTAAAGTCGGTGATGTCTAAGTAACTAAGTACTTTCGAAGAAGTTCCTGCCCGCATAGGCCTACAGTCACATCCAGGAGGGGCGATGCTGGAAAATCACAACATTTATAAAAAACACAGCTGTTTTCTTAGCACCCTCTGGCCATGCGGTGGTACTCCAGATGAAGAGACCCGTCGCTGCAGCCATTCGGTGACCAGTACCGACAAGTCCGTCTGTCCTGAACAGCAGAACATCAGGAACTGCCAACATGACTACAAGCATGACAAACTGTCACCTGCTTCTGGTAAGTAATTCTTCTATTTTTATTAAGGTAAAGTTGTGGTGTGTGGTGTTAGGTATAGAGAAGAGATTTTCAAATTCGGAATCTGAATCTCCCTAAGTAAGTTTAAGTTTATTTTTTCACGTTTACCTGATATTATTTTAATTTCTCGGGTAAACCATAACCAAGGTTTACACTTCAAAATAGGGTTGGTTTTACAAAACACATCGCTAAAACTAACCTTATTTTGAAGATGATAAGGTTCATGAACAGCGACGCGCATACGCGTACGGCCGGCGCCGGCGCTGGCGAGACGCGTCACTCTGAAACCAGCCATAGAACCAACCAACATGTTGTATGTTGGTTGGTACTATGGCCGCTTGCCTAAGTGTATTATGTGTCGTTGGGCCTCCGTAGGCAAATCCACGTAGGCCATCAGTTTTGGGCCCAACCCGCAAACTGCCCGCCAATTGTACGCATTTGCCAACTAAATAGAGGTATGTGGCCCAACGAAATGCCAACAAAAAATGCTACTAGGGACACTACTCGACAGATTAAAAAAATATCTAAGTTATTTAAATTTTTATCGAAGTCCAGTCCTACAGATTTTCTTATTTAGGCATAAATTAGTATGGAAACTTTTTATAAAATTGAAATTTCTTCTCATCCAGATGCCAAAGATCTACCTAATGTAAAATCTAAATCCACCTAATGTATATGGTGCCCTATTTTGTTTTTTTAAATGTAATGGTTGGTTATTTTAGTAGTGCTTCTGTATAGCGTATCACACGCGTATTACCGGCACTATAATATTACCTGTATTTTACAGTATTCAAATTTCTGATAAGGGCTGTAGTTATTGAAGTTATTATGTGTATTACTTGAAAAAGAAAATAATTGAAAAACTGACGGTGGTTTAAACGAGTTGATTGTAGGTACAGTAGGCCGCAAGTCAGTGGAAACAAAACCATATCCCAAAACTAGAGTACAGCTTAAGGTCAAAGTATGACCAATAATGTGCAGCGAACTGTACTCAACAAAGCTGGACTATTGAAAATAAAGCAGTTTAAATCGGTTTCGTTTGTTCATTTACCATTCAGTTACTACTCAAGTCAAGGAAAAATAGAAAGCCTTTAAAATAATCTGTTTCCCATTTCCTGTGTTTTGTTTTAAATTTTTATTTTGGCTGTGATATTTGCGAACAAAGGTAACTTGTAATTAATCCATGCAAATTTAATTTGGTAAAACTTTTTTAATCATAAATAGCTTTACGTGCATTAAATTGTTTACGAAAACACCATGATTTACAGATCATATTCTGTTAGTTATTTTGATGTATGAGTTTTGTTGATTAAATTGACTTAAATTACTATTTCATTCATTTATTTATTTATTGGCCTATCTACAATGTTACACTGTTACACTTCATAATACTTACAATCAATTTACTCAAGCATAGAAAGTATATATCTAGTTTGTAGTAGTGTCTAGTGTCTAGTGTGTATTTCTTGTGTGTATATGTAGTATTTATCTTTTGTTCTGCTTTCAAACCAAAGAGATTCAATACTTTCAAAAGACAGAACATCACGAACAAAATTTTCATCCAAAACCAATCCAATTTTTTCTTGTATCCTAGTGTACACAAGTCTATGAGTCTAGTTTGGTACGCTCCACAGCCGCTCCAATATGCTAGATGCTATATTATGCTTGATGGTCTTACTGAAGTGGGTACGCCTTTTATACCTGGAGGCTGTTATTTTTCAGTTTTGTAGTTGTTTTGCTTGAGTTTAGATTTCAATGTTAATATGAATTTACTTTTTTTTCTTAATCTCGGTATATTGGGGTGTGCTAGTTAACACGTGACAATCATTCTGAAATGTAATGTTTTACAATGTGTATAAACATTAGTGCTATTTATTGAGCATTTCATTGTATAGATTCTTTGTATACCTAGTTCTTCAAACGAATCAGACAGATGTGTTGCTGGGGAGTTTGTTCCGCCACTTCTTCTTCCGAGCAAAAACTTTAGGAAGTGGCGAAGGGTGGGCCGTTTTTGTGGGACTGTCTTTGTATATTTTTTTGACGTTCAAAAAGTGCTTATTCTCAGCCTAATAAAGACTTTTGATTTTGACACATGGGATTACAATTTACTTATGACATTTCTTCACATGCTCAATCTATAGTATCGAGAAAACTCTTTGATTGTGTCTGTACCTACACTATAAAAACATGATATACTAACCTATATTTCATTATTCTTTTGTTCTTCTTTCGAACCTATTTTCTAGAACTTGTAACCCATTACTACAGCATAGACCTCATTGTGAGCATACTGTGATAAACCTAAACTTATTCATAAAAATAATAAGTGTGATATGATTATGTAAGACGTGTACGAGATAAGCCCGTACGCAACATTCGCTGTGGGCGGTGAGACCGCTGCGGCTGCGACACTGGACCATACTCTACAGTTTCGGACCTTTGGACACCGGGACAACGACGCACCACCGCACCGACCCTGCAGGAAGCATCCGCAACGACATCGGGAAAGGGCTGAGGGTAAGCCTAGAAGTAATCCACTACATCACCTATTATCCGTGCATGTATTACACATAGCTCACTCAGTAGAATGCCATCAAAGAATCTCTCATCTCTCTTCAAAATGCTTGAGACTCCTCGGCCAGCAAGATCACCGTAAAAAAGAATCGTCAAAGTGACAGATTGTAGAAACATTTCTTCCTCATCATCATCATCATCACCATCATATCAGCCATAGGAAGTCCAATGCTGGACATAGGCCTCCCCTATAGATCTCCAATAAGACCGGTTGGAAGCGGCTCGCATCCAGCGCGTTCCCGCGGCCTTAATGAGGTCGTCTGTCCACCTTGTCCCACAAGGTGGACAGACGGACGGACGGACGTCCTACGCTGCGCTTGCCGATACGTGGCCTCCACTCGAGAACCTTTCAACCTCATCGGTCATCAGTCCTCCGTGCTATGTGCCCTGCCCACTGCCACTTCAACCTGCTAATCCGCTGGGCTATGTCGGTAACCTTGGTTCTTCTACTGATCTCCTCATTCTCTCCTCAATTTCTTCCTATTATCGTAGAAATCATGCTCGACATTGTAGACGCTTGTGTTCAATCGACACAATGTCTTCTCTTCAGTCATGCTCAAGACTGAGGAAATGCTTGTAAAATTTGTCGCTTTCACATTTTTCCGTCGACGAAACTACAGTGACTATACCGGTGACGGTGATTATGCTACGCGTGTTGGGCAAAAATAGCAACACACCTATGATAACACTGGATTTTCATCGTCACACATCAGAAATACCACCTATTAGTTAGCCACTCAATACAATAAAAAGCTGTACATTTTTTAAATTCATTGTATTATTTTGTGCTACAATTTTACAAGGGCTTCTAACAATGAACCGAATATATTTGTGTCTACAAACGAAAGAATTCTTTAAACCTCGTGGCTCATAAAACACTCACAAAAACCTTTGAGTAAATACACTCTTGCTTTAAAATATTTTTTCTCCGTTAAATATACAGGGCGAGTATTTGAGATGGGACTCGAAGGTCAGGATTGAAACAATGAGAACACAGAACAGTATTCGGTTTTCGCCCTAAAGTATCATCTAAAAATACTCCTTTGTGTACATTTATTATTTGTTCTTGTTGACAAAGAACTTACAAGCTTTTCAAAATTTTAGATGTCAAGAATGATCATCATACCATTATAATTATAACTTTTCCAGATCACACGTCAGCATCATCAGTGTTTGTGTCTCATTACTAGTGTAAAGTAGATGAACGTAAAATGACAATGTATAAATATTGTTTGTTGAATAGTATGGTATGTGTAACAGTGGAGAAGCACCACTCGGAGTGCGAGCTGCAGCAGCTGAGCCGCTACGAGAAGGTGCGGCCGCGACACTGCGCGCCCACGTCCTACTGCGTGCCGCTAGCACATCACGGTACTTGTAGCACACACACTCACAGTACACACTCACACAGCTGAGCTGGTAGACAAAAAGGTGCAGCCGCCTGCTTACCGCTAGCACATCACGGTACTTGTAGCACACACACTCACAGTACACACTCACACAGCTGAGCTGGTAGACAAAAAGGTGCAGCCGCCTGCTTACCGCTAGCACATCACGGTACTTGTAGCACACACACTCACAGTACACACTCACACAGCTGAGCTGGTAGACAAAAAGGTGCAGCCGCCTGCTTATAATACCGCTAGCACATCACGGTACTTGTAGCACACACACTCACAGTCACACTCAGACAGCTGAGCTGGTAGACAAGAAGGTGCGGCCGCCAGCACAGACACTCACAGTGCTCACCACACAGTTGGACCAGTAGACAAAAAGGTGCGGCCACCTGCGTGCCATTAGTAAATCACGGTACTTGTAGAACACTCACTCACAGTACACACTTACACAGAACTTGTGTGAACACTGCTTGACCGACACTTGTAGCTGTCTTGTTCAGTCTTTGTACACTCTGTTTAATTATTATTATTGACGGTTAGGGCCAACTAGGCATATTTTTTCAACATTTATACCAACACTACACTGCTCCACGCCGAAATAAGAACCTACTCAGGGTTGACTGTTACTATTATATCCGCAGCCAAGGCCGCGCTCTCAGCAAGCATGCTTGGCGCAGGCGGTAGCGGGGGCGGGAGTGGAAGCGGCGGTGGCCTGTCCGAAGTGTACGCGGGTGACTCCAGCGTGGAGTCGGGCCCCGGCTCGCTGTCACCCCGCACGCACCACGAACACAGCTAGCGCGTCGCCCGACCTGCTGCCGAGCTCGGCCACATCAACTATTCCGTACGCCACACTGATACATAGGTATACTTTAGGCCCAAACACATCTGTATCGTACGTTATATCACAATTGATTCGTGAAATTTCTTCCAAACTTTAGATTACGTACCCTTTTTTACTGTCGTATTTTTTTTTTAAATATTCAATTTGCAGTATTTAATTTTAAGTTCACCATTCAACTTGGCGTGTATAACATTCTGTGTTGAAGTTAAGACAAAAAAGTACCCAAAAACTCTTTTTGTATCGTGTCACATTATAAATACATAAGTCACACCCAATCTTTACTAAGTACTTATGTGCCAAACTGCAATTATAAACACTGCCCGAACTGATTTAATCAATTTGTACGCCTAATTTTACAACGAATGATTTTGTACTCGATTTTTTAGCAACTGGGTGTTTGTTAACACTGAGTTAAGGATGATAATGTATTTTATTCTCTTTACATATTTGAAAGAAATCTTATTTAGTGTAGGTATGTCACACATCTGAAGGCTTGGTATAAAATCGTGTGGTTTAATAACATCATCATCTGTAACACGTTTCCGTTCACTCATTTACTATACTCAAAAGTTAGCTTCACACGTGTTGACAATCCATACAATTTTATGAAATGAGGGGCCTGGAGATTGATAGTACCTACAGGCCTTGGCTTAGTTTAGACTCCAGGTCTCCCACAAATTACGTATTGCTTAACTATTATTTATCATCAACTTTACAGTGTTAAACTTGGTGTAATTTGTGGAGATGAAATAAACCGTGAAGTGTTTGCGACTTACCTATTTGCTCAAGATGTCGTATTTTCAATCATAGTACTCCTCTGAAAGCACTGTTTTATCAATTTTATTTAATACTTATGATCAGGGTGAAAGCAGTATTAATAGAAATTATTATGTACCCATAATTTTATCTAACTTTTACACGTTCACATAAAAGGTTTGGGATTTATTTCACCTAGTTCACACGCAATAAAACTCGGAATTGGCCTGTTTGGAATTATATAACTTTTTTATTTACGACGTACGAAAGTTTCTCAATGTTTTTATTTCAATATTGGCTTCGTATGTTGAGCTGAAGAATGATTGATTATGATTCCAATAATACAGTACTTACCTACTTATTAAGCCTAGGTGCCACTGCCGTTTAGCATTAACCTACACTCTTACATAATACTGGAATAATTTTACATAATTATACGAATAAGCGTAATATCAAATGTTTGATAACTTAATTAATATAAATAAACCGTTCATATTACAGTATGTATACCAATGGTTAACATTTCGTCGTTTTTAATCGATAAGGTTCGTCGGGAAAAGTCGTGAATTCATTAGGAAACCTACTGAAGATATCGCGACTAGGTATATAGGTACTTGCTTTATTTACAGATCCCTAAACTGTATAAATCGGTCGAAGCAAAATGCCGTTCGAATTCCACTTCTTGACAAAGCAGGTTTTTGTTTCCTATTTACAAAATAACGCGTTAATCTAACTTGGTATTTTGTCACCAATGACAATTAGACCAATAGCAAACACAATATTCGTCACCACAACATTGTTTTGGCGCGTTCCGATTATTGCCTAATTGCGAACACAGTTAGCCCCCAATGAATACACGACTCGTTATAGCTGTTATCAGTAGCTAGCCAACTATGTGGAAGACATTAGCTCATAATACCTGTAAATACTTAACTGTACTCAGACTGATGTTTAATAAATATCTACGTTAATTCGGAGCTTACATTTGTAAATACATTTTGTAGATAAATTACGAACTCTAGTCAATTTTTGATTAAATGTTTTTATGACAATATAATTGTATTGTGTAAATAACGAAATACTTAAGTACCTATATGTGAAAATCTGTTTAATGTAAAATAAATCTATTTATCGCGTTCGATTGTTTTATTGGAAACCAATTACAGAATTTAAGGTGTAAATTATATTCAATTAATGCAGAGATATTCATTTAAATAACTGTGTGTGTAACCGCCTCATTGGTCCAGTAGTCGCAAGCCCTACTGCTGAGCATGCGGTCTCGGGTTCGATCTCCGGGTCGGGCAAAGTGTTTTTGAGCTTCTCAATATGTTATTTCTCAGTAGCAGCCCGGAGTCTGGATTTGTGCCCGATTGATGGCAATAGGCTCGCCCCATGTTACATGGGACCTAAACAAAACTGGCGAAATGTGGGTGTACTGCCAAGTACACCTCTACCTGGCCCTTCGGGGATTACAGGCGTGATGTTTTGTAAGTATTCATGTAACTGTTGTATTTTTCCAATTTGTATCTCGGGTTTTAAAATAAAAACGACCCTGTATACAATATAATGTCCAATCAGCACCCGTGACTTATTAAATTCCTCACGTTCATTGCAAAGGAGTTTAACGGAGTTATTTGTGAAAGACTTTAATATTATTAGACAAAGGCGCTCTAAGGAAAAATGCAACATTGTAGCGTCAGAGTCCCGGCCAGATTCCAATATGAGACATTCCGGGAACGCGGTCCGGGCCTGGAATCCCGGCGTTCTCTTTCAATATTACCTCTAGACTTCCAAGATACGGTGCACTTGATATTGTGGGCAGATTCCTTTGACGAGTAGCTGTACATATATAATAGGATTAAATACCGACATCAAACTACTTCTGCTACGAGGTAATCTGACCTCCTTATGTAGGAGCAAGACGAAGAGAAAATGTAAAACAAACTACGTCGCACTTTATGAAACTAAAATGGTATTTAAAGTTTCTTAGTACTTAGACTAAAGACTTGTTATGAATAGAAATTATTCGGTGACGTACTTACTCCTAAATGGCGTATCGCACTTTTATTAAATGCGCTAATGAAAAATTAGCGAAAACGTAGCCCTTCTTAAGATAATTGCACGCATGGATTACCTAGTTATCCAACTAATATTATAAATTAAAAAAAATATATATGTTAAATGTTTGGATTTTTGTTGCTTAATCACGCGTAAACCTTGATTTACTACCATAATAATAGACACCTCTCTCATATAAAGGCCTCTTACCTGTATGAGATAATAACAGGCTGGTAAATATTACATTAAGTAGCACAACGAGAAAAAAAGAAAAAAGAGTATGCTTTGATGGTTTGGTCACGTTGAAAGGATGGATGAACGGCGACTAACGAAAGGTATTTACAAGGCAGATGTAAGTGGGAACGCCGGGAGGGGACGCCCTAGAAGGACATACATAGACCTTATTGGTGAGGTTCTTCAGCAAGGTCAGGTGCGTAGTACTCGCAACCGGCGTGTGTGTATGACAACATGTATTAATGTAAACGAAGCAAAAGAAGTACGAAGTGTAAGAATCGTAGCATATGGCGCTCTGTAGTTTCTGCCTACCCCCATGGGAAAAAGGCGTGAGTTTATGTATGTATGTAAGTAGCCCAACGAGCTATGGAGAGGGCTATGCTCGGAGTCTCTCTGCGAGATCGAATCAGAAATGAGGAGATCCGTAGAAGAACCAAGGTTACCGACATAGGCCAGCGTATTAGGAGGTTGAAGTGGCAGTGGGCAGGGCACATAGCACGGAGCACTGATGACCGATGGGGTCTAAAGGCTCTTGAGTGGAGGCCACGTATCGGCAAGCGCAGTGTAGGACGTCCACCCACAAGGTGGACAGACGACCTCATTAGGTAAGGCCGCGGGAACGCGCTGGATGCGAGCCGCTTCCAACCGGTCTTATTGGAGATCTATAGGGGAGGCCTATGTCCAGCAGTGGACTTCTTGTGGCTGAAATGATGATGATGATGATGATGATTATTACTTTTATTTTTATAAGTATAATTAATAGACAGCGTTCCTGGACTATAGAAATGCATGGGGACGAAGTTGCTAATCTATACTTAAGTATATCATAATACTAATCTATACTTAAGTATATCATAAAGAGGTAAAATTTGTTTGTTTGTTTGTAAGTTTGTATAGGAGGTAATCTTCGGAACGAATTATCCAATTTAAAAAAAAATGCACGGGTGAAAGCTACACTATTCCCGGACGACATAGGCTTTTTATCCCTGTTATCCCACGGGAACAGGAACTACGCGTGTGAAACCGCGTGATGTCTGCTAGTTAAATATATATAATACCAGTCTTTTACTATCCCCCGCAGGGTGGCCTATTCTTATACTAAAACCACGAAGATGGATCACCACGTTCAAGGCAGATTGGCGATTTCAAACATAATAATATATTACCTGTAAGTCTATGTTTCCTCACGATGTACAGTCGAGTTCATTAATATATTGGCCCTTTCAGGCTTCAAAAATATATGACCGTAAAAAAAACATAATATTGTGACAACTATAAGCATCATTAAATTATAGTCAAGATTTAGATTCATTCATATGTGACTGGTTTTTCTAAGTAACATGTATACAGCCAAAAGCACATTATTATATGAATAACATTAAGATCATAGTATCTGAACATTGTAGGATTCACAATTATGTATGCACACATGAAATGGCCATGCTATACGAAAAACATACGGTATTGAAAGACACTCATTTTAAAAACAAACGCAAACGCGATGAAAACAATGGAAACTACTGTCATTTCTGTAACAATGTAAACTAGATCTTATTTGTTCGAGCAAATAATTGACTTTCCCATGCATGTAGAGATAATTAAGAAGCTTACCCTGCTCAGATATTATAAAAGCCAATACTATATTTTTGAAAAGGGTGATCACATATTATTGCCTGATTATTGAACCATTCATGTACACATATTATTGAACTGTTCATGATCACATATTATTGCACAATGCACAGCATACATTATTGCACCGTTCACATGAGAACATATTTTTGATCTATAGGTTCTATAGAATTTATTGAGCTTTCCAACGCTCACTACATTTTGAATCCTTGACAGTGCCAATATATTAATGAACTCGACTGTACCTACTCTTTCACCAATATCAGTGATGTCTTAGATAGGCTAAGGTACTTATGATTGGAAAGAGTCGCATTGCATTGGTAAGTGCCCGGATTTGAACCACAACCTCATGTATGAGAGATAGGTGCCATAACCTCTCGGCAATCAAGAAGTTAATAGTTAGTTAGTTGTTAGTTAAGTTAGGTCTTAATTATTTGTAACCCAACAAAATGTATTTTATAATGTAATGTATATGCTGTACCTATCCAGATGAAATTTAAGTTTATATAATACATAAGAAATTAATTAATTACTGTAACTGGTGTATAACCGTTGTAATTAATAATAAATAAATAAATAAATAAATAAATAAGTTTGAGAAAAATAAGTGTATTACGCAATGGTTTGTTACAGTGTATTTTGTTTTTTTTTATTTAAAAATGGAATTTTTTGTGCGCCCTTCTTATAAAAGCGCTCGAGGCTCGTGCCCTACTTGCCTCTCCCAAGAAATTCCTCTGCATACAGGATATCAGGCCAAAACTCAATTTATGTGCAAAAAATATACTAAAGTAAATCAGAGATGATAGAATATTTTTTTGATAAGTACCTCATAAAAGTAAATAAATAAATATTCTACAACTCACACAACGCCATTTAGTTCCAAGCTAAGCTTAAGAGTTTGTGTTATGGGTACTAAACAGCTGATAAACATACTTACCTATATATTTCTAAATACATACATATTATAGGTAGATTACACCCAGACACAGAACAAATTATCGTGCACAACATACAAACATCTGGGTGGGAATCGAACCCACGACCTCCAGCATAGCAGTCCGAGTCACTAACTACTAGACCAACATGCCAGTCAATAAAAGGATGAGGATTATTAAATATGAACTTTATGTCAACAACGTCTCATGCATACCTACATACATAATACTTTTATCTCTTGTCCACCATTCATCAATTCCGAAGTCCACCTCATTTAATTTACTTTTTTTTTAATCTGGTGAAAGTTGATAAGCGGCTTATGCTCTCAGCGTGCGCATTTAATGCTGAATCGTTTTATAGTCAACATGGAAATAAACATTACAATTCATGTGAACAAAATAGTGTCGAACGCAAATAAAAAGGGTTTTTCTTTCAGTCGATCAACTAAGATAGAAAAAAAATACATTTATTGGCAACAGCTGGGTCCACGCAGAGTAAAAACACAATAAACCAAAAAAAAGAGACAATAATGGCATGTCTCACGGCTGTGCCAAAATGTTCATTTCAACGGCAATGCTAGACAGACAGGCAACTTACTGTACCTCTGGACAAAGGCTTTCAAATTGCAGGCAAGGTTGTAAATAATTACATCTCAAAGAGCAATATATTAATATTAATATTTAATTTATTTTAATTAAGTAGACTAATTTGAATAAATAAAAGATTTTGAAAATAAACTATTTAAAGAGCAAAGAAATCAGCTGTTTCTAACATTACGTTATGTTACTTGTACAACTGTACAACAATGCTTTGTTTGTTTTGTTCCATAGTAAAAGTTGTTTAAATACATAAACCCTTTTTCGGGCTTTGTACACACTAAAAGTAGTGTTGTAAAGTACATACTTAATATATTTATTTCCACTAATCGAAAACATATCCTTCACTATCTAAATGACATTTTAGCGTTAATCGTCACCGCCATATTGTATTTTCTTATTGGGCTACGGCATAGCTTCGTTCGTAGAACCTCTTAGCTTGACTAGCTACTAGGCGAAGCCTTTGTTTCTTTAAAACCGCATAGAAGTGACAATCATGGTAGCCGACTTTTGAACATGTAAGTATGTTTTATGTATGTTACAATTATGATCGCCTAGTTGGTGTATTGGTCGCTACCGCTGATAAGTATAATGTCCCGGGTTCGATCCCCGGGTCGGGCAAAGTTTTATTGAGTTTTTCTTTCGGAAATTTCTGTATGGAGACTAGATTTGTGCCCGATTGATGGCAATATACTCACCTCCGATTTCATGCGAGACTCAAACATATCTGATGAAATGTGGGTGTACTACAGGTACAACTCTGCCTAACCCTTCGAAGATTACAGACGTAATGTTATGAGCTGTGCTTCCATTTTTGACCCGCTATGTTAGTTTAGCTGCCAGCTTACAGCATACCTCTTGAAATAATGTTCACCCCGAGAATAGCTTAAAAACGAGCCGGAATTTTAGCGAAAAAATTGCTCTATAAAAAAGTAGATTACTAACATAAAAGTACAAACATTGTTTATAATCATGTCGGCAAAGTACGACTAGAAACAAAAGAATCCACCATTGTTTCAAGAATAGTTTCAAAGTATGCACAGGAGTATAAAATGTTCGTTGTTCAGCTCTGGTATTAATCGAGTTATCCAGAGAGTAGATAATTTCAAGTTATAACTGGCTTCCCTGAAGAATACGCTCTCAGACGCCGGCGGTAATATTTTTTCAGTTTTATTTTCCGATGAAATATTTCATAATCCGTTCATCCAGTGGTCAGTGAATGGGGGGGAATTGGGGGATCACCCACTCTCTCTTGCCGCGAGTCCATTTAACTGGCCGAGCCCCCGCTTCCCCCTACCTCCTACCTTTCACCCCACAGGGTGGGCAACGTCCACGTTTGTTCAGGAAAAAAACGGAAAAATGCTCTCAAACAAAAACACGAATGGAGCGTTCAGCGCGAATCGAAAATTAATTACAGCTTCGTACTGTTTTTTTGTATCGGTTCCGCTGTACAAAGGTTTGGATATGAAGTCTTTGATGGTCACTTTGAACATCAACAGTTGAAAGTATTTACACCTCGCTTTCTGTTTCTGTACGGCAGTCTTCTTTTATAAAAATCTCGCTTTAAAAATGAAGGTGAAGTGAGCTGTTATCGTGTATTAGGAATTAAATAATAAATAAATGAATATTTCACAACTTTTCACACAACGCCATTTAGTCCCAAGTTAAGCTTGAGAGCTTGTGTTATGGGTACTAAACAGCTGATAAACATACATATATATATTTTTAAATACATACAATATTATAGATAAATTACACCCTGGCACAGAACAAATGATCGTGCTCATCACACAAACATTTGTACTGGGTGGGAATCGAACCCACGACCTCCGGCATAGCAGTCAGGGTCACTAACTACTAGACCAACAGGCCAGTCAATTTGTCCTGGGTGAGAATCGAACCCACGACCTCCAGCATAGCAGTCAGGGTCACTAACTACTAGACCAACAGGCCAGTCAATTTGTCCTGGGTGGGAATCGAACCTACGACCTCCAGCATAGCAGACAGGGTCACTAACTACTAGACCAACAGGCAAGTCAATTGCCAGTTTAATACTTGATCATCTTTTCACGGAGCCTTACAGAATATACTAGCTTTACGCGCAATTTTCTATTTAAAGTATGGCATTTCACTAAAAGTTCCCGTAAAAGCGAAAGTCTACTTTCGGGTCCAGAAAAGCTACTAAAAATGGGCTATAGGGCTGTAATAAACAGAATGTCCTTTTTTATTCAGCAAGTAATGCAATGCTGTTCAAAAAATAGTAAAAATTTATTATTATACTTATTTTCCACCGATCGACAAAACAGAGGAACATAAATATTAAACCATTTAATATGTTATACAATTCGTACAAATATTTGCGCCAAACAAAAAGAGTAAATTCTCTGATAACTTACAAACAACATGTACCTAGCGCCATCTATTGGCACTAAGCGGAACTTTTTACAAACTAAATAGTTTGCAACGTCAAACAACCTAAAATACTACTAGTAAAGAGTTCAGCGTAAGGAGTTTTTTGTAAAGTTTTGTATAAGCGACAAATCGCAGAACAAGCATACATTTATTAGGTAAACCAATCTTGCTCATCAGTGCAGTCTTAATTTCACTGTTCTTAGCACTTTCTCGGTAGAAGTAATTACCTATCACAAGACTTCGTCTGACAGACAAAGACCTAGAGAGACATAAGTAACGACCTGGGAGTACTAAAGTCTGCACGTCTGTGGTGAATGAATACTGGTTCATCAACCTGGCCCTTCATTTTATTAAAACACCGTACTTCACTAGACCAACACAAAGTCAAACCATAGACGTAGATGTCCCGCCGACTGTACGACAAACTTTCATTTTATAATAATAGAATTCATATCATATTAAGTTGGAATCTCATTGTTATTCCATTGGATATTCATGAGGAAGCTCCTTCGCTCCTTAAACCTTTATTTTTATCTTCATTTGGAAGTATTTTTCGGTTCCATTATGCAGATTCGCGATGATTACTGTTTACTCTTTCTGCGTTACTTAAGAAGCATTGTGAAGGACAGTGGAAAAGATTTAGTTGGTATTATACGTCATGTCATTTAATTTACCAATACTGTCTGGTTTCTAGGCATTTTTCCTTCTAACCGACTTACGATAAAATATACCGAAACACTAATAACTTAACTTTCGGAAGTCGGTGGCCAACAATGAATAAAACGACACCACCAAAGCCGAAACTTCCGAAATACAGTACCGTTATTTTACACCTGTTAGTGTCTTTCTATGAAGTCGGTTGTATTTTTTTTCCACTTGTTAACACGTACTTACATCGACTGGCCTGTTGGTCTAGTAGTTAGTGACCCCGACTGATATGCCGGAGGTCGTGGGTTCGATTCCCACCCAGGACAAATGTTTGTGTGATGAGCACGATTATTTGTTCTGTGTCTGGGTGTAATCTATCTATAATAATGTATGTATTTAGAAATATACAGGGTGTCCCATTAAAATCGGTCAGTATGGGAAAGTCTGAAATTATAAGACATACGAAGATCTGTTCTGAGGAACCATGTCGTCGATTTTAATAACAAGAAAAACTGCATTCATACATTTAAAAAAACACTTGCTGACCGCGTATAACCTATCAACACCTTTTATACTTATAATATCATTGCCTACAGCAAAGTTCACAAAGTAATTGAAACGTTATACTCCTTTTCATAGGAATCATAAATTATTATGTTCCGCGCCTGTTAACATATTAAAGTTTCACAACATCGCGCCTGTATCTTGCGAAGGATGGAGCAGAGGTGGTATATTACCCTCACACTCACCAAAGCCAAAAATACTTCTTTTTCTTATTTTCTCTCTTTATTGTGTTTTGCAATCAATAATCTTTCGCCCTGGATTATCTTACATGTTCTGTAATAATAATTTTTTAATTTCTTTGGATAACATTGTGTCCTATCCAGGTAACATAGAAAACTTTCTGGCTTTTGCGCACATAACCTCGAAGGCGCGCTGACCTATAAGAAACAGGTTATTCCTAGTTTAGAAGTCAGGATCTTTTTGTTCTGGCCCACTTAGCCATGATCCTAAAACTGTAACTTATGTGTAGGTATATTTTTTGGAAAATAAAGATTTAGATTTATATAATACACTAACATTACGCCAGTAGGTACTATGTTTACCTAAGTTACTGTGTTAGTGAAAACAAGCCTATTGCTCATAGCCGGGTAGGTACGAACCAGACACCAGACTGTCACTGAGACATTTCAAACACGAACAAACCAATACGATATATAAATAAATATTCCACAGCTTTTACACAACGCCATCTAGTCCCAAACTAAGCAAAGCTTGCGATATGAGTACTAAACAACTGATAAACATACTTACATATTATATATAATATATTTCTAAATATGTCCATTAGATAAATTATTTGTGTAATTTATTTCATCACCACTGCTCCCAAAAACGGTGAAGGAAAACATCGTGAGGAAACCGGCATGTCCTAGGACCAAAAATTCGAAGACATGTGACATCTGATCTACCAATTCTCACTGAACCCGCGTGGTAGATTATGGCCCATACGCAAAATACGCGTTTTGACGTGGAGTTGCGGATACCAGCCCGGTATCTTTATCTTTAGATAAATTACACCCAGCCACAGAACAAATGATCGCGATTATCTCACAAACATTTGTCTTGGGTCGGAATAAAACCCACGACCTCCAGCATAGCAGTCAGAGTTAATCACTAAACCGACAGGCCAGTTATTAATATGTATACTTAGTAAACTTACATACCGATACCTATAGATACCTTATTTACCTATAGCAGCTTTTACAAAGAAGTTGAAAGAAGTACCCCTTTCTGTAATATACCTAATTATTTAGGTTATGTTATAATATGTAAAAACATCACACTTGTATTTCCCTGAGGGTTGGGCAGAAGTATATATTAAAACCATATTTTGCCACTAGGTAATGTGCGAAACGAGGGCTATGTTTACGAGGGTGAGCCTACTGCCCACAACCGGATACAAATCGAGCCTCCAGGCTGATACTGAGAAATTCCAGACAGAAAAACTCAAAAACGCCCGACCCGACCCGAGGATCGAACCAGGGACCTCGTGCTCAGCAGTAGCGACCACTACACCAACGAGGCAGGCAAATATAAACCATAATAATACCAGCCTGTTCATTGTCCTTACAGAGGAGGCGCGAGCATTGATCACTACGCTTGCTCAAGACGGATTGGTGATGGATCTAGACTCCAGGATAATACTGGGCTACACACACACACATACACACACACACACACACAATCCCACCGCATGCTTTATATTATACAATAATGAAATATCAAACCAGTTAAAGTAAACTTCCTTTAATGTAATAATAATAAAGAAAATGAAGGTAGTTAATTTCCATTCCTCTTTAACGGTTAGATTAAGATCTTAACTCTAAAATGAGAGTGGAGACATTTTATCAACCCCCAAATTATCACTAATTGAAAACGGCTCATAATTTTACGCTCTCTTAATTTCATTTGAATAATATGGCTGCCTTAAAACTTTATTTCATTTGTGAATCATTGGGAATCTTTAAATTTATAGACATTTGCGCGTTATGCAGATGTCATAATTGAAACAATATTTTAATTACAGTAGTTTTATCTGTATTTGGCTTTAATTTAATAAAGTAAAAATATACATTTTGTAGAAAAGTGCCAATTATAATTATACAAGACCAATTCATCACACTTTTGTGCTTGTGTTTAATTGTGTTAGTCAAATTAACTAGATACTGCTTGTTCTCGTGAAAACGTTAAAACATTATTTACAAAGGTGTAGAAAAAGCCGGATAAAGCCACAAAATAAATTTATTTCCATAAACATCTATAAACAAGGAACAACATTATTTTCTTCTACATTGTCAACGTGTCTACAACAGTGTTTAAAGCTCGCGTGAAAGCATCGAGTGCACTCTAAGTTAGCAGAGCAGCGTTCGTCCGGCGGGTAGTGGGCAACGCGACTACCTGCAGTACCCTTCACCCTGCAGGAATAACCTGAACGCTTCTGCTATCTTACTCGGCTGCTCCTCCAGCACCATGCCACAGTCGGAGATGCTCAGCCACGACGTCTTAGACGGATCCAGGCGACCATTAAACGTCACCGTGTCATCAACGTGCGGAGACAAACCTCCCGTCACGTTCAGAACCGGCACCTTAATAGATTGCGTATCCCTTGAAATACTCAAGTCCGTCCTGCGCAAATATGAGTCGATGAACATGGCTAAGTTGATCGGGTTGACGTGAGAGAAACTCTCTTTGTAAACCTGCGCTAAGTCATGGTTACGGTCGTCGGTGCTGCGCCCGAAGTGATGCCACATTAGGTAATCCAGCGCCCCCTGCGTCATGCCACTCGATCGCAACTGTCTTGTGTTTATTTTCTGGTATAGCCATTCAGTCCACCCAGCCTGAGTGGATGTACAATTGATCAGGACCAGCGCGTCTACTTTTTGAGGACTAACAACGGCATATCGCGCCAAAATATTTGCTCCGGCTCCTACTCCGAATCCAATGAAGGATCGTATCCCAAAATGTCCCAAAACAAAATCTATCTGGGAAGCCAATGCATCCATGCTAGGGTAAGTGTAATCTTCCGGTAGAGTGGGGGCCCCCTCCTCCTGTCCCGGCGCGGTCACATGATAAATACAAAACTTATCCAATATTGCTCTCATGTCAATAAAATTAAAGAATGCCTGGAAGTTGGCGGCATAGTTGAGTCCAAGGTCATGGTACGTGATGATGGCACGCTTGCTGCGGTCCCCGCGGATGGCGACCAGCAGGTCCCCGCGGGAAGTCCTCACCCTCTGCTCCACGCATGCGCCGTCGTTGTGCAATCGTCTGTTTGATGGGAAATGTAATTGAACGCTTTTCAACTCATCTTCGAAATTGTCTGAAGACATCATATTTAGTAGAGCAATATTCTCATGGACGTGTGTAGGCATCTTCTTGTTAAAATCAAAAGGTACTCTCATCAACTTGAATCCCTTTGTTTTCTTGTTACGTATCGACCAGCTGCCGGTGTCAATCTAGGTGTTAGGTCTGCTTCAATACTCCTAATTAACGCTTTTCATTAGTCACTGTTAACGATCCTGTGCTTATTACGTGCATACTAATAACACAATGTCCGTCTTACAGTCTACATCAACTAAATGTTTATTTTGTCACTGAGTCACAGCATAACCACTATTTATGTTAAAATCTAAAACTATCTGGCAGTATTATGTACAAACTATGTTATATTGTTGGAATTATCGCAGGAAATGGTCAATAATGCGTTGACCGGGCGAGCGTGAGTTCCAGCGCGAGGTTGATTCGGTACTACTCGGCCGTTTCCGTCGGCTTTCGTCTCTACCTGCTTGCTCAACCGCGGCGCACTTCACCCCGTACAAGCGATCCGCACATGCGCAGTAGACATATCGAATTTTTCCAAGGCATTATATGTATATTAGTTTGCCTATCTACTTGTACATCTATGAATATCGATCATTTAAACAGAGGCTCGTATAACTTAATTAATTGGAGTGTAAAGTTTTTTGTTTACTAAGCCAGTTGGGAATTTCGTCATTCATTAACACGAATGCACGACAACCTGTTTACCTTTTAAATAATAGACTATGTTTTTATACGAGACCTTGACATATTTTGGATGCGGTTAAAAGTAAAATTATGAATAGGCTTTGCGGCAACTTGATCATAAACTTATTACTTGTATAATATGATGTTAAGCACTTCTGTGCTTAGGTATTTAAATAAGATAAGCGCAATCTGCCAGTTCGAAAATTCGCGCCAAATTTGTACTTATGATGAAATAAAGAACATAGTTACTATGTTCATTAATGATAAATTAATTGGAACTTTGACTGTCAGAGAGCTGACCCGTGTTTTACAAAGAATAAAAAATTAAATGATCTAGGCTTGCGACATATTTCAGTGATTTTTTTGTGAAACAGCACCTTACTCATTCTCCAAAGAGTTAAGCAGAAGTGTGATCTTATTTTTGATAATAATTTAAGTAATTTGTAATGTATTTTCAATTTTTATTTCCTTGATTAATATAGTTTTAAGTGTACTGTTACATAAGAACATGCAAAATAGCCTGAAGTAAATGTTTTTGTATTAATTTCATCTCTTTTTGTTAGTTGTAGGAATTGAAAACAGACCATGAGTTATTGTAATGTAGATGTCTGGTTATCATATTCTCTTTAGTTTTTAGGGACTGATTTAGAAAGACTCTGATCAAAGTGTTTTTCTTTGAAATAAGTTTTTTTCTAAATTAAAAGACACCGGCGTAGTAAGTACCGGTACCCATTTGCCGCTCATTGTATCACCCAAAGAGATTTCAAATATTATAGAGCGGGCATTTCAAGGAAATGTCATTGAAATACTTTGATCCCATGTCTCAGTAACGCCATCTAGAATAATATATTAATATTGGAGCGGCAGCCGAGCGTACTAAAAATAACTCATAGACTTGTGTCAACTAGGACACAAGTTTTGGATATTTTTTTTGGATAATCATTTTTCAACTTTGTGTCAAACAGAATAAGGTTCATATTCAATTGGGAAAATTTTACACATTGGGGTAACTTGAAGTGCTGGCGTCTGTACCTAGCCCTGATTATTATAATTTGTAAGTTTTTATGGTGTACAATAAAGATAATTCTATTCTATTCTAAGTAGAACTTACCTCTAATAACTGAGCAAATGAAAGATTCGTAGCATTCTCCAAGGTAAAACAGTGTCAATGAAGTGTATAGAGCAAAATGGCGAAATGAAACGGCGGTTTGAACGATATCCTTGTATAATTAATTTCTCAACACTTCTGAGTCGCTTAAGGCTACAATTAAGTTAAGACGACAGAGGGGAAATTACTGAACACAGACAAAAAGCTAAGAAGACGATATCGAGTCAACTAGCAGAACCTAGGTCTACGAGCAAGTCTAGATTTGGTTGTAAGTTCAAGCGTGTACTGTTCGGGAGGTCAAAACGAGTTCGGAGGGGAGCGATGTAGCGACATCTATCTCGCCACATACGAACTATCCTACAACAGTACCGGGATTAATGACACTAGATTATTTATATTGTAGAGGTTTCATCTGACCCGTTCAAACAATTCCCACGACTCGGACAAAGCGTTTCGCTTCGTCGTTTATACCGCGAACATCGAAGGACTGGAACATCTTGCCTGTTACGGTCTTCCCGTCCGATTATAATTTAGGTGTCTTCAAGGCAAGAGTGAATAGGCTCTTAATAAACTAGTGCTCTTCACCATCACTGATTGCATCACTGCTTACCATCAGGTGGGATTGTAGTCAAGCACTGGTTTATAATATTAAACAAAAAAAGATCAGTATGTTCAAGCTCGTGTGTGTGTATTCTGTTATAAGGTGTACTAAGCTCACTTTTAGCATGACCTTTTTCTTTCGATATCCATGCTGTAGCCTTACCTATAGGTATTACAGTAACTCATAACGGTATTGATTACCTGTCTTTCTGATAGCCATCGACAGAGTATAACGGATTACTTCGGAAAATACTCGTTGTTCTAAGCCATTGTTATTTTCTCCGAACAGAAAATAGAGCAAGCGCTCGATTTAACGTTAGCTTATGGACTTTGCTTCATAAACAAAGCTAGCCAGCGCTTTCTTTGGCAATGCTGGCTATTGTTAACGTAGACTTTACTAGCAGACGTTCCGCGGTTTCACCTGCGTAGGTTTCGTTCCCGTGGGAATACAGGAATAAAAAGAAGCTTAAGTGTTAATTCAGGGTGTCAGCTAACTGCAAACCAAATTTTATTAAAATCCATTCAGTAGTTTTTACGTGAAAGAATAACAAATATCCATCCATCCATACTCACAAACTTTCGCGTTTATAATATTAGTAGGATATTGACCAAATCGCTAACTAATATAAAAGTGAGTGTGTAAAATAACCATTAGCCGATTTTTTCAAACATGTGAGGGGACCACATCAGTCAATGCAGACATTTATCAGTAATCGTGACCAGTAATATTAATACCCAGGTGATATTAAACATCCTTTACAAATTGAAATGAAATGAATTAGCGAAACTTAACAACTTACGACGTAATGGTATCTAACAACATAATAGTATTTCACCTATTTCATTTGATATGACTGTATACCCTACTTTGTGGGTCAGAAATGGGTCAAGCTTTGACCGCAATAATTGTCGACGTCGCATTTTTGATACTTCCAAACAATGCCAACAGTCCTCCATCGTTTCTTTGTGTTGAAGCGTAGTAAAATTTTAGTAAAGTTTCTTAATACAAACTATAAAAGTTTCATTTTAATTTTAATTTAAGTGCGTTTAATGTAATATTATAGCCCTTTATACAAACCTGACAATGACAAACTGTTTATAATATTGTTTTGTTAGTATTTACGTGATGCGTTTTATTATAAGATGTCCCTCAGTTCGGTGTGTCTTCCAAGAAAGGCCTCCTCTGACTGTTTTCGTTGCACTCCGTCAGTTGCAACTCTGGTCCAGTATATGGCCCAAAGTTAGACGGAAGTCATCTTCCCATATTGTGGTTGGACGTCCCTGTTGCCTGTCTCCATCCCTTGGGTACCAAAGTGGTACACGTAATAAAGTGTGCTTTAAATTTGTGTATGCGTGTATGGGCTACGTCTCTGCCCTATTCTAACGTGACAATTGACAACATTTCCAAATTTTAACCTCCATGTTTTATTATGTTATCTAAAAGTAAATCCAAAATAAGAGGACCCATATTTTTTGGTTATTCGAAATTATGTACTTTTCATTCATAATTTTAACTTTGAAATTCGGTGCATTCTAAAAAGACGTAAGCGCCAAATGACGTCATTCATACGGTGGAATGGCGATAATTCCTTTGCTTTACTGTGATACGTCAAAAAAATATCAGTTTCTTAGATGTCACTGTCATTTCACGGTCTATCATAAGACGGGAGATGCTGAGTGCCCTGCTAGAAAAGTGGCTGAGTTTAGATATATAAACTCCATTGACTATGAGGGCACGTAGAACATCATGCTCAAGGCCTGACTTACACGACAGTTGCTGACTCTACATTAACAGTGTATTGCGCTACAAGCCCCAGTTTTTGTTGATGTTCTAAGTATATTTGGTCGCTCGCTGCAAAACTTGCTGTACAATAACTACCTATAGCCCCGTTCGTGATTTAATACGACGTTTCACTTTTACTTAGTTTGTTTTGCTGACGCATAATATCTGGTACCTACCTACATCATAAGTGGCACAAGTTGCAAATAAATAAAACAGCTGTTTTAGTTTTTAAAATAATAGTTTTTAGTTATAGAATAATATCGTAAATGTCATTATCTTTAATTATGTTAAATATTGTTAATAACCTTTTCTTTTGTACTACCAATCAATATGAGCTCCTGTCGCCTGTGATACAGGTTTATCTAACCTAGTACAGGCATCTAACATTCGAATCCCTCTGTAATTCTCAATAAGATTATTGTAATTTTATTGTACCTATTTTTAATTTTGAATAAATATATTATTATTATTATTATTATTTATTATTATTTAGCAGTTGTCAATGTCACACATTGACATTAGATATGTCTTGTTTGACATTAGATATGTAATTTTTGACATTAGATGTGTCTTTTTTTGACATTAGATACGTAATTTTTGACAGAAATGTCTTGTTTGACATTATAGTTTTTATCTTAAAAATGAGCTTGCTTTCGCAAAGGTAAACACCTCATTCCACCGTATAAGTGACGTCATCGCATGGTTTTTGGTTTTTATTTCTTTTCTCAGAAATTAAGCTATAAAAAATTTAAAAAAATATATATTTGAACTCAGCATACAAAAATGAAGAAACGGTATTTTTGTTTTAGGGTCATGTCAATTTTGAAATGTTGTCAATTAATCAGTATGCTATTAGCTGTCAATAGTTTCACTCTTCAAGTTTCATCTCCTTACGCAACTACATAACATAGGTAGTGTTTCTGTTGTAAGATAGTAAATCGCCACATCCAAATCCAAACCGCGGGATGTCTGCTAGTGAGTAATAAAAATAGTGGTTTGACTGCCAGCTTTTCTATGGATAATATTGCAAACCAAAATATTTATGACTCAGATAAAAGTTATCTAGCTTAGTGTTAATCTTTGACATTAACTTTATGACAATATTGTTACAGTAAAGCCGGTTCTATTAGGTAGGTACGCTTAGAACAGCCCAGAGTCTGGATCTGATGGCAATAGGCTCGCACCCTATTACCTACATGGAACTTAAACATAACTGACGGAATGAGGGTGTACTTACTACAGATAGACCTCTACCTAACCCTTCGAGAATTACCGGCGTGTGTCATGTTAAAACAAATGAAAACCGATACTTAGTACAAGAAATAACTTATAAGGGTAAAAACGACATGCCTGATTATAATGTCCGATCACCGCTGCAACTACTCCGAGTCCGACTAACCGAGGTCGTTTAAACAAGCCCAATAGGCTATTTGAAAAAAAAATAGTTTTGAGTCCCTCATCTAGATTACAAGAAAATATTCGACACATATTTTTTCTTTTTTCACGTAATCAAAAACTACGGCTACACGTCGAGTCAAAATGTCGCATGACGTCACTAGCCAGTACAGTTTATGCTAGCTAATGACATTACAAGCCCCCACTCCTCAACTTTAATGCGCTTAATTGCTTAGACCAAGCGCAGTTTTCCATCAATTTGAAAAAGAAAAAAATATGTGTCGAATATTTTCTTGTTATTAAGCTATTGCATAGCTTCTATCGCGGGCCTTGAGCGCGGGGACCGAATCCAGAAATTCCGTAACGAAAAAACCTCACGCTCCCCACTCCGACGGGCAAGGAGGTGTGGCTTGAAGGCCGAAGCTATTGCATATATATTTACATATATATTATATATTTATATTGCAGGCATAGTGGTGATAGTGGTGATAGTGGGGAGGGGGAGGGGTGGGGAGGGGGAGGGGAGGGGGGTGGGGGAGGGGAGGGGGAGAGGAGTTGATAAAAAATGCTATGCAATAGCTTTACCGTGGCAGTCTCCGAGTGCCACACGTCATTTCTAAGTAGATGAGGGACTAAAAACTAAAATTTTGTCAAATAGCCCATTACTTAACAGGAATTGCATAACTTGGTGAAGGGCGGAGCATCCAAACTCTGAATTAATTACTACCGTAGAATTCGTTTTTTCAGTCGATGCAAAATAAAAATTATTATTGTTATTAATAAACAATTTTTTTACCAGTCTTACTCAATCAACAACACAGTTACCCAAAAACATACACAAAAGATAAAAGAGACAAATGTTGACGACACAGCTCTCGGCCGGTGCTCTCGCTACAAAAACTCTTAAAGATAACGAGCCTCACATTCGTACGGGCCGTGTATTTACACAAAAGAATACATTATGTATAGCGGTTATCTATGTTTGTACATGAGCACTTGTCACCTTTAATATTAATTGCTTGTTATGTAAACAAAAGATTGCTTTTGTTTTATACAGGCGTGAATATTGTGAAGTCGTTGTTTATATTTTGGCATAATAATAATACCACCCTGTTACTGTCCCACTGCAGGGCAAAGGCCTCTTCTGATTCAGAGAAGGCACGAGCATTGATCACCACACTTGCTCAAGGTGGATTGGCAATTTTAAACTTATATTAACTTAAGTCCTTCAAGGTTTCCTCACGATGTTTTCCTTCACCGACGTAAAAGATGTTAAAGATAAATTTAGAAAGAACATTTGAATTCACATTGGTACTTGCCCGGATTTGAACCATAACCAATGTGCATGAGAGGAGGCGCCTCTGCCTCTGCCCACTGCTAACCTAACCATATTTATTGAAATTTGAATTTGTAAGTGCCTGTCTGTCTACGTAAAGTCTTATATATACCAATACCTATAATGCAATGCGTTACAAAACAATACAGAACGTGTTAGTGAAATTTTACAATCGGATATTTCGTGTTTCTATACTTTTATTAATGGCTTAAACAATGCCTTTGCATACACTTTCTAAGTGAATAAGTTGTACAAAAAACCTAACTTTCAAGAGAAAATACTATTTCTTAGAATAAAACACTTCTAAACTTACATTTTACGGTTACTACACTTACGAAATACTAAATAGGTACTACCTACATGGTGCGATAAACCGATTCCCATAATACCGAGAAATGGTATTTAAATAGATTTACCTTTTGTGTTAGTTACATTTTCCCCGTAGACTATATTTAGCGGGGTCGTCGGGGCATGCGGAAGTGAGGGGAGGGGTGCATCGACCTGAAGTCCAGCATGGTGGCTATAAGTATCGCAAGTACCGCCAAAGGATTGACGTAACTTGGAATATTTTTAACACCTGTCGGGTTTCACACGGTATTGTTTATGCAAAGTCGTGATGTCTTGTTTAATGAGTAATTTGTGGATTGAAACTTCTATTTAGTTTAGAATATTGCATACATGTTACTAATTACCCAGAGGTTTACTGACAGAACATTCCTTCGGCATATAAGTCCACCTCTGTACATTTGTGTGCGGGAAGTATTAAAAATGAATCGCCTATTTTTTTATTAACTACAATTTTATGAAAATTAACAAAGAACACAATTAACCTCTGGGATCACTCTTAGCATTCCATAGCCTGCAATTTGATCGCGCGTATTTACGCGCATATAGCTTCCGAACATATTCACCCAATTCAAAAAAGCTTTTTTGGTTTATTTGTCTCAGGCCATGAATAGTTTAGATTCACAATTGGCTCCAGTAGGTGGCGCTGCGATCAGGTACGAAACCAACGTTCTTGCAGGGCCATTTTTTTCGAGTCCGTTCGTATCCAATAAATAGGCATCTTTCTTCATAATTTTAGGGTACCTATGCTCTATAGTCAAAGTTGTTGATTGTTATTATTTGCACTACACTTCCCACTTCAGAAAGTTCTTTGTTATACCCACCATTCTCTATAATGCTGAAATAAACACAAAATCTGTGTGTGTGTGTGTGTGTGAATGAGTTCGTTAGTGTTCGGTCGCTCGCAGGCAGCTCACGTACGATATCAATCGTCTTCACAATTTATTTCCTTTCCTACAAATATTTTCTTAGCGCTTTCTTTTATTCAGTGCAGGTATCTGACTTATTATTGTAAGGCTGATGTGGAAATAAAATGTTTGATCTGCCTGTTAGGGATTTGTATGGTATGTTTTTCTGGTAGTCTCATGTAGGTAGGTATATACCTTCAGCAAACGAAAATTGCCTGCTCGATGGCTTCCAGTCTAACCAAATCCAGCTACTTATTTCTTTTGTAAATTACGGTTTAATTGTTTATAAAATTTAATCGCTTTAATTCATTAAAACGTCGTGATGGCCCAGAGGTTAAGGCGCCTACCTCTCATGCACGAGTTTGTGGTTCAAATCCGGGCAAGTACCAATGTGACTTCAATTCATATGTACAGAGACCAGCACATCAAGTTACCCCAATGAGTCAAATTTCTTAGATGGTTTTTCAACTTTATTGGTAACACCAGTAAGGTTCACATTTAATTGGGAAAATTTGGCAGTTTGGGTAGCTTGATGTGCGGGCGTCTGTACTTTCTAAGTAAGTTTATCTTTAGACATCATCGGCATCGATGAAGAAAAACATCGTGAGGAAACCTGGACTCACAGATAACATAAGTTTGAAATCGTGAATCCGCCATGAGCAAGCGTGGTGATCAATGCTCGTGCCTTCTCTGAATGAGAAGAGGCCTTTGTCCTGCAGTGGGACAGTAAAAGGCTAGTATTTAGCTGTCATTGTCTTCCTATTGTGTCTCTAATTGAACACGATTGAAAGGTTAATAAATTAATTAATAATATTGGTAAGTACATATCTCTCTGCCTGAAGACACACGTTACAAGTGAAAAATGAAGTTCGGTAATTATTATTGTCACCATTTTTCATTACCTTTCGGGGGTGATATGTTTAAATCAATCCAACTATTAATTGTGCTTACAACCAAGTAGTGGAATTCCCTGCCGGAGTCAGCGTTTCCTGACAGCTATTAATAACGTAGGGGTCTTTAAGTCAAGAGTGAACAGGTTGCTTTTAGGCAGGCGTGCTGCTTCGTCGACCACATCATCGCTTACCATCAGGTGAGATAGTGATCAAACGTGAGCCTATCAATATTAATAAAAAGTCCTTTAATAAATAAAGGTAAAAAACAGCTACGTAATAATACTTATCTTGACATAACAACAAGCATAACACTCGAAAACATACGATATCCAATTTAATTGTGTAAATGATGCGCGCGGTAACATAAAACAAGATAATCATATGTTAGATGGGGCTAATGTCCCGTTAAATTGCTAATAACAACGAAAATCCTTTACAGGCGAGCTGGGAGCACTCTCGTACACTTTACGCCCAGTTTATTGGGTTTTAAAGCAATTTATGAGCTTAATTGCGCTATAGGACACCCTGTTTAATGACTATCAGAGTATCGACGACAGGCAATGTGAACTGCATTGTAAGATCGCTGCTAGCAGCTTTATCGGTTTTGACTGGTAGCAACAGGCTTCGATAGTATTATTTTAGCAAAGTAATGTACAGACGCCAGCACGTCACGTTACCCCAATGTAGCATATCGCGAGAGTGCATGATGAAAATGTACCAAAACCTGCTTTAGCGGGTCCCGTCGGAGACTAAAAGGCCCGCAGTGCGATTCTGGTCAAATCACCAAGCGTAGTGAGGGCGAATGGAGCTGTAATTCCATACTAATGCTAGACATTGACAGTTCACTTCACTCAAGTTTTCACCGCGTGACTTTTACTGAATCGACCGGCTGGCAGCCCAGAAGAGAAGAGATTTAAAAAATGGAATTACAAATGGAAATGAAAATTTTAAATTCATGATGATAAATGAAACGGAATGTGGAATGGCACTTAGTCCGCCTATGTACAGTTTGTTTTACTAGTGCACAAAGTTTTAATAAATCTATACTAATATTATAAAGCAAAACAGGTTGTTTGTTTGTTTGGTGAAACGCGCTAATCTGGATATTTTATTTATTTATATAATTAACAATGCTTGTCATCAGTCAAATGTGGTGATGGAAGAAAATACATTGAACTATGAAAGTATCGATTAGGACGGGTTAAAAAACGTATTACATTATAAAACGTTACGTAATCGCGACAATGCGTCACTCGCCAGGACTTTTACAAATACTGCCAGGACATACTTTTACAAATACTGCAGAATTGAAATGGTGTAATATTCACAATGTTTTTCTTCGTCAATCCCGTTGCATTTTTTATGGCAATGGGCTTGCCCTAATTACATGAAACTTAAATATAACTTGCGAAATGTGGGTATACATACTTACCTACTGCCTAACTCTGAGGGGAATACCAGCGTGTTACTATTATCTACGTCAAAATACACAACAACGCTAATCAGGGATCAGGGCTATTTGCCGATAGCTCGATTCTAATCCCGAAAGGCTTAATTTTGGACTTTACAAGGAATTAAAACCAAACCAACAATACCACACTGTTGTTTTCACTTTACCTGTATCTTAATAGCCATAATTACCGGTCTTTTTAGTGTGTGAATAGTGACTAACCTAGGGTACGAATTTATGGCGCCCATGGGCCATTGATTTGGCCTCAAATGACGTCGAGATATTTCTCTCAGGCATCAGTCAAGAAAACATCGTGAGGAAACCGGCGTTTCCTCACGATTAAAGTAAGTCATCATTATACAATACGCACATGAATGCGAAAAGTCGAAAGTGCGTGCCTTGGGTTCGAACTCGAGACTTGACAGTCCGCCGCACAGAGTGGTCTGAAAATCGAGCTCCATACTCATAGAAACTTGAAGTCAGGAGTTTGAAAATTTAAAACTGCTATGGCCCTGGTATACTATACCCTTTATGTGGTACTAACGAATTGATGGTATTAAGTAGCTCCACGCGTGAGTTTAAAGTTTTATTTTTGTATGGGAGATAACACTTAAAGTACTTTTGTTTTAAACTCAATGGAACTCAAGGGCTGGTGCTCACATGTGTTGTTGTACCATGCACGGCAATCTAGATGACTGATTTTTTTATTTTGAAACTCCTCACTTCAAGTTTCTATGAGTATGGAGCTCGATTTTCAGAACACTGAGCGCCGATCACACCACTGTTTGTGTCACCAGTTTAAAATTTCCTGTAAAACAGTCCGTCTATAATTATCTATCGCGTATCGATCGCTTTGACCCGCGGGCTGTAACTTACGCCGCATTCAGCCGTACAGACCATTGCACTTCAGCTAGTGTATAAGCCGGTAGTGTCAAAGGGAATGCAGAAATCATTAGTTAACTTAAACCATGATTTTAATTAACATAGTGGTGGTTTGTGTTTCTACGTTTTTGGTTCAAAATGTGGTAAGTTCTTCTGTTTTTCCGTAGTAAAGCGTGAGCCGAAAAGTTGTCCAGTTTAAATTCAATTTGTGTAGTGTGTTGAACTGAGCTTAAGTGGTTGATTTGAATACCGGTTTCGTTTGTGTTAGTAATTTGAATGTTTTAATTGTTTTAGATTAGTAATGGTTGAGTATTTTCGATATTTCATGAGCCTTTTATCTTTTTGGTGTGTTTGAAGATTTCATAGAACCTAATATGCATTGTTAATTTAAATTACTTACAGGATTAATAATGAGCGAATGTTCCTAATTTAATATTTAAAGACATAAGTAGTTAATGCGTATAATTTAATTCGTATAATCATCTCGTCTGCCTGGCCTTTTTCCAACTATATTTGGGTCGACTCCCAGTTTAACCAGATCCATTTAAATACTGGATTTACATGGAGGAGCGACTGCCAATCTGATCTTCACAGCAACTGACAAGGTTTCACGGTACCCCATGATTAAACTAATCGTCAGACTTTCGGGCTTCTCACAACCGTAACAACTGTCAAAAGTCTGCGCATGACATCAGACCAACAAAGGCTCAAAATGCTTCCAGAGGCACGTAAGAGTAATTAAAAAAAAAAATATTCCACAACTTTTCAAAAACGCCAAACAACGCCATTTAGTCCCAAGCTAAGCTTGAGAGCTTGTGTTATGGGTACTAAACAGCTGATAAACATACTTATATATTATATTTCTAAATACATTACATATTATAGATAAATTACACCCAGACACAGAACAAATGATCGTGCTCATCACACAAACATTTGTCCTGGGTGGGAATCGAACCCACGACCTCCGGCATAGCAGTCAGGGTCACTAACTACTAGACCAACAGGCCAGCCAAAGAGAGAGAGAGTATTGATATGTAATAGAAGGTCTCCCACCTACGAACCTACTTCAGCTAGCGTAGCCTAAAATTCTATCGACCCAGGAGGGCCTCATTTAATTAGTATTAGCACATAATTAATACCCTAATAACACGATATCCATCGTTACACACACATTAACTGTAATTTGTAGGTATAAGCTTAGCTCATTGGCGCTGACCGTGTCGGCCCCTAGAGGAATACTATCGACAATTGTTAGTTAACACCTTGTTTACTGATGTCTAAGTGAAACGTACTGTACAGTAATTGGTAACTATACTGGGTATTATCTTGCCCGCGACTATGTTTGCTCGCGGAACCTTTTAATTTCTTATAATGGTTTAGTGACTCTTTAAGATATCAGTAGTTAGCTGATGTCATTAAGAGTCAAGCGAAATCGGTTCAGCTGTTTTCGAGAAAAATAAATAAACAAATAAACACACTGACAAACATTTTTTTTGCTTAAAGTTGTTATTGTGACATTACAAATAGACCCTTCTTCTTTTATTTGTAACACGACTATCTTATCTATCTAAATCTGATACTTTTTTACTTTTCCAATACAAGACCAGGGCAAATAAACCAACATTTTTTTCAAAGGCCTCTTAACACTTCATAATGTTACATATTAACACGCCTGTTTACCGTGAAAAGCTTGGCAGCGAATGATGTTTGACCACCTGCGTCAATCAAGGACGGCTAAATATTAATAATAAAAGGAGCCATTTTAGTAGAGAAAGAATCTAACGTGTAAAAGTTTTTATATCCCTTCATCTGTTTAATTAAAGAAATTTATTAAGGTTTATTAAAGGCCATAAATCATAAAGCATGTTTTGAGTACTTTTACGTGGCCTAAGCAAATTACCGGCAGATAGCGTCGTGTGGTGGGTTGTTGAGCTCCCTGTAATAGGTTTGAGCTACACGATGACTGAAGCATGCATGCCGTCTGTCGGGACAGGTTGTCTCAAAGCTGAATTGATTCTTCTTCACAAGGCTTTTCCAGACTTTTCCCTACATCGTGAGACTCGCATAATACAATCTTATGTCTGGACTTAAAAGAGACCATGATCCCTGAGTTTCTTTCGGCATTTCTTCTCAGGGATCAGTCACTTTGGAAATCCCATTAAGTGCCATAAGGTCTAAAAAGAATGACTTGTAAAAGTATCTGGGAAGACTTACTTACAGAAATAAATATCATTTCATTTCTTCATTTCATGAGGTCCCAGATTCGATCCCGGATCGGGTAGAGCGTCATTGAGTATTTTCATATTTATTTTCTCAGTGCAGCCCGGAGTCTGTATTTGTGCCCTATTAATGTCCATAGGCTGTATATTACAGAGGACAAAACATAACTGAAAAAATGTAGGTGCACTTAAAGTATACCTCTGCCTAACCCTTTAGGCTACAGGCGTAATTATGTCATATTACGCTATCCATAATACATTCGCTTTCGTGTTTGTAACAGCACTATCGATTACTGTTTTAATAATTAATTTTAACATGGCGAGCTTTGTTTCGAGCGAATACAAATGTATGTAATGACGTGCGTATCAACCCTTTGTGTAAAAAAATTCTAACAATACCAACCGAAGAATTTTGGTGAATAGAGGGCGGGGTCGACTCTTGTGTAGGACAATGTTTTTGAGGTTTTTAAGTACAAAATACTCATTAATGGCCTGAATTCTGTGTAGTGTCTGGTTAATGGCAATAAACTCGTCACTATTAACATACATATAACTTAAAAAACAAAACCAGGTATACACCTCCTGCTAATCCTTTTTGGGAAATACAGTTTGTATACATATTATTGATTGTTTAAACACACATTTTTGAATAAGCTTGCGCCTATTACATAAGACTTAAACATGACTGGCAAAATATGTACGCCTCTACCTAACCCGTCGGGGATTGCAAACGTCATGTTACATAGTTACATTAAACATTTTAGTACTTAATACATTTTGTTATAAAATGTCTACGCGTCTCCAAGACATGCGTAGACGGTCTACGACCTTTGCTACGCTCGTAACTGTTTGCTACGACGTTCTACAAGATTCCATACAAACGCGCGGCGTAGTACAAACTACGTTTCGACGTACGTTTTCTGTGCCCACGGTCATAGCGTTGCGTGACCACACGCTATAGGAATAGTTAATTCTACATAAGTTCGTAGTAATTTATGTTATATTAGACTTTACTACTGCAATAGTTTATATTATGTACTATACAGTGCAAGACGTACAATTGACAACATTTTAAGATATTAACCTGCATGTTTTATTACGTTATATAAAAGTAAAACCAAAACTAGAACACCCATATTTTTTGGTTTTTCGAAATTATGTACTTTTCATTCAAAATTTTAACTTTGAAATTCGGTGCATTCTAAAATGACATAAGCGCCAAATGACGTCATTCATTCGGTGGAATGGCGATACATTCTTTGCTTTACTGTGATACGTCAAAAAAAAACTGTTACTGAATTCGTCAATAATGCATTATTGACGAATTCATGCCACCAAAAACTGCACAATATATCCTACTCGTCATATTAAATATGTATTTGAACTTATTTTAGTGAAAAAACGCGGTTATTGTTAAAAATAACAACACACCGTCCGTCACTGCGGCACGGTCGCGACTGTCTACAAGCTGAGAACCGGCCGAGATCGAGGCGCGTAGGTATAACTCGCGCTTAGTCCGTTGTCCGTTTGTATGAAGTTGTGAGACGGACGATGACGGTGCGCGCTCGCAGCTGAGCCGCCCCTCCGCGACCGCAGCTACCGGTCGCGGTCACCTGGCGCTTAGTGATGTTCTTAACAACCATAAAAGTCTGAAAACCAGTTTAATTAAGGGATATCGTGTTACTCAAATTCCTGGATTGTGGAAGTCAGATATGCAGTCGGTCTATGTTAAACACTGGTATTCAGCTGCATACGATTAGCCTAGAAGCCAACTCAAATGTAGTTGGGAAAAGGCTAGGCAGATGATGATGATACTATTTCGTTTTTGCAGGTAGGAGTAGCGCCGAAATTTCGTATTTTAGCGCCGCCTTTCGTCTGTCCCAAAGACAAAGATGCTATCATTGACAAACCAGACACTACTCTAATTACGTAAGCAACTGTTTCCGTACTAAAATACGCAACTGCTGTTCTGTCCGTTTGTGCATTCGTAACTCAAGAATTGCTTATTCCAACCTCATGATTTATGTTTATATTCGTAGATCGCTAGTGGTGCTGATTTCTTGGTTGGGAATAGCATTGATTTTTGTTTATCTTTTAAAACCAGTGAGAAAGGGATATATATTTATATATAAAATACTAACCTACCTGGCGCAGCCGCAAGGCTCAGAATGCTTAGGTTATTTTTATTTTTAATGTCTTTAAACCTTATTCTTTTTTTATTGTATGCCTCAGTTTTGTACCTAAATGCTTATTTGCTGGTGACAAAAATTACAGTTTTCACAACATAGTAATTTTAGGCTGAAAATATAGCAAAGTTGAAGGTCTAAAATTAATTTGATCCTCCTTATCATCCTTAACTAAGTTCATAAACATAATGTGTTCCCTTTTCTCGAACTACTTGTCAGAATGAGATGAATCTTACCTTTTTATATTTGATTGCAGTGAACAAGAAAATATGCGCCAATATGGTTAGGTTTTATTACTTTAATTTTGTTTCGTTAGCCATCATTGTACAGAGGCCAGCACATTAATCTACCCCAATATGTATTTTTTTATAGTTTTTCAACTTTATTTCAAACAGAATAAGATTCATGTTCAATTGGGAAAATTTGCCAGTTTGAGGTAGCTTGATATGCTGGCGTCTGTACTTTAGCCTTGTACCTATTACTGTGATATTAATGTCTTCATCAATGTTATATTAATATTGTAAATTAACCCATTCTAAACTTATAAAACAAATCACTCACAATAGCTTTACAAAACTCAATCCCTAAGTGGGTCTAGTTGCGTGAGACAGCTAGTCTTATTAATAATAACATAATAACAGAAATCTCTCACTAAATAATATCACGGCCGGGTTGCGTGACAGCGCGATATTAGCAAGTAATCTGACAAACACAGGATATAATAAACACTTCTTATTACTTTCTTTTATTGGAATAGAGTCGATGTGTACGTAATCTGTTTTGTTCTTATCTTCGTAAATAAAAACACTTTTTTTCTCACTAATGGTAACGTAAATATCGTAACACAATGGTGGTAAATATACAAGACAAGGTTGGTTTGGTATATATTTATATAAAACCTCAATTTTGTTATGCTATTGTTAAATAAATAATTTGTTAAAAAATAATGAAAATACCGTGGAACAGGGTTTGTTGGTTTGATAAATATTTATATAAAACCTCAAGTTTTTTTGTCGTTGTGGAAAAAAATATAAATTTGTAATAAACGATGCAGTTATGAATTTGATGATAAATTAAAATTAACTAAGAAAAGATTCTTTAATCTATATTAATAAAAATGAATAGCTAAAATGCGCATAACTTCCGAACAACCTGCACTAAATTGGATAGTTCATTATTTATTGTATTTGCGGTCATCTCCTAATGGTTTAGATATACAATTGGACCCGATAAGAAGCGCTGCGATCAGGTTCGAAACCAACGTTCAGGCAGGACAACGTCTGTCGGATCCAATAGTAAATAATATTACTTATTCCAGTGAAAGACAAATTAATACTGTTAACTAAATTGCTATAATACTTCCCCTTTATACCTTTACTTCCTCTTTTTTATACCAATATTATAAGGGGGAAAGATTTGATTGTTTGTTTGTTTGCATTGAATAGGCTCCGAAACTACAGAACTGATTTGAATAATTCTTTCACAGTTGGGAAGCTACACTATCCCCGGGTGACATAGGCTAATTTTTATCCTTGTATTCTTACCGGATTGGAAATTAAGCGGGTTAAACCGCGTGACGTCTGCTACTAATAAATACATGTTTAATACAGTTTGCAGTCAGAGCCGGGTGTTCGGGTGCAGTTCGATTGGATAGTACGCTGGCATCCGCTCGTTGCGCCCACGCAGCAGTTTACCATCGCCCTTTGGAACACCGTGAGGGAACTTGAGAACAAGTTGAACGGCCCCCAATTGGAGAACAATGTCTTCGTTATCGATAATGCTGAAGTACAAACTTATTTTTATTGCCACGTATTTAATTAACTATTAAACTGACTGCCTCGATAGTCTGGTGGTTACAAGTGCCACTTGTGCATGAGGTCTCGGGTTCGAGCCCCGAGTCGGGTAAAGCTGTATTGAGTTATTCCACCTGGAATTTCTCAGTAGCAGCCAGGAGTATGGATTTGGCTCCCGATTGTTGGCAATAGGCTCACCCCCTGTTACATAGGACTTAAACATGACTGGCGAAATGCTGTTGTACTACAGGTACATCTCGCCCTGCGGAGATTACAGACGATATTTAGCATCTTCTGAAACTTTCATACCTACTTTTTGGTAGGCGAAGGCATTTGAAGGTCCTGCGTGTGAAAATATGCACGATAAATCCATTGAATGTTAACACACATTTAAACAAGGACAAGATGCACCATAAATTCATTTGAATTTACACTATGAATTTCTCCTGTATAGTAAGTGCATCAACAAACATTTAAAGTCACTTACACAAGCAGCCAGACCTCTGAAGGCCATACAAATATAAATTATTCTGTGCAAGAATGAAAGTTAGAAAATCACCAAAATACTAAATGAGCTTTAAAACCTGTTTTAAATTAAATGAAATGGGATGAGAAGGTCTTTTCCTAGCAGTGCATGCTGAATTTTTATTCGGAAATCGAAATCGTAGTCAAAAGACAAGAAGTTAATTAGGATAGCCTGTTAAGCAACTATTTTTATTGGTGTCCAATTCTTCTGCTCATTAAGGTTTATTTTCCCTTACAGCTACTAACTGGTGTGAAATACATATTCAACGTCACCGCCAAAACCTTAACCGAGGACGGGACAACAGAGCAGGTGTTCGCAATAGACAACAACAAAGGAGACCCGAAGCTTCTCATTGAGGGCCAATCAGAATTGTTCTCCATCGCCTTAATTGGGGCACAGCTGGCCTATGCTGACATAGACTTCCTACTGGAGGCGGAAGTCACTTCGTGTTACAGAACGCATGATTATTATGTTAGTATTGTATTGTTTTCTTTGTTATTAATTAATCATTTTGCTGCTGTCATCTACAACGTTAAGGTGGCCAGATACTGCGCCGAGACTTTTGAAGAGCTCAAATTAGAAGGCCAATTCCTGCAATAAAAAACGTTTTAAAAATCTGGTCACGTTTCATCTCAGACACAACCAATGCAAAAAACTTGGCAAAATTGTGAGTATCTAGTTTATGCGTAATTTTAATATACTAACACTGATATTAAGACGCGAATGTTCCTTTTCAAGTCCCGAGTAAAAGCCGGCTTTCTCGAAGAATTAGTAATTTTATTATGTCCGTACCTAATTCCGGTAGTTTACGAATTAAAGATACGGGAATTGCTTACTAATTTAATCTACCGCGTTTGGTAGTTCATCATAGTACAGACGCTAGCATATAAAGATACCCCAAAACTGTCAAATTTTCTCAATTGAAAATGAACCTTAATCTGTTTGTTGTAAAGTTAAAAAACTATCAAAGAAATTTGGCACATTTAGGTAGCTTGATGTGCTGGCCTCTGTACAAGTGTACATACATTTGATTGGCAAATTTATAGTGTCTCTCTTCCATAAACGCCATTAACGTAGTTGAAAGATAAGGGGAATGCCTCTAAGTTCTCATGACACCTCTAAGACACCTTTCTTAACTAAACAAGAACTGTTTTAACAGTATTTTTGTAGTACCTACCTATTTTTATGTAAGTGCCAAATTAATCATGTATATTAGTAAAAGTTTCGTAAAAATCAAAAGGGCACAGAATCAAACTGCCGTGAAGGAATCATAAAAAATATAGAAACCTTGAAGGGGTTACTCACGTTATTAAGAGTACCTGTGTATGTGTATTCATTACCAGCTCATATGCATGGATTAATCCGTTGGTCCGCACTCCACAACGGGTGAGTGACCGCGGCTACAACTGAAGCCCTTCAAGCTCCTTACTTTTACGGCGTACTCTATTAAGTCTATGGTTTCACTGGATGTAATAAAACAATACGACCAGCTAACATAGCATGATCACCCTAGAAACGGGTATGATGACGGAGGACGAAATTGAATCAAAGTGACAACTGGTAGAAAAAATGGGTTATTGTACATTCGTCACAAAGTAAACTCGCCACGAAAAAAAGTATGTGTAAACTCGCCACAACTCTATTTTTATGAAAATATATCCATCGTACCCCTCGCTCTCTAATTTTAATCATGGTTGCGCTTCGCGGAATAAGCAAAAAATATGTACCTGTACAAACATGACGAATTTACACATACTTTTTATGCATGTGACGAATACGCTTTCAATGTAAGGAGTTAACAAAATGTGACGAGTTTACTTTATGACGAATGTACAATAACCCGAAAAAAAATCTACCGATTATAGAAGAAATAATGCTCGAATTTGAACACTATTGTTGATTAATGAATCTACACATTTTTTCTCGTGATTCCGATGGCCTAAGAGCCCGTGACCCCCAGACCTTCGTTATTTTAGAAAAGCTGAAAGTTTGTCAGTGCATGCTCCCAACACAGGTAAGAACGATACACCATTGTGAAGTTTGGGTTGCCCTGGCTTTAGCAGATAAACGGTACTAAGGGCCGATCGAACTTCGTAAAAGAATAAAGTGCGATTTTTTGGTATTAGCTTCAGAATAGTATTAAAAATCACGTTATTCATTGCCAGACACTTTACATCCTGGCAACCCCCTACCAGACACCCTTAATGTTCATGAAATTATAATTTTACTTACGTTATAGTATAAAAGCGTGTCTGGCAAGGGGTTGCCAGGATGTAAAGTGTCTGGATAACGTGATCTATACATTTTTAATACTTCAGAATAGTATTAAAAATCACAGTTAATACCAAAAAAACGCACTTTATTCTTTGACGAAGTAGATAGTAATCTGAAAACCGAATTGCGTAACATTTTTCACTCATAATTCGAATTATTTTAATTTTAATTTCATATCCCATCGCTTTATTTTTTTTTTTAATTTGTATGCTCGACAATAGACTAGAATACTTTTTCATTGTACACCATAAAAACTTACAAATAACACCTAAACTAAATGTTACTTGTTGCTTTTTATAAGTTAAATTATGCTGTGAATGCTGTGGTACTGTCAAAATAAAAGGCCATTGCAAGTGTCTAATGCAATTGAGTTACGGTTTATCTAACCCAAGTCTATAAATCAAAAATTTTGCTTTATGTCTATCCAAGTTAATTTACTTCTTAAATGAGATTTTCAAAGATTTGCTTTTGCAGCCGCTAACCTCGGAGCGGTTATGAATTCTTGTATTAATTAAATTAAATTTTGTTGCTGTTAAGTTAAATTGAACCAGTTTGTTTAAAAGTATTGTGCAGCTTGTACACAAAATATAAAAATAATAAACTGTTCTCAATTACTCGCCGCCAGTAAAATTTTTCAAACTTGGTTGCGCTATACGTTAGTTCGGTATAGAATTAGTTAACCCACTGCTCATTTTACACTATTTATTTAGTAAGAAACACTAACGTCACATTTACAATAACAACAAATGGAGGTCAATCCAATCAAATCATGGTTCGATTTGATTTGCTTTAGACACAGAACAAATGATTGTGTTCATCGCTCAAACATTCGTCCTGGGTGGGAATCGAACCCACGACCTCCGGCATAATAGTCTGGGTTACATTCTACTAGACCAACTGGCCCATCACCCGTCGCCCGTCATATGTACAAATTCATCATCATCATCATCTGCCTAGCCTTTTCCCAACTATGTTGGGGTCGGCTTCCAGTTTAACCGGATGCAGCTGAATACCAGTGTTTTACATGGAGCGACTGCCTGTCTGACCTCCACAACCCAGTAACTGGGTAACATGATACCCCTTGGTTAAACTGGTTGTCAGACTTTCGGGCTTCTGACTACAAGTAATGACTGACGACGACGTTCATATGTACAAATTATGGAATGAAATAAAGTATTGAGTACCAGTTTCTACGGTAGATCATGCTACGCCTGCTGATGAAAGTTCTTGATTTTTTAGCCGCAGTTAACTTGTCAAGCACAACCTCATTCTTGCTGCTTTTATCCCACAGTTTTTGTGGACCGTGACCAGCGCTGACAATAATGTAGCTGTGTCAGACGCAAAAGGGTCCCGGCTTGTGATCCGAGCTAACACCTTGTCTCCTGGTCAGTCGTATGACGTGCTCTGCCAAGTGTATAAATTCTCCAACGGAGATTTTATCACACAGGTAAGATGGAACTTGTTCATTTAACTTTAAAAATCGAACGAGGAATAATAATAGTTTTAATTAAATACCAGCTAGTTTCAAGTCTAATATTAATACTTATCTCAGACAAACAAAAAAAGGAACATTAAAAGTGAAGCCACAAAACCGTGCTCCTGCAAGTAAAGTACACTCACACACACACCTACACTAAAAACAATGGTCATCGTTTTTAGTACGGCAGTGACCATAAGGCTCATTACGCACTGTCGACTAGTCGCCGGCGACACGTTCGGTGGCGACAGTGACTTACTACAGTTTAAATAGGTGGTTACGGACTTGGTCGTTGGTTGCCCAGGCGACTCGGGCTATGTCAACTTGTCGCCGAGCGACCAAGTCGCCGGCGACAAGTCAGTGCGTAATGAGCTTTATTGTCACTGCCGTACTAAAAACGATGACCATTGTTTTTAGTGTATGTGTGTGCGTGAGTGTGTACTTTACAATACTTTATCTTACATGTACTGACTTCTACAATATTAGCTTCCGCATAAAATATTATTCTCCAAGTTATTAGGAGAAAGTTCAACAAATGGCAACTCTTCGAGACAATTCGAGGGCTTCCATTGTTTTTTCGTCAACCTAATTTGAATAAGATGCCCAATTTCAGAACAGTCTACCGTTTCGTGTGCTGAGTCGAAATCTCAGTGTAAACTTCAACGTCAACCTGTTGGTCGTGTCTATGCAGACGCCTTTCAAGCTGTACACTGACATCAATAAACTGGACTTTTTGAATAAGCGTATGACAGTGAGTGTACTTTATTTTAATTTATGTTCCCCTACTTACATATTTTTCAAGACTTTTTAGCTTAGAACCGTAACGTATATTATTGCGATTGTAGACACCTGAGTAAACAACATTGTAAATCTATTTACGAGACAATATAACTAGATAGATGCCTGTTTTGAATGCATACAGCCCTATATTTATGTCTATACATATTAATCAATTGTATAATTATCATTTGCTTCAAAAACGGTGAAGGAAAACATCGTGAGGAAACCGGCATGCCTGAGAGATATTTCTCGACGGCATGTGATGCCAAGTCAGAGGCCCATGGGCGGCATTAAAACTCTGACACCAGGTTAGTTACTAACCACACGATAAGAAGAAGAAGAATCAAAGTAATTTCGATATAATTAAGGTACAAAATCAGTACAAAGCCTACACACACACAGACATTCAATAAAGAACTTATTATTTTATAGATAGCCTGGGAATGTACATTCGGCGGTGAGCCCGCAGATTCATATTACGAAACCGATGACGCAGGCACACTGTCTTTCCCATGGGGACTGTCTTACGTGGGCGAGTAAGTTATTGCCTAATTTGTAAAGTAATTTCTTTTTTTTTAATTCACTAATGGCTAGTCTACTGTAGTCTAAACCTAGATAGAGTTTACTAAATAGTTCAAACACCTACCTACACACCTGTCCTAACTCATTATTAAATATTAATTAAATTACCACCGTTGAAATTGGATGTAGTAATTACCATTAGGTTCATATTGATAATTTTAGCGTGACTCATAAAAGTTACAATGTAAAAATCTAGAAGTATGAAAATCTTGCGGCACGATTTTTGTCCAGGAAGAACTCCGGAATCACTTACCTATATTTTTTTAATTGAAAATTAGTAAGTAACATAAGTTTCTAACAATGTTTTGAACTAATGAGCCACAGCAGTGTGTTAGATAGGCAAATATTTTTACAGTTGTAACGAAAACTGTGAAGAATGTACATCCCATATCCCATCCTTCCACAGTCCACCCTTTATCATTCCGGTAAAACATCTGTAGCTAACCTAAATTTATAAATCGATGAATAGTCATTGATTTATAAAATCGATGAATAGTCATTGGTTTATAAATTTAGGTTAGCTACTACAATTTTGTCTCGGCGGCAGATGTTTTACCGGAATGATAAAGGGTGGACTGTACCTAGATTGATGGTTGTAGAATAAATCGGATCAGATTTTGTCCTATTCCAAACACAGTGCTAGAGCCTTCATGGGATTTGCCTTACCATCTACTATGCAGCTACACAACCTGCAACTTTCATGGTTTGCAGTTGCAACTAGCCCATTGCTTGAGCTTTTCAGGTGGTTAAAATATGATTCAAACTTCAGGAAATGTGAGAAATAATGGGCCAGCGCAGGTCTAAGTAAACTATGGACTTTTTTATTGGGTTTCGGACAGGTTATACCTGTTCTGTCGCGATTTTTCCTATAACCATATTGGTAATTTCCGACATTGGTATACCTTCTTCGAAATGAATGTTTTTTTAATGATATTTATCGCTTATGTATTTATTCTGGTGCAGGTATTTAATTAAATTGACGGTGACGGTAATGGGTCAATCTGTGTCAGATCAGGCCATTGCTAAGGTGACTGCTCCGGAGCCCAGACTACCAGTCATAAAGGTACGAATTAAGTTTAGATTTCAGTTTTTATGATTTAATTAAAGCCAATGACGTTTGAAATTAAAGTAGCTTATTAACGATTTATGGAAACATGTTATTGAGTTAGACAGGAGTTTTGGAATTTTCATGGTTTTTACCAGTTTTATGCAGAAATATTTATAGGTTTGAAGGAACAATAGGCAAATACTTGCCATGTGATACTGGACTCGGCTTTTTCTTATTTTTCATTTCTGCATATTACTGTTAAAAACCATGAAAATTCCACAACTCCTGTCTAATTCAATAACATGTTTCCATAAATCGTTCATTAGCCACTTTAATTTAAAACGTCATTGGCTTTGAAATAAATCATGATTTTATACACTTTAAAGTGAAAAGAACGTCTTGGAAATTGAGAAAAGCTAAAAAAAAATTCAACGCTAGCTGGCCTAGAATTATTATATTTATACTTAACTCATATTGTGCACACAGCTACATAGCAAGCTAAACATTTCCAATATAAGCTGATCTCGCATTGTACAGGATTTTTGATTAGGTCAGCGTAAACTGGAAATTAATGTTAACTCTTGATGTGAAGCATTGTATACGTATGTCAGATGATGTACCCTCCACCTTCATTAGACATAGCTATATCGCATAGTTAATTTTCTCCAAACATTTCTGATCTCCTGAAATCTATCAACAGATGTTCCATATGCCCCGAATCCTGAATGAAGGCAGTGTGGCAACCTTCAAAGCTAACATAAGCAGCATGGTGCCTGGGTGCTCCATCACTTGGTACTTTAGGAGCCAACACTGTGTAGTATCAGAGTACTCCACTTCCACGGACATTTGCGATGATAATCCGGTAAGAATAGTCATTAGTCACTGTATCCTTTTAACCCACGACGCAAAAACGATAGGGTGTTATCAGTTTGACCTCTCTGTAGCATCGGAGCGCTCGAACGGATAAGCCATACTAATTTGTTATTTTGTTGTTAAACAGGTTAAATAGTCGGGCGTGTTTTTAGTTTTGCTTGATCGAAAATCGGTTCAAGATGGCCGCCTTCACAAAATGGTGGATTACATAATTTTTTGCAACTCCCTCCTTATGGGTATCAAATAAAAGACTGGAATAGTAGAATACTATGATAAATTCAAGATGGTCGCCACCACTAAGTTGCTAATTACTTTTATTTATAAGATCTGTCACAATTTTTTTTTAAGCATGTACCTACTCATTGTTTAATTCGTGAACCCACAAGTAGAGACAGTACCTATATTTATAATTATAACATGAATTGGGTATTTAACTATACTAGAAATGTTGATCGTATGTACTGATGTATCTAAACGTAGCAGTTTTATTTTAATGACTTCATTATTAATACATAGACTGCCACGCCATAGTCACATTGCAAAAACTGGCAAAGGTTGACTGGTGGAATTGCCTAAGGCATTAAATAATTAAATAAAAGAACTACTGTTGAAACGAGTTATCTCGTGAAAAATTTGACTAAATGAAACAATAAAACTTGAGAGGTGTCAAGGGACACCTGTAGGTATGGAACGAAGTAATATAGTTAGTTTTATTATTTGTTAAGTGCAAAATACTACAGTTTTTTTAACACTTAACAAAAATAATCGTCGCGTCACCACACTGTTCAATGCAAAACAGAAAGACGAAACGAAAATAACTGGTTTGCTTTCTATGAAAGAGAGAGAGAGAGAGAGAGAGATAGAGAAACACGCGCACGCCGCACGGCTTACAACTATAGCAAAAAGTGTCGTTACAACTTTTGGTCTTAGTTTATTCCGTCTAGCCTCCTTCCGCAACGCGCGATAAGGTACTTTTTATTCCGTCTAGCCTCCTTCCGCAACGCACGATAAGGTACTTCGTTCCAAAACTTCGTTCCAAAACTTCGTTCCAAAATCATCACCTGCCTAGCCTTTTCTCAAGAATGTTGGGGTCGGCTTCTAGTCTACCCAGATGCAGCTGAATACTAGTGTCCTACATGAAGTGACAGCCTAACTGACCTCGACAACCCAGTAACTGGGTCACACAACACCTACAGTTGGACAGTTACGCGTAGTAACTACTTGACTTCTGACTACTCGTAATCACTGGTAAATAAATACCGTGATGATTTAATTAGTCGTCACCAATCTTCGGAACAATCTCGGCAAGCGTATTTAAACCATCTATCGACCCATGTGGCTGGTATTATTTAGCAACAAGCGAAGTGGTATCATCAAAACCAATCTAAATATTACTGGAATTAGGTGAATATTGTTTTTATTAGCGGGGCGTGGGTCGGGTGTTAAGTAGGTGCTGCTTTGCGTGTCATAAGTACGTAGCGGTCAGCCTTTTTCATGTTTATTTCATTTACGTGCCAAAATGACGGCTTAATGGTAGGCGGTCAGAGGTGGAAAGCGCTACCATATTTCATTTACGTTCATTTACATTTTTATTGCCAAAGAAAGTACTTTTATAAGCTTCCAGTCATGATACAACCTTTCCTAATAAAACTAAGAAGATGGTAAATTGAAAATAAAAATAAAAAAAAACTTGTATCGTCTTTTACTATCTCTAAGCCGATACCTATTTATGTGTTTAAAACATTTAAGTGTGAATATTTACCGAATATACTCCAGCCCCCCTAGCCAAGTTACAAACGATTCGTATCTATTCTCTTTCTACAATCGAGAACGCCTTAAATCCCTTTGTTTTGACCACGTGACTTAGCGAAAGGTGATAAGTCACGTGGTCAAAACAAAGGGATTTGATGATGGATTTTGATGAATAGATACGAATCGTTTGTAACTTGGCTAGGGGGGCTGGTGCTAAGAGCTTGGCGCTTGTGGGTAAATAATAATGGCACGCACGCACGGCTCTATCGAGGGTTAAGCTACGCCTAACAACGTCAGTCGTAGGCCCATAGATGGGTGACCATTTATACGTTTCAAGACTCTTCCGTGCCTCGGCAAGCATCCGACAGCCAGTTTAAGCAAGGGCATCGTGTTACCCAGAAGCTTGGTTATGGAGGTCAGATAGGCAGACGCTCCACGTAAAACTGGTGCCCACGGTTAAACTGGAAGCTGACTCCAACGTACTTGGGAAAAGGCTAGGCAGATGACGATGTAGGTTAGTACATTATTACCTACAGTAGACGTGTGTACAGTAGAAGTGTGTTGCATGTAGGTTGTAGGTATGTTAAGATAATAATTATACTGTTGGCGCTATGCTGAGGACGAAAACCAAACAGTGCGTTTTTTTTTCGGCATTATACGCGACTTTTTAATTAGTACAAATACTTAAAGGGGTTATTCTAGACGGTCTTCGCGTTATATTTGTAAAGTATCAATAAATAATATTCATAAACAGCAAAGTTATTTGTGTTTGTTTAAATCCCAAAAAGGGGTAGGTTGATGTGCTCGCGTTTGTACATCCATCATCAAAATATTTTCATTTTGCTTAAAGGTAAAAGTGCCGACGATCCTTTGAAAACTTTCTGTTGGGAAATGGGACTAAACGTTATCATTATTTAGACCGGGGCCAAGTTAATATTCAATGTATTCAAACATTCATACACAAATTCACGCCTTTTTTCTAAAGACTCCCAAGAGAATGCTGCGTGAAACGAGGTGGAATCTACAGAACGCCAGTTTCATGTATGTATGTAAACAGAAAATATGAATGAACGTAACCGTAGCAAATAAGAATGTAAGAATCGTAGCAGATGGCGATTAACAGTGTGATTCAGTTAAAATAACCGTGTGTAATTTATGTAAACATAACAGCAACCTAACATAACGTCACGCCTGCAATCCTCAAAAGGCTTGGCAGAGATGTACAGACGCCAGCACATCATTGAATATGAACCTTATTCTTTTTTCCATAAAGTTGAAAAACGATCAACGAAATTTCACACATTGGGGTAACTTGACGTGCTGGCGTCTGTACCTGGCAGTACTCCCACATTTCACCAGTTATGTTTAAAGCCCACGTAATAGGGGGCGAGCTTATTGCCATCAACTGGGCACAAATCTAGATTCCGGGCTGCTACTGAGAATTTCCTTATAGACAACTTAATAACGTTTTGCCTGACAGGACCTCAGATGTAAATGAAGTGAAGGCGAATTGAGCTGTCATTCCATAGTAATGCTAGGCATTGACAGTTCATTTTACTCAAGTTCTCACGGGGTGACTTTTACCGAATCGACTGTCTGTAGGTCCCTTGGGATAAAGGCGTAAGTTTGTGTAGGTGTAAAAAAGAAAATATTGTATTTCATTCGTAACTGATCGATTGTAACTCTCAACAGCACGGCACTCGTATTTCCGAGCCGGTAAACTTTTATTCCCTGGAAGAAAACTTCTTGAGCGAGCTGACAGATTACACCAATGAGACTGGCTGGAAGACAGTGTCTGCCAACATGGCCGCCAGAGCTGGGCGGGTAAGGGTGGTGGTAGAATGTCACTGTGTGAACAATGACAACTGTACCAGTAATGGAGAAGTGTATGCTGATGTTAATTTTCAGCTAAATGATTGGCCATACGCTAGGTATGTTCTGGTGAGTATTATCGATTAACTTATTACATAAAATCATGCCATACCCAATTCTATTCCAATTTTGGTTTAGCTATTTATTGTCTATACTAACTAATATTATAAAGAGGAAATGTTTGATTGTTTGTTTGCATTGAATAGGCTCCGAAACTACTGGACCAATTTGGAAAATTCTTTCACTGTTGGGAAGCTACACTATCCCCGGGTGACATAGGCTACTCTTTTTATGTTTTTTTTTTACCTGTATTCCCACAGGAACGGGAAAACGCGGGTGAAACCGCGGGACGTCTACTAGTATTGAATAATTTTGAATCGTGTGTATCGTGACTACCTTAATATCTCCATCAAATCTGACGAACATTATTGGCATATAAAATATTTTTAATTTCTTATTTCTCCCATTGTGTGGGTGTAGCTGTAATGGCATTAATTAGGCATTCATCCAGTGAAAATGTTTACACGGAGTCAGAACAAGTCGCTAGTTTAAAATTAAATGGCGAACTTTACTGGCCGACTGATGGTTGACATCAAAATATTATTTTAATTTTAAATACGATGTTTCTTTTATTTCTTTTCCATGGAATACACTGTGCTATTACGAAACAATGCAATACTAATCCATATCTATATATATATATCTTAATATATAAATAGGAAATGTTTGATTGTTTGTTTGCATTGAATAGGCTCCGAAACTACTGGACCGATTTGAAAAATTCTTTCGCCCTTGGAAAGCTACAATATCACCGGGTGACATAAGCTACTTTTTATCCCTGTATTCCCAAGGGAACGGTACCTACGCGGGTGAAACCGCGGGCTGTCTGCTAGTAATACTTTAAAGTGGAAATATTTGATTTTCGTTTGTTTGCTTGTATAATAGTTTAACGCAAAAACTACTGAATCAAAATTAAAAACCCTTCACCAATATTATCACCGAATCGCCTATAGTTTTGGTGGAGGGGATGATAGTTTCGTGGAAGAAGAAAAACAATCACGCGGAGGAAGTCGCGTGGAAAGTGCTATTTTACAATATATTGCTCGTGACTTTATCTGCGTGCTTTTTGTACTTTAACATTTCCCCTCTAAGGGAAGGTTCATATCTGACGGAACATTCGTCGCGTATTATCGGTCGCGTAACGCCAGAACAGAAAAATGTATAGAAAAACACTTGACGGTTCACACTCAGCAGATGATGCGTTAGTGCGTCGAGGTACATTGTCGCAAACGCTCGGCGCATGTTCCGTCAGATATGAACCTTCTCTGCCTACACTTACAAATAAAGGGGTCTTTTAATGGTAAAAGATATCAAAATCGGTTCAGTAGATCGAACCTCTTAACAATATTAGTATCAGATCCATTATTTTTAAGGTGATGCCAGAAATCGGTACAGCAATGGAGACTGTCTTTCGCCTCAGCACGAGCCCTGTAGTGGACACTAGCAGACCAGTGCGGTACTCATTCTACGTTGACCTTACCAACAATGACACCTTACTACTGGGATCTTATTACGAGCACACAGCAATTGAGGTCCTGCTGCCTTATATTGGTAAGTACTAAGACAAATAGGTCCAACAAGTTATAGCCGCTTGGTGGGTACCAAGCTTCATACCCTGGCCCACCACCGCAAAGTTGCATGTCTGTCGGTCTTTTACAGACTGTATTTCGGTGAGTGTGCTCTAGAGCTCCACGAGCTCATTCCACCATCTCCTTTCTTCCATGGGGAATCCAGACCTACTGCAGGTTATCACCCATTCCTTGTAGATGTTCGACACATTCGTACGAAGCGCTTTGCCTGTTCCTTCATTATGCGCACAGCCAAGGAGTGGAATTCCCTGCCTGCATCAGTGTGCCCGAGTTCATATGAACCCAATCTGTTTAAGTCACGAGTTAATAGGCTTTTTTGGGTAAGCTCGTTTCATCGTCGACCTCATATCTGACCGCATAAAAAAAAAAAGCCGCGTCCTTATTATTTACTAAATGGTTGTAGTCGAGCTTAGGAATATCTTAGAATCACATGACATAACATCACGCCTGTTATCTGCGAAGGGTTAGGCAGAGGTACCAATAGTACACCCACATTTTGCCAGTTATGTTTAAGTTTCATGTAATAGGGGGCGAGCCTATTGCCATCAATCGGGCACAAATCCAGACTCCGGGCTCATAATGAGAAATTCGAGATGGAAAAACTCAATAACGCTTAGCCTGACCCGGAGATTGAACCTGGGACTTCATGCTCCGCAGTAGTGCTTGCTTTCAATAGACCAACGAGGCAGTGAATCAATGTCGCTTATATCGGCAAGACATGCATGATATTACTATTATTAGAAATTAATTAATATAAATTTACCATGTATATTAATTAATTTCTAAGTATTTACTCACTCAAAGTGCGTAGGTAAGTAAACTTTTTTGTTATTGATGATATACTGGCTGGTTGTAAAAAAAAACTCGATTATGTTTTGTTTTTTCATAAAATTCAAATGACTGCGAATTTGTTTGAATTTAAGTGCGTTTTAACTTTATTTTGTTTTTTACAGATTAATATCAACATGATGACAATAGTAGATAACTAAATTGCTACGTTTAGTCTTGATTTTATAATATTGAAAACCATTTAAATAAAGTTAGCGACGAATTTAATTGTTAGTTAAGAAACTTTCATTTCAAAGATTAAATCTTTACATGCACTCGTATCTTCTTTATATCTTCTAATATATAAAATTCTTGTGTCACAGTGTTTGTTACAAAACTTCTACGAAACAGCTTGGCCGATTCTTATGGAGTTGTGTTGTAATTCATTAGGTCTAAAAATAGGACGTAAACTAATAAGAACTAAGTAAAAGTAATAAATTGATTCTAAGACGGAACAAAGATTGCCAGAGCTCGTACCTTTTTTGAAATTTCGGAAGAGATTTATGAAGTGCACCTAAAGGCAGATCCATGCCCCTGGCACAGTTTTAACTTGTCAGGAATTAATACCTATGTAGAAACTTTGGATCTCTTTTTAAGAACTATGTTTATTTATATTGAGCTGTTATTTTATATCTTCTATATATATAAAAATGTTATGTTGGTTTGTGTACGCTTCAAAAACTCAAAAAGTTCTGCACCGATCGAGCTGAAATTTTACTATGATATAAAATCCGCATCAAGGATTATTTTTATCTATTTTTTTTTAACCTTTCAATCACAATGCCACAGCGAAGCGTGGCAGGCTACAGCTAGTTAGTTATAAAGATATAATAATGCCTCGTTGGTCTAGTGGTAGCAAGGTGATAATGAGGTTCCGGGTTCAATCTCCAGGTCGGGCGAAGTGTTATTGAGCTTTTCCATCTGGAATTTCTGAGTATTAGCCCGGAGTCTGGATTTGTGGCAATAAGCTCGCCTCCCTAGTATATGGGACTTAAAAATAACTGACAAAATTTGGGTGTTACTACCAGGTACACCCCTGCCTAGACCTTCGGGGTTTACAGGGGTGATGTTATGTTAGATATAAAGAGGAGCATATGAGCCCCTCGTTACATCGTCAATTATAAAGATCAAACGGTATAAAATTATAATAGATTGAAAAATTAAGTTCATGGTACAAAACACAAAGAGAAAGCCGTTAATTAAATTAATTAATTAATTTTCAGAGGGAGGTACTTTTGTGTGGGTGGAAGTGTGTGACTCTTTAGGCGCCTGTTCTATTGGGGAGTCATCTATAGTGCCGGTGGCGCCGGGAGAGGCGCGCACGCTGGAGACGCTGCTTGAGGATGTGCAGGCGCATGTTAGGCGCTGCGAGCTCATGATGCTACGCCGATTGACTGCTTCCTCTGTGGTTACTTATACCGTTAGTCTAAACTTTACTAATAAAAAAAAACTATAACAAAAACATAAATGCACAAACACACACACATACATGTGACACACATGATGTGTCATACTAGTTGTAACGTCTGCCAAACATCCACTAATTACAGCTTACTGAGGTACGGAGGAGTCTTGATATATAATGATCCACCCTCCGACCAATCTCAGCTAGCAAAGCTTAATTCGATTTAACCACAAGCCCCTTCACATATTTTCATAACACTTCATACTAAAATAAGTTACGAAAACCCTCAGTCAAGTACGACTGAATTCCAGTTTATACTTAGAACGAGTGCTGCCTTATTTATTTGCGCAAGCCAAGTAAATGGAAACACTGATGTTAAAATTTAAGCCCTCCTTTCAGAACACTAGTTGTGAAGAAAAAGTATTGCGCAGTTGCTACGCCGTAGCCAACGTCAGCGCTACGGTGGTTACGTAATCGTAGTAGTGTAGTAGATAAGATCTGCTACGAGTCTACGAGACCGTTTTAGTATTCAATGGTTTTTATTTTTTGTATTTTTGTGTTCTGACTATAGACTTTGAGTCTGACGATTTGTTTATTTTTAGTTTTCGAATAGTACACGTGTATTTAGTGAAAGTAACAGAATAGTTGTTGTTGTATTAGCGTTTTTCTTGATTAAGATAAACTTAATATTTTCTACGAAAATTTCTTAACTAATTGATATTAAAAAATAATAACATCACACCCAGAGTTATACAGTGGTAGACCACCCACATTTTACACTATTTTCTGTTTCTTATTTTTTGTTATAGTTTTTATGATTGTTTTTAAATATCTGCCCTGTCGATGCCAATAGGTTGTCGCTCCCTATTACGTTTACAGTAATCGATACACACCTCAACTTAACCCTCCATCTACAGTTGTGTTGTGATGTTATTATACTCTATTTTCCATTTATTTTCTGTATATCAAACGGGGTAAATAGAAACGCAGGGGTAAATAGAAACAAAACTTTGAGAAGGATATTCATGTAAGATAAAAAATGTTTGTTACATACATTACCTTCTTACTTAAACTTCTATATATGCATTGCATTAACTTATAAGGTATTGAAATAAATAGTTTAGACATTTTGTTAGTAACGATTATTACATACTGAACTAGCTTGAAAATCCACTTTAAGGTTTTGTCCCTATTCACTCCGTTTGACCATACTTACATTGTTTTTAGATTGCAATGTAATTGTTTCAGAACGCTGATCAAGCAGAAGCTCTCTCGAAATTCACTACATCTTTGCTTAACGCCCTAGGAGGGATTGAGGAACGTTGTATTGAAAATAACTATGATGATTACAACGAGTTTATATACTGGATGCAAAGTGCTGGTATTGATACCACTAAGTTGGTATAACCATCATCTTTTAGCTAAAAGACGTTCACTGTTGGACATGGGCCTCCTCCAAGTGTTGCTACAATATTAATATAATAATATACAATACGTTTATTCAAAATTAAAATAGGTAAAATTATAAAAAAATAAAAATACTAAAATGTTATTGAGAATTACAAAAGGATACAAACGTTAGATGCCTGTACTAGGTTAGGCAAACCTGTATCATAGGCGACATGAGCTCATTTTGATTGGTTACAAAAAAGGTTATTTACAAGATGATGAAACATTTAAGATATTATTCTATAACTTAAAAACTATTGCCTTAAAAACTAAAACAGCTGTTTTATTTATTTGAAACTTTTTCCACTTGTGATATACGTACTAAATATTTTGCGTCAGCAAACAAATGAGTATGAGTAAATCGTCGCATCAATCACGAACGGGACTATAGTTAGTGATTGTACAACCAAGTTTTGCAGCGGTCCTGGATCCCACCACAAAGACCGGTCTTGGACCCACCCACCAAATCCTCGGTCCACCTTGTGGGAGGCCTTCCAACGCTGCGTCTTCCGGCACGCGGTCGCCACTCCAGAACTTTGCGGCCCCAGCGACCAACTGTTCTGCGAGCAACGTAATAAATGCAAAAAAGATACTAATAGATTCCTTAAGCCTAAATGTTAACATTTCCTTATTGCATACCGTTTGTACGAAACATAACATAGTTTGTTAAATTTAAATGGAGATGTCCTGGTGACCTGAAATACAGGCCTTGAGCCTAGTTTAGGCACTAGTCTCCCACAATATAATGCCCCACCTTTATGTGACTTTAGAAATAAGACTAGCATTAAGAGTAATATTGTGGAGAAAAATAAAAAAAATATTGATTAATGTGTGTCAAAGGGTAATGGAGAGGGCTATGCTTGTTGTGTCAATGTCATCAAGGTAACCTTGCGTGATCGGATCAGAAATGGTGATATTCGTAGAAGAACCAAGGTTGAATCGCCAAACCTGTGCCAAGTGGCAGTGGGCTAATTACTCGCAGAACGGTTGATGGAATGCACCTTTACAACTAAATAAATAGAATAATTAGAAACTGGACTTTTATTTCTGTATTATTCTACTGTGTTTGTTTCTTGCAGGACAAGACTGAACTGCTTGTGTTTTTACTAAGATTTCGGCAAAAGGCAAAAGGTTGCAATACGCAAGCAAATGATCATAGCATTTAATAGCATGTTCAGCATGGTTGGCACAAAGGCTAAGCGATTACGCTACGTGTCATGGGTTCGATACCCACACAACTATTTGTACAGCCTAAAGGAAGTTGTTCTGGGTTCAGAAAACAGAAATTTACTTGAGACGTGTCAAAGAAATAGACATACATACATGCATGCACCTTAAAAAAAATACCTTTCATTTGGGGCAGTCGGGAAATAAATAAGTACCTACAGAAGCCGTACCATGCAGTCTTTTAATCCTTAGAAAAGGTTTCCTTTGATCCTTCACAGCTTAACGATAGGCTAAGAAACTTGTGAAGGTAAACTCGAGCAACAAAAAAACAGATTTCCTTTAGGAATAGCAGTAACTGTCAATCTTTGATAGCGATTCTAAAATGAATTGGGTTTGATATAAATTAATTGTTTATACGTATTACTTAAGGCCTATTCAAACCTGAGCGATATTCGGTGCCGCTGTGGGTAGAGGTACATTTTGCGCGGGTTTCGCTCAGGTATCTAGTATCAATTACGATTATTAAGTAAAAACTATTTAAAAAATAAGGGTGTATAGTGATTGGATATCGCTCAGGGTATGTTCACTCCGGACTTTTTTTTTTAATTTGTCCTGAGATGGAAATATTTATTAACCCCCACACTGACCCACTGATGAGTCAGTCTGGGCAGTGCTGGCATCTTATTAGTTAAATTAATATCTATACAATCTCAAATCTGTATAGCACCAGTGTCCACCATCGGTCAGATTTTAGGGCCGAACTTTTAATCGTCAAATAAACATGACGATTGAAAGTTCGACCCTAAAATCGTGAACAAGTTACTGAAAGATAAATTACTTAGCTTATATTTTATCAAATATCTTTGGATATTAGAGTTATATCCCGTTCAGATTCCATTGATTTCTTTCAACCTGTATTTCAAATATTGGCTATTTTTATAGCAAATATTTGGTTTTAGTGCACCCTGACCACATCGCCGAAAAACATTTTAACTTTAAAAATATTTAAAAACAGAAATTTAATTCCATCCAAACACATCCCAGCTCAACCAAGGAAAACACTAGGAAACTCTTTCCGTCCTCATTTTTGTGTAGCCATGCGAGTCTACAAAAATGTACGTTAGTTTTGGATAAAACAATATACATTGTACATAATGTACGCAACATAAATGTATTTACTGGAACAAGAGCCCTCGTAGGAACGCTTGTTAGCGATACGACAACTGCAGTGCGCGCCGCGTAACGACAAAGCAATACGTACCTACCGATACCCGCTCACCTGAGACGTGGTTAAGGCATAAGTGACAGCGATTTATAGACCAGACATTGCAGCAGATCAGACAGATGAAGTGCTTGACTCTCACTCTTTCGGGCTGTTTCGTAAATACGAGTACCTTAATCTGCCAAGCTATTTTCGAACTAAGTGTGTATGGATCCCAGTCTTATTTGTTTATTTTGCTGGCTTTGAACTTTTAAAGACTGTATTAAACTTTAGTTGATATTTAGTTGGAATTTCCAGTTTCTGGGAAAGTCTTTGACCGACGGAATTTTAATACATAGAACATTTATTATTACTATTATTACTTAGCCTAAACTGTCCCACTGCTAGGCAAGGGCTTCCCTCCATTCCACTCATCTGTTGCGATTCTGCGCTCCACTCTTTCTCAAGGGCCATGCGGCAGACTTGTCCTGCCCAGACAATATTTAAAGTAAGAATATTTTGCAAGTATTTAAGTGTGTTAAAGATTTCTATCTGTAATACATCAGCACCAGCTTGGAGTCTGGATTTGTGCCCGGTTAACGGCAAAAGGCTCTCCCCTATTACATGGGACTTTAACCTCACTGACGAAATGTAGGCTTTACTATAGGTACACCACCTAAAATGAATCCAGGTGAGATGTTAGGCTTTTTTTGACATATTACAATATTCCAGAGAAATTGAGGTGACACACATTATCCTACACGTCTAATATAAGTAGCCAGAATTTTATAACTTGGACCCTGCACATGTAACGCGGCGGCGCGAGCTCGCGTCCTCCGTTAACGAACCGATATACGATCGAAGAAAAAGCTCCTTACTGCCTCCGGCGACGTAACTCGATACTGTGATGCTTATTTATACTGCAAATACTAGGACTGCACCCGATACACAACGGAATATTGGATAAACAACTTGTACATGGCGTTACCTTCAAACTAAAGAGAGTTTACTCCATAATATTTAATTTAATTAAAAAAAAAAACATCAGAATGTTTGAAATCTGTAGCATATTTTTTTTTGGCGGCGGTTTGGTATATTAATATTAAACAGGAATCCAAAGGAATTCCGTTAGTAACGTGTATTACTGCAACACCAAATAGGATGTACAATTTAAACGAAATACCATTGCTTATTTAGGTAACTAAAAATAATTACGTAGAAATTGGATGTAGGCATGGTATGCTAAGCTCAAATAAGTAAGACCACTTACTCTAAAGTCATTAGAAATCCGCCAATTAAAGGGTAACACAGGTAAAAATACTAACAACAAGCATTGTTCTAATTACGAAGCTGCCAAACGGGTGTTAAACTAAGTAGGTATTTACCTAATTACCATTAACCGGGCAGTAAATAACTCACTTTTTAACGCGATTTAAAAGATTTGTGTTCTATTGTTTTGCTTAAAAGATTAGCCGACAAAGGATTAGCAGGTTTATTTGTCACGTTGAAGTCATTTTCGGCGTATTGCTTAAAGTTGTACAAAATTCGGTTTATGGTTTCTGAGTATTCTATATTTATGTTTAGGTTTGTTGTGCATCGCAAGCCAGAAATGATTATTGAAATCCTTGTCTTCTCCCAGCTACGTTAGGATCGTTATAATTCTTACAGTATATACCTAGCTGATGTTGGTTTTTAACATGGACCGATAACCTATATCTGACCTCCTAAACCTAGTAACTCAGCAAAATAGATACTCGAGGGTCTTAGGCCTTAAGCTCCCCCAAAAGCATCTGACATCTATGACAAAACTTAAGGTGAACTTGAAATATTTTATTTTTGCCGAAGATATCCGAGGAAGTTTGTTAAGCATTTGGCAAAATAAAATGTTGGATGCTTGGACTGGCCTGTTGGTCTACTAGTTAATGGCTGCTATGCCGGAGGTCGTGGGTTTGATTTCCACCCAAGATGTAGAATATTTATATTTATTTATTATATTTAATTCAGTAAACTTTACTCGAGATTGAACATTGAACAAGATTATTAGATAAAAATTCAGAAACAGTTCAATACGTATTTCAAATCAATTCAGCTAAATTTAAATGAAAGAATACATAATAGACAAACTTAGATCAAAATGTCAACATAAGATACTACAAACAAACATAACTTTCATTTAAAATTGTTGTTCATTAACTATTTCTAATTGATTAATTTAGAAATTGTATCAACACTAACTAGCATGTAGGTAGTTAATTTTAATACAATTTCAAAATTATTTAATATTAGATGTGTAAAAATGTTGTCGGCCTTTGTTTCGCTTAGACTCATTCTGTCATAGGTATAAATAATTACTTTGTTTAACCTATTTAATGCAATGCGGCTACGACAGCGTGATTCCCGTAGCACGTCGTAGATTTCGTAGCTCCTCGTAGCAAAACGCTACAACAACATTTAATCGGAATTTACCAAAGGTATTTATATTCTTTAGATGTTTCGCAATTAATTGAACATTATCATTTCTTTTGTTATTAAAAAATACGTGTTCGAGCCTTGTTTTTTGCTCTGGTTTAATATCCTATACTATTATTATTTAAAAAAAGTATAAATTAAGTAAAATGTCTATCAATGAACAGGAATAATTTGAAATGTAAATACTTTTACAAACTAACACATTTTTATTATATTTAGTGGACCAGTCCGTGTATTATTAGTGGATGTATTAAGTAAAGGGATCCTCTTCAAGTTGTAAACTTATTAGATGCCATTTTAAATCCTATTGTATTATTTAAAAATACCCAAAACTAACTCTAGCACTTAACTAGAAATGTTAAACAATGGTAATCCTAAAACAATGGATAATCCTTGACCGACCAATAGCACAGCTTTCGCAGGTTGACTCCGCCCCTTTTTGTACTAACCCTGCGTGCGCGCAGGTAAGTATATAAACTCTGGTTCCAGAATTATTGGACTCATTACTCCGTTTGTGGTTAACTAGCCAGGACTTCAGTTTTCCAGTTTTAGAAATACAAATTATAATATTTATTTAAATCAACAATTATAATAGTAACGTAGCAAAAATGGTGAATAACAAGGTGTGTATTTCGAAATAAGAATTCAATAAGAGTGCTTAGTTTTAATAACAGCGTAATTACTGATTTTATTTACTTTGTGTTGTTATTTCAGAAACAAACCTCCTCAGAGTCAGATGTCCCATTCAGACGTCGAGGCAGACCAGCGGGCAAAAACCGTGTTCCTCTTTCACGGGTTCGTTATAATCACTTTTCTATATCTTTATATTTTAAAATCTTGCGTCACTATGTTTGTCCGGGATAAACTCCGGAACTGCTTAACGAAATTTAAAGATATTTTGTTTATGTCTTTTTTGAAATTTATGCAAACTTAAAACTTAAACGATTACGTATAGTTCCTATCTCAATTGTTGACCTCGATATTTTTATTTTAAAATTAAACATTTTCCTAAAATAAGTTCCTTTAGTTTCTAACAGATGGCAGTGTACAATAACTTAAAACTACTACAGAGACACAGCAACGTGTGGCTCAAGCAGCCAGTTTAGTAATAAATATTGTATGCTTATATTATTGTCTTTGTTTACAGGAAGAGCGGCGCGCACGCAATGCCCAGTATGAAAGAGAACGTCGTAATGAAACCGCTGAAGTGATGTCACAGTTGATCGAAGCAGCTAATTGTGACCCTAACGTAAGTTCTCCTTCACTTATTTCATGTATCCTCAGAAATCCTTCTCTGTATAAGAAAAGGTTTGCAGGAATACAGTTTTAACATTTGTATTTTTTTTTCAGATATCGAACGCAGAACTTTTGGCCACGGTGATCAATCGCATTCAAAGAGCGTCCAGAAAGAAATCTGATGACATCTCGGAATTAGAACGTATCAATGAAAACTTGGAAGCTCAAAGTATGTGTAAATAATGTTTTACCATCTTGTTAATAGACAATTGTTTTTATTAAACACTATTTTTTAATTTTAATTTTCCTCTTTTTACAGTTGCCACACTGCAAGATCGATTAGGACTTGATGATGCAGCTTTGGAACTCTTAGACGCTGAAGAAACTGTAAGTTCTTTTAACATTAACTTACCCTTTCTTTATTTATGAGTTTATTTTTGTTTTATTTATTTAAATATGTTTTGTTTTGCAGGACATGGAAACAGCTGGGCCACATTCGAGTTATAAAAGTATGACCAACACCAATAATTGTACCACCGAAAATTACAACATGAAAAATCAGGTGCGTTCCTAATTATTCGTTTTTTTTTTGTTATATTAATTTTGGCAATTTTCTATATTATTTTATTATATTATTATTTGTTTACTTACGTGTTTTTTTTTACTTATTTACAGAGAAAAAAACGCAAGCGTTCCGACCGGTTAAGTTCCGAAAGCATCCAACAAGAAAAGCGAACGAAAACCCGGTCGGAAACCTGCTCAGTGGACTCAGGTATCGAAATGAGAGGACACACCGTGTCTCCAATCACGGAGTGTGTACAGGATCAAACATATTTGGTAAATACTGAAGAAGAACAGCTCCCAACAGAAATAATCGAAGAACAGGAACATGAACACGTGGAATCTCAAGCACGTATGGATTTGCAAACGGAATTGTACAATCAGATCTATAATTCTGAATCCCAGAACACTGTTGAGAACATGTCTTTATCGGCCCAGTCGCAGTCGATTCCTTCGATGGAGAGTCTGACTCGATCGCTGATCGTGATCCCAGCCATAGTACCGCCCATGCAAGTATCACCGGACAGTCAAGAACACACGCAGTCGGAACCGACTATTCTACAAAATGTTGAGCTTCCTTGTGATTTCGACTTGACGAACGAATGTGACTTTCTTCAGCAAAATGGTGATCAAGAAGTAACTTTGGATTTTTTGAGTGAGTATTTCTATAAGGTGTTTCTAACTTGTAGATAATGTAGGGCCAAGATTTCATTATTCGAGAGATAATTAAGAGATTCGAGTCTTTTGCTTTTTATTCTCCTTTGAGTGACTTCAAATAACTTACGTTTGTAAAATAATATACCTAGTCCTGTTTTTTTTTTCACAGCGCGTAGAAAAATTTCGTGGCTGTATTAAATGCTGTTTTTTTTTTTACAGCCGATACTGAGAAAGGTTTGCTGTCCGACTGGATAGGTGCAGAGTTTTTAGACACCACTGAATTTTGTGATGAAACACAGATGCCAGTAAGAAGTTATCCAATGGACGACACTATGGTATCTGGTTATTGAAGGAGGCTCAATGCGACAACCACGGGATCCAGTGTAATAGAATCAAATGTTGCTAAATTGATTATACTTTTTTTTTGCGAATTTCACTGTTTATAAAAAAAAGTCTTAGTCCAATTTTGTCTTATAACAACTTATAAAATGACTTTGAAGATTATTGTAACCTTAATTATTTCATGAATTTCGAATTTGATTTTTGTAATGTTTATTTTTAATTCCGATTGTTTCTTTTTAAATCGAATACTTACTTGATTTTTTTTTAATTACATACTTACATTGTAACTAATTTCATTTCTCTGTACCAATTTTACTTACATTTTCTTTCGTTCAAAATAACTTTGTAAATAAAAGATTCATGCAATTTGTATAAGTACCAATTGTTAAATATCAGTAAAATAAACAAACTTGAATATGTAAGACACTATTTTTTTATTTTCTAATCCCCATTAACTTCCTACTACTACCTACTATGGTACCTACCTACCAATGATAACCTAACCAGCATGGTTTAAGTGTATTAGAGACTCCTTCAATTGACTAAAACTACATTATATAATACTAGCAAACATCACGCGGTTTTACCCGCGTAGGTTTCGTTCCCGAAAGATACAGGAATAAAAAGGAGTCCATGCCATCCGAGTTCGTGTAACTTCCCAACAGTGAATGAATTTACTATAACACTTAGTATTGTACACCATGTTTTATGCATATGAAGAATTACTATTATTATCACACAGCACATCTCGATCTCCCGCGGCTTCATCCGTGAGGAATTCGTACTTTTCCATTGAAATGCTTAAATAAATATAGCCTGTGGCTACTGCTAATTATTAACGTTCCATAAATGACAGATTATCTTAAATCGAACCAACAGTTTAAGAGCTTATTCGATACAAAAATACAAACGTTCCTATTTTTAATATGGTGTCTAAGTGTAGACAAGAGCTTTTCAGTTACTTCAATTACACCTTATACAAATAACAATATATTAGACATCTAAAATAAATCCGCTTAGTAACTAGAAATAGCGTTGAAGCCTATAGGACAAAGTGCTCGCCAAATGAAAATAAAACAGCAATAGAATTTAAAAGATAAAGGGATTATGTAGGTAGGTACCTACTTTACATTTTTACAGCCCGCGGGGGTGTTAAAAGATTTATTTTTTCAGAGGACTTGTGACCTTGTACTGTGAAACGGTCGTAAAAATAAAGACAACAATGAAGGCAGTTCCACGGATTTTAATTGTTGCGAAAAAGCTGCGGTGGTTTAACGTAGAGATTACTTACATAGGTGTTCCATTGTTTATTTCCATACCTAAAACAGAATGTTATCGTTTTGCAGGCGGCACTTTTAGACGTGTAGGTACCTTACTAGAACACCAGGTGGTGGCGCAACCAGTCGCGCTACCAATAAAATGTAATACCTCTATGGCGAGGGTAGTTGCGCAAGTTTTTGGCAGCACAACCATGATTGCGCGACCATGGGGATCTAGTCTGATACTTGCTTTTGATTCCCTAGGAAGGCAAAAATGTTTTTCCTTTGAATAGATTGACATAACATCACACCTGTAATCCTACGAAGTGCTAGACAGTGGTTTACAAAGCAGGTAGGTACTCCCTCATTTCGCTAATCATGTATCAGCCCCATGTAATATTGGGTTAGCTAATAAACGTGCACCAATACTAAGACTCCGGGCTGCTACTGACTTTACTGATGAAATAAATCAATACCACTTTGCCCGACCCGGGATTCTTTTTTTTAACCGACTTCAAAAAAAGGAGGAGGTTCTCAATTCGGTAGATTTTTTTTTGTCCAAGAATGAACGAAACAAAACCACCAAAGCCACAGACTTCCGAAACTGGAGTTATTTTTCACCTTTTAGTGTTTTTTATGAAGTCGGTTGTTTTTTTTTTGTAAAACAGTTTTTTTAGAGTTTGTTAGGTACCTACCTTATTACTCCGTCATTTATGTACTTAACGATTTTCAAAATTCTTTTTTATTTAATAGGGTAGGTATACTAGCACATTTGTATCAAAACTCAGACCTGATGATGGGATCCTCGAGGAATTGAGGGAACTCCTCAAAAAATATAGGAATGCCAATAATGAATTAAACAAAACCACCTAGTCACAGACTTCCGAAACTAGAGTTATTATACACCTGTAAGTGATCTTTTAAGAAGTCGGTTGTTTTTTATACTTACTAGATAATATTATAAAGAGGTAATGTTTGTGAGCTTGTGAGGTTATTTCATCAGATATCACTCAGGGAGTACCAATACTGAAACGATTTTAAAAATTCTTTTACCAATAGAAAACCACATTAAGTATGTGTCAGTGCCCTAGGCTATATTTTATTTTCTTAAAGAAGAGGGGGTAGAAGGGATGTAGAAGTCGCGAGCGAATTGCTAGTAAAGCGTGTCGCCCGACTCCTCACGTGCACTCAAGTGACACGGAGTATATTTTTTTCATTGCGGATTGCAGGACAAACTTAACTTTGCAGTAGAAAATGTTCAATGGAATAAAGACTTTAATAAACTGCTTACCATCAAGTGGGATTGTAGTCAAGCACTAGTTATAATATTAAAAATAAATAAATCATGCCGAAATACCCGCGATTTTACAAAAAATTACGTCCCCAAAGAACCTCGATGTGCCATCTTAAACAGTCGCGGAAATAGGAAGGCAAATTTTGTAATTGTAGGTTAGTAAGTCTATTTACTGGGCTCGTAGTTGGATAGGTGTTAGATAGGGACATTGTTTATATGGCAGTTACCTTAACCGTTGTAGCTACACGAAAACCACATCGCCCCACTTAATAACAATCGAAATATTACTTAAATACATATCAGAAAACATCTCGCGCTTAATTAGGCCAGTAAATCAACGAACTATCGGAAACAGCTGACTGAGCAAACAAAACAGCAAAACAGGCGGGAAAATATTGAGATAGCTGGGAAAGCGTCCGAAGTCCAAACAGGCAGCGGCGGAAACAAACGAAAATGAACAAAAGAATCGCAGCGTTTGCAGTGCAGGCGAGCCATATTATTATCTGCTCAAAATATGGCTCGCAATCAATAAATACAATACAGTGCGCGAAGGGTTTATGATTTTAAACTATCGCAACGTTGATAATTATTATTTTTTTATTTATTTTGTAGGGCATTCTTCTTCTTTTTGTGTGGTCGGACTTCATACCAAGCGCGGATCTATCGTTGTTGGCACTGTGGGCATGGCCTTAACCGTAATTGAGGTCGATAGGCCAATAGTTATAAAAAGATTATTGTATTTAGCTGTTTTGGTTTGGAGAAGGCGCCTTGGGCGACGTTCCCAATTGTCTATTTTGGGGTGGGCAATCTGGACCGTCTTCTCAAATCCTGTCTGAGATGGTATGACAAAGATTTTCGAGCTCGCTTTGCTCACTCAAAGTTTCTTCGTGTCCTGTTGCTGTGCTTATAATATGCCTACTAATTGCGGACACCGGCCCGTTATACTATACTATACTATACTATGCCTACTAATTCTAAAATTTGCTTAAAAATTATTACCTCTCTCCTAACACGTCTTATTAAAATTGGTCGTCACTCTGTAAATGGTTTGTATTTATGTAAGTATTTATTTTATTTATTTTTTTCTCTTGTTAATTATACTTATTATATATGTCTATTCAAATAGTCTGGTATGGTATATATTTATGTAAATAGTACACCACACACTGCCTACTCATCTTTTTTCCTCCACTATCAAGTACATCCAAAGGTAGTCTGAAGAGATCGCTTATAGCGATAAGGCCGCCCATTTGTATCACCGCTTGTAGCCCTTAAAGTTATGATTTGTCAGTATTAATGGTGTACAATAAAGAGTATTCTATCTATCTATCTATCTAATTCTATGAAATTTTAAATAAATGAAATGGAATTCAAAGTCGCATGTGCTTCCAGGCCAACCCCTGTCTTTGTGTGATCTACATTTGTGAGTGCCATATATGCCAAAGGTATGTTAAAGTATGAAATGCGCGCGGATAAAGTCGGATAATTATAATATTCCACAACTTTCACATAACGCCATTTAGTCCCAAACTAAGCAACGCTTGTGCTATTTGTGCTAAACAACCGATAAACATACTTTTATACTTATATTTTTAAATGGTAGGTATAAACAAGTGCTTGACTGGATCTCTCCTAATGGTGTAAGCAGTGATGCAAGCCTTGAAGACACCTAAATTATTAGGTATAATTCGACAGAAGGACCGCAGCAGGCAACTTTTTACAGTCTAATATAACATATTGAAGATAAATTACAGCCAGACAGAAAACAAATGATCGTGCTCATCATACAAGCATTTGTCTTGGGTGGAAATCAAACCCATGACGTCCGGCATAGCAGTCAGGGCCACTAACTAACCACTAGCCCAACAGGCCACTCAGAGTAGTTCTTTAGGTAGATATGTATGGATGATATACCAATCGAGTTAAATCGATCATTACCTACCTACCTCCTAATAGGTAGGTACTAAGTGCTATCACAGTCTAAAAACCTACAGTCGTCCGACGAAGACGTCTAGACAGGGCAATCGTGCGGGGAGTGAGAGGCGAGATGCGGGAAAGCCGCCCCCGAACTGCTAACAAAACGATGTTCGTAGTTCGGGAGGTATTATTCAGGGCTAACGCGTGTAGACGTTGTCGGCATTTTTCCAGAGAACAAAGGCGTCATCCTACTGTATTAATATTAATATTTATACTGTGGTAGTACTTTAGGTATGTATGGATGATATTCCAATCGATTTAAATCATTAGGTTGCCTATTGCCTGTTGATAGGTAGGTGTAGGTACCTACTACTAATTTATATTCTACCTACTGCTTCAAATTAGCCGCAAAGAGCCGCGCGCTTGCAACGCGGCTACAGCGCTGCCGCCGCGTACTGCAACCGCTAGGTTCGGGCATCATAGCGTTATGCATTTAATTTTAAGAGACCGTACACGAAATTTTACCGATTTTGCTGATTTACGTGATCTTACAGTCGTGATTTTACAGTTAAAATACTGTATTTCTATAATTTTTAATGCACAGTATGAAAGATCATTTCAATTATGATCTTATACGTGAGCTACTTTTTTATTTTTATTATTTAATTTTGATTAATCGACCTCAAACCGGCTAATGTGATGTGAAATTTAGCTGTAAGTGGTTTAGAATATGACATATTAACGAATTGTTTAAGAAGAACGAATCATCGATAAATTGTTCAACCTGATTTTCGTTCATACCCTGAACAAAATAGATGTACATTTATATAATGTTGTTATTCTAATTCTATACAAAACAAAAGGTTTAAAGAGCACATTAGAGACTCTCTAAATAAAAATTAGTAGTAGTTATTTTTTTTTATAATCTATTTGTTTAACATAACATCATGCCTGTAAATCCCGTAATCCCCGATAGGTTAGGCAGAGATTTACCTGTAATAGTACCGACACCCACTTTCCGCCAGTTATGTTAAAGTCCCATCATCCCATGTAAGTAATATTGGGCGAGCTTATTGCCATCAATAGAGCGCAGATCCAGCCTCCGGACTACTTCTGAGAAATTCCGGATAAAAAAGCTCAATAACCCTGCCCGGGGATCGAACCCGGGACCTCATGCTCAGCAGTAGCAGTTGCGACCACTAGACGACGCGACCACGACCACGAGATCTATTTGTTGTCATCTTAATAAAAGTATATATAATATTTATAAATTCTCGTGTAACAGTGTTTGTTATCAAACTCCTCCGGAACGGTTTGACCGTTTCGTATGAAATGTTGTGTGTATATTCAGTAAGTCTGAGAATGGACCGTAAATATACAGGGTGTCTCATTCAAATCGGTCAGTATGGGAAAGTCTGAAACTATTAGACATACGAAGATCTGTTCTGAGGAACCATGTCATCGATTTTAATAACAAGAAAAACTGCATTCATATATTTTAAAAAACATCTGTACTCCGTTCGGGAATCGAACCCGGTAATTTTGAAAAAAAAAACCTACACTATTTCTATTTAGATATCGATTGTGTAAGTCTTAAGCAGTAAATGTCTGTATGAAACATGATGTCTAAAATGAATAAAATGCATTGTTTCCACATACTTTAATTTATTTTAGTAGGTGCTCGAAGTGACCACCGGCCTTTTTCAATACCGCCTCTGGACTATTTCTTGTGGGGTTACGTTAAGGATAAGTGTACAAAACAAGCTATGACCCCGTTGTAGACCTAAAAGTAGCCATAGTGACAATTTTAGCGCAAATTTACCACATGAAGATACGAAATGCAATTGTAAGATCGTTACCTAAACGTGTTGAATATTGTATTTACACGTTAGGGTTTTAATTTCAACCCTAACGTGTGATATATTGTTGGAAAGGTATTTAAAAATGAATAGGGGTTTACTAAAATCATTTTTTGATAATGTCAATAATTTCGGAAATAATCGCAACAAAAGGAAAAAATAATGTGTCCGCCCCCGCCCCCCCCCCCCCCCCCCCCCCTCTAACTTTTGGACCGTAAGTTTAGAAAATATGAAAAAAATCTGAAATGTAGAACTTTATAGGACTTTCTAGGAAAATTATTTTGAACTTGGATGGAAACAACAGTTTTGTACAAAAAAGACAAAGTTGTAGGTACAAAATAATTTCTGGACTAAGTTTGTAGCATAATCGTATAATGCAAGCATTTTGAACACTTATTGTGACGGACGGGAAACTATGGAACCCTACACTGAGCGTGGCCCGACACGCTCTTGGCCGGTTTTTTTTTTCAAGTGCTGGATACAGTGACATGTTGATTTGTCATCTATACATGACTGTAGCTAAGCGTGTAGGGCAGTCAATTAAGAAGCAAAATTTTAACAGAGTATTTATGTATATTTTTTTCATTAAAACTATTTAGTCTTCTAGAACAAACACATTTCTGTAGCTTTACAAATAACTTTCTTAACTTATTCGCTTTAAAAATATTTATCAACTAACATTATTTGCAATGACAAAATATAAAAATAATATTAATAGTAAAACTCACTTCGCACACAAAAAATATTGCACTTAGTTGTATAGTCGTTAACAATCACGAGCGTGCAATTTTGACATAAATGTAAATGTCATTGGTGCGTGCTTGAGAAAGTCATTGACAATAACCTTTAGTAGGCCAAGTTCCATAAATGTATAGGGACGTACATTGTTAGTTATGTGCATATGTTTATTTACCTAGCGATCTTATTCGAATTAATTGTTCAAGAAGACTAAAACTTACATCTACCACTTCATATTGAATTATCTTACAATCATGGATAGTGTACTTACAAGATCAAGATACGATAACGTATCTATACTCATCATTTCATTGATTATATTAAAAACAAATTAGTACATTCACGATCAACCTAATGACATAGTCACTTATGAAGTAATCAATTTGTATCGTTAAAGCAAAATTCAACTGTCTATGGTATATTTATGAGTGTCTTTGGATAGCAGATCTTAGAAAAAGGCTGAATTCAGGGAAGCAATTTAATTACTTCTAAACTTATTGCGCTTACCAGGCAATTAATTTACTTGGTGTGAAGTAAATGGGCCTTAACGATCACACAGCTACCAAAGTTTTGCATAGGAGCATTTAGGTACTAACTTTAAAGGACTTTCCTAAAAATACACACATGCATATTTTTTCATTGTATTCTCGAAGACGGACATTTATGTGAATGACTGTTATGCCGTTTTCCAGGCGACAACTAGTCATCTAAATATAATGCCTAAATAAAAGTACCTACGAAATTTCACACTGCGTAACAAGGCAAAAATAGTTTTGTAACGAATTACATAATGTTAGCAAAGAGGGGCATTAATGTTATTAACTTTTGGTGGTCCATATCGATAACTCAATGAGGGCCACAAGCAGGTACCGTACATATTCTATTGAAATGGTAAATACAATGTTATGAAAAAAACTGTGTTGTGCAGTTTATAATTTCATGAATTGGCATTCGTTATTTATTAGTAGCTGTCCAGCTATTTGACTGGAGTTAATTGGTAATACAAGACATTTCGCATAGATATAAGATAAAAGTATTGAAATATCAATCAATGATAATTATAATTCAAATTACAAATGTATTGTTTCCCACTTAAACATAATTCTTTCATAATAAAAATAATTAAAAACGGATTAATAAGAAAATTCAATGTAAAGGACTCTTATAGAATATTGTTATTTATCAAAGAACATACTTACATAGTATCAGAAAAATGAATCACTCTCAGCGATGATTGCCATTAATACAACAGAAATAAACCAATACAAATGTAGAATTATTAGTATTGATAATTACATAAAAATAAACCTAAGAATGTGCATGAATTTTAAACTTTAGTATTAGACTGAAGAATTTCAAATTATCCAACTGAATTAAAAAACGTTTGCACATATTTCATTGTGAATATAATTTATTCTGCCATTACATTTAACATAATGTAATAAAATATTGATGATGAATTAGAGTACATAACGTTACAATCATTCAGCTGGTGTAAATACATACATTTCCAAAATTCTAATTTATTATGTACAGAAAACAACATAACAAAACAATGCTTTAAAAGTACAGCTCTTATCAGTAAAACTAGTTGGTGTATACATATAACTATTACTTTATAGACAAAACACTAACACGCTACATATTAAAGTTACCTTATTTCATTTCATCTGTATCAAAAATATAATTATGTATTGGAACAAAGTACTTTGTTAAGCTTGAATTATACTGGCCGAGTGAATGAGTGGGTTCACCGCACCGTTACAATTACAAATGGTTCTGTTGTTGCTCATTTTGGTGCAGCTATTCCACCTTGTCGCGCGATCGTGTATAATCCCAGCCTTACTGGTTAACAATTTGTGTGAAATCTGTGTCATCATTAGTTAAGACGAATTCATCTCACAACCTGTTCAATTACTCGACATGACCCCGTTGATCTTAAGTTTTTTGACTCTGCGCGTGGTCGCCTCACCATCAGAACTGTCAGTGTCATGTGAATCACCTTCAGATTTGACGCCGAGACCTAGTTCGTGGGCATCTGAATAGTTGCCGGATTGTCGAGCCTTTTCCAATGCTCTAACTGTAAAGAAAAATAGTGCATTAGGTTTAATAATGAAATTGGTTTACTCAACTCAAGGGACTAACCACATTTATCCATATAAAGAACCGTCACATGTCCGTTAAGGGCGTTGACAGTTCATGTTCGTAGTGTTGACAACTGAGCGAAGTGTTCAACAATTAACTGCCAACAGCAAATTTCGTAATGGTTTTTTTTTTATTTTTTTATACCACGATGGTGGCAAACAAGCTTACGGCCCGCCTGATAGTAAGCGGTTACTTTAGCCTATGGACACTTGCGACACCAGGGGCACCACACGCGCGTTGCCGACCCTTTAAAAACCTATTTACTCCCATTTTGAAGAACCCCGCAGGTACTGTAGCCCTCTTAGAGAAAGTGGCCGTGGGCATCATATCAAACAATTCCTCGGAACACATCCCATCATACAGGCGGTAGAACACACATAGGAAGGCAAAGTCTCTCCTAAGACTTATGGGCTCAATACCGCTCGTGAGTACGGGATCGTCGACGAGTCTCACAGCTCGCTTTTGAATAGAGTCAAGGGGCCCAAGCTGGTACCCAGGTGCTCCCGCCCAGAGATGACAGCAGTACTCCATATGGGGCCGAATCTGCGACTTGTATAGCAGCAGTCTTTGCCCCGGTGTGAAGTACAGTAGGATATAGAATAGAATCTCTTTATTGTACACAATAAAACTTACAAATTATAACTTTAAGGGCTACTGACATAGGGTGATACAATGGGCTGCCTTATCATTAAAAGCAATCTCTTACAGACAACCTTGGATATCATCAGTGTGTATCTAGGATAATGTCAAGCGCACTCTCTAAGATCTGACAAAGCGCACCCTGTCTGATAGTCACTGTAACTTGAAGTCCACTAGCCCTCAAAGTTAGGGAGCAACTGGACAACAATTTAGTCACTGGCAATAAAAATTTAGCCAATATAGCCCTGCAGAATGGATGTGCCTCACACAAAACTGGTGTGTAATATGAACAAAAGCTGAATTGAGCTGAATATACCTATGTGGTTAGTTTTTTAACCTTTTAACCGCTTGTGTGGCATTTATGCGACACATATTTCCGTGTCCCTACCGCTCGTGTCGTATTTCTGCGACAGAGAACATGCATGATTTTTTCGTTTTATTTTCAAAATACTGACTGTGTTACAACTAAACCCATTATCGAATTGAGATATTATTTGTATACAAAAACTAAAAATCGATACAAAAATTGTTTCTTCTTGTTTACTGTAGTTATTAATTTGTACTAATATTTAGCCAAGTGCTTATGAGGGCTCACAATATATTGCAATAAAATACAGTTTAGTAACAAATAACTAAATAGCTTGTCTGCCATAGAAATTTAACCTTGTATTACAGTACAAGGGCATTAAAAAACAAAATAGGGTAATAATAGATACTACTGGTTGCTTAGTAGTCAAAATTCGACCATTTTAGTTGTCTGCACTTCTTCTCTATATAAACTTTAAATTCGCCTCCATATTCTTAAAAAGGGGATCAGTTTTTAGCCGATATCGGCGAAGCAAAAAGGAGGGTTATTGCTTAACTTAGGTTAGGTAAGGTTTAACGGGCAGGTGTCCACAACTCCACGACCAAGCGCGTATTTTGCGTACGGATTGCGAATTGAGTCAATTGCTTAACTTATTAAAGATATTTTGGGAACTTAAAATAATTGAAAGATCATTATTTTGGTTTTGTACGAAAATGGTCTTAAGGGGACAGTCCTTGCAAAGTGTCAAAACAGGAGTTACGGTTTGCAAGATATCTAAACATCTAACACACCAAATATTATCAAAAAATTAAATAAGATACTTATTAGATGTATCACCAGCGACACCGTGTGATATTTTTTAAATTATCCTAAAATGTCTGCTAAAACAATGTCAATATTTCATATTTACATCGAAATCGGCACTTACTATTTGCACGTTTTCTTAAAATGTAAAGCAATGTTTATAGATATTTTTCGTTAATTCATGACACAAGTGTATGATTATGAGGTTAACCCTTTTTAATTTCTAATGAAATAAAATCAAACACTAGTAATTTACGTCATAACATTCTTAATATGTTTGCGCAAAATGTTTTCCGTTTGCCATACATTCTAGTATGGAGCGTCCCCCGTTTCATATTTTGTTTTATATTCGAACATGCGTCTGAAAACAAATCAGTGCCGCCCTGGAAACCAAGGTGAGCCTACGTCAGTTTGTAGTCCGCTCCGAGCTCGATAAACGTCAACTCATACATCTACACAAGTCATAGGGTGGGGTGCAAGTTACACGGTGTATTTGCCAATTTTTGCACTAGAATTATAGCTATGGAAGTATTGAAATTATTTTGTTTTTAGATATTTATTTAAATAAATAATAAAACTTTAGAGGATTTTTAACTAATAAATAGATTCCGTCATTTTTGAGAGATGATTAATTGATATTTTAATGATAAATTTAACATACACACATGAATTTCAATAAGTGGGTTAAAGCCCAAACCAAAGGTGTGATAATAATTGATGGATAAATAAAATTTCCATAATTTAAATACTACATCATCTTTTATAAAATGGGCAAACAGAAGGAAAATTCCCGACAAATCGAAAAAAAAATAAAGGAAAATGAAAAAAATAGTACAGTAGTATAGTCTTTTATTTAAGATATTTTGCCGATGATAAAACGTGGGTTATTATTTAATAACCTTTTGGAATCAAACTCATTCGACCAGTTCCCTCCAGGATGGCGGACAACACTTTCTTTTCGTAATACAATAAGGGTGTCATTTCCAAGGTTTTTCCGGGTGCATAACCCGTAATTACGAAAATGGCAACCATTTAAAAATCAAAGATGTTTTTTTTATTAATAGAGTATTACGTTGTTATTTCAAGCAGTAAGCGTTATTTCCATTGTATAAAGTATATATTTATTTATATCGGTGACATGTTTAAAACACACAGACTGTTCCTTAATGATTATCTACATGTTTATTTTTAGTTTGCGTCCAACTAAAAGCCAAAACGAAACTGTGAGACTGTTATTGTCATAAAAAATAAATGAATTGCTACTGAAACTAACCGTTTAGTTTAATGTTAATGGTTAAATAGCTAGCACTACTTCTAGAGCATGAGGTCCTGGGTTCAATTCCTGGGTTGGACAAAGTGTTATCGGGTTTTTTAATCTTAAATTTCTCAGTAGCAACCCGTAGTGAGGATTTGTACCTAGTTGATGGCAATAAGATCACCCCCATTACATAAGACTTAAAACATAACTGGTGAATTATGGGTATACCTAGACCACTGTATAATTCTTCGGGGAATACAGGAGTGATATTATATGATGCTATGCTTATAAACAAAATTATTGTTTCAGACTATAGCGTGAGCATTGCTATGTGTTCACGATTACGTCTGCGTGTAAATGTATGTTTGAAGAATAATACTCATTGTACGTATAAATACTACACGATAGAAAGACAATGACAGCGCAAACGCTTGGGGTTTAATGAATTAAGAACCTTTTGGCAGTGTTGCACTGCAAACACCTTAAATATTAAAGTAGTAATAATAATAAAATATGAGCCTATGTTTAAAGTACATTTTTATAAATTACTTTTGTTAGTTTTACCGTGCAGGGACTCTTTTAAATTGAAATGGCAAATCTGTCAGAATTATTGGAATACGGGTAATCAAGACGTTTTCTCCTTTTGCCATTCCAGCCATGATTGTAGCGGCTTTATAATGTTGTGTCCCATATGTGTAATTTGTATTCGTCTACCGTTGCACTGGCGCGTCAAGATTTCTGATGTACAGGACTGGAACACAAACTTTTAGCCTCTTGAGTAGAGAGTCTGAAAATACCCTATGGGTATGCTGTAACTTGTTCAGAGTCCATGATATTGTCCACTGAGAATTCGACAATATCTCCTTCAACGTTTGACACGTTTTGTTCGTTTATTTACTCCCATAACGATCAAATTGTTACAAAATTTAATTACAGGTATCTATTTGAATCAATAGCCAAACGCAAAAGATTTATCGTTCTAGCGACAAAAATATCGAATTCCTTCTTAAATATACCTACCTATTATTCCTTATATTTATTTTACACTCTTAAGGGTAACATTTTAACAAATTTTTAATGCCATAAGTATTTAAATGTAATCAACTGCCCAAAATACAAATTGCATGCTTTTAGCTTTGAAAATGATTATACTTTCACACATCCTTTCATCCCCCTTTTCTATCCCTTACAAGCCTTTTCGCGAATCAAAAAGTAGCCTGTGTCCTTTCTCAGGTTTTAGACTATCTGTGTCCCAAATTTCAGTTTTACCGGTGCAGTAGTTTTGGCGTAAAAGCGAGACAGACATAAAGACATGCAAAGTTACTTTTGCATTTATAATATTTAAATATAAGGTATAGAAATATAATAATTTGTGGTTTTTGAGTTAGTCTTTTTGTTCCCTTACGCCATTCATATATTTACTACAAAATATCAATGAACTTTATTTAGTATGCATGTACTTATAACAGTTTAAACAACCAATTATAGTATTACTATAATAAAATAAAATTCTAAATTACGAACTTATTAATTAAATTAAACAACACAACTAAAATAAATAATAATTTTATCAATTAAATTGTAAATCTCTGTTGAACACTGTGACCCCACCCTTTCGTGGCTACCAAACAATATCATAAGCAAACGAGCATCGCTTGGCAATAAGTCAATTGTCATTACATTGCTTGTTTACTGACACATAATTACTAGCTCTTTTATTTCGAACACGTATTGAAAAAATAATTTGCCCGTCGTGCCGTACTGTTTGTCGTTTGTTTCTGGGCAAATGTTAATGTGTGTGTAAAGTGTGTAGCGCGTTGCTACTGTGTAAGTGGAAAATGTTAATGTATGCGTTCAAAAATAAGTTCCCACGCTCGCAGACTTCCCTCTTAAGTGTCCATTCTCTATTTGTTTATTTATCTGGCACAGCAACTTATTTTTAGAACTACTATATTGGTCTAATTTCTTTTAAAATTAGAAAGGTGTTTATTGGAGAACACAGAACCATTGGTTGCTGAGAATACCACACAATAACAGGAGGGTGATTTTTCCGGCATTTAACTGCCATCATTATCTTCCCATAACTAAATTCTAATGAAAGAGTCTGCATATAACGGAATATTTCAGCTATTCCCAGAATCAATGATGGCCAGGAACTTACTTGTTTATGGTAACAGTTCACAATCAACATAAGTTTTACTTACTTTGTGTTTCAAGCATATTATTCTGTCTCCTTAAATCCTCAATGTCCTGTTGATGTGAATTGTTTTTTCTTCTCATAAATTGTATGTACTCAGCTGCCTTTTTTAATATTTGTGCTCGACTTGCCTGTAATAATTGTCAATCAAAATATTTGTGAATTAAGATTGGCAAAAACAAGTTAATACTTTCATAGAATGTGAAGAGATAAAATTCAGAATATTTGATTTATTTAGTATAGCAAAGCATGCAGCTTTCACAATCCTAGTTTTTGTGATATTTTTACTTCTACTGATACCTACATTTATTTAGTTCTAGCATAATTACTGTAAACGAAGCATTAAAATAACTTGTAAGTATTATAAAAATCCATTTTAAGTGTGATAAAAAATCTAAATAAGCCTCTATCATTACTGGATTGAGTGGGGTAAGTAGTGTAGTCAATGGTAAATATGTTTACTCTAAAAATGCATCTTTAATATTTGATTTCATAATTACCAAAATTCATAGTCGTATTGACTGATAATAATAAGAAAAGAAAATTTTCAGAATTAATTAACCTTGAACTTACAGTCAACTAGTATTATACCGGACAACAATTATTACCCACGCCATTCATCCAAATAAAAAACTTATAAACTATAAAAATAAAGGTCAATACCACATGTAAAATGTGAATGCTTACAATTTTTGAACATACCACTTTCTCATTCTGGAGAGCTGGTACTGATTCCCTTAATGAGGTAAAACTATCCTTTATATGATCTCGTCTCTTTCTTTCCAATGCATTGTGATGTGCTCTTTTTTCAGCCTGTAACATTAAAAATTCCCCTGAGTGTCACGGCTCAACAACTTCGTTCATCAAACACATTGCAATTAAAAACTCTGCCAAGAACATGCATCTTGGAACAATTTGATAGTTAATTGTAAAAACACAAGCTTGATTTGATTTAAATATCTGATAAAAATATGAAGTAGATACTTTGGAAATGGATACGAACACAATTTACCTGCGAGTAGTATCCGCTGCCACCAACGCTATTCCTGGCATGTGTACGAGAGTCCGAATCATTTTCGGCCTGGAATTGGGCAAAAATATTATTAGAAACAAAATAAACATGCAGCACGAACCCAGTGAACTGTCAAATCGGGCGAACGAACACCTACATCACTTTCAATATCGATGTCACGATCGTCGTCACTCATCATTTTTAATGAGTTCTTATGTACTGCACGGTCACAAGTATTAGTAAACAATCATGAGTGAAATCCACGGGTGCAAAATTATCCAAAACACGCGATATTTATCCGTTTCAATTTGCACAAAAGAATCTAAAACATGTACTCGAGTTGAACAGGCGTGACAATGACAGATCTATGGTAGTCCAACTGACTTTCGATAACGCGTCGCTTTCGTAGAGTGCAATAGCACCATAGCATTTTACGTTTGTGTAGTGAAACAGAAATAATATTCGCTGACTTTTTAATTTAGTCGCCTTTCAAAGATCTCAACTTTTTAATTCTTCATGGTGGTGTTGAAGAAAGTGTAGACTATACAGCCATTGAAAATCATAGATTACAATGTTGCTAGACTGTTTGTACAATCACTTTTTGCTATGATATTTAAGGTTACCAAATAAAGTACTTTAGAAATTTTCGATTTCTCAAGTACTTAGGTATATTAATAGAATTGGTCGAAAATACGTCTTTAAAACAATAAAAATGCACATTTTGTTTCAAGACTTCTTAAAAAAGAAATGTTTTGTTGATGGTAAGGTTTGGTCATGGTCTACCGTTTATCAGTAATTTTTTTTAGAATAGTTTTGGCGGGAAAGATAAAATTTTAGCGCTTACCATTAGATTTTTAATATATTTTTATTGTTTTAAAACATGGATGAGAAACCAAATAATATAGAGGACATTGACGTGAACAGCCCAGACTTTTATGAAAAAGTTCAAAATGAAATAGAATCAGATATGGCCCGAATGAAGAAAACCGTTGAAGTTGTAATGAACCTACGCAGTAAGTTGCATTACTTTTTTTATAATGTAGGTACCATACGCGTAATACAAGTTCGCTACTACTCGCCAGTGCAGTGTCTTTTCTGTATAGGTACCTACGTCTCTCTCTCATTACTTATGTAAAGTAACTTGAAATCTTTGCTTGAAATATTTATAAAATGTTCAAGAGGTATGTAAGTAGAAATAATAAACGTGAGATCTTTATATAATTTTGATTCCATTAAACCAAATCATATATAATTTTCCAACTATGTTGGAGTCGGCTTCCAGACTTAGGTAGGTACTGGATGCAGCTGAATATCGCATACCTATCAATGTTTTACATGAAGTGACTACTCACCCACTTATTTGACCTCTACAACCTATTTAACTGGGTAGGTAATAGGGAATCCCTTGGTTAAACTCAAACCCCCTTATTATTAATGTGGAGTAGAGTTACACCAAACCTAATCCTCAAAAAATGTATGGTAAATCCGGAGAAAATTACTGGTAGTAACTTTACTCCACGTTTATTAATAAGGGGTAAAGAGATTTAAGATAGTAGGTATATGGAGTAGAGAGGACATGCGGAGAAAGGTCTTATAAAAACTGTGTTCCCACGTCTCAGTAATGCCATCTAGCATAATATAACACCCACGCTGTTTCCACGCTACGATGCGTAAGCGCTGTGCATTGCATCCCTGGTACGCCGGGTGCGAGCCAGCCCCAATGCTATCCTGGCAATGATTGGCAACTGGCTGGACTGCCCTTAAATCCGACATTGCTGTGGCAGGCATGTTGCTGTGCCAACACGGGTTAGACAATTTTAATTTTTAACTACCTATTGTATTTATTTGTATGACTAACTAATGTATAATAGTTATGAATGAAATTGTAATTTAATCATGTGTAACGGGTGTCTTATTTACCTGAATAAATGAATTATAATAATAATAACAATATATCGTTCTGGAGGGCCCATTATTGAGTGTGCAAGTTACCCCCGCCATTTAATCCGTGTATAAATACATAACATTGGTGAAGCAGGGGCCATAGTCTTTCATCATCTAGGTATCCAGTCCATTTTAGCCACCCTAGCCTATAGTCCAGTACTTTTGTTGCCAGTCTGCAAATAGTCTTACACCAGTCGTAGGTTTTCCTTGGGTGCACTTGTGTAGTGCATGCAGATCTGCGGTTGGTGCCCCATTACATTAAGATGACAACGGGCCTCTGCGAGTTAGCTTCGGCGCCTCGTACGCCTTCCAAAGGTCCGGAACCCAAGGGTTCCGAGAAATGAAAACGTCATAACAATATTGGAGCGGCAGTAAAGCGTACCTACTAAACTAGACTTATTGACTTGTGTCCACCAGGACTCAAGTTTTGGATGAGCATTTTAATCCTATGTCCCATCCATAGTACCTACGTTCTTTAATCCACCCCTAAGACTACCCACTGACCGAAAGTCTTTGGTTAAACTGTTCGTCAGACTGTCGGGGTTTTGACTATGAATTTCGTAACGTAACACAAATGGTAATTACTTGATAACCAAGGGGCGCATTTTGAAGCTGTTTTCAGCACGATAATTCCTAAATAACCTACCCCTATCATATTGACTCGACAAAATTGACATAGACGCGAAAATTTTTTTCATTTCAGACACTTGTAATTTTTTACAAAAAGTTTTTACCTATTAAATTTTATTAATTTATTTTTTATCCTGAAATCCACTAGATATTAAATTCAAATTATTTTCAAAATTAATACATACCAGCCGTACCTTCATCCTGGTGCTCGTTTCGCGACCCGGGAGTCCTGGTTCGGTGTTGTTTTCGGCCATTTTCACTAAATTTCCTGTAAAAAACACGTTTTTTCGGCCAAAACTCAACATTTTTCTTCAGGTTATAGTAAATATTTTTCAGCGGTTGGATAGCCCGCGCCGAGACGCGTCTTTTGACACCTCGCGCGTGCTTCTAGCTAGCAAAAAACTTTGAAATCGTCGTCACTTTGATTTTCACGGCTTAGAAAATCAACCTATACCCCGTAGTCATTTGCAAACATTGTAATTACTTGATAACCAAGGGGCGCATTTTGAAGCTGTTTTCAGCACGATAATTCCTAAATAACCTACCCCTATCATATTGACTCGACAAAATTGACATAGACGCGAAAAATTTTTTCATTTCAGACACTTGTAATTTTTTACAAAAAGTTTTTATTAAATTTTATTAATTTATTTTTTATCCTGAAATCCACTAGATATTAAATTCAAATTATTTTCAAAATTAATACATACCAGCCGTACCTTCATCCTGGTGCTCGTTTCGCGACCCGGGAGTCCTGGTTCGGTGTTGTTTTCGGCCATTTTCACTAAATTTCCTGTAAAAAACACGTTTTTCGGCCAAAACTCAAAATTTTTCTTCAGGTTATAGTAAATATTTTTCAGCGGTTGGATAGCCCGCGCCGAGACGCGTCTTTTGACACCTCGCGCGTGCTTCTAGCTAGCAAAAAACTTTGAAATCGTCGTCACTTTGATTTTCACGGCTTAGAAAATCAACCTATACCCCGTAGTCATTTGCAAACATTGTAATTACTTGATAACCAAGGGGCGCATTTTGAAGCTGTTTTCAGCACGATAATTCCTAAATAACCTACCCCTATCATATTGACTCGACAAAATTGACATAGACGCGAAAAATTTTTTCATTTCAGACACTTGTAATTTTTTACAAAAAGTTTTTATTAAATTTTATTAATTTATTTTTTATCCTGAAATCCACTAGATATTAAATTCAAATTATTTTCAAAATTAATACATACCAGCCGTACCTTCATCCTGGTGCTCGTTTCGCGACCCGGGAGTCCTGGTTCGGTGTTGTTTTCGGCCATTTTCACTAAATTTCCTGTAAAAAACACGTTTTTCGGCCAAAACTCAAAATTTTTCTTCAGGTTATAGTAAATATTTTTCAGCGGTTGGATAGCCCGCGCCGAGACGCGTCTTTTGACACCTCGCGCGTGCTTCTAGCTAGCAAAAAACTGTGAAATCGTCGTCACTTTGATTTTCACGGCTTAGAAAATCAACCTATACCCCGTAGTCATTTGCAAACATTGTAATTACTTGATAACCAAGGGGCGCATTTTGAAGCTGTTTTCAGCACGATAATTCCTAAATAACCTACCCCTATCATATTGACTCGACAAAATTGACATAGACGCGAAAAATTTTTTCATTTCAGACACTTGTAATTTTTTACAAAAAGTTTTTATTAAATTTTATTAATTTATTTTTTATCCTGAAATCCACTAGATATTAAATTCAAATTATTTTCAAAATTAATACATACCAGCCGTACCTTCATCCTGGTGCTCGTTTCGCGACCCGGGAGTCCTGGTTCGGTGTTGTTTTCGGCCATTTTCACTAAATTTCCTGTAAAAAACACGTTTTTCGGCCAAAACTCAACATTTTTCTTCAGGTTATAGTAAATATTTTTCAGCGGTTGGATAGCCCGCGCCGAGACGCGTCTTTTGACACCTCGCGCGTGCTTCTAGCTAGCAAAAAACTTTGAAATCGTCGTCACTTTGATTTTCACGGCTTAGAAAATCAACCTATACCCCGTAGTCATTTGCAAACATTGTAATTACTTGATAACCAAGGGGCGCATTTTGAAGCTGTTTTCAGCACGATAATTCCTAAATAACCTACCCCTATCATATTGACTCGACAAAATTGACATAGACGCGAAAATTTTTTTCATTTCAGACACTTGTAATTTTTTACAAAAAGTTTTTATTAAATTTTATTAATTTATTTTTTATCCTGAAATCCACTAGATATTAAATTCAAATTATTTTCAAAATTAATACATACCAGCCGTACCTTCATCCTGGTGCTCGTTTCGCGACCCGGGAGTCCTGGTTCGGTGTTGTTTTCGGCCATTTTCACTAAATTTCCTGTAAAAAACACGTTTTTCGGCCAAAACTCAAAATTTTTCTTCAGGTTATAGTAAATATTTTTCAGCGGTTGGATAGCCCGCGCCGAGACGCGTCTTTTGACACCTCGCGCGTGCTTCTAGCTAGCAAAAAACTTTGAAATCGTCGTCACTTTGATTTTCACGGCTTAGAAAATCAACCTATACCCCGTAGTCATTTGCAAACATTGTAATTACTTGATAACCAAGGGGCGCATTTTGAAGCTGTTTTCAGCACGATAATTCCTAAATAACCTACCCCTATCATATTGACTCGACAAAATTGACATAGACGCGAAAAATTTTTTCATTTCAGACACTTGTAATTTTTTACAAAAAGTTTTTATTAAATTTTATTAATTTATTTTTTATCCTGAAATCCACTAGATATTAAATTCAAATTATTTTCAAAATTAATACATACCAGCCGTACCTTCATCCTGGTGCTCGTTTCGCGACCCGGGAGTCCTGGTTCGGTGTTGTTTTCGGCCATTTTCACTAAATTTCCTGTAAAAAACACGTTTTTCGGCCAAAACTCAAAATTTTTCTTCAGGTTATAGTAAATATTTTTCAGCGGTTGGATAGCCCGCGCCGAGACGCGTCTTTTGACACCTCGCGCGTGCTTCTAGCTAGCAAAAAACTTTGAAATCGTCGTCACTTTGATTTTCACGGCTTAGAAAATCAACCTATACCCCGTAGTCATTTGCAAACATTGTAATTACTTGATAACCAAGGGGCGCATTTTGAAGCTGTTTTCAGCACGATAATTCCTAAATAACCTACCCCTATCATATTGACTCGACAAAATTGACATAGACGCGAAAATTTTTTTCATTTCAGACACTTGTAATTTTTTACAAAAAGTTTTTATTAAATTTTATTAATTTATTTTTTATCCTGAAATCCACTAGATATTAAATTCAAATTATTTTCAAAATTAATACATACCAGCCGTACCTTCATCCTGGTGCTCGTTTCGCGACCCGGGAGTCCTGGTTCGGTGTTGTTTTCGGCCATTTTCACTAAATTTCCTGTAAAAAACACGTTTTTCGGCCAAAACTCAAAATTTTTCTTCAGGTTATAGTAAATATTTTTCAGCGGTTGGATAGCCCGCGCCGAGACGCGTCTTTTGACACCTCGCGCGTGCTTCTAGCTAGCAAAAAACTGTGAAATCGTCGTCACTTTGATTTTCACGGCTTAGAAAATCAACCTATACCCCGTAGTCATTTGCAAACATTGTAATTACTTGATAACCAAGGGGCGCATTTTGAAGCTGTTTTCAGCACGATAATTCCTAAATAACCTACCCCTATCATATTGACTCGACAAAATTGACATAGACGCGAAAAATTTTTTCATTTCAGACACTTGTAATTTTTTACAAAAAGTTTTTATTAAATTTTATTAATTTATTTTTTATCCTGAAATCCACTAGATATTAAATTCAAATTATTTTCAAAATTAATACATACCAGCCGTACCTTCATCCTGGTGCTCGTTTCGCGACCCGGGAGTCCTGGTTCGGTGTTGTTTTCGGCCATTTTCACTAAATTTCCTGTAAAAAACACGTTTTTCGGCCAAAACTCAACATTTTTCTTCAGGTTATAGTAAATATTTTTCAGCGGTTGGATAGCCCGCGCCGAGACGCGTCTTTTGACACCTCGCGCGTGCTTCTAGCTAGCAAAAAACTTTGAAATCGTCGTCACTTTGATTTTCACGGCTTAGAAAATCAACCTATACCCCGTAGTCATTTGCAAACATTGTAATTACTTGATAACCAAGGGGCGCATTTTGAAGCTGTTTTCAGCACGATAATTCCTAAATAACCTACCCCTATCATATTGACTCGACAAAATTGACATAGACGCGAAAATTTTTTTCATTTCAGACACTTGTAATTTTTTACAAAAAGTTTTTATTAAATTTTATTAATTTATTTTTTATCCTGAAATCCACTAGATATTAAATTCAAATTATTTTCAAAATTAATACATACCAGCCGTACCTTCATCCTGGTGCTCGTTTCGCGACCCGGGAGTCCTGGTTCGGTGTTGTTTTCGGCCATTTTCACTAAATTTCCTGTAAAAAACACGTTTTTCGGCCAAAACTCAACATTTTTCTTCAGGTTATAGTAAATATTTTTCAGCGGTTGGATAGCCCGCGCCGAGACGCGTCTTTTGACACCTCGCGCGTGCTTCTAGCTAGCAAAAAACTTTGAAATCGTCGTCACTTTGATTTTCACGGCTTAGAAAATCAACCTATACCCCGTAGTCATTTGCAAACATTGTAATTACTTGATAACCAAGGGGCGCATTTTGAAGCTGTTTTCAGCACGATAATTCCTAAATAACCTACCCCTATCATATTGACTCGACAAAATTGACATAGACGCGAAAATTTTTTTCATTTCAGACACTTGTAATTTTTTACAAAAAGTTTTTATTAAATTTTATTAATTTATTTTTTATCCTGAAATCCACTAGATATTAAATTCAAATTATTTTCAAAATTAATACATACCAGCCGTACCTTCATCCTGGTGCTCGTTTCGCGACCCGGGAGTCCTGGTTCGGTGTTGTTTTCGGCCATTTTCACTAAATTTCCTGTAAAAAACACGTTTTTCGGCCAAAACTCAAAATTTTTCTTCAGGTTATAGTAAATATTTTTCAGCGGTTGGATAGCCCGCGCCGAGACGCGTCTTTTGACACCTCGCGCGTGCTTCTAGCTAGCAAAAAACTGTGAAATCGTCGTCACTTTGATTTTCACGGCTTAGAAAATCAACCTATACCCCGTAGTCATTTGCAAACATTGTAATTACTTGATAACCAAGGGGCGCATTTTGAAGCTGTTTTCAGCACGATAATTCCTAAATAACCTACCCCTATCATATTGACTCGACAAAATTGACATAGACGCGAAAAATTTTTTCATTTCAGACACTTGTAATTTTTTACAAAAAGTTTTTATTAAATTTTATTAATTTATTTTTTATCCTGAAATCCACTAGATATTAAATTCAAATTATTTTCAAAATTAATACATACCAGCCGTACCTTCATCCTGGTGCTCGTTTCGCGACCCGGGAGTCCTGGTTCGGTGTTGTTTTCGGCCATTTTCACTAAATTTCCTGTAAAAAACACGTTTTTCGGCCAAAACTCAACATTTTTCTTCAGGTTATAGTAAATATTTTTCAGCGGTTGGATAGCCCGCGCCGAGACGCGTCTTTTGACACCTCGCGCGTGCTTCTAGCTAGCAAAAAACTTTGAAATCGTCGTCACTTTGATTTTCACGGCTTAGAAAATCAACCTATACCCCGTAGTCATTTGCAAACATTGTAATTACTTGATAACCAAGGGGCGCATTTTGAAGCTGTTTTCAGCACGATAATTCCTAAATAACCTACCCCTATCATATTGACTCGACAAAATTGACATAGACGCGAAAATTTTTTTCATTTCAGACACTTGTAATTTTTTACAAAAAGTTTTTATTAAATTTTATTAATTTATTTTTTATCCTGAAATCCACTAGATATTAAATTCAAATTATTTTCAAAATTAATACATACCAGCCGTACCTTCATCCTGGTGCTCGTTTCGCGACCCGGGAGTCCTGGTTCGGTGTTGTTTTCGGCCATTTTCACTAAATTTCCTGTAAAAAACACGTTTTTCGGCCAAAACTCAACATTTTTCTTCAGGTTATAGTAAATATTTTTCAGCGGTTGGATAGCCCGCGCCGAGACGCGTCTTTTGACACCTCGCGCGTGCTTCTAGCTAGCAAAAAACTTTGAAATCGTCGTCACTTTGATTTTCACGGCTTAGAAAATCAACCTATACCCCGTAGTCATTTGCAAACATTGTAATTACTTGATAACCAAGGGGCGCATTTTGAAGCTGTTTTCAGCACGATAATTCCTAAATAACCTACCCCTATCATATTGACTCGACAAAATTGACATAGACGCGAAAAATTTTTTCATTTCAGACACTTGTAATTTTTTACAAAAAGTTTTTATTAAATTTTATTAATTTATTTTTTATCCTGAAATCCACTAGATATTAAATTCAAATTATTTTCAAAATTAATACATACCAGCCGTACCTTCATCCTGGTGCTCGTTTCGCGACCCGGGAGTCCTGGTTCGGTGTTGTTTTCGGCCATTTTCACTAAATTTCCTGTAAAAAACACGTTTTTCGGCCAAAACTCAAAATTTTTCTTCAGGTTATAGTAAATATTTTTCAGCGGTTGGATAGCCCGCGCCGAGACGCGTCTTTTGACACCTCGCGCGTGCTTCTAGCTAGCAAAAAACTTTGAAATCGTCGTCACTTTGATTTTCACGGCTTAGAAAATCAACCTATACCCCGTAGTCATTTGCAAACATTGTAATTACTTGATAACCAAGGGGCGCATTTTGAAGCTGTTTTCAGCACGATAATTCCTAAATAACCTACCCCTATCATATTGACTCGAAAAAATTGACATAGACGCGAAAAATTTTTTCATTTCAGACACTTGTAATTTTTTACAAAAAGTTTTTATTAAATTTTATTAATTTATTTTTTATCCTGAAATCCACTAGATATTAAATTCAAATTATTTTCAAAATTAATACATACCAGCCGTACCTTCATCCTGGTGCTCGTTTCGCGACCCGGGAGTCCTGGTTCGGTGTTGTTTTCGGCCATTTTCACTAAATTTCCTGTAAAAAACACGTTTTTCGGCCAAAACTCAACATTTTTCTTCAGGTTATAGTAAATATTTTTCAGCGGTTGGATAGCCCGCGCCGAGACGCGTCTTTTGACACCTCGCGCGTGCTTCTAGCTAGCAAAAAACTTTGAAATCGTCGTCACTTTGATTTTCACGGCTTAGAAAATCAACCTATACCCCGTAGTCATTTGCAAACATTGTAATTACTTGATAACCAAGGGGCGCATTTTGAAGCTGTTTTCAGCACGATAATTCCTAAATAACCTACCCCTATCATATTGACTCGACAAAATTGACATAGACGCGAAAAATTTTTTCATTTCAGACACTTGTAATTTTTTACAAAAAGTTTTTATTAAATTTTATTAATTTATTTTTTATCCTGAAATCCACTAGATATTAAATTCAAATTATTTTCAAAATTAATACATACCAGCCGTACCTTCATCCTGGTGCTCGTTTCGCGACCCGGGAGTCCTGGTTCGGTGTTGTTTTCGGCCATTTTCACTAAATTTCCTGTAAAAAACACGTTTTTCGGCCAAAACTCAAAATTTTTCTTCAGGTTATAGTAAATATTTTTCAGCGGTTGGATAGCCCGCGCCGAGACGCGTCTTTTGACACCTCGCGCGTGCTTCTAGCTAGCAAAAAACTTTGAAATCGTCGTCACTTTGATTTTCACGGCTTAGAAAATCAACCTATACCCCGTAGTCATTTGCAAACATTGTAATTACTTGATAACCAAGGGGCGCATTTTGAAGCTGTTTTCAGCACGATAATTCCTAAATAACCTACCCCTATCATATTGACTCGACAAAATTGACATAGACGCGAAAAATTTTTTCATTTCAGACACTTGTAATTTTTTACAAAAAGTTTTTATTAAATTTTATTAATTTATTTTTTATCCTGAAATCCACTAGATATTAAATTCAAATTATTTTCAAAATTAATACATACCAGCCGTACCTTCATCCTGGTGCTCGTTTCGCGACCCGGGAGTCCTGGTTCGGTGTTGTTTTCGGCCATTTTCACTAAATTTCCTGTAAAAAACACGTTTTTCGGCCAAAACTCAAAATTTTTCTTCAGGTTATAGTAAATATTTTTCAGCGGTTGGATAGCCCGCGCCGAGACGCGTCTTTTGACACCTCGCGCGTGCTTCTAGCTAGCAAAAAACTGTGAAATCGTCGTCACTTTGATTTTCACGGCTTAGAAAATCAACCTATACCCCGTAGTCATTTGCAAACATTGTAATTACTTGATAACCAAGGGGCGCATTTTGAAGCTGTTTTCAGCACGATAATTCCTAAATAACCTACCCCTATCATATTGACTCGACAAAATTGACATAGACGCGAAAAATTTTTTCATTTCAGACACTTGTAATTTTTTACAAAAAGTTTTTATTAAATTTTATTAATTTATTTTTTATCCTGAAATCCACTAGATATTAAATTCAAATTATTTTCAAAATTAATACATACCAGCCGTACCTTCATCCTGGTGCTCGTTTCGCGACCCGGGAGTCCTGGTTCGGTGTTGTTTTCGGCCATTTTCACTAAATTTCCTGTAAAAAACACGTTTTTCGGCCAAAACTCAACATTTTTCTTCAGGTTATAGTAAATATTTTTCAGCGGTTGGATAGCCCGCGCCGAGACGCGTCTTTTGACACCTCGCGCGTGCTTCTAGCTAGCAAAAAACTTTGAAATCGTCGTCACTTTGATTTTCACGGCTTAGAAAATCAACCTATACCCCGTAGTCATTTGCAAACATTGTAATTACTTGATAACCAAGGGGCGCATTTTGAAGCTGTTTTCAGCACGATAATTCCTAAATAACCTACCCCTATCATATTGACTCGACAAAATTGACATAGACGCGAAAATTTTTTTCATTTCAGACACTTGTAATTTTTTACAAAAAGTTTTTATTAAATTTTATTAATTTATTTTTTATCCTGAAATCCACTAGATATTAAATTCAAATTATTTTCAAAATTAATACATACCAGCCGTACCTTCATCCTGGTGCTCGTTTCGCGACCCGGGAGTCCTGGTTCGGTGTTGTTTTCGGCCATTTTCACTAAATTTCCTGTAAAAAACACGTTTTTCGGCCAAAACTCAACATTTTTCTTCAGGTTATAGTAAATATTTTTCAGCGGTTGGATAGCCCGCGCCGAGACGCGTCTTTTGACACCTCGCGCGTGCTTCTAGCTAGCAAAAAACTTTGAAATCGTCGTCACTTTGATTTTCACGGCTTAGAAAATCAACCTATACCCCGTAGTCATTTGCAAACATTGTAATTACTTGATAACCAAGGGGCGCATTTTGAAGCTGTTTTCAGCACGATAATTCCTAAATAACCTACCCCTATCATATTGACTCGACAAAATTGACATAGACGCGAAAAATTTTTTCATTTCAGACACTTGTAATTTTTTACAAAAAGTTTTTATTAAATTTTATTAATTTATTTTTTATCCTGAAATCCACTAGATATTAAATTCAAATTATTTTCAAAATTAATACATACCAGCCGTACCTTCATCCTGGTGCTCGTTTCGCGACCCGGGAGTCCTGGTTCGGTGTTGTTTTCGGCCATTTTCACTAAATTTCCTGTAAAAAACACGTTTTTCGGCCAAAACTCAAAATTTTTCTTCAGGTTATAGTAAATATTTTTCAGCGGTTGGATAGCCCGCGCCGAGACGCGTCTTTTGACACCTCGCGCGTGCTTCTAGCTAGCAAAAAACTTTGAAATCGTCGTCACTTTGATTTTCACGGCTTAGAAAATCAACCTATACCCCGTAGTCATTTGCAAACATTGTAATTACTTGATAACCAAGGGGCGCATTTTGAAGCTGTTTTCAGCACGATAATTCCTAAATAACCTACCCCTATCATATTGACTCGACAAAATTGACATAGACGCGAAAAATTTTTTCATTTCAGACACTTGTAATTTTTTACAAAAAGTTTTTATTAAATTTTATTAATTTATTTTTTATCCTGAAATCCACTAGATATTAAATTCAAATTATTTTCAAAATTAATACATACTAGCCGTACCTTCATCCTGGTGCTCGTTTCGCGACCCGGGAGTCCTGGTTCGGTGTTGTTTTCGGCCATTTTCACTAAATTTCCTGTAAAAAACACGTTTTTCGGCCAAAACTCAAAATTTTTCTTCAGGTTATAGTAAATATTTTTCAGCGGTTGGATAGCCCGCGCCGAGACGCGTCTTTTGACACCTCGCGCGTGCTTCTAGCTAGCAAAAAACTTTGAAATCGTCGTCACTTTGATTTTCACGGCTTAGAAAATCAACCTATACCCCGTAGTCATTTGCATACATTGTAATTACTTGATAACCAAGGGGCGCATTTTGAAGCTGTTTTCAGCACGATAATTCCTAAATAACCTACCCCTATCATATTGACTCGACAAAATTGACATAGACGCGAAAAATTTTTTCATTTCAGACACTTGTAATTTTTTACAAAAAGTTTTTACCTATTAAATTTTATTAATTTATTTTTTATCCTGAAATCCACTAGATATTAAATTCAAATTATTTTCAAAATTAATACATACCAGCCGTACCTTCATCCTGGTGCTCGTTTCGCGACCCGGGAGTCCTGGTTCGGTGTTGTTTTCGGCCATTTTCACTAAATTTCCTGTAAAAAACACGTTTTTCGGCCAAAACTCAACATTTTTCTTCAGGTTATAGTAAATATTTTTCAGCGGTTGGATAGCCCGCGCCGAGACGCGTCTTTTGACACCTCGCGCGTGCTTCTAGCTAGCAAAAAACTTTGAAATCGTCGTCACTTTGATTTTCACGGCTTAGAAAATCAACCTATACCCCGTAGTCATTTGCAAACATTGTAATTACTTGATAACCAAGGGGCGCATTTTGAAGCTGTTTTCAGCACGATAATTCCTAAATAACCTACCCCTATCATATTGACTCGACAAAATTGACATAGACGCGAAAAATTTTTTCATTTCAGACACTTGTAATTTTTTACAAAAAGTTTTTATTAAATTTTATTAATTTATTTTTTATCCTGAAATCCACTAGATATTAAATTCAAATTATTTTCAAAATTAATACATACCAGCCGTACCTTCATCCTGGTGCTCGTTTCGCGACCCGGGAGTCCTGGTTCGGTGTTGTTTTCGGCCATTTTCACTAAATTTCCTGTAAAAAACACGTTTTTCGGCCAAAACTCAAAATTTTTCTTCAGGTTATAGTAAATATTTTTCAGCGGTTGGATAGCCCGCGCCGAGACGCGTCTTTTGACACCTCGCGCGTGCTTCTAGCTAGCAAAAAACTTTGAAATCGTCGTCACTTTGATTTTCACGGCTTAGAAAATCAACCTATACCCCGTAGTCATTTGCAAACATTGTAATTACTTGATAACCAAGGGGCGCATTTTGAAGCTGTTTTCAGCACGATAATTCCTAAATAACCTACCCCTATCATATTGACTCGACAAAATTGACATAGACGCGAAAAATTTTTTCATTTCAGACACTTGTAATTTTTTACAAAAAGTTTTTATTAAATTTTATTAATTTATTTTTTATCCTGAAATCCACTAGATATTAAATTCAAATTATTTTCAAAATTAATACATACCAGCCGTACCTTCATCCTGGTGCTCGTTTCGCGACCCGGGAGTCCTGGTTCGGTGTTGTTTTCGGCCATTTTCACTAAATTTCCTGTAAAAAACACGTTTTTCGGCCAAAACTCAACATTTTTCTTCAGGTTATAGTAAATATTTTTCAGCGGTTGGATAGCCCGCGCCGAGACGCGTCTTTTGACACCTCGCGCGTGCTTCTAGCTAGCAAAAAACTTTGAAATCGTCGTCACTTTGATTTTCACGGCTTAGAAAATCAACCTATACCCCGTAGTCATTTGCATACATTGTAATTACTTGATAACCAAGGGGCGCATTTTGAAGCTGTTTTCAGCACGATAATTCCTAAATAACCTACCCCTATCATATTGACTCGACAAAATTGACATAGACGCGAAAAATTTTTTCATTTCAGACACTTGTAATTTTTTACAAAAAGTTTTTATTAAATTTTATTAATTTATTTTTTATCCTGAAATCCACTAGATATTAAATTCAAATTATTTTCAAAATTAATACATACCAGCCGTACCTTCATCCTGGTGCTCGTTTCGCGACCCGGGAGTCCTGGTTCGGTGTTGTTTTCGGCCATTTTCACTAAATTTCCTGTAAAAAACACGTTTTTCGGCCAAAACTCAAAATTTTTCTTCAGGTTATAGTAAATATTTTTCAGCGGTTGGATAGCCCGCGCCGAGACGCGTCTTTTGACACCTCGCGCGTGCTTCTAGCTAGCAAAAAACTTTGAAATCGTCGTCACTTTGATTTTCACGGCTTAGAAAATCAACCTATACCCCGTAGTCATTTGCAAACATTGTAATTACTTGATAACCAAGGGGCGCATTTTGAAGCTGTTTTCAGCACGATAATTCCTAAATAACCTACCCCTATCATATTGACTCGACAAAATTGACATAGACGCGAAAAATTTTTTCATTTCAGACACTTGTAATTTTTTACAAAAAGTTTTTACCTATTAAATTTTATTAATTTATTTTTTATCCTGAAATCCACTAGATATTAAATTCAAATTATTTTCAAAATTAATACATACCAGCCGTACCTTCATCCTGGTGCTCGTTTCGCGACCCGGGAGTCCTGGTTCGGTGTTGTTTTCGGCCATTTTCACTAAATTTCCTGTAAAAAACACGTTTTTCGGCCAAAACTCAACATTTTTCTTCAGGTTATAGTAAATATTTTTCAGCGGTTGGATAGCCCGCGCCGAGACGCGTCTTTTGACACCTCGCGCGTGCTTCTAGCTAGCAAAAAACTTTGAAATCGTCGTCACTTTGATTTTCACGGCTTAGAAAATCAACCTATACCCCGTAGTCATTTGCAAACATTGTAATTACTTGATAACCAAGGGGCGCATTTTGAAGCTGTTTTCAGCACGATAATTCCTAAATAACCTACCCCTATCATATTGACTCGACAAAATTGACATAGACGCGAAAAATTTTTTCATTTCAGACACTTGTAATTTTTTACAAAAAGTTTTTATTAAATTTTATTAATTTATTTTTTATCCTGAAATCCACTAGATATTAAATTCAAATTATTTTCAAAATTAATACATACCAGCCGTACCTTCATCCTGGTGCTCGTTTCGCGACCCGGGAGTCCTGGTTCGGTGTTGTTTTCGGCCATTTTCACTAAATTTCCTGTAAAAAACACGTTTTTCGGCCAAAACTCAAAATTTTTCTTCAGGTTATAGTAAATATTTTTCAGCGGTTGGATAGCCCGCGCCGAGACGCGTCTTTTGACACCTCGCGCGTGCTTCTAGCTAGCAAAAAACTTTGAAATCGTCGTCACTTTGATTTTCACGGCTTAGAAAATCAACCTATACCCCGTAGTCATTTGCAAACATTGTAATTACTTGATAACCAAGGGGCGCATTTTGAAGCTGTTTTCAGCACGATAATTCCTAAATAACCTACCCCTATCATATTGACTCGACAAAATTGACATAGACGCGAAAAATTTTTTCATTTCAGACACTTGTAATTTTTTACAAAAAGTTTTTATTAAATTTTATTAATTTATTTTTTATCCTGAAATCCACTAGATATTAAATTCAAATTATTTTCAAAATTAATACATACCAGCCGTACCTTCATCCTGGTGCTCGTTTCGCGACCCGGGAGTCCTGGTTCGGTGTTGTTTTCGGCCATTTTCACTAAATTTCCTGTAAAAAACACGTTTTTCGGCCAAAACTCAAAATTTTTCTTCAGGTTATAGTAAATATTTTTCAGCGGTTGGATAGCCCGCGCCGAGACGCGTCTTTTGACACCTCGCGCGTGCTTCTAGCTAGCAAAAAACTTTGAAATCGTCGTCACTTTGATTTTCACGGCTTAGAAAATCAACCTATACCCCGTAGTCATTTGCAAACATTGTAATTACTTGATAACCAAGGGGCGCATTTTGAAGCTGTTTTCAGCACGATAATTCCTAAATAACCTACCCCTATCATATTGACTCGACAAAATTGACATAGACGCGAAAATTTTTTTCATTTCAGACACTTGTAATTTTTTACAAAAAGTTTTTATTAAATTTTATTAATTTATTTTTTATCCTGAAATCCACTAGATATTAAATTCAAATTATTTTCAAAATTAATACATACCAGCCGTACCTTCATCCTGGTGCTCGTTTCGCGACCCGGGAGTCCTGGTTCGGTGTTGTTTTCGGCCATTTTCACTAAATTTCCTGTAAAAAACACGTTTTTCGGCCAAAACTCAAAATTTTTCTTCAGGTTATAGTAAATATTTTTCAGCGGTTGGATAGCCCGCGCCGAGACGCGTCTTTTGACACCTCGCGCGTGCTTCTAGCTAGCAAAAAACTTTGAAATCGTCGTCACTTTGATTTTCACGGCTTAGAAAATCAACCTATACCCCGTAGTCATTTGCAAACATTGTAATTACTTGATAACCAAGGGGCGCATTTTGAAGCTGTTTTCAGCACGATAATTCCTAAATAACCTACCCCTATCATATTGACTCGACAAAATTGACATAGACGCGAAAAATTTTTTCATTTCAGACACTTGTAATTTTTTACAAAAAGTTTTTACCTATTAAATTTTATTAATTTATTTTTTATCCTGAAATCCACTAGATATTAAATTAAAATTATTTTCAAAATTAATACATACCAGCCGTACCTTCATCCTGGTGCTCGTTTCGCGACCCGGGAGTCCTGGTTCGGTGTTGTTTTCGGCCATTTTCACTAAATTTCCTGTAAAAAACACGTTTTTCGGCCAAAACTCAACATTTTTCTTCAGGTTATAGTAAATATTTTTCAGCGGTTGGATAGCCCGCGCCGAGACGCGTCTTTTGACACCTCGCGCGTGCTTCTAGCTAGCAAAAAACTTTGAAATCGTCGTCACTTTGATTTTCACGGCTTAGAAAATCAACCTATACCCCGTAGTCATTTGCAAACATTGTAATTACTTGATAACCAAGGGGCGCATTTTGAAGCTGTTTTCAGCACGATAATTCCTAAATAACCTACCCCTATCATATTGACTCGACAAAATTGACATAGACGCGAAAAATTTTTTCATTTCAGACACTTGTAATTTTTTACAAAAAGTTTTTATTAAATTTTATTAATTTATTTTTTATCCTGAAATCCACTAGATATTAAATTAAAATTATTTTCAAAATTAATACATACCAGCCGTACCTTCATCCTGGTGCTCGTTTCGCGACCCGGGAGTCCTGGTTCGGTGTTGTTTTCGGCCATTTTCACTAAATTTCCTGTAAAAAACACGTTTTTCGGCCAAAACTCAACATTTTTCTTCAGGTTATAGTAAATATTTTTCAGCGGTTGGATAGCCCGCGCCGAGACGCGTCTTTTGACACCTCGCGCGTGCTTCTAGCTAGCAAAAAACTTTGAAATCGTCGTCACTTTGATTTTCACGGCTTAGAAAATCAACCTATACCCCGTAGTCATTTGCAAACATTGTAATTACTTGATAACCAAGGGGCGCATTTTGAAGCTGTTTTCAGCACGATAATTCCTAAATAACCTACCCCTATCATATTGACTCGACAAAATTGACATAGACGCGAAAAATTTTTTCATTTCAGACACTTGTAATTTTTTACAAAAAGTTTTTATTAAATTTTATTAATTTATTTTTTATCCTGAAATCCACTAGATATTAAATTAAAATTATTTTCAAAATTAATACATACCAGCCGTACCTTCATCCTGGTGCTCGTTTCGCGACCCGGGAGTCCTGGTTCGGTGTTGTTTTCGGCCATTTTCACTAAATTTCCTGTAAAAAACACGTTTTTCGGCCAAAACTCAACATTTTTCTTCAGGTTATAGTAAATATTTTTCAGCGGTTGGATAGCCCGCGCCGAGACGCGTCTTTTGACACCTCGCGCGTGCTTCTAGCTAGCAAAAAACTTTGAAATCGTCGTCACTTTGATTTTCACGGCTTAGAAAATCAACCTATACCCCGTAGTCATTTGCAAACATTGTAATTACTTGATAACCAAGGGGCGCATTTTGAAGCTGTTTTCAGCACGATAATTCCTAAATAACCTACCCCTATCATATTGACTCGACAAAATTGACATAGACGCGAAAAATTTTTTCATTTCAGACACTTGTAATTTTTTACAAAAAGTTTTTATTAAATTTTATTAATTTATTTTTTATCCTGAAATCCACTAGATATTAAATTAAAATTATTTTCAAAATTAATACATACCAGCCGTACCTTCATCCTGGTGCTCGTTTCGCGACCCGGGAGTCCTGGTTCGGTGTTGTTTTCGGCCATTTTCACTAAATTTCCTGTAAAAAACACGTTTTTCGGCCAAAACTCAACATTTTTCTTCAGGTTATAGTAAATATTTTTCAGCGGTTGGATAGCCCGCGCCGAGACGCGTCTTTTGACACCTCGCGCGTGCTTCTAGCTAGCAAAAAACTTTGAAATCGTCGTCACTTTGATTTTCACGGCTTAGAAAATCAACCTATACCCCGTAGTCATTTGCAAACATTGTAATTACTTGATAACCAAGGGGCGCATTTTGAAGCTGTTTTCAGCACGATAATTCCTAAATAACCTACCCCTATCATATTGACTCGACAAAATTGACATAGACGCGAAAAATTTTTTCATTTCAGACACTTGTAATTTTTTACAAAAAGTTTTTATTAAATTTTATTAATTTATTTTTTATCCTGAAATCCACTAGATATTAAATTAAAATTATTTTCAAAATTAATACATACCAGCCGTACCTTCATCCTGGTGCTCGTTTCGCGACCCGGGAGTCCTGGTTCGGTGTTGTTTTCGGCCATTTTCACTAAATTTCCTGTAAAAAACACGTTTTTCGGCCAAAACTCAACATTTTTCTTCAGGTTATAGTAAATATTTTTCAGCGGTTGGATAGCCCGCGCCGAGACGCGTCTTTTGACACCTCGCGCGTGCTTCTAGCTAGCAAAAAACTTTGAAATCGTCGTCACTTTGATTTTCACGGCTTAGAAAATCAACCTATACCCCGTAGTCATTTGCAAACATTGTAATTACTTGATAACCAAGGGGCGCATTTTGAAGCTGTTTTCAGCACGATAATTCCTAAATAACCTACCCCTATCATATTGACTCGACAAAATTGACATAGACGCGAAAAATTTTTTCATTTCAGACACTTGTAATTTTTTACAAAAAGTTTTTATTAAATTTTATTAATTTATTTTTTATCCTGAAATCCACTAGATATTAAATTAAAATTATTTTCAAAATTAATACATACCAGCCGTACCTTCATCCTGGTGCTCGTTTCGCGACCCGGGAGTCCTGGTTCGGTGTTGTTTTCGGCCATTTTCACTAAATTTCCTGTAAAAAACACGTTTTTCGGCCAAAACTCAACATTTTTCTTCAGGTTATAGTAAATATTTTTCAGCGGTTGGATAGCCCGCGCCGAGACGCGTCTTTTGACACCTCGCGCGTGCTTCTAGCTAGCAAAAAACTTTGAAATCGTCGTCACTTTGATTTTCACGGCTTAGAAAATCAACCTATACCCCGTAGTCATTTGCAAACATTGTAATTACTTGATAACCAAGGGGCGCATTTTGAAGCTGTTTTCAGCACGATAATTCCTAAATAACCTACCCCTATCATATTGACTCGACAAAATTGACATAGACGCGAAAAATTTTTTCATTTCAGACACTTGTAATTTTTTACAAAAAGTTTTTATTAAATTTTATTAATTTATTTTTTATCCTGAAATCCACTAGATATTAAATTAAAATTATTTTCAAAATTAATACATACCAGCCGTACCTTCATCCTGGTGCTCGTTTCGCGACCCGGGAGTCCTGGTTCGGTGTTGTTTTCGGCCATTTTCACTAAATTTCCTGTAAAAAACACGTTTTTCGGCCAAAACTCAACATTTTTCTTCAGGTTATAGTAAATATTTTTCAGCGGTTGGATAGCCCGCGCCGAGACGCGTCTTTTGACACCTCGCGCGTGCTTCTAGCTAGCAAAAAACTTTGAAATCGTCGTCACTTTGATTTTCACGGCTTAGAAAATCAACCTATACCCCGTAGTCATTGCAAACATTGTAATTACTTGATAACCAAGGGGCGCATTTTGAAGCTGTTTTCAGCACGATAATTCCTAAATAACCTACCCCTATCATATTGACTCGACAAAATTGACATAGACGCGAAAAATTTTTTCATTTCAGACACTTGTAATTTTTTACAAAAAGTTTTTATTAAATTTTATTAATTTATTTTTTATCCTGAAATCCACTAGATATTAAATTAAAATTATTTTCAAAATTAATACATACCAGCCGTACCTTCATCCTGGTGCTCGTTTCGCGACCCGGGAGTCCTGGTTCGGTGTTGTTTTCGGCCATTTTCACTAAATTTCCTGTAAAAAACACGTTTTTCGGCCAAAACTCAACATTTTTCTTCAGGTTATAGTAAATATTTTTCAGCGGTTGGATAGCCCGCGCCGAGACGCGTCTTTTGACACCTCGCGCGTGCTTCTAGCTAGCAAAAAACTTTGAAATCGTCGTCACTTTGATTTTCACGGCTTAGAAAATCAACCTATACCCCGTAGTCATTTGCAAACATTGTAATTACTTGATAACCAAGGGGCGCATTTTGAAGCTGTTTTCAGCACGATAATTCCTAAATAACCTACCCCTATCATATTGACTCGACAAAATTGACATAGACGCGAAAAATTTTTTCATTTCAGACACTTGTAATTTTTTACAAAAAGTTTTTATTAAATTTTATTAATTTATTTTTTATCCTGAAATCCACTAGATATTAAATTAAAATTATTTTCAAAATTAATACATACCAGCCGTACCTTCATCCTGGTGCTCGTTTCGCGACCCGGGAGTCCTGGTTCGGTGTTGTTTTCGGCCATTTTCACTAAATTTCCTGTAAAAAACACGTTTTTCGGCCAAAACTCAACATTTTTTCTTCAGGTTATAGTAAATATTTTTCAGCGGTTGGATAGCCCGCGCCGAGACGCGTCTTTTGACACCTCGCGCGTGCTTCTAGCTAGCAAAAAACTTTGAAATCGTCGTCACTTTGATTTTCACGGCTTAGAAAATCAACCTATACCCCGTAGTCATTTGCAAACATTGTAATTACTTGATAACCAAGGGGCGCATTTTGAAGCTGTTTTCAGCACGATAATTCCTAAATAACCTACCCCTATCATATTGACTCGACAAAATTGACATAGACGCGAAAAATTTTTTCATTTCAGACACTTGTAATTTTTTACAAAAAGTTTTTATTAAATTTTATTAATTTATTTTTTATCCTGAAATCCACTAGATATTAAATTAAAATTATTTTCAAAATTAATACATACCAGCCGTACCTTCATCCTGGTGCTCGTTTCGCGACCCGGGAGTCCTGGTTCGGTGTTGTTTTCGGCCATTTTCACTAAATTTCCTGTAAAAAACACGTTTTTCGGCCAAAACTCAACATTTTTCTTCAGGTTATAGTAAATATTTTTCAGCGGTTGGATAGCCCGCGCCGAGACGCGTCTTTTGACACCTCGCGCGTGCTTCTAGCTAGCAAAAAACTTTGAAATCGTCGTCACTTTGATTTTCACGGCTTAGAAAATCAACCTATACCCCGTAGTCATTTGCAAACATTGTAATTACTTGATAACCAAGGGGCGCATTTTGAAGCTGTTTTCAGCACGATAATTCCTAAATAACCTACCCCTATCATATTGACTCGACAAAATTGACATAGACGCGAAAAATTTTTTCATTTCAGACACTTGTAATTTTTTACAAAAAGTTTTTATTAAATTTTATTAATTTATTTTTTATCCTGAAATCCACTAGATATTAAATTAAAATTATTTTCAAAATTAATACATACCAGCCGTACCTTCATCCTGGTGCTCGTTTCGCGACCCGGGAGTCCTGGTTCGGTGTTGTTTTCGGCCATTTTCACTAAATTTCCTGTAAAAAACACGTTTTTCGGCCAAAACTCAACATTTTTCTTCAGGTTATAGTAAATATTTTTCAGCGGTTGGATAGCCCGCGCCGAGACGCGTCTTTTGACACCTCGCGCGTGCTTCTAGCTAGCAAAAAACTTTGAAATCGTCGTCACTTTGATTTTCACGGCTTAGAAAATCAACCTATACCCCGTAGTCATTTGCAAACATTGTAATTACTTGATAACCAAGGGGCGCATTTTGAAGCTGTTTTCAGCACGATAATTCCTAAATAACCTACCCCTATCATATTGACTCGACAAAATTGACATAGACGCGAAAAATTTTTTCATTTCAGACACTTGTAATTTTTTACAAAAAGTTTTTATTAAATTTTATTAATTTATTTTTTATCCTGAAATCCACTAGATATTAAATTAAAATTATTTTCAAAATTAATACATACCAGCCGTACCTTCATCCTGGTGCTCGTTTCGCGACCCGGGAGTCCTGGTTCGGTGTTGTTTTCGGCCATTTTCACTAAATTTCCTGTAAAAAACACGTTTTTCGGCCAAAACTCAACATTTTTCTTCAGGTTATAGTAAATATTTTTCAGCGGTTGGATAGCCCGCGCCGAGACGCGTCTTTTGACACCTCGCGCGTGCTTCTAGCTAGCAAAAAACTTTGAAATCGTCGTCACTTTGATTTTCACGGCTTAGAAAATCAACCTATACCCCGTAGTCATTTGCAAACATTGTAATTACTTGATAACCAAGGGGCGCATTTTGAAGCTGTTTTCAGCACGATAATTCCTAAATAACCTACCCCTATCATATTGACTCGACAAAATTGACATAGACGCGAAAAATTTTTTCATTTCAGACACTTGTAATTTTTTACAAAAAGTTTTTATTAAATTTTATTAATTTATTTTTTATCCTGAAATCCACTAGATATTAAATTAAAATTATTTTCAAAATTAATACATACCAGCCGTACCTTCATCCTGGTGCTCGTTTCGCGACCCGGGAGTCCTGGTTCGGTGTTGTTTTCGGCCATTTTCACTAAATTTCCTGTAAAAAACACGTTTTTCGGCCAAAACTCAACATTTTTCTTCAGGTTATAGTAAATATTTTTCAGCGGTTGGATAGCCCGCGCCGAGACGCGTCTTTTGACACCTCGCGCGTGCTTCTAGCTAGCAAAAAACTTTGAAATCGTCGTCACTTTGATTTTCACGGCTTAGAAAATCAACCTATACCCCGTAGTCATTTGCAAACATTGTAATTACTTGATAACCAAGGGGCGCATTTTGAAGCTGTTTTCAGCACGATAATTCCTAAATAACCTACCCCTATCATATTGACTCGACAAAATTGACATAGACGCGAAAAATTTTTTCATTTCAGACACTTGTAATTTTTTACAAAAAGTTTTTATTAAATTTTATTAATTTATTTTTTATCCTGAAATCCACTAGATATTAAATTAAAATTATTTTCAAAATTAATACATACCAGCCGTACCTTCATCCTGGTGCTCGTTTCGCGACCCGGGAGTCCTGGTTCGGTGTTGTTTTCGGCCATTTTCACTAAATTTCCTGTAAAAAACACGTTTTTCGGCCAAAACTCAACATTTTTCTTCAGGTTATAGTAAATATTTTTCAGCGGTTGGATAGCCCGCGCCGAGACGCGTCTTTTGACACCTCGCGCGTGCTTCTAGCAAACAAAAAAATTTTGAAAATTTTGCCCTCCCACCCACCCTATAGTGGTAAGGTAGGTGAACAAAAAACATTCGCAAAAAATTTTATTTTAGAATTACAATCTCTCGTAAATTGTCTATTAGGAAATCTAAAAATTTTTCAATTCACGCGTTTTTAACACTTCTATTTTAAATTTTAAATTTTTATTTTTACTGACGAAATTGCAAATATCCATAATTATACGACGGTTAACAAACCTGACTTAGTGTCGTAGGCTTAGTAGGCGACTCGGACGCTGAATCTCGTCCGATGCGGTCGAGACAGGAATTTCATTATTATTAATATTTTTGAGTGGTGTTTCGGACGCATCCTTTTTTAGAGGCAAAGTACCGTCAGACACATAATTCAATAATATATATTTACTTTGTGGCTATGGATAAATTATTAATTACAAATAAAATAAACATTAAAACACATTGCACATTTTGCGAAAAAAAGTGGCATCAGTGATAGGGAAGCAGAGTGAGGGGAAGCAGCAATAGCGTTCTGAAGGTATTTTCAGAAAGATTGGAAGGGTCTACGATGGATAGGTTTTATTAATGAGTGATGAGATGACAAGTATCCCTACTTGTCAGCTCACTCTTGCTTTAATATGATACCGATACATCGGTATCAGTACCGTATCCTATTTTGATATAAGAGCATCGGCTCTTATAAAAAATATCTGCGATACTGATACCGTAACAAGACAGGTTATTTTTTTAATAATATAAAAATAATAATAACAGGACAAACTAAACAAAATCATTTGAAACTATAGACAGGTTGAGATTAGTTAATAGTTTTAGTAATTAAAATTAACATTGATGAGATTTTTGTATCAAAAACAAAGTAGACGAGACAACACGCGCGTTTATTTTACATTTTCAAAGCGCGAAATTTAATAAGTTTCGTTAAATCGGCCATAAAAAAAAATATCGCCGATGCCGATTTAACAGCAAGCTTCGAGTATTGCCGATATATCGGCATCGGTATCGGTATAGGATACATCCCTACGGACAAGTTGGTTATTGAATCATTGTTTTATGACATAATTATGTGAAAATAAATAAATGGTGGTAATGGTGGAATATTGTTAAAATCCAAGACGACATGTACTTAATTTTGACATTGATTTTAAAGTAACGACTACCTAATTAAATTGATTCATATTGGACTTATTGTCAATCATAGAATCATATAATAATAATAATAATAATAATATAAATTTATTTTCAGACCATGGGTCCATAAAATAGCACCAACACATACAAAAACAACTACAACATACACAATAACATAAACACAGAGAAATAAACAAGTCTACACATACACAAAGCACATTCTATATACAAGCATAAATACAGAGTAAAATTAAAATTAAAATTCGTAAACACAGACTTTGACAACACTATTTAATTTATTTTACATAACTGAATGACGGACAATGGACCGTCATCCAGCGCCACATCAGCGGGCTGTCCATCCTGTCGGCCATAATAGCCACTAGGGTGTTCGAGCTATCGCGCACTCGCCGCATCAGGGATGCTATTCGTGTCCGCATTACGGCGTAAAAATCAGGTACGCCTGACTCCGCGAACATCCCCGATGCACTGCAAAAGCGCGGTAGCCCTAACATTACCCTAAAAGCGTCATTGTATTGGACTCGCAGAGCATTGTACGAGTGTTTTGTATAGCCGACCCATAGGGCGCACGTGTACAAAGATTGGCAATATGCCCGGAAAAGTGTAATTTTTACTAAATAATATATAATTAATTGTACTTAGCTATATAAGAATGACATTGCAATATGTGTACACCATATGTTATGGTAGAGTTTATAGAACTTAAAAAAATATTAATAGCATACTATGTAAAACTACATTCTTAATATAATTAAATAAATTCTAATTCTAAATTCTGATCTCTCACGAGTCGGTTAGTTTTTGACTTTTGGCATTTTGCACGCACATTGAGACATAAAAACTTCTAGTTGGTAGACATAAGGTACACAAATGACCTTTTATCTCCCCGCGCCGATTCAGACACATGCCATGCCACGATTATGTATTTTAAAATTAACTTTTATACCTTTTTGGAAAACTTACAGAATAGGCAAGTTGTTTTATTTATTTGTACGATTAATGTCATAGAAATTTTTGTGACGAAGCAACATTTTTGAAGCGTAAAATGAAAATATTGGTAAGATAATAATATCTCAAAACAAAATAATTAAAATAATGAGCGATATGAGATTATTCTTATTAAATGGTTTGAAATATGTCCATAGTCAAATTAAAGTGTCAGCTACAACATTATTCTTAATGGTACCCATTCAAATATTGTTTTTTTTATTTGGAAAATTTTGGTTAAATATCGAAAAACCCTTAAAATTCAAATATCTCGAAAAACTATTGAATTTCGGCCATAAATATGGGGGGTTCAATTTGTTGCATTTTGGTTATTGTGATTTATCATGTTTACTGTTGATTGTTGTAATTGTATATTAAACTTTATCTCTTTCTAACAATTCCCTGACTTTTACTTAAGTAATAAAACTCTACCTAAGGTTTTTCATTCTGACTGTACAAAATTTGCTTAAAAAAAAGTATCGTCCGAAACACCACTCAAAAATATTTATTATAATAAAATTCCTGTCTCGGCCGGATCGGACGAGACTCAGCGTCCGAGTCGCCTACTAAGCCGTGTCGTAGTGTGTCGTGATTATTTACTTATACATTATTGTACAAATTGTTCTGATCCCCCCTTTACAGGGATTCCATAACAGTTATAGCATAGGTGTCTTCCATATAACCAAAAGTAGTGTTTAGTTGATCTCCAATTTTATTTTACAAAATGTTCGGCATTAGGACACCGGCTGCCAAGAAACTAAAAGCCGAAGAAGAGAACTCAGATATGGGAAGGCCACAATTAGCACGAGCGGGCCCATCGGTAAGGCGCAGTATTGGTGAACGGGAGTCTGACCAGCCAAAAACTGATCAGTCTCTCAAGACCCCGACCCCCCCTAAAAAGGCCCTTATTACTACCCCACCGAGACCTAAGTCTAAATTCCTGAGTTCCCAGGAAGCCAAGTTAAATGCAGCGAGACAAACGGTGTCATCAGAAGAGAGAGTGGCTAGCGAAGAGCCGCCTAAGAAGTACTTGAGCCGAATTTCGGAAGCTAAAGCCTGCCTTACCAAAGCGAAAATTCAGCTTCTGAGCTCCCGCAACCTGAAAAGAGAAATAAAAGAAGAAATTACGAAAGCGGTAGAAAGGTTATACGAGCTAGTTAAGGAGGCAGAAACAGAAAAGAGTGAAGGAACAGAGAAGTGTGGAGAGCAAAAGGACCAGAGACCGACTACGGATGTTCCGACAGAGCTGGTGAAAACGCTTGTGGCAAACCTCCAAGAGCACAATCAAGCCATGGAGGACTGCAAGCAGCACACGCTGGCTCTGTCAGAACAACTTAAACTGACCCCTCGCTTTCCAGCATGCGAAGCGCCAACCTACGCCGAGATGACTGCCATCCCGAAGGAGCGACCCCGAAAGCCCCTTCACTCAGTCGTCGTATCATCAGTCGATGTGTTAGACACTAGTGAGGGGGTGATCGGAAAGCTAAGAGTGGCAGTCAATGCCAAACACGAGGGCACGCGAGTGGAGATGCTGCGGAAAGCGAGGGACCAAAAAGTTATCATCGGATTTGGTAGTAAGGAGGAGATGGCAGCTGTACAGGAGAGGATCCGGAAGTCAGGAGGTCTCCGGGTTGAGGAGGTAAATAACAAAGACCCCCTCATCATCCTTAAGGACGTCCTTTCCTGTCACAGCGATAGTGAGATTGTTGAGGCCATGAAAGCCCAGAACACCCATCTGCTGGGGGATGTGGCCCCGGAGGAACTGAGGATGGCGGTAAAGTACCGCCGCCGCACCAGAAACCCACTCATGGGCCACATCATCCTGCAGGTATCCCCGGCGATATGGCAAAGGCTGACGGTGGCGGGTCGGGTGCACGTTGACCTGCAAAGACTACGAGTGGCCGACCAATCACCGTTGGTGCAATGCTCGATGTGCTTGGGGTATGGGCACGGCAAAAAGTTCTGCACCGATACTGTCCCACTGTGCAGTCACTGTGGGGATCAGCACCTGCGATCGGACTGCCCGAAGTATGCAGCAGGGAGCACTCCGAGCTGCCGAAATTGCCAGTTGGCAAAAGGCAATAAGTCCGATCACAGTGCGTTCAGTAGTGACTGCCCAGTACGAGCAAAATGGGACAGTTTGGCGCGATCTAGTGTGTCGTATTGCTGAGGTGGCTATGGTAGAAACTGATGTTAATATCCATTCAGTAGACACCATCCGAGATGAGAGAGAGTTTTGGAGAACCTGGAGCAGAATCAATGACAGGCCTGGAATAATGACTATTCCAGGACCCTGTCACGCTGAAAATAAGATCCGCTCATACAACGATCTCTCACTTGGGTTCTTGTCGCCTCGGCGGTGCGACTACAATAGCTCATTAAAAGTAGAAAAATCTTTGTTGCTAAAATCGTATTGTTACCGTTATTTATGTGATGTATATTTGATATTATAGTGTAATATAATTAAGTTGAGTATATAACACGTAAGTAACAAAATGTAGTGAAAGTCGAGTAATATGATATTCCGATCTATAATAATTATAAATTACAAATGTCATACGAAAACCTAATAGCTAAACAAAATATAACGATTAACCTGAATTAAACACCATAAAATTATAAAAGTCCAAAGTAACCAATTGTAATATTATATAGTCGTAGTAGTAGAATAAAATCACTAATTAATAAATCAAATCAAGAATAATATAAGATACTCCACAATATAGAAGTCCCAACAATCTCGAATTAATACAAACTTGCCAAATACCAAAACACCAAATCCGAATAATAAACTTACAATAAGCAAAAAAGGTCTCTGATCATGTTAGAGGGCACCTAAGCAAAGGCAGGAGTGGGTTTTAGCCGGTAAGAGTCCGGCACTGCCCAGACTGACTCCCAGTGGGTCAGTGTGGGCGTCCATGAGGATTTCCCACTCCTGTCAAACCTAAAAAAAAAAAAAAAAAAAACGTAACACAAATGACAGCCAAGACCAATGGCTCAACGTGGATCTCTTGATTGTAATAAAGGGTCACCCTTCAACGGACCGACCTGGGCAAGCATAACTTAACCTCCGATCGAACCATGAGGCTGTTACTATTTAGCCATCAAGCCGAAGCCCCTTGAGTGCCTTTGAAGGGTCAAAGGCACTCAAGGGGCTTCGGCTTCGGCTTGATTCATCATTTTATTACGTAATCATTCGTGCTGCAACGTGCGGTAACTTGGACGGTACCTACTTATTGTTGCCGGTTGGTGCGATACTAAGCGATTGGGCTTCTGAGTTGCGTGTCGGTTGACTATCGGACGGAACAACAAAAATTTTTTTTTTTCGTTTTGGTTGTTTAAATAATGTTGGGCTTGTGATTAAATAATAACAGCCGCACAGGTCGATCGATAGTAAGCTAAGCTTTGCCGAGGTCGATCCGCGGATGGGTGATTATTTAAATGTAAAGAGATTTAAAATACTATAGAGCGGACATGCCAGGAAATGTCGTAGAAAAACTTTGATCCCATGTCTCAGTAACGCCATCTAGAATAATATCGTATGTATATGAATATTGGAGCGGCAGCGGCAGCAGCGCACACAAGTTTCGGACGAAAATTTTGTTCGCGATGTCCGGTCTAATAGGTATTAAATGTCTTTGTTTAAATGTCAAGACCTCCGTGCTTCGGAAGCTTCCGGCTGTCATTTGTAGATCTTTAACAGTCGTTAAACGTGTGGTCAGCAGAACCCGGAAAACCTGAAAACCAGACTCACTAAGGGGTATCGTTGTACTCAGTCACTGGGTTCTGGAAGTCAGATACTTCGGCAGTCGCTCCTTGTCATTAATGGTATTCAGCTGCAACCGGTTAGACTAGAAGGCGATCCCAGTCGGTATTGTTGGGAAAAGGTTAGGCAGATGGTAGATAATGATGACTCATGTCTAAAATCGAACAAATCTGCAGGCACCATTTGACACACAACTACTGTACCTACAAAGAAAAACTATCAAATTCTATTTGACAAAATTTTAATTTTTAGTCCCTCATCTAGATTACAAAAAAATATAGGTACAACACATTTTTTCTTTTTTCACGTAGGTACTTACCTAATCAAAAAATATCGACTATATATCGAGTCAATATGTCGCATGACGTCACAAGCCAGTACAGTTTATACTAGATATAATGACGTTACAAGCCCCCTCTCTCTTCTCAATTTAATGCGCTTTATCTAAGCAGGTTTCCATCAATTTAAAAAACAAAAAACTACTATACTGTACATAATCAGAAAAACTATCAAATTGTAGTTAACACCACCACTACTGCGAACTTTAACCTTTCAATCGTGTCTCTTATAGACACAATAGAAAGACAATGAGCAGCGCGGACACCGGTGTCCTCTCGGGGTTTGGATGCGTGGTGTTAAAATATATGGAAAAAGTACCTACTATGCGTTTCAAATGAGAATAGGAACGTCAATGACCTCTATCTGTCAGATGTCACTTGAAAGGTGCGGTCTGCAACGAAACCCATATTCGCGTATCAATTTTATTTATTTTTTTGTTTTACCGAGTCGCAGTTATTCAAAATAAAAAAAAACGTCTTCAATGAATTGGCCCTGTGGACCGTACTTTTCTAGTGACATCTGACAGATAGAGGTCATTGACGTTCCTATTCTCATTTGAAACGCATAGTACCTACCTTTATTTTTAACCTCCGCCGCAAAGAGAGGGGTGTTATAAGTTTGACCGCTATGTGTGTGTGTGTGTGTGTGTGTGTGTGTGTGTGTGTGTCTGTCTGTCTGTCTGTCTGTCTGTCTGTCTGTCTGTCTGTCTGTCTGTCTGTCTGTCTGTCTGTCTGTCTGTCTGTCTGTCTGTGGCACCGTAGCGCCTAAACGGGTGAACCGATTTAGATGTGGTTTTTTTTTAGTAATTGTTAGTACCGCATAATATTTGACTGGTCTGTTGGTCCAGTAGTTAGTGGTCTTGACTGCTATACCTACCAGAGGTCGTGCAGGGTTCGATACCCACCCAAAACAAATGTTTGTGTAATGAGCACGATCATTTGTTCTGAGTCTGGGTGTAATTTATCAATAATATGTAGGTACCTACATGTATTTTAAAACAATACCTAAGTGCCTATGTTTATCAGTTATCTAGTACTCATAGCACAAGCTCTGCTTAGTTTGGGACAAAATGGCGTTGTGTAAAAGTTACAGTGGAATCATATTTATTTATTTATTTTTTAGTTGAGGCCGCAGAAATCGAAGTTGAAACAGCAGCTTTGTTCCACGCTGAGCTCTGGTATGATTTGCTAGCAATTCACAACGATTCTCTTGAAAATTCAGGAGATGAAGAACATGTAGAAACCGATCAAAATACACAAGCAACACCTATTTAATAAATTAAAAGACTTAAATAAAATAGGTACTAACTTTCTTGTATTTTATGTTTTCCTGATTTGTTTATTGCCAAGAATTAATTATAGCAAAACATGAATATCTAAATAGCCTAGTACACACAGTAGGTACCTTTAATTCATTAGATTTGTTGTGTTTACTAACGAACAATAACAAAATACCTATCCTACCTAACTTTTTAAATCAAAGGCCAGGTTAAGAAAAATAAAATAAATGTTTTTAGTGTTCGCCCAGAAATCACTTCTCTATAATTCATGGCCTAAATTTATTAAGTAGGAACTCACTAACAAAAACACACTAATCGACAGTTATACCCATGAATATCTATCTTTTGGACAAACATAGGGAGTTTTTAACTAGCTGACACACCGACAGGCCGAATACATCACCGGCCTGTGGACAAAATGTAAATATATAATATGAACTAGGGAAATATAAACATATTTCTATTCTATTCTACTTAGGTACCGGAGGACCGTAGGGTGATGTATACCGTGGCTAAATTGTAACCAAAACATAAATTTATTATTAGGTATATTCTCTGGATATAGGTACTGAACCTATTTTGAAAATTCTTGTACCAATTAGAAAGCAAAATTATTTTCAAAACTAAGAGGGGGTGGAGCGGATGCTAAAGTACGAAATGCACGCGGACAAAATCGCAAGCGAGTGCTAGTTAATGATAATATAATGATCTGGTACCTATTTAGACCGCAGAGTAGGTACCTACAGCAGCTAATTATCTACCAACATCCCGGAAATCTAATTTTAATAATTATATTGTTATTTGAAAACTCATTATATTTTAGCCGTTATAAATGTATGTAAGTAATAAACAATTAAAATAATAAACATGTTGCTACCACACTGTTCTGATAACAAAACTATTTTTGTATTTTCCTGGAGTCAGTCTTAAACATGATTGAACTAGTGTGGTTCTTTATAGGCAAAATGTGTGCGATTTAACAATGCTTAGCTGCTTTACGGAAGCTATTAGTTGCAGCCTTTGGTTTTACGATTTCAAGCAGCAATGTTTCTACCAATATTATGTTATGTATTAAGTATAATTTTGTATACATTTAAGGTTTCGCGAAAACATTTCAAAGTGAACCCTAATTCTAACGCGTCCAATGAATCATTTTAATTAACTACTGATATGTATTATGTACACTATGTAAAGCAATAAATTAAATATTTCGCCAGTTGTGACTTAACATTCGGCAAGATGAATCGTTATACAATTTTATATTTTGTATTCCTACTGGTATGCGTGTTAGTAGACTCGCATATAAGCACTGCAGATCATAACAATTTGAGAGGGTCTGTTAAAAAGCAGAGCTCGCCACCTCATTGCACGCAAGTTACAAAGGGTGAGTATTACCTGGATATCTTTATAAATATAATATAGTAAAATTTATTTGTACACCAAAAATTTAACAGTAGGTAGACCTACAAATAGAGACTTATAAATAAGTAGTAGGTACAAAAGTGACACAGTTATAAGACGGACGTCTGACTTTTAGACTAGGCCCCACAAGCCTGTGTCTTAGAAGCTAATGTTCCCTGAAATGCAGTAAACTATTTAATTTAACGTTCATAACACAAATGAAAAATAATAAAAATATTGTACCTACACCTAATATTGTATGTGCACTGCAACTACGCATTTACCCCTTTCTTTATTCCAGATACGGACTACCAGTCTAGATATCATTACAATTATCCGTTGGCTTATATTCAACCTGGACAACATGAGGCTTACCAACAAGTAAGTCATATAATTAACAATTTAAGTGCCGATTTTTCAATCATCAGATAAGTTTTATCCAAGGAGTTAAAATGGCCGTTTGACAGCTTTTGTATAGACAATATGTCAAACTGCCATATTTATTCTTCAGATAAAAGTTATCTGTGTATTGTAAAATTAGCCCTTAAGTAAGTAATTTTACATTCAGCACCTAGTTGCGGAAGCGGAACTTCCCTAGACAATTTATTATGTAACACACCGGAATTATTAAAATGTCATACTTCATGGGGATCTTAAAAATAGGCAGCTGGATATTATTAATCTAGCACTGAGGTTATTTAGCCCAAACAAAAATCTGAAATAAAAATATGTCTGCCTTTTTTTACAAAAAATTCAACCGACTTCATAAAAAACAAAAGGTGTAAAATAACTCTACTTTCGGAAGTCTGCGGCGTAAGTGATTTTGTTTTATTCATTATTTGCTACCGACTAGCGACTTCTAAAACTAGAGTTATTTTACGTACCGGGTAAAACGGGGTGGATAGAAACTCAAGGGTGAATAGAAACAAAACTTTGAGTAGGATATTCACGTAAATTAAAAGTTGTTTGTTGCATACGAGGACTATAATGCTTTTAAATAATTGAGATCAATAGTTTCGACACCTTGTTAGTATCAAACGATATTAAATTAGCGTAAAAATCCGCTTCAAAGTTTTGTTTCTATTCACCCTTGAGTTTCTATCCACCCCGTTTTACGGTACTTTTCCTGTACCTACGTTGTTGCAACAGGGCCTTAATACCCAGTAACTTCTTTGTGTGAGAAGATAGAGCCTTCGGCGTGCACGGACAGTAATAACAGGCTGAAAATATAATTATTTTAGATACTGACCGATATCTATAGGGAAGTATAGGTAGGAAGTTTATTATATATACTATCTATCTATCTATGACGTTATCGTGGTAAATTCACCGCCATTCTTCACTACATAGTATAAAACAAAGTCGCCTTTTCTGTCCCTATATCCCTATGTGCGCTTAAATCTTTAAAACTACGCAACGGATTTTGATGCGGTTTTTTCCAATAGATAGAGTGATTCAAGAGGAAGGTTTATATGTATAATACATGCATCACATACTAAGGCAACATTGCTAATTTTAGAGGTTTCTAACGTGATGTCGTAAATTGACCTATTTTTTTGGGCTTATTTAGCAATTTAGCAAAAACGCTGCCTAAACCTTACGAGTTAGATCAAATTAATGTACAGACGAATATAGATCAATATGGTTCCTTATAGCATGTAAATTAAACAAATATTTTCGGAGATATTACAAATTTAAACCGTAAAGTGCTACCGTCCGAAACCGTGATATTGATAACCGATGGATCGTTCCCTATAATCGACATCCAAGAGTTAGTCAACAAAGTCTATCCTGACATTGATGAAATAAGTTACAAGACAATATCTTGATTTAAAGAAAGAGCGATTCTGTCACCAACTAATGAACAAGTAGGTAGATAAGGTAAATAACTTGATTCTTTCAAAGATTGATGCGCCGACGAAAATATACTACTCGGTGGATACTGTTCTCGATTTGGAAGAAGCTGTTCATTTTCCTACAGAGTTTCTAAACTCTTTGAACCCGTCTGGACTCCCTCCTCACAAAATGGTGTTGAAATTAGGTTGTCCTGTTATTTTATTAAGAAACCTGAATCCACCTAAACTTTGCAATGGCACGCGTTTGCTGATAAAATTACTGAAAACTTTCATAATAGAGTTCACAATACTCACAGGATGTGGTACCGGAGAAGATGTATTGATTCCCCGAATCCCTCTGATACCATCGGATTTACCCTTCCAATTTAAACGTTTACAGTTTCCGGTAAAGACATCTTTTGCAATGACTATTAATAAATCGCAAGGTCAAACCTTCAACAGGCTTAGATTTGAGCGTTGACTGTTTTTCACATGGCCAACTGTATGTCGCTCTTTCAAGAGTAACCTCAAGAGAAAACATGTTTGTGAAGTGTATAGAGCAAAATGGCGAAATGAAACGGTGGTTTGAACGTTATCCTTGTATAATTAATTTCTCAACACTTCTGAGTCGCTTAAGGCTACAATTAAGTTAAGACGACAGCGGGGAAATTACTGGACACAGACAAAAAGCTAAGGAGACGATATCGAGTCAACTAGCAGAACTTAGGTCTACGAGCAAGTCTAGATTTGGTTGTAAGTTCAAGCGTGTACTGTTCGGGAGGTCAAAACGAGTACTGATCTACATGACGATGCTTTATCGCTATTAGGCAAGTCATATGCTCCGATGAAAGCCGAGCTTTGCCGAACGCGCCCGAAGTTGCGTTCGGAAAGGCAGCGACCAGAACATTACAATTTTAAGCCTATATTTTGTATAGTGTAAATAATTACGCGTATTGTTAAATTTGTAAATAAATATTATGTGTGATGTAAATATAGCAACTAAATAAATATGTAAATATACTTCTAATAAAATATGTTAGTTTTCACCCACAGACAATGATCGTGTTTTGTGTTTGAAGTTTTTTGGTCTTTGGTTTGACGTTTGTTCAAATGTGACAGTTCGGTGTAACGGGACAATAAGGAAAAGTTTTGTATTGTGGAGTGTTTACAATTATAAAAAGTTTAAATTAATATTACGAATTCATACGAATTCCGGTGTAGCTGTGACCGCTACACTACTCCCCCCCTGAGACCGTGGCTACTTAGCTACGGGTGATAGTAGTCCGGGAAGCGAACGGTGCGGCCGGAGCGTGTTTTCTTCTCGACGGTGGGCTGCGGTGGCGTTGGTGCTGTGTTTGCGACCGTTGGTGCGCTGGTTACACCGGAGGGACTGTAGTCTGCGTTATTGAGGTAAGCGGGTTTCAACCGATCTATGGTTACTGTGGTTTCCTTTCCGTTTACCTCAATACGGTACGTTTTGTCGCCTCTTTGCAGGACTCTGTAGGGGCCGGTGTACGGCGGGTCTAGCGGTCGGCGAACGGCGTCATGTCGCAAGAATACATGAGACGAAGTTGACAAGCTGTCGGGCACGTAGAACGGCTTGTTGCCGTGTCGACTCGCCGGTTCTGGAGACAGCTTCGCCATGTGATGCCGGAGTCTTGACGCGAAGTCGGTGTAGTCGACTGTGCTGGTGAGTGTGGGGGCGATGAACTCGCCTGGGAGTCTTAGGGGCTCGCCGTAAACGAGCTCTGCCGCTGATGCTTTGACGTCTTCCTTCCAGGCGCTGCGGATGCCGAGCAGCACCAGGGGTAGTGCTTCGGTCCAGTTGGTGTCTGTGTGGCAGCGGATGGCTGCCTTCAGCTGGCGGTGTAGGCGTTCCACCATGCCATTACAGGCTGGGTGGTATGCTGTGGTTGGGCGGTGCTGGCTACCGAGGGTCTCCGTGATGGTGTGGAACAGCTTGCTCTCAAACTGCCTGCCCCTGTCGGTAGTGATGCGCTGGGGGCAGCCAAAGCGGGACACCCAGCCGGTGATGAAAGTGCGGGCGCATGTCTCCGCTGTGATGTCCGCGATGGGGTACGCCTCAGGCCAGCGGGTGAAGCGGTCGACCACAGTTAGTATGTACCTGTAATTTGATGACACGGTCAGTGGCCCTACTATGTCCATGTGGACATGGGAGAAGCGTTGGGAAGGGACAGGGAAAGCGGAGGTGGGACTGGTTGTGTGCCGCGAGATTTTGTTCTTCTGGCACTCTACGCACTCTCTGGTCCAGGCCCTGCAGTCCTTCTTTAGGCCAGGCCAAACGAAACGCTCAGAAATCAGTTTGACTGTGGCCTGTCTGCCGGGATGGCTCAGCTGGTGTAGTTTTTGGAACACCTGCCTCCTGAAGGGTTCTGTAACATAAGGGCGGGTGTTACCAGTGGAGACATCACAATATAGTTCAGTGCCTGAGTCCGTGAAATGCACTTTACACAGCTTGAGTGACGTGCTGTTGTTATTTAAGAGCCCCTGCAGCTCGTGGTCTGTTTCTTGGGACTGTGCAAGAGCTGTGTAATTACACGCCGGTACTGCCACCGACTCCACACGCGACAGCGCGTCTGCCACAATGTTGTCCCTGCCTGCGACAAACCTGATATCCGTGGTGAATTGAGCAATGTAGTCCAGGTACCGGTATTGCCTCGGTGAACAGTTGTCACGGTTGTGTGCGTACACATATGACAGGGGTTTGTGATCCGTGTAAATGGTGAAGTGCCTACCTTCAACCATGTGGCGGAAGTATCTGACTGCGTCGTAGATGGCTAAGAGCTCCCTGTCATAAGGGCTATACTTTTTCTGTGAAGCTGACAGTCGCCTAGAGAAAAATGCTAGTGGGTTCCATGTGACACCTGCCTTCTGCTGTAATACTGCACCCATAGAAGTGTCTGAAGCGTCTGTAAATATCGCGAGTTCGGCGTTGGGCTCTGGGTGAGCAAGCAGAGCTGCCCTAGATAAGCCACTTTTACAAGCGTTAAAAGCGTCTAGCATTTCTTGCGATAGATTAATTGTTTGTGTTCTCTTTGTTTTAGGTCCTGCCAGAACTACGTTGAGTGGCGCTTGTAAGCGAGCGGCATCTGGGACAAAGCGGCGGTAAAAATTGAACATACCCAGGAAGCGACGCATCTCCTTGACAGTCTTGGGAGCTGGGAAGTCCTGGATTGCCTGCACCTTCTCCTGCAGCGGGCGAATACCTTCTTCGGATACTTCGTGTCCTAGGAAAGTTATGGTGGTACGGCCAAACTCACACTTTGCCGAGTTAATAATAATTCCATACTGGGATAACCGCTTCAGAAGCTGATGCAGGTGCTCGGTGTGCTGGGCTGCTGTCTCTGAGAACAAGAGAATATCGTCTAAATAACAGTAGCAGAACGGCAGCCCGCGCAGCACCTCGTCCATGAACCGTTGGAACGTTTGAGCGGCATTCCTGAGGCCAAAGGTCATGAATGGAAATTCGTACAGTCCGAAAGGTGTTGTGATCGCTGTCTTGTGAACGTCGGCTGGCTGGACTGGTATCTGATTGTATGCTTTAATGAGATCGATTTTGCTATATATTCGGCTGCCAGCCAGCTGATGTGAGAAGTCCTGTATATGCGGGATGGGGTATCTGTCCGGAATAGTACGGGCATTGAGTGCCCTGTAGTCACCGCATGGCCGCCAGCTGTTGTCCTTCTTAGGAGCGAGGTGAAGTGGGGACGACCACGGACTCTCTGACGGCCGTGCTGTGCCGTTAGCCAGCATAGCCTCGAACTCCCTCTGTGCTGCCTTCAGTTTGTCTGGTGCCAGACGGCGAGGTCGTCCAGTGATAGGCGGACCTGGTGTAGTGCGGATGTGATGTTCGGTACCGTGACTGACCTGTTTCTGTGTTCCAGCAGGCCGCGTGACTTCCGGGTACTGGCGAAGTATCTCGTGGTACTCCGTGTTGCCTCCTACGGACTTCACTGAGGCGATCATTGCTGCTGATTCGGCCGCTGGCGACGCCGGCGAAGACAGTTGGGTCAGCCCATCGATTAGCCGGTGACTTTTGAGGTCTACCAAGATGTTATAATGCGCCAAGAAGTCGGCGCCTATGATTGCCTTGGTGACGTCTGCAACCACGAACTTCCACGTGTACACGCGGCGAAGCCCTAAATTCAAGTGGAGCTCCACCCAACCGTACGTGTCGATGGCAGTTCCGTTTGCCGCGTATAACTGGTACGCCGTCCTGCTGCGCTGCTGTCGTAGGGCTGCACGTGGGTATACGCACAGATCGGACCCTGTGTCTACTAAAAACGTGGTTTTAGAGTCCCGATCTGTTACGAATAGGCGGCGTGGTTTGTGAGGGCAGCCATTTGCCGCTATTTCCGGCTGCCGACGGCGTTTCCCGCGTACGTACATGGCGACCTGCACCGCGTGGCCCTGTCACCGAAACTGTTGTGGTACCAGCAGTGAGCGTCGTTCCACGCGCTGCTGGAGCGCGAGCGACTGCGGCGTCGGCTTGGGGTCGGTTCTCTGTCACCACGCCGGTACCTATCTGTGGAGCGCGATCGATGGTGTACCTGACCTTGCTTTTGTAGAGCCGCCACCTGTAGACATAACTCCGCCATGCACTGTTTCAGCTCCGCGATGTCACTGCTGGTGCTCGTGCTCGCCACGGCGGGAGGTGTCGTGAGCGCTGGCCGCGTTGGCGCGATCTCGTGCACGCGGTCGGCCAAATCTGCGACAGACTGAAGCGGAAGGTTAGGCTGGGAAGCTATTACCGTCTGTATGTTCGTCGGCAACCTGCTCGCCCACAACGTGGCTAGGAATGTGTCTGGAACATGTGGTCCGGCCAAAGTCTGCAGGTGCCGCAAGAACTGTGATGGCTTCCGGTCGCCGAGCTCCTCTTGAGTGAGGATTTGCTGAACCCTTTTTTCACGCGAGTCGGATAGTCGACGTATGAGCTCAGCCTTCAGCTTGGCGTACTTGTCCTGTGCTGGTGGGTTCTCTATTATGTCCCGAGCTTCTACCATGTAGCGATGGTCTAGCTGACCCACGACCGTGTAGAATTTTGTGGTGTCGGCGGTAATGCCGGCTATTGTAAACTGACCTTCTACTTGTGCAAACCAAAGTGTCGGCTCCTCAGGCCAGAATGGCGGCAACTTCACGCTGACTCTGCACGCGTCCTGCTTGACCATTGCTGCGTCCGCCTGCGCTCCCTGCTCTGCTCCGGTAGGCATCTTTGCTCCGCGTGGCTACTGTGCTCTTTGACGGGGTCACCAATGAAGTGTATAGAGCAAAATGGCGAAATGAAACGGTGGTTTGAACGTTATCCTTGTATAATTAATTTCTCAACACTTCTGAGTCGCTTAAGGCTACAATTAAGTTAAGACGACAGCGGGGAAATTACTGGACACAGACAAAAAGCTAAGGAGACGATATCGAGTCAACTAGCAGAACTTAGGTCTACGAGCAAGTCTAGATTTGGTTGTAAGTTCAAGCGTGTACTGTTCGGGAGGTCAAAACGAGTACTGATCTACATGACGATGCTTTATCGCTATTAGGCAAGTCATATGCTCCGATGAAAGCCGAGCTTTGCCGAACGCGCCCGAAGTTGCGTTCGGAAAGGCAGCGACCAGAACATTACAATTTTAAGCCTATATTTTGTATAGTGTAAATAATTACGCGTATTGTTAAATTTGTAAATAAATATTATGTGTGATGTAAATATAGCAACTAAATAAATATGTAAATATACTTCTAATAAAATATGTTAGTTTTCACCCACAGACAATGATCGTGTTTTGTGTTTGAAGTTTTTTGGTCTTTGGTTTGACGTTTGTTCAAATGTGACAGTTCGGTGTAACGGGACAATAAGGAAAAGTTTTGTATTGTGGAGTGTTTACAATTATAAAAAGTTTAAATTAATATTACGAATTCATACGAATTCCGGTGTAGCTGTGACCGCTACATTTGTATTGTCTAATGACAAGAAAGCTGTGAACGTTGTGTATAAAGACATCCTGTAATATATTAATTGTTGTAAAAATAAAATAAATACCTACGTAAAAATGTAAAAAGTAAATAAGTAAAAATGTGTAATGTAATAAAAATTGTATGAATTTAGATATTCCAAAGATAGCAGGAAATCTTCATAGTAAGTATAGGGAAAGAGGAATTGTTTTACTCCAAATTTAATGCGTGCAGGCCAAGGGCAGTAATGAATGAATCAAAAATACTGGATCGATTTTAATCATGTTTTCATTGAGTGACATAGGCATATATATTTTATGCCCGTGCAAAGTCGGAGCGGGCCGCTATGTTTTTATATACAACGTCCATAGTTTTTCTGTAGTGAATTTAATTTAGTATCAGCATTGCACCCGTGCGAAGCCGGGGCGGGTCGCTAGTAGATAATATACCTCTAGATCGAGCTACCGCGTGGCCGCACATGCGACAGCAATATAAAAGTTCAGTGTTGCTATTCCCTAAAAAAGTCCCAAAATACGACGTATTCAACGTGGTAATAAGAGTGTAGAAGTATCCATGTGTGAGAAAATATAATTTCACGTAAAATACCTACTTTCAATCTTACCTTGATTCTCACAAATAAAATACACTACTACCAGGTGAAGCTTGTTTTGATTTTTTCGCGTGTTATTTATCATTAAAATATATTGAGGTATGGCTGACATCCAGTGTGACATTGACATTGCTGTATAATAACTATTGTCCTTTAGACAAAACCAACTTATTTTGAAAATATCTAATTTTTTGTTTATACTTAACATTTATTTATAAAATGAATTCTTACTTCCAAATATCTTTAAGTACCTACGCGATTGCCTTCAAGAGTAAAACTTAATGATTGTCGAAAGGGCTCTGTTCGTTCGTACACATGTTCACTTAAACTTAAAAATAAGGGTTCGCCCACAAATTTGTGTGTTTAGCCACCATAGATTTATTTGATTATTATGCCTACCTTTTGAACATTAGGCCTGACAGTTAAGGGAAAAGATTTGAAACGTGTAGCAACACTGTAAGTAAGTATTACTAGGTTATGTGATATAAGAAATCAAGTTTATTTTAAGAAATCTTCCATATTTTGGTCTGAAAGCCATGACAATAAAAGCGCACAAATGTATAAATTCAATAATCATACAATAACACAAACAGTATTGAATACTTACGAATGAAAAGAGATTTTGTTATTGGCCTTTTCTGAGCGGCTTTTACAGCCTATTATACTGAATCCTCCCATCGTAGCGCATTCACCATACACTAAACACTTATCTAATGGAGTCTATTTCTCATTAAATGACTTAAACTATTACAAAAATTGCAAAAACCATCCGAAAACTTAAATTAAATCGAGCATAATAATATACGTGACAGTGACAGCTCTTTGTTTGGCTAACTTTCAAAAGTTAGCCATGCAAAAATCCGGCACGCCGTAAGGGACAGAAGATACGATGCTTTGTCTCAATTTTCCTACGAACTTTGTATTATTGCGTCTCACTTCCACACTTGACACTGTAAATTGGGCTACGTCTAGAGGTATATAGTCTAAGCCGCCATTAAATAAAATGACAGTCCGACTTGCTAACATTCTCACGCAAAAAGGGTTGGTTCACTCCGTCATCGTGCGCGCTCATTGGTTACAACAAATAGCGCGCGCTTCCCCGGGTTTCCTCGGTTTCCAGTACTCGAGAGCAAAATATGATACCTACACATCAAAAATTGCTTAGGTACTGGTACCGTACTACATGGTTTTGAACGAAAGGAAGGTCAAAACGTAATGTTCTGTGATATTTTCAGTTATTCTGCGTGAATCCTCCCACCGTGAAAAAGGCAGTAACGACAGTGTGTGACTGGGCAGCTCCTCCTCAAGTTCAGTTCACATTGGGCGACGAGTACATGCACGTGGTACGTCAGGACCCCAGCGGCCGATTCCTCGGCAATGCTGTGATCACCACATACCAGTACTGCAATCATACCTTGCACAACACGATCACAGCAATGCCGTCTGTAACAGTTACCGCTTTGTAATAGAAAATTAATCGATTTTCCTTGGATTAAACAAAGCCATTTCGTAAATTTTACTATTGTTGTTTTTTTTTAAATACGATTAAAGTTTTACACTTCGTATTGTATCTTATCGCCTACGCATAAGCTATCTATACCTACATAGCTACTAATATTTTAAAGAGAAAAGATTTGTTTGTTTGTTTGCATTGAATAAGCTCCGAAACTAATAGACCGATTTCAAAAAATCTTCCACCGTTGCGAAGCTACACTATCTCCGGGTGAATTTTCTACTATTTATCCATGTATTCCCACGGGAACGGGGACTACGTGGGTGACACCGCGTGACGTCTGCAAGTACTTACCTAATTTATTAAAATCATACTATAGTTTTGTCTACTATTCGAAGAACCTACCTACCGAGATCTTTCTCAGCAGACAATATTTGCAATTTTCTTATGGTATTAATCGATGAATCGCGGATCGTAACGTAACTGATTGCTTTCTATGATTTAGAAATCACTGCGTGCATCGTGCGCGGAGAGGCGATACTTATAGTGTACCCTACACAGAGACGATGCATGGAATTATACCGTATTACACTCTAGGTTTTATACTTTTTGTAGTAATTTATAGAGTTTGCATTGCTGTTGAAAATTCGAACCGAATATCGGTGTTTGAACATGGTGAGTACCTACTTACCACGGAACATCGACGCGCAACCTGACATGAAATTCAGCAGTGCTATTCATTAAAAATCACGCCGTGAAAATTTAAGTGAACTGAAGGCTATTTGACAAAATTTTAGCTTTTAGTCCCTCATCTAGATTACAAGAAAATATACAGCACATTTTTTCTTTTTTTTCACGTACCTAATCAAAAATATAACGACGATATATCGAGTCAAAATGTTGCATGACGTCACTAGCCAGTACAGTTTAAACTAGATAATGACGTTACAAGCCCCCTCTCCTCAACTTTAATGCGCTTTATCTAAGCAGTTTTCCATCAATTTAAAAACAAAAAAATATGTGTCGAATATTTTCGTATTATCTAAATGAGGGACTAAAAACTACAGTTTTGTCAAATAGCCCTGTGACTCCATACTAATTAATGTTCGGCATCGACAGCCTCACTGTACCAATTCTCCAGTTTTCACGGACTGTCTTTACTAAATCGACCGAAAGCACATGATTCCGGACCTGAAAATGCGGGATTTTCTGATTTTTACATTTTATTTCTTTTGTTTTTTTTACTTTAAACTAAAGAAGCAATATGCCTAACTGTGAGATTTTTAAATTAAGAAGTAGGTAATCAAATAATTTCATAACACATTAGGATAAAAAAAAATATTTCTCTGAAATCATTTATGTGCAAGCTACTGAATTACCTAACTTTAATTTAAAGGTGTACATGTCCATGGCGAGGATATATCTTTTACAATGAACGGTAACATACCAATGTTAACACAAATTTACACACAAAATATAACGGTAAGTAAGTTTAGGTATTATTTCTACAAAAAAAACACCTACCTACTTACCCATAAGTACCCTTTTTGGGTTTAGTAATTAAAGTAATAAAAATGTACTTATATTTTTTTTAAATATGTACCTACCTAAACAAAATTTTTAAATATTTGTTTTGAATGAAAATACAAAACAAAACATCAATACAAATATTAATGAACTATTGAAATTTCAGCCAACACGACCCGGTTTCGATTCAAATATCACATATGTCAGAGTGGAGTATGAGAGCCCTATGACACCAGTGGAAATAACATTTAATGAAGACACGAATATGCTGGTGTTCTACGTAAAGTTTCCATTTATCGAAATACCTTTTGGAATCGTTGGTTATTCTCTCAAAGCTCAACGTAGAAGGAGACGGCACTCGTGGAGGAAATCCAAAATAAATCCAATACTTACCTACTTATAGGACATGATCAAACTAAAATCGCTTAAATCCAGAGTCAACAAATGAGTGCTAATAAAATGTAACCACACAATAAAAAACGAGTCTGAACTTTAAACCACGCGACTGAAGTAAAACTTCTTTATAGAAAATGAGCAATGCGCGCGCATTGCTCTCTCTTTGCTCATACAATGTGATACAGACAAATAGGCCTGCACTGTGTCTAAGATTTATACGAAACGTATTGGCTATGACTCCTGTATTTTTTTGATATTTTCTATGCAAGTACAGAATTTTTACTCCTCCAGATTTATTATAAGTATCGATTTTAAGTCACACTGATTTGTAACAAGTAACGTTGCTTAGGATTTTTGCTGATAACTATACTAAATGTAGGTACATTAGTTTACTGCGAGTCACGATACAGGGCAAAGTCTGAAAAGATTTTCTGAAGATTTCTGTTTAGTTACTGTGCTGAAGTTTTTCGTAGCAGAGGAGGTCATAGAGAAAATCCGAATGCATTATAATATATAAGGACGAGAAGCGTCTTCCTGACCAATACTATACAATGATACCTACAATGATCCTAATGGTATTGTAATGTAACGACTTTTCCAAAACAGGTTAACAAATAATACGAAAACAGAATTATGATTTTTATAAAAAAAACTTTATTTTCACTATTGCCGACCAACAATAGTTAAGTCGTCAATTGTAAAAAAAAATCAAAATAATAAAGTGAATTTTCAGTTTTTGAAGGTCAAAAATATTTCAAGATTATTAACACTTTTTTCGTAAACATATCGATACGTAGTAAATACTATCATTATTTTAATATAGGGTGCGTTAGTCGCGTGAGCGCATATTGATGTCGTCATGTCGCTCGCGCTCGGTCTCCCGGTGGTCGCCAGAGACGCGCGCGCCGGCCGACGTACCGGCCTCGTCATGCTCGCGCTTGCTGGGCGAGTGAGGCGCCGAAGGGGCGGACTGCACCAACCGCCCCATCAGACTCGCGCTCTTATCTTTGCGCTGCCGGGTCCACTCGTGCGATAGCACTCGGTCCAGCGTGAGGCGAAGTGTGATGTCAGGCTCCAGAATGTGTCGCACTATAGACTTGGCCGCGGTTGAAACTGTGTCACGGATCCTGGATCTAAAAACCCAGTTGCGCGACATTTGGTCCTTTAGTAGTTTGCGCAGGTTCGAATCATCGAACGGCATAGAAGCGTTTAGCATTATGAAGAGGATAATTCCGAGAGACCACACATCAGCTAGTTTAGGATTGTAGGGCGTGCCACTCACCACCTCTGGGGCGGCGTACGCAGCGGACCCACAGTACGTCTGGCTGAGTACGCGTCGATTATCGCCGTCCGTGCAGAATCTAGCGAATCCAAAATCCGCCAACTTCACGTTGAAACGTCTTGACAGCAAAATGTTCTCGCATTTCAGATCGCGGTGTGCTATGTTCTTGCTGTGCAGGTATTGCAGGCCACTTGCCATTTGTCTAAACCAGAGTTTAGCCTGGTTTTCTGGCACAACTCCATTCCGTTTTATGAAATCCAACAGGTCACCGTTGTCGGCATAACGCATAAAGATAAACACTCTCGGTCCACGCTGTAAAATACTGTGCACTTGAATGATATGAGGATTTTCGATCTTAGTTAGTATATCAAGTTCCCGAGGAAAGAACTTTTCTAAAAAATCCCGAGGTGCTTTTTCTTTATCAAATATCTTGCACGCGAGGTGCATCCGCTTCGGGCTGGATGCATCGCAGTATTCAGCCAGGTGAACAGTGGCATATGATCCTTGCCCGATTTTCTTGCCGATGAGATAGCCTCGTTGTTCCAAGGCATTTACCTCGGAGCTTCGAGGACTAAGGCGCTCAGCCATTGAGCTCTATCGACTTTATCCTAACCCGTTTAGGATACATTGGACATCTCACTACTCACGTATGTCCAAGGTTTCAGTGATCCTCCTGTCAAAATGTTAGCTTTTCGATTGATATTAACTTTCAGCACAACTCTCATGAAAGAGAGTAAAACAATAAAATCATATAAATCGCACGCACAAAATTTTGTTAAAATATTACGACATCACAAAGAATTTGGATATAAAAAACGCTTTCACTAGTAAGAAATCTTCCAAAAAGTCGTATTGCTACATTTATGACATTTTTTTCCTTTGTTTCTAAAATTAAAATGATTTTTTTCAGAGAAGCCAACATCAAAAATTTTACAAATAGATTTTATTTGATGATGATGTAATAAGGGATGTAAATGACGAAACTAAAGTAATAGGTGCAGCGCAGACGGCACATTTTTTGTGCGATCGAGTCTGCGGCGCACAAAAAGTCTGCATGGCGCGCAAAAAGTCGGCGACACGACGCACATCTTCGATCATTCTGTCGGCAGAGCTGTAGGGACGTAGACGCTATGGAAATCGTGCAGAGATCGCGAAGTATTATTTTGTACATGAAGTACAGAAAAAGAAGAAGAAATAGAGAATTTTGGGTACATCCTACACTTTCGGAAAGATTACTGAAGGGACAGTTCCATACTAAACATTCAATTCTGAAACTACATGCGGATTTTTTTTTCAAATTTTATAAAATGTCTGTTACTACATTTGATGAGTTGCTTTTTATTTTAAGACCTGCTTTGACTCATTCAGAAACATACAGAAGTATCATAAATTGCTGGTCTGTTTTGTATTTCTTGAATTAACATCGTTACATCGACCTCTGGCTCCATGATAATAGATCGCGTGCGTTACGTCCACCGCAGATTGCCGACTAAAGTGTGCGCCGTCTACATTAGCGCGCGTTGAAGCAAACGTTCAATTTTTTACACACACTTTTAGTGCCGAGCGGCGCGGGGCGCGGCGCGGTGCGGGCTGCCCGAATTGCACGGATTTTTTGTGCGCCGGACTTTTTGCGCGTCGCGTGCGTTACTGCATATACATATACGTTCTATTTTCACAGACTAAAAAGTGTGTCACGAATAGTCTGTCGTCTGCGCTGCACCTTAAAGTACTGGTCCAGTGGTGGTAAAAATGACGAGGCCTAAACGGACCTGGAGTTTTTAGGCACTAGATGGCTTGTACGCCATCTGCAGTATTTTATTAATTCTCTCTTTATTAGTAATATGACCAAACCATTACTCCTTTAAACTACGCATTGAGCAGTTTGAAAAGTAGGTATAATCTGCAGGCCTAGCCATATTACAAATTCTATTTCTATTAACTTAATCGTTAGGGGGGCAATTGAAAGAAAATGGCGTTTATGGAATCAGCGTTTTGTCAACTTATTGTCAAGTGAAACGAGTAGAATTTGTAATATGGCTAGGCCTGCTGTTTCTGGTTGGTGGGCTGGTTGTAATAACATCCACCATGGCTACAAGGGCACTATAGCACTGTGGTTCACTTCACTTCAAGGACAAAGTGCGGTGGCCAATTGACAACATTTCAAAATTGACAGACCCTAAAACAAAAATACCGTTTCTTCATTTTTGTATGCTGAGTTCAAGCTGAGTTCAAATAAATATTTTTTAAAAAAATTTATAGCATAATTTCTGAGAAAAAAAAAATACCAAAAACCATGCGATGACGTCACTTATACGGTGGAATGAGGTGTTTACCTTTGCGAAAGCAAGCTAAGTTTTAAGATGAAAACTATAATGTCAAATAAGACATATCTAATGTCAAAAATGACATATCTAATGTCAAACAAGACATATCTAATGTCAATGTGTGACATTGACAACTGCTAAATGACAGTGACATCTAAGAAACTGATTTTTTTTCGCCATTCCACCGTATGAATGACGTCATTTGGCGCTTACGTCTTTTTAGAATGCACCGAATTTCAAAGTTAAAATTATGAATGAAAAGTACCTACATAATTTCGAAAAACCAAAAAATATGGGTCCTCTAGTTTTGGATTTACTTTTAGATAACATAATAAAACATGGAGGTTAAAATTTTGAAATGTTGTCAATTTCGATAGGTCGATGGCCTACACCTACTCTTTTTAAATTTTGTCTCAACTTCTAAGAGCTTTTGGACCAATTTTTATTTAGGTACCTACAGCTTGGCAAAAAAGAGTGTGGAATAAATGAGGTCGCTAGTATCGCGCATGTGGCCACCCTGAATACTACGACTTAACAGGTTTGATACTTGTTATTTTTTAGTACCTATATAATCCCAAAGCGAAGTGGGTGGTTCTGTCTGTCGGATGCTACGCAAACTCCATGGAAGGCTTTAATGTCCAGTATTAACACTATTAATAGTGGGAAAATGTGTATAACATCATGTAAAAATGTATTCGAAGCAAAATAAGTATGTAAGAATCGTAGCATATGGCGCTCTGTAGTTTCTGCCTACCAGCGTGGGAAAGAGGCGTGCGTGAGTTAATGTACCTATGTATGTTATAGTGGGTACTGAAGCCATGCACGAAAGTGCAAGACAGTACAGATATAATCATACCCTCGAGAGCAGTTTAACCGTAAGATTGTTAGAAATTAACGACAATAGTTTATTTACAGGGATAATGAAAGAACACGTTTTTTTTTAAGTTTTATTTTAATACCAAAAGTTTGATCAGAGGAATCGAACACACTACCATCAAATATTCGATCCCGGAAAAGCTCACATGTTGGTTAGAGCTCCCTGCAACTTCTGAAACACTAGTATTTTCTAATTCTGATAAATCACTGCTACTGTCATCTGTGATATTTATTACTGTGATGATATTATTTTTCAATTATCACTACAATCCCTGCATGAATTTTTCCAATCTTAATAATGTTTGCAAATGCTTGTTCAGCAGCCACCTTTAAAAACAAAAAATAATCATAAACAATGGTTCTAACATAGCAACTTTAAATATGCACATATATAAACTAGGCTATATACCTTTATATCAATGGATCCAACATTGTCTGAAGCAATTTAATGTTTTGCAATTCCCCATATTAATTCAATTGGATTCACGCCACAATGATAAGGTGGTAACTTTCTTCGGGCGACCTTTGAAATGTTTTCCCGGTGTTGAAAAAATATCTCATTTTTAAACTTCCAAACATTTTTCTTACTGTGTTGACAGATTTACCTATAACAAAAAAAGATACGGTACTTTATTATTAATTCCCTATTCTTTATCTTCAAGTATCAAATATGGGTATACGAGGCTCTTCAAACTACAAAACATAACCTTAAATTTCAATTTCTGTAAACAAGACAAATAGTTACTTAAACCTGTATATCAACAAAACTACGCATTGAATACATTTAGAAAAACTTATTTAATGTACAATGATTTAATTAGGGGAGTTAAATACCTGTCCTAGCGGCAGTTCTTCGATAAACATTCCCGATATCGGACAAAATTTGTTCCGCTTCAGATTTGGCCAAACACCACAAAAAGACGTGGTAAATCACTGCTCTGATACAACTACGAATGGTTTTATTAATTTTGAATCGTTAATTTTGCAACTAAACTTAATAATTTGGTTAAATCTATGAAAATCGAAGAATATTTACGCACTTTTGACACATGATGTACTAGCAGTTGACAATTATAACAATGTTGCCACTGTCATCCATTTTTAGTTTCATCTGTCACCGCGTCAGACTCTTTTTTGCCAAGCTTGTACGTTGTCACACATACTACATAAAAACGCACACGTTCCACGTTGTGGTGCGAAATACTAAAAAGGCCAGGCTAGATAAATTGGTCCTAAACATTCAAGAAATAATTAGGTGGTCCCGAAACGATGACGTCACGATGCGGGTCTCGTTGGGTTGTGGAAGTCAGATAGGCACTTAGGCAGACTACTGCTGTGCTATTCTGTAAAAATCACCCTCGGAAATGTCGGAGGTGAAAAGAAGGCAAATTGAGCTGTTTGTTTCTCGGCGTCACTTACTGAATTGACCGGCTGGTATTAGGCTGCTTTAAAGACAGTTTGCTAACTCGAGACGAGACTCCGACTTAAAGAAGCATTCTAGATATTTTAATCGTTCTGGTTTTTTTTAGGAGTTGGTAACCCTATATCAATCAACGTCAATTGGTCATTCAGTCATCTGTCAGTTCTGTCACTCATTTCTGACAAAAGATAATAATTATTGAAATACAAAACACAAAAAGTAGGCGTTTTGTGATGTGATGATAAACCCTTTAAAAGAACAGTTTAATTGACCTTTTATTACAATTTATATAAATCTGCAAAGATGATGAACCAATATATTAAAGAGTTAGAACAAGTAAGTAACACAATAAGTGTTTGTTGTGGTTTCTTCTTGCTATGTTATTCGCTTAAATCACTGCATTTTTAATAACCATATATTTTTTTAAAGTTATTGTGGTTTTCTAGGATCCATTCGATCCTGATGAATTCGTGGAAAGAATGGTGAGAAGAAGTATGCAGGAGTCCCATTTAAAGGATGACCAATTTGATCCTGAAATGATACATGACATTTTTACACAAGCCATACAAGATCTGAAGGTTTGTATACCTACTTGTAATAGGGTAAATTAAATTGACCACTAAATGTAAGCGTATAATTTGTATTGCACAATTTATTTTTATTAAAGAGAATTAACTCACAAGCTCAGAACCAACTGGATATTAAAAGATAATATTTGTAAAAGGGTGAATATACTAGCGTTACAACCGCCGTCATTACCTACCCCTAATAGTTAAGGGAGGAGAATGTATTTAATGGAATATTTCACCCATTTCCAGATTCTGGTACTTTAGCAGATTCTGAGAATTGCTGAAATATTGCATTAAATACATTCTCTTTCCTTAACCAACTCATTGCCACCATCATTGTCATGCATACTTAAGCCAGGCCCCGAATATTGGACGATGACGTGCCAGGGGCGTCATGGGCCTACATACAGGATGACGTACCTTGGGAGTCATTGGCACCCTGTGATGTTTTATGCGTATTTCGCCATTATCTTGCGTCAATCTCAATGTTTTTTTATCTGTTTTTAAGTAAGTTCGATATGACGCGCCAGGAACGTCAATGGCCTCCCCAGGGTGATTTTTGCTTATGATGCCCCTGGGGCGTCATTGGCCATGAATCGGTTAACATATAGGGGAAGGTGATGACGGCAGTTGTAGCGCTAGTATATTTTCCCAAAAACAACTCAATGGAACAAATGGAAGCATAATGTTCTTTTTCAATGACAAATAATATGGTTAAGCATCATCTTAATTCTAAAGAACTGCTTATATAATAACTAGTTTCAGGTACCTAATATAATATATGTGTAATTATTAGGTTCTCCAAGAGAGGCAAGAAAGGAAATGTGCTAGACTGGAACAATCTGTTCAGGAGGAAGAAAAGCTGTATGGTGCTAAATTGGCTGAAATCATGGATCAACACACGGTATGCACATACTGTGTAAACATTAATAATATATTACACAACTTTCACACAACACCATCTAGTCCCAAGCTAAGCAGAGCTTGTGTTAAGGGTACTAAAAAGCTGATAAACCTATTTAATAATATTTCTAAATAAATACATATTCAATAAATTAAATTCAGACACAGCACAAAATGATTGTGCTCATCACACAAATATTTTCTTGGGTGGGGATCAAACCCACAACCTCCGGTATAGCAGTCAGGGCCACTGACTACTAAACCAGGCCAGTCAAATATTGATTCATGTATTTAATACTGGCAACAGCTTGATGAAGGTTTTTGTCCTAGTCCCAAGGGAATTATAGGCTATAAAATTACCAGGATTATAAGTATTCTATTTGTTAATCCCGGAAATGTTTTATTTATGTGGCAACATTCATAGAAATACAGATTCAGATGAAAGTTGGCACTCAAGATTAAGTAAGAGACAGCCAGACAATGCCACAAACTTTTACATTTACAATATTAGTAGGATTTGTCTTTTCACTTGTCATTTTATTTTTCAGCACTGTGTAGGCGTCTTCAGTTCTTTAGACGAGCGTATGTCACGTTGCGGCGGCCGAGCGTTAGACGTGGGTGAGAAGCTAGGAGCTGCGCGTGCGCCGCGGGCGAGAGCAGCGGCTGCCAGAGACTTGCTTTCACATCTGTCGCACTTCCTGAGCCCAGGACCTGTGCTCATTGACTTGTTCAATGATGCTAGCAAGGTTTGTGTGACTTGAGTAGTACTTTCCTTTGGGAATCTGAAAAACACCAGTTCCAGTTAGTTCAAACCACCTAAGATATGCTGTGTGATGTATTTTTAACTATTATATCTGTATACAGATTAGGTATGTTTATTTCAACTATTCAGTTACAGCTACATGACTTTTAAGTATTTAATAAAAAAAAAACTGGCCTTGTATGTCAGTTTATATCCTTTCATGTCATTTATGCTAATATTATAAAGAGTAAATGTTTGATTGTTTGCATTGAATAGGCTCCGAAACTACTGGACCGATTTGAAAAATTCTTTCACCGTTGGAAAGCTACACTATCCCCGGGTGACACCGGCTACTTTTTAATCTCTGTATTCCCACGGAAACGGGAACTACGCAGGTAAAACCGCGTGACGTCTGCTAGTATGTTATATGACATGAAAAGATATAAACTGACATACAAGGCCAGTTTCTTTTTTGGCGAGATTTTTTTTGACTACTTATAGACGATTTTGTTAAGATACCAGAATAAATTTTACAAGTTTAAGTTATTTTCATTTTCTACATTGGGTGTGTAAAAAAAAAAGAAACCAAAATTATTGCTTTTATTCATTCAATATTTCATACTCCAAGGGTGTTCTTTATGAAGACATTAATTAATATTTGATAACAGCACATAAGTATGTGTATAATGATGTCATAAGTGTGTGAATGTGTTTGTGAGTGAAGACCGCGACTTGTCAATTCGGCGTACATAGTGTAGGACAACCTCCGGCCTGCAAAGGACTGCTAGCAGATGTTGGATGCGATAAGCTGAATACAGGGCTCTGTGTATCATGAGGGGAAGCTTATGTCCAGCCGTGGACTGATGATGATGATTGTTGATTATGTGTATTGGTCGACCTTAGGTCGCCTTATGTTTCCCTAATTACTGTACAAACTAAAATTACAGTTGAATGAAGCAGCTGACGTCATACAAAAGCTGCATACAATCGCTCAAGAGCTGCCACCTGACAAATTCGAGGTAGCCAAGAAAAAAATAGAATCTAAATATGACGAGATCGAAAGAAACCTCATTGAAGAGTTTGTGAAAGCCCAAAATCAGGGCAATATGACCAAGATGAAGGAAATAGCGAATATCATGACCAACTTCAAGGGCTACTCGCAATGTGTTGATGCTTTTATTGAGACTAGTCAAATGGTGAGTTGTTGAAAATATTCATAATTTTATCTATATAGAATACTAACTGACCCGACGACCACGCCTTCCTTCGACTCAGAAATTAACTAACACTGCCATCTGTTAGAAACTTATGGAACTTTTTGTAGGAAAACGTTTAACTCTTTGGCCGCTTGTGTCGCATAAATACGAGTACACATATTTCCGTGTACCTACCGCGCGTGTCATATTTCTGCGACAGAGAAGTGAGAGAACATGCATGGCTCTTTCGTTTTATTTTCGTAAAATAAACTGCGTGTACCGTGGTATACAACTAACACCATTATTGAATAGAGATATTATTTATTATTTATACAACAAAGACTTAAAAACGATTGCTAATCCTTTTTTATTGTTTTATTGATTTGTAGCAGTACCTAGTAGCCGCGCGCTAAAGGCACGGCAACTGATATTTATCCAAGCGCTTAAAAGGTTAATTTGAATTTTGGCGTCTAAAAATTTCAGAACACGTTACTTGGAAAGGATATATTCTCAGCTGTGCTACCTCTTTGTAAGAAGAATTACACGATTATAAGCAACGTGTTCCCGAACCCCGACCAGGTGATGTCCAAGTTCGTGCTGAACATATTCCATCTGAAGCTGCAGAAGTATATACAGACCAAGCTGTCTGATAAGAATGATGTGGAGAAGTACTTGAAGAATTTGTATGACATGTATACTAGGTAGGTAGCAGTGGCGAAGTGTCCATACAAGTCGATTCCAATTAGTTTACTCTTACACTGTTGACTAATGTCAGCCGGACTCTAGTATTGTCAAATATAAGGCATTTAAGTACACATAGGGTATACAGGATGGTAGGGTAGACCGATGACTTCAAGAGAGACAACATATAGTGATACTTACTAAGTTTTTGTCGGCTTCCCTATTAAGAAATTTGACCCCTCGCTACTGGTAGGTAGTTTAAAAACTGCTTGTTTGATGTTCTGGCCAAAATTGTATAAAATTGCAGAGTAATTAGTGAATTCTTATTAAGGCATAATTGTAAGTTAGACTGCGTCGTTGGAATAGTGGTCGCAAGCGCTTCTGTTGAGCATCTGGTCCCGGGTTCGATTCCCGGGTCGGGCAAAGCTAACGCTTGTGTTTTTTCCGTCTGGAAACACACCTCTGCCTATCCATTCGGGGATAACAGGCGTGATGTTTTAATGATAATGTTTTTAAATTAGACATGTGCCTGATGTCGTGGATCACAGTACTGTAGGTTTTATCTGGATTTAACTTTACCCATCAATTGATTCAATTTACTATTTTCAGTGTGCTTCAGAATATACTTAAGTAGTCAATGTATATCACAGATCACAGAGCGCACAATAGGATATCCTTTGCAAAAATGCACACAGAAAACTTACGTAGGTACTTTTCCAATGACAGTTGCAGAAGCTACAAAACGCTACCTAATGCGATCCTTACATACATCTTTTGCTTCGTTTTTTTTCAAACATCTAGTCATAAACGCATGCCGGTAGCAAGTACCTACTACGCACTTGACCTTTACGAAAAACATGCCAAATATTTAAAGCGTATTAAAATTGGTATCATTAATTTATGTTCCAGCACCCAACGAGTATGCGACGAGCTAGTACTCGCCGGTCTGGTCTCCGCCGAAGGGAACACGACGACCGGCGACCTGCGCCGAGACGCGCTCGTCAACGGCGCGATGGCCGGCGCCAACGATGGCTACGCGGCCCTGGAGACACGGAGACTGAAGGCAGTCATGTCTAATGCACTGAATTCGTATTATACTGAGAAGCAACATATTAAGAAGCAGATACAGGGTGGCGGGTAAGTTTATTAATATAATTCAAACATGTAAAATCAACAGCTTTACAAAAGTACAATGGATGAACACTGGAATAAAAATCATGAAGCTACATAAGGTATCCACGCCTAGCATACAGTACAATAAGAGATCTTTACACGAAAAGTCATCAAGAAAAGAAAGCATAATGAATAACCTACAATAGAATAAATTAAGAATCAGAAGTAATATTTTCACTGTCATCTACTTAATATTATAAATGATACGATAATCACGCTTCTAATCACTTAAAATAATTACCATTTTCCTTTCCATCAGTTTCCAAGAGCTGAGACGCGACATACAAGCGGCGATCGGTGCCCGCGCCAATATCAACATAGCGCAGATTGAGGACTACGGCGGGGAGACGTTCCTGAGCGAACAGCTGGTTCAGAAGATGATCAATGACTCTAAGACTTCCTTTACTAGATGCAAGACCGTAAGTGATACATCATTAAAAAAAAAACAGTCATTTATTCAAAATAGGCTGAGATTCAGCACTTTATGATCGTCAAAATTACATAAGACTGTCTCCCAAAAAGCCCGCCCTTCGCCACTTCCTAGTGTTTTTGCTGGGAAGAAGAAGTGGCGGAACAAACTCCCCAGCTCCACAGGTCTGTCTGATAAGTTAGAAGAACTTGAATTTATACAGTACAATTAGTTATCATTATGACTCAATCAAATTAAAATATTTAATAAATGTTATTTAGCAGGACACTCCATATATATAATACATATATAATACAGTAAACTTAAGTAAAAGAAGCCTTCCTGGTATATTATAATAATAATAAATTCCACAACTTTTACACAACGCCATCTAGTCCCAAGCTAAACAGCGGTTGTGTTATGGGTACTAAACAGCTGATAAACATCATATACAGGGTGTAAGGGACAGCCCTCCTCAGACTGATGGGGTGAATTCAATATATTATACTAAGATGACCGGTACAAGAAATTATTTTAAGAACGTTATGGGAATCCAATAAACTTGATTTGTTTTATTTGTCCTCATACGTAATGTATTTTAACCGTGGTAAAACGCACGCAGTGAGCCTTCGGGCGCCCGCCCCGTCAAGTCGTTCGTTAGAGTATTTCATCCATCCATTGTTGGTTTTTTTTTATTTTAGCCGTATTATTTACATAAATGGAGTGCTACTTTCAGAGAATGTTATTATACATTGAAATCTGATGGAAAAAAAAAATCGGATGGATTATGATTCAAAATCAGGAGCTAAATGCACCCTATCAGTTTGAGGTGGGCTGTCCCTTACACCCTGTATTTTTCTAAACACACATACATATCTATATATATAAAAATGAAACCCGTTTCGCGTTGTCACGGCATCACGTGTGAACGGCTGAACCGATTTCGATAATTCTTTTTTTTAAATGTTTGTGGAAGTCCAAGGATGGTTGTTACGGAAAAAAATATTAAGAAAATCTCTCAGAAATATTGAAAAGTATACATTTAATTTTGCATATTTTAAAAACGCAGCGCCATCTTGGATGACATGACAGGAGTCAAACTTCCCAGTTCATTATCAGGTGACAATTTGAAATTGACAAGTCTTAAGCTAAACCCAAGAAGGTAAGGTTGTCAATTTATAATACGCACCTACGTTCTGAAATTTATTTTGTTACTAAACTAAGAGGTTTTATGTAGCATGTAAAAGTCTTATATTTCAGAAATCAATTTACGTAATTAGCAATGATGACAGAGACGAACTTTAATAATTCTTTGCAAATAGAACAAATTTACTGTTAGGACTTTAGTTAAAGTAGACCGGGAAAACTATAGGCATAAATTGTATGTAACATAGAGCAATAGTTCAGATTAAAATTATGAATTTAGTATTTTTTAAATCAATGCATTTTAAGGTAGTTAGGTTAGATAATTGGGTTAGCTATAGGATAGGTATGGTCAGTTAGGTTAGGTTATATATACAAGTTGTAATTTAAAAGTAGTAGTAGTTATTATTGGTTTGGATTTATTTGTTGTCGTCTTATTCAACGTATGTATATCTAATATAAAAAAATAATAATAAGAGCAATAAATTGACTCTAAGGCACAACGAAGTTTGCCGGGGCAGCTAGTTGTAGATAAATTACAACCAGACACTCATACGCTCATCAAACAAACATTGGTCCTGGGTGGGAATTGAACTCACGACCTCCGGCATAGCAGACAGGGCCACTATCTACTAGACCAATAGGCCAGTAAATTTTGCGAACTAAGATTGTGACGAAATTGAAAGCCGGCCCCTATTCTTAGAAAACACAGTCGATATCTGTATATACCAAGAAGAGTTAAGTATCAGTGAACTCTTAGCAGAATGACTAAGACAATGAAGTCTTGTAGGCGACCCAGATTAGCAAACGCCGTACCGTCTGCCTCGTTATCTGTTCAAGTTGTTTATGTTTATTAACTAACATTACTTATGTTTAATTAAAGAATAAAAATTGATTACATTTTTTTCAACTTGACCTAATGACTTCATAATAATGTATAACAAGGCTACCAATCTGTTAATCAAAAGAATTTATTATTTGACCTTGAACATGCGCGGGCGCAGCCAAAAAAGAGAGAAGGGGAGGGGGGTCATCCATTAAACCTAAGGTGTACCTCATTTTGCTTGCTACTGAGAAACTCCACATGGTAAAACCACATCGTAGGTACTTTGCCCGGAAAACCGGGAATCAAACTCAGGTTCTCATGCTCAGCAGTACCTCTCGTGACCACTACACTAAAGAGGCAGGCATGATGAGGCAGTGTAATTCTGTACGGAATTCTAATGAGAGGGTAAATAAATTAATAAGGCGGTCGTCTTCTAGTTTTATGTATAATAATTGATTATTTTCAGCTGTGCACTGCAAACGAGTTGTCGGGAACAACTGTAGCACTACTAGAAGTGCTGATTCAACATCTGCTCATAGAACACGTGGACTACGCACTAGATTTGGGCCTTCAGTCCATGCCCATTGTCGAAAGCAAGTCTCCACCCCAGGTAATAGCTTTTATACACTTGTTGTGTCTGTATAATCGTCTCCTACCACTTAAGATCACTGGCTCGACAATGCACGCGTACACAGTACACTACGTCCACCCTCGCCCGTGGCTCTGGTGACTCTCCCGTTGGCACTTTTACATGAACACACGAGACAGTGTATGTATCGTGTTATTCCACATACACTAAACAAGGGAGGGACCCTTGTTAATAAATTAACAAGAAATTTAATTTAACTCTATTTACTTTATCAAATCACTTACATTATTTACTTAGATTTGGTCTCGGTAACTTTTTACTTTAATCAACAACTTTATCCGTTGTAACTTGATCTCCCATTTTATTGTCATGATCTTTTCTTGGACCGATGGAGGACCACTCACCTATTATAGCTATAATAATATATAATAGCTTCAGATAATAACTTTTATAGTAAGCCATTAATGCTCTATAACCAGGGATTGGAATGAGTACAATATTTACTAAAACATCCTAGAAGTAATTAGCATACTTTTCTAGACTCTCGAAATAAGAACGAAGACTATGACCTTGATATTTAAGAATCACGACTTTTTTTATTGGATTTTGAATATATTAACAAAAAATAACATTTCATAAAACTATATCCATATAAGTAGATAGACCTTATTCCGATCTCTATTTATCAAACGTCATTGTTTTGAATTTATATAAAAAAAAACAAATCGTTAACATACTTTTTAAATGTAATTAATTAATTTATCTACCATGAAGATAATGATTTACTCATCAAACATCTCTAACTAAAAAAAAAAAAATACGAAAAAACAAATACAAAAACAAACAAATACAAATTACGTATTGTTTAACTGTTTTTTATCGTCAACTGTACAATGTATGTTGATGTAATTTGTGGAGATGAAATAAATATTTATTATTATTATTATTTAACTACATGATAATGTCTGTAACTAATTACAAATAATGTTTTCCTTGTAAATTACAGCAAATCAAATTTCAACAACGCATTTCCAATACAAAATAGTCATGGGAAACAGCTGTTGAATAGAGTTGTAAAATAAAACTGCGGTAAACTATATGATGTAAAATTTACTAGCATGGTTTGAAATGAGAGTAATAATATTTTGACATTCTTCAGATTTATTTCTTCGATATCGTGAAGCAGGCGAACAAAATTGTGAGAATGTTTGAAGAACATTATCAAGAATGTATACTCACTTGTACGGCGTAAGTATTGACTATTTGAACTTTAAACACTACACTTGTATTTATCTAAGGTATAGGCAGAGCTGCACCGTACTACACACACATTTAGCTAGTTATGTTTCTTGTAATAGAACAACATAAAATAAACTTTAATCTATGAAAATGAGTTTATAGAGGCAATGTGATGACACGCACACCGATGACACCCATCGATGATGTGTGTGTGTGTGTGTAAAAAAAATATAATTTAGTATAATTTAATATTATTTAGTATAAAAAAAAAATATTTCCAAATAAGAAATGTATCACAGAATTCTATAAAATGAAACAAATACTGCCTTTTGATTTGGTTAAAGGTAATTGAACAATTTCTTTAAATACTTTAATGGCGCGTTGATCAACTCTCACGCCCAGGAGATGACAGACCTTTAAAGTCTTGAAGGAAAAATGTTCTTTGATAAAATAATAATACAAAATGTCGCTCATTTGTGAGGAATACTCCCAGTCTCAATTCATTGTCTGAGGCATGCAAGTCTGTCCACTCTTTGGCTTTTAATTGTGACTTTTCAACAGCTTATATTGCTTTTTATAACAATTACCTATATTTAAGCCGGCCTTTGGCAACAACTGGGATTAATTCCGCCCGACAGCGAAGAAGGTAAAATGATGTAGTATAGCGAACAAGTCGTAGCAATAACCTTTAATAAGCGCGCAGACGATCGCCCGTGATCAAAATCGTCCTGGTCTGGCCGACTAACATTGTTTGTCTTCATTCCTTACATAGTAATAATCTTAGTAAACTATCCACTAAAGCAGTGGTTCCCAAAGTTAACTGGACCCACCTAAGAATAACTTCGAATCTAAGAACAGCATTCGTGTAAGTCATCTCTTGGTCATTAAATATACGGATTAGCCGCATTTGTTTCCTATTTTTTTTGTCATAATAGCTTTAGCACAAACTTCAGTAGGCTAGTGGACTAAATTTTGGTTTTTAGTCTCATCTAGATCAGGTACTAGAAAATATTTGACACGTCATATTTTTATCTTTTTTCACGTAAGTAATCAAAAAATAACGGTGATACATCGTGTCAAAATGTCGCAAGACGTCATCATCCCATAAACTAAATAATGACGTCACAAGCCCCCTTCTTAATTTCAATGCGCTTAGTCGTAATTAGTTTTCCATCAATTTGAAAAAGCAAAAAAAATACTCGTGCAAATATATATATTTTTAAGCTATTGCATAGCTTCTATCGCGGGCCTTGAGCGCGGGGACCGATTCCAGAAATTCCGTAACGAAAAAACCTCACGCTCCCCACTCCGACGGGCAAGGAGGTGTGTCTTGAAGGCCGTGCATCGTCTAACGTCGTTTCAGTTCGGCACTCTTCGACACGGCGTTGTGTGCGATTAGACGTATTGTATAGACGTATTGGATAGTGGGGAGGGGAGGGGGAGGGGGGAGATTGTGAGAGAGGGAAGAGGGTATTGTGAGAGGGGACGGAGGGGCAGGGGAGGGATGTGGAGGAGGGTGGAGGGAAGAGGCAGGGGACGGGAGGGGAAAGTGAGGGAGGGGTGAGAGGAGGGGCGGGGGAGGTGTGGGGGAGAGGGAGGGAGGGGGAGGGGAGGAATGGGGAGGGGGAGAGGAGAGGAGTTGATAAAAATGCTATGCAATAGCTTTACCGCGGCAGGCTCCGAGTGCCACACGTCATTTTTAAATATAATTTTGGTATTCCTACACCGTCCACATGTCTATTTAAGTTACTTTTGATCGCATTAAGTTTGCTACATCCGATATTTTGCGGTATTTACTTGTATCCCCAAAAAATCCAGCTGTTTGGCCCAATCAGTCGATCCGTCGTCATCGCTATTTATTTGAACCCACCAAATATTCTCTCGTGACCCACCGGTGGGCTCTGTACTGCGGGAACTTCTGCACTAGAGGGTAAATAACTTCCCTTATGTTAAATAGATCTGGATCAGAAAAAAAATAGTTTGTAATTTAGTGTTTGTAAAATAAATGTCGCATTGTAGAATGGATACGGTCCAAATACCTGAATGTGGATGTGTCAGGGTAGCCTGAGAAATTAAATTTTTCTTGTGTTTTTTTTGCAATTTGCAATTTTGTATATTGAGGAAAAAATCATTCGTGACCGTAACCAATATGGTTTATTTGAGATAATCAAAATCACCAATATAAGTTAATTGAATTCCATTAAATTACTTTTTCATGAAATAATCAAATAATGATTTGAACATATACTTGTTACCGTGGCAAACATCGTGAGGAAACCGGCATGCCTGAGAGATATATGTCTCGCCGGCATGTGATGCCAAGTCAGAGGCCCATGGGCGGCATTGAAACTCTGACACCAGGTTAGTTACTAACCACACGATAAGAATAAGACCGTGGCAAATCATATTTTGTTCAACATACAACCTGACACAGATCACCAAATCGCAAAAAAACAAGAATATTTGAATTTCGGGGTCTACCTTGACACATTGCCTGCCTCGTTGGTCTAGTGGTCGCAAGCAGATCATGAGGTCCCGGGTTCGATCCCCGGGTCGGGCAAAGTGTTATGGAGTTTTTCAATCTGGGATTTCTCAGAGCAGCCCGGAGTCTGGATCTGTGCCCGATGGATGGCAATAGGCTCGCCCCCTATTACATGGGACTTAAACATAATGGCGAAATGTGGGTGTACTACCGGGTACACCTCTGCCTAGCCCTTCGGGGATTACAGGCGTGACGATATGTATGTATGTATGTACCTTGACACATCCCCTTGAAGACGTTGCCTGAGGTAGCTGGACGATGCGGGAGTGGTGTTGTCACGTGACGAGTGAGAGCACGAGCTCTGTTATTGGCCTACCAATGTTAACATCCCTCCCGCACCCCGCAGCTACCTTTTTTTTGGGGGGGGGGGGGGGGGGTGGAAAATCCTCATGGATGTCCCTCGGCCCGGGGAGGGCGGAAGGGTTTTGTCAGACTCTTACTAACTAAAAACCACCCCGTTTTCCGTCTCACACCTGAGCCGGGGGTCACGGGAACAGAAGAACCCCGCCGCTAAGCGGTCTGCCTATAGCACTTCATATTGACTGCTAAGTAAGCGAAGTTAAATTGTAGTTTGTCATTAGAAAAATAAACACATTTTCCTATGTTCCTAGAATGCTAATCACTAATAGTCGGCAAGGCAAATTGGTGACATCCCTTCAATTGGTCGTCTGCGTTGCCTCAAAATCTTCCGTATTCTTACATTCCAAATATTTCAGTTCATCGTCAAAACAGAACGAGTGCATGCACAGAAAGACGGTTATTATGGAGCAGCTTGAGAATAAGCTGGACGCTGGACTGGAACGAGCTATTGTAGCTATTGTGAGCTGGGTCAAGCTGCATCTGCAGACCGAGCAGAAGAAAACTGACTTCAAGCCGGAAGGAGATATTGATACACTTGCTTCGCCGGTAAGTAGTCACCAAGTGGACTTTTAAATTCATTGTTAATACAATGTGATTATGGAATAGCTAGTGAGTATGCGCTTAGTGCACCTAGGACAGTGATAGTGGGTAGGAGTGGCCCAGTGATAACGGCCACGACTTACGAATTTCAGGTCGTAGGTTCGAACCAGGTGTTTTACTTTGTGTAAATTATTTCATCACCACTGTTCTCAAAATGGCGAAAGAAAACATCATGAGGAAACCGGCATGTCCTAAAAAAATTCGAAGCCATGTGACATCCACCAACCCGCACTGGGCACGCGTGACAGATTACGGCATGCTTCTTTTCACAGAGAAGAGGCCTGTTGCCCAGTGTTGTTGCGCAGTGTTAACATTATGGGCTCATCATGCACCTTTCACAATCAGCTCCTAATTGCATCGGCAGGCCTATATTGTAGTATTTGTTTTAATAATTTGGTTGGTATTTTTGGCATTGTTCTCCGTAACGTAGACATCTTTAAGTTTTGAACAGCATGCACAAACTGTACAGGTCCAGTCATATCTGTGTGGATCTTAAAAGACCATCTCAGACACTAATCTGCATGGACATGATCTCACCAAAATATTGTCTGGATTTTTAAAGAGACTGCGGCCTCTGACATTCTTCGTTATAAAGTACCATGTACAGACGCCAGCACATCAAGTTACCACAATGTGTCAAATTTTCCCAATTGAATATGAACCTTATGTTGTTTGACATAAAGTTGAAAAACGATCAAAGAAATTTGACACATTGGGGTAACTTCACGTGCTGGCGTCTGTACCTTGTTTGAACTTGATCCCACGTCCCCTAACTCAGAAGTCGGCGCCGTGCCGCTACAAGTGGTTCACTAATCTATATATATAAAAGAAAGTCGTGTTAGTTACTTCGCTTATAACTCAAGAACGGCTGAACCGATTTAGCTGAAAATTGGCAGGGAGGTAGTTTAGAGCCAGGAGAAGGACATAGGATACTTTTTATCCCGTTCGACATCATAAAAATAAATATCAAGAATATCGGTTGTCTCAAACATTTTTCAAACGCAGCGCCATCTTGGATGACATGACAGGAGTCAAACTTCCCAGTTCATTATCAGGTGACAATTTGAAATTGACAAGTCTTAAGCTAAACCCAAGAAGGTAAGGTTGTCAATTTATAATACGCACCTACGTTCTGAAATTTATTTTGTTACTAAACTTAGAGGTTTTATGTAGCATAAAAAAGTCTTATATTTCAGAAATCAATTTACGTAACTAGCAATGATGACAGAGACGAACTTTAATAAGTCTTTGCAAATAGAACTTATTTTACTGTTAGGACTTTAATTAAAGTAGACCGGGAAAACTATAGGCATAAATTATTGTATGTAACATAGAGGCAATAGTTCAGATTAAAATTATGAATTTAGTATTTTTTAGTAAGGTAGTTAGGTTAGATAGTTGGGTTAGCTATAGGATAGGTATGGTCAGTTAGGTTAGGGTATATATACATGTTGTAATTTAAAAGTAGTAGTAGTTATTATTAGTTTGGATTTATTTGTTGTCGTCTTATTCAACGTATGTATATCTAATACAAAAAAATGATAAGAGTAATAAATTGACTCTAAGGCGCAACGAAGTTTGCCGGGGCAGCTAGTTTACTATATAGTTCTAGTCAAACTTACCCGTACGGCTCATTAGTAGAGGAGACAATTTTCTTTAGAGGGAAACTGACAAAAAACGTATTTGTGTCACTATTTTTTGTCTGTTTTGCAATCATTCGGTTCATTACCACCCTGTACACCTTTGGAGTGTCTTATATTTGGCAATACTCGTCCGGCTGCCATAAGACAAAAGTGGTGGAGTTGCTCTTCCAAACCTCTAAAGGGAAGCTGATGGGAATCGATTTGTATGGCCACTTCGCCACTGCGGCTCATATTATTATATGAGATTACATCTGCACTTAGGTAGCAGACCGCAATAGTGCAAAGTTTATCGCGCATATGTCAGTACCGATATTGTGCTTACGAATACAATGTAACGGTGACTATTACTTGGAGAGATTGACAAGAAAGTTTATTAAATAGAGGCATCCAAACTGATTGGCAGTAACCGAGTGCAATATTTATGAGTCCCCGCACGTTGCGAATGCTGGGGGGGGGGGGGGGGGGACAAATGGAAGACGGCTTCATGATCCCTAATTACCCCCTTCTCGAATCGCCACTGCGTAGAAGCGACCGATCTCAGCATTAGCTGCGATTTTTAAAAATAGGTACCGCAGCGCGGTGTTCAAAGCATACATGTTAATGCTTAACATTACAAATAAGCGCAAAGTTTTCGTGCATGCAAATTAGTATTAAACTCTTTTGCAGTGTAAAAACTATAATTAGACAGCATACAATTTACTTTTAATAATCTGGTATTTAGAATTTTTAGTTTATTCTGTATCTTAATCAATATTTCTAAACACATAACCAAAAAAGATTTATTTTTCGTTTTCAAAATTATAACATAATATGTATAATTCACGGACACTTATGAAACTGTTAGTTATAAGGTTCCTATGAAGAACATCCAGTAATAAACTTTAGTTACTAACTCTCAAATTTGTTCATTAGGCATGTCTAGCAGTGGTGTCGTACCTCAACAACGTGATGGACAAGATCCACGGCGGGTTGGACGGCGACAACCTTCACGCGGTGACGTTGGACATTGCCGTCAGATTGCACAGAGTCATATACGAGCATCTCACCACTCACAACTACCAGTTTAATTCTGCTGGTGAGTTGCACACACCTATCCTTCACATGGCCATGTAGATAGTGTAGCGACATCTATGTCGCCACGTATGAACTATAGACTGACATCCTACATCGCGATAATAAAGTTATCGACGCGATTTGAATTTTCATACTATGCGTTTCAAATAAGAATAGGAGACAATGACCTCTATCTGTCAGATGTTACTTGAAAAGTACAGTCTGCAACGAAACCTGATTCGCATTTCAATTTTTTTTTTTGTTTTACCGAGTCGCAGTTATTCAAAATGAAAAAAATGTCTTAAACTACTTGGTCTTGTGGAGTGCTTCCGTTTTGTTTATTAATTCTATTTGTTGCGCGGTCGTTTGTTATTTTTTTTTGTCTCGCTGACTACTAGAAAATGAGTAAACGAGGCGCTCTTTTGCATGGGAGGGCTTGAGAGATTATCACTAATGAGACAAATACCTTGAAAAAGAAAAACAGCACAATTTAGAAAATTATTCGTTCATGATTCGTAAATAAATTATACATATTTAGAAAATACCTTGTTTTGCTGATCTTACCCAACTGCTTCGAATGGACAGCTATGAAGTCAAAAACTGTGTATACTTAATATACTACTGATTGTTTTCCCAAATGAACTAAATAAATACAAGTTCCCGACAGCAATATCTATACCAGTCTGTTTTAGTAGGTTTTCTTCTTGTGAACTTGTACAGACGCCAGCACATCAAGCTTCTCTAAACTGTCTAATTTTCCCAATTGAACATGAACCTTATTCTGTTTGTTATAAAGTTGAAAAACTATCAAAGAAATTTAACACATTGGGGTAGCTTGATGTACTGGCCTCTGTATCTACCCTCTTCCTCAGATTTTGACGCTTTGTACCAAATGAACGTCTTCAAAGGATAAAACGTCTTTATCTATATCCTTATATTCCAAATATATAGCGATATTGCATTATGTATAGGTGCAATGATAGCCATATGCGACGTGAAGGAGTACCGGAACGCGGCGTGCGGGCGCGGCGCGCGCGCAGCCCCGGCGCCCGCGCACGCGCTGTTCGACGCGCTGCACGCGCTCTGCAACCTGCTGCTCGTCAAGCCTGAGAACCTGCATCAAGTCTGCGAGGGAGAGACACTTGTGAATGACGCTTTTATTATCATCTAAACAGCTTACATGAATGAATTTTGGAAAACCTAATACTCGCTATGACTTAAGCTCTAAGTTAGGCCTTGTAGCTAAGGCGCACGGGTCGATCACGCAGCAAGCCGCTTACCGAGGTCGGTTAGGGATGGGTTCCATTCATATCAAGACCCCTCCGTACCTCGAAAAGCACGTTGTAGATTTTTGAAAGATGTTACGAGTAGTTAGAACCGCGCAAGTTCTGACAACCAGTCTAACTAACAGTTTTCTACCAGTAAACCTTTAGGTGGTGCAAAGAAAAGGAGTGGTATGTGCAATTTTAAATGAAAATAAAAGAAAGCAAAACCATACTAATAGATATTTGAAGTAAAAGACATACTTACACGTACGCTAAAAATAGAATATATAAAATACATAATACACAAAGAGACAGAAAGATGAGAAAACATTAGCGCTGTGAAGATACTATTGCCAACTTCTTCTGCATTCTTCTTCTTACTATGGGCTAGTTAAGCATTACAGGCTAACTATTCTCCTATCTTTGCTTAAATATCTATGGGTCAGTTCGGCACTACTCGAACAAAGCCGAAAGTCTTTTTCTCGAACTATACAGAATGAACCCGAACAAATGTGTTCACGCCTGAGACCATACACGTCATAGGCCTCCCTAATTGCGCCAGTTCTCATGATATAAACTATCAACTAGTCCATTACCATAAGTCGCGGATGTCGCCTAGTTATAGTAGTTCCTACCTAATACTGAAACGAAGTTCAAGGTAACTTATAACTTCGTACATCAACAGCAAAGTCAATGTCAAATGAATGTGGCACGGTTGGCGCAGGGGCTTAGCGATTAGGCAGTGACTTGTCGCTGCCGGCCGTGGTCGAGAGGATGGTCGAGTCCTGTGACGCGGTGGTGTCCTTCTGCAAAACAGTCATCTCGCAGAAGGAGACTGCGGAAAGGGAGAGGGAGATTACCTCCACTCACCCTGCCCGCAGCAGTCGCACCGGGCGCAGGCAGAGAGCGGACAACGCCCTCTTCCAGCCACCCTGAATGGGTCCAGGGGAGACGGACGCGGGGATGTCCACCGCCCCCCACGTACATGGAACCGAGGTGGCGGCGCATCGTGTTCACGCGCGTCCCTTTTAGACGTCGCGAGGGAAGTCTAACACCTCACTCCCCTCGCTGACTTGGCGAGACCCGCGGGGCCAGCACCAGTCGGGGGTCGCGGTAGTATCTTCTGTTCCCGTGACCCCCGGCGCAGGTGTGAGAAGGAACACGGGTTGGTTTTTAGTCAGTAAGAGTCTGACAGACTCCTCCGCCCTCCCCGGGGCGGAAACTATCCATGAGGATTTTCCACCTCGCATCAAAAAAGTGGCTGAGCGATAGGCTACTGTGCTGCGTATCGCGAGTTCGATTTTCGCAGGGATTTCCGATTTTCTGTAATTGAAATTGTGGGGTAACATTTTAACATAACTACCTAAATGGGTTAGGCAGAGGTGTACTTAAGTAGGTAAACCTCTGCCTAACCCAATAATGAATACGGGTGTGATATTGTGTTAATATTATGGTGTGCATAACTCGTCTCAAAATAAAGTACAAAGTCACCTGGGTTGATCCAGTAAAAGTAATACCAATGGCATTAAGTCCGCCTTTATACAGACGCCAGCACATCATCCTACCCCAAACTGTCAAATTTTCCCAATTAAACATGAACCATATTTTCTTTAGAATAAAGTTGAAATAGGCGTCTGAACATTAGTCTGCTTGAAGTATTAAATAAGTAAATAAAAGTCACCCCATGACAACTTGAGTGAAGTGAACTGTCCTTTTCCTCTAATTCGCCTTAACTACACCTACAGTTTTTTACAGAATAGCACTGATAATGTTCACCTTGACAAACAACCGGTAGTACAAATAACCGTACTTACTTACTAACGTTTACCATTATCATCAATTAATAGCAATTTTTCTTTGCAGGCGGAATTGGATCATTCCATATTACATAACTTCATTCAACTGAGGGCGGACTACAAAACTCACAAGCTATCCGGCTTACTGAAGGGACTGTCGTCATAAAAACGGTCGATTGTACTAGGTCTCATATTAATTGAATGAAATATTTGATAATGATACTGTGTACGATGTATATTTTTTTCCTGTGAAACTGTCCAATGCAGGGCAAAGGCTTTTTGGAACATGGGACTGAAACATTATTAGCGAAATGAGGGATCACCTGTTTTGTGCACCACTGCCTAGCACTTCGAGGATTACAGGTGTGATATTAATACTAGCGTGCATTGGCGAGGGGTCAATTTTCTTAAAAGGGAAGCCCACACAAACGAAATATATTATTCGTATCAACAGTTTTTGTTTCCCTTGAAGTCAGAATCAGTAGGTCGGTATCGGTCTTCCTACTCCCCTTTATGCCTTTGATGTAAATAAGAAACCTTTAATATACACCACTATTTTTTAAATAGTACAAAAAAAAATTGGGCTGTATCCGTATTCCGTACCTGTTACTGATCATATTTGCGTAATCAAAAGTAAAACAAACGAAATTAATTTTATAAATATGTCACTATTTAGTTAAACTTAAATAACGAAAATAGCTGTTGGAGGCGGGGCATGCTTGAGCGAGATCACGCGAACGTGAGCAAGAGATGACGATTAATGAATAGGTACTACTATCTCATGAATAGCCTGTAGAATGTTCCCATAAATAGGGTGACTTTTTGCGATATAAACAAACGCTAATAACTTTGCTGTTTATGAATATTATTTATTGATACTTTACAAATATAGAATAAGCCCTTTAACTATTTGTACTAATTCAAAATTAGTTATGTATTTGATAATATTAGAATCTGGCTGCCATTATTCAAATTCAATAGGGAAGCCGCTAGCCGTAGGGAATCGAGTTGTATGGACACTTCGCCACTGCCAGCCTGTTACTGTCCCACTGCATGGCAAGGTCTTCTTATACAGAAAAGGCACGAGCATTTATCACCACGCTTGCTCAAGACAGTTTGCCGATTTCAGACTTGACTATAAGTCCTTGTTGCCTTACGATGTTTTCCTTTCCCGACGAACATTCAAAAAAATCTGTATAAAAAATGCTATACCAAAATGTATGAAACTGATTGCTTTTTTTTTCGAGTACGGCTTCAGTATTTAAGTGTTTTACAATACGATAACATTTTAAAATATTTCACACTCTATTTTGTTAGATATTCGCCGAAAGATAAATATTAATAAGAATAGGCCTCTTAAACACAATTGACTGAATCAATGGGCTTTTGTACTAAAATGTAAAGTCATAGACAATCGCTTAAATTAGTATTTATACTTGTATTACATATCTAAATGATATATTGTTGCTTTGTATATTAGTAAGAGAACATTATAAAGTTTTAAAAGTAATAAAAAATATTTAAATTATAATTATCTTTTTAATTTTTTATCTTTGTTTGTATCTGCAGAAGATAATATTGTTCAAACAGCATTTTGCTACATTATAATGCTGATTTTGCGTTTCTAATTAACCTAGTAGGTAGGTAATCTAGAATTTTGTAATACAAGATCACATCTACAATTTCGAAATATGAAGAATAGCATTGTATTACGCTGACAAGTAGGATTTATAACGATTACTTGATTAGGAAGCGGTAACAGCGAGGCGACCCGCTCGCTCGTATCATGTTGTATAATGCTTGCATAGCGCCTTATCAGTAATATCTATACGACATGGCTTCACTACGTCCATTCATAAGTTCTCCCCTCCCCTCCCTGCGTCGTAATTTGAATGAACGCTCGTGTGTGCGTGCGACGCGGGCGCACCTACGCCTGTGTTCACGCGCAGTGTCGCCCGAACCGGCCGGCCGCGCTGTACTGCCTCTCGCCCGCGTCGCGTAGCCACCCCTCGTTCATAACAGTGACATGCCCACAAGTTCAGTGTAACAACACATTGATAACGATTTTACCAAGTGCTGTGACGATACCGTTAATCTGGATAAAATCATTAAAATCGAGAGGTAAGCACTCCACCGAATATGTTTATTTTCATTCAAGCCCCGACGCCTACGCGCCGTGCTGTGTCGCGATTTGTGACCGACGAATTTACATGTTATAAGTTCATTCATTGGACGTTTGGGCCTATTTATATTATTATCAACGTGCGTGCCGTATGAATGGGTGATTAGGGCGACTCATTGTGAGCAGAGATCTGAGGCTGATGACTGATTCATGGCGATATCATTGCGCGCACTTTACCTACATCACAAAGGGTCTTTTTGAGAATTTCTAAGTATCGCTGTGTATCGTTAGCTGTGGCTCGACAGTTCTTTTTGTAGGACGATCGCGAGCGTTATCTAGGTGAGACCGGGCCGCGTCCGTTCCATTTCAAGTGGCGTTTTAATCCCGGCGCTACCTGAGTATCGAGTCGAGTGGACTCGTCTCGCCGCAAGTCGATCCCGCTAATGGCATGGCGCACCATATCGACAGATACCGCAGACCACACCTTCGTGCAACTTGCGATTCTATGAGGTAGCTTTTTGTCTGCAGTTTCGCCGATAGCCACACTATTTATAGACAACTGTTTAGGAATTCTCTACCAACACACACTCGCTAGATGATTCATTTAATTTCGTACTTAATTATTAATATTGATCACTATTTGTTATCAGTACCTAAAGGTGACGAAAAGATAAATAACAATAAATCAAAGAGTTTACGATCATGTTTACCTAGCCGGCTGGGCAGTACCTATATAGAACGTCGCTTCAATTATTTCATTATGCATGTTATGCCTACGCGCGGAGAGTAAAACAAACCCAATCTAACGGCTAGCTATTGCAAAGAAACAATGACGTCACTCTAAAAATTTATATCACGAGGTGGCACACTCACGTTATGAAGAAATCAAGATGAGTTCGTATAAACATGCATCATTCCCGAACGACGTGGCCCTATTTGATAGACAAATATATAACATACCTACAAAGAAAACCAGAGCCCGTTACCCATTATCGTCAATTCGTTAGAAATTGAGCAGAAAGATTATTGAGGCGTGCATTCAAATAAATTTAACTAGGTATGAGAAAAAGGGTACATTACACCCACAGTAAAGAACATTTTACAACCATAAATTTATTATCTTCAGAGTTTTCAATACAACACTTAATATTTTACGAACCAAGGCTCAGTGTAACTGCTTGATGCGACGCAGCACTAAAACGAACAACGAAGCAAATGTTCTATGCACAAAGAGACTAAAATCTAATCACTGCTTCGTAAAGAAACAAATAAATACTAACTAGGTACCTACTTATGAAACTACAAAAATCAAGACAAGATTTACCAAAAAAATACAGAAATTCTTAATACCACGTGCTCTGAATATCCGCTAACGACAGTGCAAATCACACTAATTAGAATAAAAAAAATTACCAGCTATATAGAAGTATCAGTCACCACCTATCTCTGGTATCAGATAATTTAATTAATTTAATAATCTTATAAATAAGTTTTTGTTATTATTTTGTTGTGTAAATAGTATTTCCCTGGGTTAAAGGGAAGTAGGAAATCCCCGCAGGCTATTTCAGTGCTCAGTTATCTAGATTCTGATTACAATACAAATAAACATCAGTTTTCAGAATTATTCTGGTTTAGATTGAAATCAAATTACATAAACGTGCTGTTTAATTATCTAGCTAATAATCAAAAACTATCAAGCAATCATCTGATTAAGGGACTCATTCAGCGTTTTTCCATAGAAAACACCAGTTTCAAATGACAAGCGCACGCGTTAGTTTAGCTCAACGCACGCATATACCTACGCGTCGCAAACAAAACGTTCTGAAACGGTTATGTTTTCTAAAGAATGGGAGCTGATTGAGTGTGAGAAGCCCTTAAATCACATAGATAATAAAATTCCCATGAAAACTATCACCACGAATTCCTTCAATGGCCTTAACATGGGTTTAAAGTTTCGTTCACATAGCACTGGAACTAAATATTCCAAAATCCCTAATTATTGTCTCTTCACTTTGTTTATACAAGTCCCAACTGACTTATCATCATCATCGTCTCATCTGATCACCCTTTTTTCCGAACAATCTTGGGGTCGGCTTCGGCGTAAGCAGAGCGACTGCCTGTCTTACCTCCACAACCCAGTTAGGTACTGGGTAACACGATATCCCTTGGTTAGTCTGGTTGTCCGAATTTCGGGCTTCTGACTACCCGTAACGACTGTCAAAGATCTAGGTACAAATAATAGCCAGGACCAACAACTTAACGTGCTTTCCGAGACGACGAGTCTTGTTATGTTAAAATTCCCACCACCCACGGTCCAGCCTTTTCAAGCGTAGCTTATCCGTCGATCAACCCGTGAGACTTAATATCTGCTAAAGTATATTTTTTGTCACTTTACGGTAGACTAACTACCATTATCAATATTAGTCTGCCCTGTCTGCCTTAACCGAATTTATGAAGAGGTGGCATGTCTTCTTCCTCTAATCTCTTTTAGCCGTCCACTTATTTGTCTTGTTACCCCCATTTCTAACTAAATCTTTCACACAATCCCTCCATCGTATCTTTCGTGGAACGTGGACCGCCAACAGATTATGAAGCCATTTCTCTCTCTCTGTCAAACAATTTATTAAAATTAAATATTTAACATTCGCATCATTGTTTCAATTTTAATACTTTGATACAATACAGTTCGCAAGAATATGCCTACCTCCTTCGTCATTTAGTATTTCTTTGCTTAATTAATTGCCTTCTATTTCCGAAAAGAGGGAAGACTGTCCGTTTTCCTAGCTTCCCGTAGTAACTATACAATCTGTATTAAGCAATCAAAGCAGACCAACTGTCACCGTGTAGCGTAGCTATGTAGTATTTTCACTCGCAACTTCAAAACACTAAAGCCATAAGCTTGAAGGTCGTTTACGTGGCAAGGTTCCTAGGTACAGTCAGCCTGATAAGTTGATATACATATCCATATTTCCTAAACTCATGAACACCTTAGCTTACACAAATTGCTAAACAAGACTAGTGCCAGGATTTAATTAACGTCTTAAAGGTTCAAAATTCACTAGTCTTGTTTAGCAATTTGTGTAAGCTAAGGTGTTCATGAGTTTAGGAAATATGGATATGTATATCGACTTATGAGGCTGATTGTACCTAAATATTTCATACAGACTTTTACAGTACACATACTTAGGTCTTAAAAACTAGCACAGGAACTACTAATTTAACCAATAATTTAGGGACTATGACTTCTCGGAAGGGGCTGAATATAGGCACAACTCCTACGTGGTTGAGTCACAATTGAAATGGAGTTCCCGAAATATAATATCCGTGTAAGTTATGAAACAATGTGTCCATGCGACCATTCCTCGGTTAGATTACGCTTTAAATAATAATCAATCAATAGGTAACAGTTTTTTTTTTGTATAGGGCAAGTACAATAACGGAATTTAATCGCCAATACATTGAGGCATATTGTTTGTGTTTCATCGAAGTGCGGCAGTTATCGATAACTGTTGCATCGCCATAAATCCCGTAATGGTTATTGGTGAAATGAAATATCTTACACGTGATGCCTCAGCTAACCGTGAAGGTTGTTCGAACGAGTTATGGCCACTCTATTAAGCTGCGTTCACATTAGTAGAACAATGGATCAAAAACCATGATGACAGATGAGTGGCGTCAAGTCGCGTGGCAAAATGGGGATGTGAACGCTTAACATGATAAACTTCGTGAAGACCAAAGACATTCAAGTATTTTAAATCTCTTTGGTGAAGACCAAGAATCGTAGGAGATTTGGCTAGGTGAAACAAATATCTTCGCAAGGAAGCTGGTTGCAGCTGGAATGAGATTAGCCGATAATCAAATGTAGTGTGCGATTGAATAGATCCTGTGTCCAGTAGCGGACTGCAGTTAGCTGGTGATAATGTCAATGTTTGACTTACAAACAAACGCGATTAGAACAACATTCAACATTCTGCTCTCTTCAGGCAGGAATGTCGAGTCACATCCAAAAATGTTATTGCTGTTTTCAAATATAGCCATGTTTGACATTTTTAAGACAGGAAACATGTACAGGATTGTGTATGCTTTCGCTTGATGTTGTGTTCATCGCTTTCTAAATACGGATAAGCTTCTGCGTTCTTGATACCTATTTGACACCGGTTTGGTCTACCAAAATCTTTACCGCTTCAGCTAAAAATGGTATCAACGTGCTTGAATACTTGGTAATTATAAGTTTGTTTGCCAAGATTTAACACTATCATTATCAGTTTCATAAAACTCAAGAGAGTTGACGTGGTGCTCTTGACTTCCATCGCGCCTCGCTTGAAAGTTGTTATCTACAATATCTTGTTATGGAATTTATTTCACATTGTTATGTGATCCTCTATTCTATTAGCCATGTTTCTAGTTATCTGTGCCTTGGGCCTCGAAGAGCAGGCTCTGCAATGCGCCATTGTCGTTTTATCAGACAGCACCCGCGCGTTATCTGGCCGCCTGAAGGTCAAATGCTCCTGACGTGTGATCATTATACTCTTGGATATTTTGCTATTTCGCAAAATAGATGTACAGTTCGTCGATGTCATAAACACAAGGTTATCGCAAAAACTCATTGTTGTGAGTTCTAGTTCTAAACTGTTTGGGCAATTCCAACTAAGAATACTGAACAGCTTAATCCGGCCATAGATCTCAAGATAATCCTGTTTTAAGACAGAGATCAGTCAAAACCGTCAAAAAGTAGTTCGTCTTGTTAATCCACTTGGTCTGAAGGTGCACGTAGGCCAGTAAAAATGCCACCAGCAACTTGAAAAACCAGTATATCAGAACTAGTCAAAGATGTGCAAATGATCTACCCCTACCTAATTCCTCAGCCTCGGGCGCTCATTTTATCCCACAGTAAACAAAAAAATCTGTCGATCAACATCTGACGAGCTAGCGCAGCTGAGGTTCGGTGTACAATCGGGCGCCGGCGGGGGTGGAGGCGGTGTGGGGGCGACATCTGCGCAGGGGCACGCTATCTGTGTGCGTGGTGGCCAGTCAAGTGTGTGCGTGTAGGGTGCAGTACACCTTGCACGCAACGGGACCGAACCCTGAGCAGGTAGACGCGTCGCTCGTCCGCTGACATAATTTAGAACAGATCTCACTTTCTCGATGGCGAATATGGATTTGAAACATGCAGTTATGACAACAGTTTTAGCTTCGATTTAAATACATAGTTGAAAGTTTTTTGGGATTTTGATTAATTTTAATTGAGGATACCTACCTAAGAGTTAAGTAACCACTTAAAGTCATGCATGTTACCTACTACTTATATGAATATATTTCACGATACCTACATAGTTTCATACATACACTGCAAAATACCAGTGCCTAATTTGCTTTTCTGAACACTTAACGGCTGACGAATATGGTGCAATATAATTCGGGAATGGCTTATCAATTACAATTCCAAACTCAGAGTACCTACATCACTTAACCGCTGAATTAAACGACAAATACTTAGAAACGAATCAGGAATAAATAAACGAATGAGATGCATTATATTTCAACATTTTAAAAGTGCTTCAGTAGCAAGACTATTTAAACGCTTAGCAATACAAAACTAATTTAAATTCCTACCTAAAGTTAATAAAACTATCTACGTTGGTAATTAAAAGGAAATGTTTACTAAATGCAGTCAATACAATGCCACAACAAAGAAACACTATGCTAGCATAAAAAGGAACCTACATTACGATTATGTAATTCTGTTTTAAAAACAGAAACGGAATCCGCCATAAAAATTCTTAAATCCGTTTATCTGGCAAAAATCTAAACTGGCGAGAAATAAATCTTGAAAACATTTTTTGTGGTTGAGAAACCGATAATAACAGATGTTGAGCAGTCACCACACTCGTTTACTATTTGCATATACACACACACACATGCACAGATGGCACAACTGTATGTGTACGAAATACACACGCTTATGTCACAAATATTAGATCTTTGTCATTCCTAGTACGATGGCGTAAGAAGATGACTAACATACGTACTTACTAATATAACATCGATATCAGAATCTACGTATCGTCACAAAAACTATTGCGCGAATTAAAATTAAGCATCTATAAATAGTTGTATATAAAATGACGTGCAAGTATACCAATCGCCACATATCGCTCTGTACGGCGCTGGCACAGTAACAATTCAGTCGGTGTACTAAATATAGCACAAAATAAAACAACTGTCTCTTGCCCTTCATTCACAACCCTTATCACGTCATAAATGAACCCAATGCATGTGGCTATAGTGTCCACATTCACATGATGCGCGTGGGCAACGTAATTGGTTGACGCGGCCGTCTGCGCGGGCGCACAGAATTTTTAATTATGAATTAATTAGTAACGATCAACAACAAACGCGCCTAATCCCGATTACTCATTTTTGTGTCGTTAATGGCACGGCATACATAGATGTTGGTACTTACATGGTGATGTTATCATTGTATATTTTGACGGCTCAGCCAATTGAGCTGTTAAAAAGATGTCTGTCTGCGCTCTACTTCTCCATAGGGCACAAAAGTGACGTGTTCTGTTTAGGAAGTCAGCGCTTGGTAAATAGATCGAATCATTTATTGAGCTGATAAGTAGGTAGTTACAATTAATAATATGCGCACACATGCCCATGTGTTGGGGTCGACGACTCTCCGATATAAATACCTATTATTAAATACATATAGCGCTGTTACCCAACTTCATCTATCTTCGACCATACAACTCACACATACAACTAGTGCAGATAATGAATAGTTCCATAAAATACATCATAATTTCGAGAAGTCTAATAAATTCTTTTGTGCAAGGCGCGAACAAATTATTTTGCCCCGTTAGTAATTATTGAAGGGTACCAAGAATTGTACATAGCCTGTTTAACCACCTCTGGAAAAGTCTTGTATATCTAACAATGAACATATTTCCACACTAAAGTACTGTTCTTAATAATAATATTAATTAAGCTTATCTAAGCTTGTAGTGCAGATCAGGATACTAAAATTAGGCTCTAAATTATTTTAGAAGATCCCGTATTCACTTCACGGCTTTGTGGTACCATTTTCCTCGTATTTTCCTTCTGCATGAAACAATGCTTAGATACCTATTTAGGTATGCTTGTATGGCGCGACTAGAGGCGTCATAATATGAGTACAGGTACTAATAGATGCCAAAAACGTTCATGTACTCACATAAAACGTTCATGTACTCACACATCAAGACATAATATCTAATCTCAATTATTTGTTAAGTCTTATTAACACGGCTCCTATCTTTGTTTTCATCATCCTTTTGGGATATTCCAAACAACTCGTGTAGATAATTATAGCTATCTCTTTATTATTAAGGGGCTGCTGTATCTATGCCAATATAAGGAACGGACTTGAAGATGACAATTCTTGAGATTGCGACTTTTAATTTCGTGTTGACACCACGAATTTACAGTCACATGGCATTCTGAATATCATCAGTCCCCATTAAAAATAAGCTGCAAATAAGACTCAAGCGTAAAACATGTCTTAAGTGCACTCCTATAAATTCATATTCATATCTTTATTTTCCTTTTAGTATTGACCTTAGTTAAACCAAGTTCTACATAACTAAATTTAAAATAATAACTCTTTCTCCACAAAGGTTGGCTTATTAACAGAACTTGGATTTAAGTGACATTGTATGTCTAAAAAGACCAGTTAATTAACGCCCACTACCAGACTACTTACAAATGCTATTTTAAGACACGATGCATAATAAAGACAATTAACCACGTGTAGAAAGAGGCCTAAACACACTTTATAAATTAAAAATGTTCTCAAACTTCAATAGTTTGATAAGACATGCAAATAGTAACATGTTCTTACTAAGTCCAACGCTTACATCATTCTGTCTCTATAACGTCTTCTTAGCTTAATTTAATTCAGATTCAAACTTCGCGCATTCCTTTCCTTCAACTCCCACGCAGTTAGGGTTGCCAGCTGTCTTAGACAGACATGTCCGATTTTTTCGATCGTGTCCTGCCAAATATAAACAAGTCCGGCCTGTATTAGGGCTTTCATCCCGAACGAAAGGGCAGGAGCGACTTTAAACAGTCACGCATAATTCTTCTGAGTAAGTTTCAAATGAATAACAGTCTAGTGTGTCAGACTTTCGGGGTAAAATTACCGGATAAATAGGTACTATTTTTGTCCGGCTTTTAAATTTTAAGGCCTGGCAACCCTATCACGCAGATTGTTTATAAAACTTCGATTCTCAAAAGTAACTTGAAATAATTTCAACAAAACAGATCAAAAGCAATATTATTTGTCGGCGTTTGTTTTAAGTTTATTTTAATCGAGTGAATGAAAGGCACTCGTCTATGCTTTTAAAATATACTTCATAAGAGATTGTTGTAAGCACAGGGCAGCTCTTAGAGCTTTTTATAAATATGTGGCTTCTGCTGCTGTTAACTTTACGATGATTTAGAATGTTAAAATCTTTCCAATGTTTCTGAGATTAGGTAACACAGTGTATTCAAACACAAACTAAACTGTCCCAAATATAAAGTCTTATTTATAATTGCATTCTGAATTCTTTCAATAGTCACCAAGATATATGTTTTCTGCTGTCCCTCACAAGGAGCATGGAGGGAAATATATCATTATTTATTTTTTTTACTTAATATTTTTATTTATTTATTTATTTATTAAAAGAAAATATATAATTTCATTATTATTAATAGCCTGAATTGTACCAGTCACTGCTGGGCAAAGGCCTACGTTATGCCTGCCATCAGTCGCGACTTTGCTGTATATTCTTTTAATTCTTAAGGAAGACTTCCAGGTACTCCTGCCGTCTTCGTGGTCTGCAGTGGTCATGTATCGCTGTTTTAGGGCACGAAGCCTCTGTATTATGGGTCCAAAGCTCTCAGTATGCGGTAGATTTGTCCTGCCATTCAATTTGAGCAGCCTTTGAGCACCTTTGATGATTTGTTTTTTGCAGCGCATTGCATATACCTACCTACCTTATAATAGCCAATAGATATTAAAATAAAAAGTGCAGAAGAAGAGGAAGAAAAAGAAGTGATTTAAGGCTTGCGTATCACTTTTAAATGGTTTGTGATTGAAATCGTTGTACGTGTACGTCGCTGTTAGACCTATGTAAGTAGTTAGAGACGTATTTACTTACCTACATTTGAAAGATCGGTGTATCAAATAAATTAAGGCTAAGTAGTTGTTCAAAATGTTTATTCAGCGGCATTCCTTTGTGTGAGTTCGTGTTGCATTACAAGTGGGTGTCACATCGCGGCACTGTGTAGGCCAAGGTTTCTGATTTGAATCTGCGTTCAACAAACATTGACAAGCAGCAATATATTAGGTTTTGTATTAAAATTTGTGTGGAAGTGTTAAAGAATAAGTACTTACTGATATAGAACAAAATGGCGCCACAAGGCAGAATCTCTAAGCAGTAAACAGCTGTTAATGTGTAAACGCCATCTCAATTTAAGACACTCTTTACTTTTAAATTCTTGGCAGGTTATACCTACTTAATCAAATCGAGAAAAGATAGAATCTAACACTAACACGAATGTCTATTATATAGGTAATGACATTAACAAGTCAAATTTTAGAAATACAGTTTAATATTGCGATGTAATGAGATATAATGAGCGTAAAACATTTTCAAATAGCCAAAAGTGGGATAACTAGGGCAAACGGTAGTTTGCCCTAGTTATCCCACTTTTAGGTCCTATTGCAATGGTCAATGGTCATAATATTTTTAGTCAATACTTGCTATGTAAGTGGAGAAGCATTGACTAACAGACAACGTAGAACCATAGAAGCATTTTTTAAACATTTTAGTACCTACAGAACCTAAAAAAAATATGTTAAGACAGACTCTATGTATAGTTTTCACACTTTTGACATGATAGTCGTCTCGATCAAATGTAAAATTGTTATTTACATAGTGTTCTATATCGTCACTGTTCAGAATCACAGAGATAGTCACATGTTTGAATATTTTAATCTTACAGCTACACACGTGCTTATAATGATTAGTCTCAAGGCGGCAAACAACGGTTCTCAGTCCGCGATTACTAACGTGATGATGAATGCATTTGCAATGAAACTGTTCCTATATTACCTCAACGTGAATAGAACACGTAAGTACTTTACTTCCCTTACCATTATCAGCATCAACTGATCCACTTACAAGTACTTACGATCAAGCAATTACACGCCGGATATACGGAACAACAACGTGACAGTAGTTCCTGTTATGACAGAACCCTAAAAGCTTCCGATAAACAGTGCGCCGAGTGTACCAAGCGCTTTAGAGTTTTGAAGCAAGCAATGCATTTTACATGCTGTTTCACACATTAGTCACCGAGTTATGAATGGCTGAAGGGGTGTGAGGCGGGAGGGAGGGAGGAATAGCTGCTAAATATAGCGAGCCAGTAACAGGTGCTCGTTCCTCACCCTTCCACATCCACCCACGCAGCATATGGCCAACACACTCACTCATTGTAGTTATTGTGCGCTACACAGAATACAGAAAGTGAAAATCTTGAAAGATTTCCCAACGAGCGTGCAAAGGCAAATCGTCATTACATTTACAGCTAATTTACATTCGACTGTATTGTTTATTTTACGATTCAGTTTGTTTTTACGAGTTTCAAAGTATTTTGGAAAACTAAACTCGATTTTAAAGATTTTATTGCTTTTTGGCGGTTATTTCGTATAAAATCTTGGTCTATCTTATAAGTAAATGTATAAGTTTCAACCTGTGTGTTATGTTTTATCGCTGTTACTAAGCAAATCACGTTCTGTGATGACGACGTGATGATGTATAGTGCAGATGGGATCTTTGAGCGAGCTTTTGCTTGCATTAACATACCTTTTACACACTCATTTGTAAAAAGAAGCTTAGCTATGCGTTTTGTGGAAACGTTCGTGACAAGCCGACTGTAGAATCGTGCTGCAATTAATTACACGTGGTTCCTGATAACTTTAATATTAGAACGATTTCTTCTGATCCTTGCGTGTTCTATTTTCTCAGTGATGCGCTCAGTCGGATGTCCGTCCAGGGTGCCGATTGATCCGCGATTATCGGTGACGGTCCTCAAACACCGAGGAAACGGAAAGGGATGTTACAGTTATAATTATAGAACTCACGCGACGGACTTTTTAAACGATTTTACGGAACTGAAGTGTTTGTTGTTTTAAGAATAAAGAGTTCGTTTCCTACTATTGAGTGGGCGACTTCGACTTTGTTAGAAAACATTGTGAAACATTCAGAGGATGTTGCAGTTGAGTATTGCGTATCCTGTCCGTCAATTTGTTTAATAAACAACGATAAAAATTTTACGAATTTTTTTTTCAACTGGGAATGTAGTAATTTTAAATCTTTATGACATTACCAATATTACCATAAAAAGTTTTTTTATTCATGAAACATTTTTTTTATAAGTACCTAATTAATTTTCTGGTCAAGAGTGACTTTTCCTTATATACGTAACCCAGGTAAGTAGGTAGGTAAGTGATAAGTGGGGAAAATATTTTACAAAGACCGACTTCTGCTCTTCAGATTTAGAGTTCGTCTCCGTATCTTTAATTTACCTTTTTTTTAAGTTAAAAAAACACTGATTAGTCTAGTATATAAGAACGTACCTAGTCAAAGACCCCTTATTAGCAAGGTAAGGTTCAATAATAAACAGCAGCGGTTATTAAATTCGAGATCCCTTTCCGGCGATTCGCTATCAAATTGCGATATAGTTGGGCGTCGTATTTATAATAGCGCCGGTTATAATGAAATCGTACAGAGCGAGTTTTCTCGGAAGAGGCGCGGGCGTCTGGCCTGGAACAGTCAGCGCGCGTCAAATGCAACCGACTGCGCTTGCGCACCCACACATGCGCGCCAAGTCCGTTCAATAATCCAAGCTTTTGGTCAGATTTTACAGTTTTACATAACGCACTCTTAAAAAGATCTTACAATTCAATCCGTCAGACTTTTTGAAAACACTACAGAAGGTTTTGAAAACACTACAAATCAAAGTGAAAGGAAAGGTATTTATTCAGCTTATCTGAACACAGCTTTATTCAGATTCAGCAGCTCCACAAAAGATTAATAATCGTAATCCTAAAATAGCTGACGTTCTTAGCATAGTGTTACGGTCTACGGATAAATTATCCTACCAATGTTAATTAAAGTGAAACAAGTCTGGGTGAAATCTAAACCTATCATCAATCATAATTTGCCGCGTGCAACTTGTTGGCCGGTGTATCCGCAGCGACCCTGAACACGACACTATATTTAGACAGAGAGCAGCCCTTTAATGCGACACACCTAGGGTTGCCGAGGCGAGAAAGATGAAATTGCAAACTGCACAGATGCTATTCACAGAGCATTGCTCGCGATCCTACTTCTATGAAAGTTTAAAGGAAAACGCAAATATTTGGCTATGTTTTGTCCATCTATGTAATATTATATTGAAACGATAGGTAAGTATTAATTTAGTAACTTAAATATAAGTACCTACTACCAATTTGTTAAATTACACTGAAATAAAAAGCTGTTTTCTTTAATACACGTAGGTAATCGTATATTGCATTGTCTAACAATTCCGCTCGCTGCAGTCAGAAGTCCTGTAAAAGTAGGAATTGAAATACTTAATAGAAAAAGTCTACTTATGTAAAAACAAGTGGTTGCTTTTTTCTCTGTGATGCCTATCGTTTGTTTGGTCCATGGGCATCACATGGCTAGAAATTCCTTTAATTAAGTTGATTTCTCTTTGTCATATTTATAAAGTGCCCGTTTACCCCTAATTTGCCAGATGCTGTTCTCGGTGGAGATAGTTATTAGGGAAATTATCGTCTGTCAAGTTCAAAAACAATAAGACACGCGATGTTTGCACTTGGCCTACGGCGAATTCACAGTAGGTACTAAGAAAACCTTTGACAAAGTTATTCAGAAACATTTTATAAAATCCGTAGATATGTAAATTCGTTAAATATTTCTTCGAATAAACTGAATATGAATGAAGATAGCAAAATGGAAGCAATGAATATAAATTTTGTATGTAAAAAATGTATTTGAGAATCAGCGAGACATGAAGATGTAGATGTTGGTCATGCCTTGAATTCTGAATGACGATAGGTGTTACGAGCCTTCCGTTCGGGCTCTGTTTATGCCTTAACTGTGGGGTCGACATAGCCTAGTTGCTCATCTTCTGTATGAGGCCAAAACGATGGGTTGGCGACGCAATCCAGCGCACAATTGGGAAAGATGTCGCGAACCATTTCCATCGTCATATCTTCGTATTTTGGGAGGGCATTTATTTTTGCTATCTCTTTTTCCGCGCTGTGGAAGAAAAATGAGACTTTCATGCAATTAAGATCTTTTTTTGACAAACAAGTAACAACAACATGCCTTTGAAGAAATCTAAATAAATCTATCTATCTTCTTAGTAATATATAAAATTCATTCTCATGTTATAGTGTTTTTAGCAAAACTACACCGAAATGCCTTGACCGATCCCTATAAAGTTTTATGTGTATATTCAGTAGGTCTGAGAATAGGATGAAAAACTAATAAAAACTAATAAATTGATTCAAAGGCGGAACGAAGTTTGCCGGGGCAGATAGATGTATATAAAATCAATAGTGGTTCGTTACGCTCGCTAAAACTAGAAAACGGCTGCAACTATTTTGCTAACTCTTTTTTGTACGCTAGATGGTTTAGGTTCACAATTAGACCCGGTGGTTGACGCTGCGAATGGGTCCAAAGCCAAATTTCAGGCAGAGCAACGTCAGTCCACACCACAAGTTTTGTTAAAAATTTGGTACGCACGCTGCGATATCCTTCTTCCTGTCTTCACTAAACTTCGCAATTACTGGCTGCAGTTCAGTCCACTGTTTGTCGACTAATACTGTAAGCTTATCCTCTGGGTATGGGATCTTGTATGATGCATATTCGGACTTAAACTTTTCCACAAGTCCCGCAACTGGGACTAACTTTTTATATTGTTCCCAATCAATTTTTGGTGGATCCGGAGGGTTTGATAGCATACTGTGAAATAATTTGAACTGTATCAATTGGTATCAATTTACTGTAGACTATAGGTGTTGCGTTAGAGATATTGTTGGTTAGAATCTGAATAGCAGATGCATTGCGAATGCAGAAGGTTTTATTAGCTGATGAAGCGGTACTGAGTATCATCTTTTTAAAATGTTCACTTGGTTATAAAGGTATGGACTATGTAACAACCACCCAGGGTTACTGTGGACTCAATTCCTTGATCCAGTAACATTAATATTGCAAGTAATAACTTACTTAGTATCTAATAGGATTTAAGACAACCACTAGCGTTTTCATTTCTCTGTGAATATCTGGTCAGTAGGTCGTCTTAGAATCTTGTTAAGAGGTACAGCATTTTTACTAAAAGTTTTACCTTATTTTTAGCTTGTAATTAATAGGCGTCTTAAATGTTACTATTTAAACCTAAGATATCATATCATGGTAGACTTTGAATCGAACTGTTTTAAGTCAAGTTGTTAACATTTTCGTGATTCAGATACGTTGCCAAAGTCAAGATCTCATTAATAATGGACTATTTTACTCAATCTGAATATACTAAGATAATGAATGGGATTAGCTATATACAACTAAAATCAACATAACCTACCGACGCAAATAAGTCTCGGATTTTCCCTTAAACGCAAAAAAGTTACCACGTTGGTCTGGCGGCACTCTCTTTTCAAGTTCTTTCCATTTTATGGCGGTTCCTGTTATTCTCTTCGCCATTTTACGTTATTCATTAATATTTTAATTAGCCGACTATCTGCTTTTTAATTTGAAATTAAAACTGTCAATTTGTGTCAACTCAAGATGACAATTTATAATCTATGTGCGTTTTAATGTCTATGCATGGATCTGTGAGTGTCTATGGAAGCACATAGGGTCCCTATGTGCCCTAAACTAAAAAATACCAAAAGATCGGAAAATTCTTAATTTCTTCTGTTGTTTAACTTATAATGTCACAAAGAAAACCAGCCAAGTGCTTATCGTACTTATTACGCACAATTAAGAGCATATTGGCGATGTATATTTACGTCTACCTACACAAACTATTTTTATCGACAGTAAAAATAAGCGTGTATTTCTAAAAGAAACTGAGAAAAAAGAGTTGCTTGTAACCAAAACTATTCCACATTTTGAGTTTATGCCTGATATTACTGGACGAAATCATTTATAAGGGTTCTATTTTTGCCAACCGTCTACCTACGTCATATTAAAAAGATGAAAGTATTGACCAGGTGTCCTAAAATATTATAATCACGATGAAAATGTTTGTGAAAGTCTTTCTTCGGTGAAATCAGGTAGAAAATGATCAGATTATCGGTCACGCGATGCCATGACATCTGGCCATCTGACCCTCGTGCAAAATTGCGTGCCGACGGGCTCATGTTGCATGGGTCAGAAAGCATTTACTTGTTTATGGGTCCCTGCTGCTTTGGAATTTAGTTAAATAATTAGTAGTTAATTGGAGTAGTAGTTTAAGGCGAAATCCCGTAGATATAAACTTCTAGTTTAGGCAAAAATTTTGTCCCTACCACACTTTTGTTTTTTTACAAGTCAATGCGTAACTATTAACAAAAAAAATAACAAAAGTCTAAGATTTCCTCACCTCACAGGAACTATTAGAGTGTTATGCAACAATAATGACTAACGTGATAATGAATTTAAAAAAAATTAACAATTGTAATCTAAGGTACCTACCTACTGTCAAGTTAGTCCACGCGTTGAAAAGCTGGAGTTGAAGGTACAGTTAGCTGCGAGTTGGAGGCACCCGGGTATTTCATTAAAAAAATGCGAGCATTAGCTATTGTAAAGAAGGAAATAATTGCATCTAACTTTTGTAACTCGACCAATGAGTGTGATTACTAAGAAAGGAACGCAACTATGATATCAACATCGCTTGTAGATATTAAACGTTATTTATATTACTCTTATTACGCGCTGATAATTTTATCAGTTGTGATTAGATAGCGTGTACATTGTCATTTTGGACGGTCATACGATATTCGCGGAGGCTTGTTAATCGGCCTGAGTTATTCAGTATTGTGATGCGTAATATTCGGTCTTTAGTAGTTTTCCCGTTAAATAATACTCGGTAATTAAAGTATTCAGAGGTTTTCAAAGCCTTCAATCAGTGTAATTTAGCCAAGAAAGTGTAAATCCTTACTTGCTTCGTGAGGTTGACTTGTGCGTTTCAATTGTGCTGTCTATTTGCTTTGAAGAACGTTATTAATCTTGGTAGGTATCAGGTGTTGTTACTATGAGTTCATCATTATTATTAGCTTTAGTTTTATGATGTGGAAGAATATTAGGCGGCGAAGAATATTACCAGACAAGTCGGGTGTCAGTTATCAAAACGTTGGAAAATATGTCGTATCCTTATTCAAATCTGGGGTGACAGAAAACCGATTACCGAAGACATTCCACCCCATTTAAGTTGATAAATTAAGTTCAAACTTCAAACAATTGACTAGACGCATCCTCTTCAATCACTGGCTCCTAATTTTGGTGACTTGAGGGAACATTTTGAGCTCGGGGGGCCATCTATCGGTTTCCCCTTTTCCACCCCTGCATTCAAATGAACAAATCGACACGCCGCTTCAATTACAAGACAATAATGTCGGGTGGTGTCAGATCGTGCCGTATCCGGCGGATATTAGCCGTAACGACGCTGCTGCCGGCTTCAGACGAACCGAATTATGACGACACATTTAGTGTATAAAATGTCGTGGCGATTCGACGAACAGTCATACTAAAAAAGATATGAATAAACTTTTTTGAGAGTGGTGTATTTTAAATTTTCAAATTCCACCTATTCGTAGGTACGTTTTTTTGTTCTTGTTGTTATAATTTTCTTGAATAGACTTGACTGCACATTGTGCTATAATTAATAAAACAAAATCGTCTTACTAAGACAGGCTTTTTTAATAGTCCAACCGCATCTCATGCCAGAATATATCATTATGACTAAAAAGATCCTTCAATTACCTCAGAGCATCCTTACAACATCCAATAAGAAAAACTCCACGATTCCTACGCAGGGTTATACAAAAAACAAAAGACGGATAGAGCGAGTAGGTGCCACGATATAAGGAACAGGTTCAATACCTTATCCAGGCATCGACTAATTTGACGGCTATTCTATTTCTTTCAACTTTATAGCGTGTGAGCAAGACAGAAAGATATTGATAGTCGAATATTGGCGATAGTATGCCTGCTTGCGGTTACCGAAGCCTTATTACGGGGCTTGATGGGGCGACTGCGACGTTGCATCAACTGGTATTCATAAAAATAAATGTTGATGGGTAAACGGTAGCGAGACGCGAGGTATAGGTACACTTTATAGGCCAATATCAAACATTACTTTGTGTTGCTTGGATCTATGGATATTATTTCGATTTTGTTTTATAGCTCTTAAAGATTTATTTCTTCATCGGTCTTTATATTTCATTTATTTTCTTCAACATTTGCGATGCCTTAATTGGATATTGAAGGTAGACAGACAAGATAGGCAAGACATTGGTTTACTGGACAAGGATCTATACAAGGTGTAAAAAGACCGGTCTTATAGCCGTTAAGTACACATTTTGTACATATAATTAAATAAGTAACTTTGACCAAAAAATGATTCTGGGAAATTACTTTTTTTCCATCTCTAAATAAAGATGGTTTTTATTGCGCGCAATGAAAAGCACGGAATTTTCGATCAGCTGAGCATACGGCCGGCCGCGGCAACTGACGCTTGGTCGTTGACCCGACCGCCCGCTTGTGTTTAGTATCTATTGCCCTTTTGTGTAAATTTTAATGCGTATTTTTTTTGTAAAATCGATAATTTTGATAATGTTTGCTGGGAAGAAAGTTTACTAATGATACTTGGAATACGATTTCGAAAAAAGACGAAAAAAAAAATTGATGTTGACCTTCAATATCTCTAGAACTAGTGAATTCTCAGGTATGTTCTAGAAGAAAAAAACTATCCCAGTGATGAGTAGAATATGTCGTTTACGTTAAGGGTGTTTTTACACCCTGTATAATAACTTAGATTGTCAAGGTCATGCAAACCACAATTTGGACCACGCATGAGGTTATCAACGGGCTCAAACTTTGACTCATACTTTATGAACAACAAAATAAAATGTTTTATTGACTCCTTTATTTCACTATAGGTCCTCAAGAAACCAATAAACCCATCTTTCTCAAGTTAACACATTCAGAAGTACTTAATACTGTTTGTCACGGACTTCCTGGTTCCTCTCTTGCTTCTGCAAGGTGATAATGTAAGTGCACCCAAGAATTCTTTGCTAATTTAATTTTCATTTTTCTTACAGCCCCAGCAATATGAAGCTGGAGTGGGCCGAGAGTGAGTCAGACTACGGTCTGGAAGAGGCCGCCTTTTACGAAGGGCCGCCGGCCGTCGCGCCTCCGCCAACCAAGCACGTGTCGTTCAGCCTGAGACTTGATCTGGTATGTACACATGTACTATACGATTTTAGTTACGTTTTAGTTGATCCAGTTCACAAGCTACATAAACTTAAATAAAACAACTAACAACAGTGCAGGTTCCCTTGCTCTAAAACGTAGGTATACTAAGTTTAGCCATTTATTAGCTAATGGTTTATATTGTGTTTTTATTTGTATGAGTGTTAAATTTAATGCTTATTCATTAGTTTAAGCAACATTAGTTTACTGCCAACTGTGGAGGCTTGTAAATGGCTTGTCGTTGAACAACTCGCTATTAATTTTGTATTGTTAGCTGTAAGCCACCCAAAGAAAATAAAATAAAACTAAACTTAAACTAGAAAATTGATATCTCTTACTGACTAACTGCTTTAGAAAAAGACAGAGACATCAATGTCAAATTAGCTTTTTGCCTTGAACTTCGCCATGTATTTTATCGGTGCGTTTGAATTATTGTAAACAAAACACAGTATAAAAACTTCAGTTTTACTTAAATTTATACCTCTTGTTCTACCCAAAGAAAATAAAATAAAACTAAACTTAAACTAGAAAATTGATATCTCTTACTGACTAACTGCTTTAGAAAAAGACAGAGACATCAATGTCTAATTAGCTTTTTGCCTTGAACTTCGCCATGTACCTATTTTATCGGTGCGTTTGAATTATTGTAAACAAAACACAGTATAAAAACTTCAGTTTTACTTAAATTTATACCTCTTGTTCTGTTGTAACATGTATTTCAGATATCATAAATCCAGTTGTAAAGTTATATTAACCAAAATCAATACAAAAATATATTGCAATCAATAGAATCAATAAATATAGATAAGAGGTAATTATATAGTTTGACAAAAAGGAATTGGCACTAATATCAGAAACAACTAAGATTTGGAAATATCGACAAACCCACAAAAAGGCAACTCACATAAACAAATACTCACACTACAACCAGTTCATTAATACTTTAAAAGATCCATTCTAGAACTGCCCCCCTAGCCAAGTTGACAATCTACAATCGTAAACGCGATTAGAAAACTAGCAATGTACCTATGGGAATGACATCACTTCTCGCTAAGTCACGTGGTCAAAACAAAGGGATTTGAGGCGTTTTCGATTGTAGAAAGAGTCAAGTTACAAACGATTCGTATCTATTCTCTTTCTACAATCGAAAACGCCTCAAATCCCTTTGTTTTGACCACGTGACTTAGCGAGAGGTGATGTCATTCCCATACATTGCTAGTTTTCTAATCGCGTTTACGATTGTAGATTGTCAACTTGGCTAGGGGGGCTGTTGTACCTATACTTAAGTGTAAATAATATCGTTGCTATTGCTACACGCACACAACCACTTTTTCCACTATACTCCCATTTAATGATCCAGTCTCAACAAGGTCACATTCGCAGAGTTATGGAAACCCGTTAGGATTGATCCAGTACGCACTTGAAACCTTTTCAAAATCACTAGATATTAACGTTAAACAAAATGTTCTTTGATGTAGCCATGTTCCCAGAATCGAACTTGCCTTAACAAAATTCACATCAAACAACGAAATGCCTATAAACAATAATTGATGCGTTTCATTCATAAAAACATATGTTTCGGATTCGTTTAGGTTTAGTTTTGGCGGCCTTGTGTCAGAAGTTAAAAGTTCACAGACCTCCAATGTCAAACTGCGAAGAAACTTTAAAAAGAAATAAAAATAAAATTACTGGAGTAAGAATATGCTGCACTTATTTATTGATTCGTGGGAAAATAGGTTGTGCAAAATTCAATTAATTGGTTCATCATCAATGCAACAAGAAGAAGTAGCTTTTTTGTATATACTTATACAATAATAGTTGCCTGCTAAATGCGTAGATAGTTCTTTTACTAAATCGTGCCTAAGTTACGTTTTAAGAAAGAAGTTACATTACGGTTTGAAACTGAACAACAATGAAGAACTTGACTGGCCTGTTGGTCTAGTAGTTAGTGACCCTGACTGCTATGCCGGAGGTCGTGGGTTCGATTCCCACCCAGGACAAATGTTGGTATGATGAGCACGATCATTTGTTCTGTGTCTGGGTGTAATTTATCTATTATATGTATGTATTTAGAAATACATGTATGTTTATCAGCTATTTAGTACCCATAACACAAGCTCTCAAGCTAAACTTGGGACTAAATGGCGTTGTGTGAAAAGTTGTGGAATATTTATTCATTTATTTTATTTATTTAACTTGCGTCTTTCAGAACAGTCACAAGTGTGATCGATAGTACCCGTAGTAGTCAGGTAAAACCTCAATCATATTCGACGTGGTTCCCAACCCACTATGAGAAACGGGGCATAAATATAGGAGTTATATACTGAGAAATTCTAAACGGAAAAAACCAACACTTTACCCGACCTACGAAACGAATCAAAGTCCTCAAGCTTAACAGAAACACGACCACTATTATAAATGATATTTAATTCTGAAAATAGGTTCATACAAACACTTTTTCTCGTCATTTTTTAGCTAGGTGAGGTCAGCGTTTCACTATCTGACTACTCTGAGAAGAGAAAGAAACTAGAGATCACAGTCTCTTTTATAGTCCAGACATTATCTTGGTAGATCATGTAATGTAACAAGTGTAACAACGAGACAGTATCATAATTATCTCTTATAAAGTATTGAGAACTTCCGAGTGAAGTGAAACTAAATAAAGTAAGAGTACTTTAGAAAGTACGCGCAGAGGCGCTTATATTTATCAATGAGCCCTTCGTGCTGATTAAGAAATGAGAGGAAATCCGAATGGACATGAAAAAGCTGTATCGTTTATGGTAAGCGATAGGTTTTCTTTAGAAAACTGGCTAGGTACGACTAGTTTCGAATTCTACTGGCCCATATCTTGGTGTGGTTTCGTTACAATGCTTACAAACGTCTAGCGTTTTGCTATGATGTTGCAGGTGTCAGAAAATACAGAAAATATTAGTTACCTAACAATTAATTTAAAGTTTTCCCAATTGCTTCTCATACAATTTCATTACTGTCAAAGCACTGGCCCACTCAATTATGTTACATTTCACTAGTAAAATTCGTTATATCATTAAATTTAGAGCACTATCGAGAAAAAAAACTCTTCCACCAAGATAGGGTCAACGGCACAACCAATTTGCAATTAAAATTTGCAGATTTGAATATCAAATCGGTTTATTAAAGGAAATACTGAATACGTACAAGACAAACAAGCGTAACAACTGTATTTTCTGTTTTTATTACGACAAATGAACTCAATACTCAATACTCAATATCTTTATTGCTTTCCATATGTATTCTTAGGTGGTAGGGATATAAATGAGATCATTATGGACCCTGTAGGGCACAGCAAAAATGGTAGGAGAGAGGAAGCCTTGCTTAACGTGATCATTTCATTGTAATAGAAGAATTATTTAAATATTAATCATGATGTATCATCAGCTCTTATCAATAGCGACCGTTAACGTTATGCAGTTATACCATTCCCTCCCTTCACTTTTTTGTAAGTCAGTAGGAGCTTTGACCGAATTAAAGTCACTTTACTTCGCTATGCTAAGAAACTACTACGTAACTAATTTAATTACCTACAGCAAAAATGTATTTTACTGCATTAAAGTAATTTTGCGTTCGGAGAGAGTTCACTTAAAGCCTTTGGGGCCATTTAGGCTTTATATTTCACAAGCTGTGTTCTTTTAAGATTAAGTTAAATAGCCTTTAACCCGCCTCAAGAACTGGGCTATTTATTGAAAAAAAAAACGGTGAGTTTCTGGATGCCAGTTCTAAAGATTAGCGCGCTCATTTGTATTTAATGAAAAAGTTATGGGACGATATCAATGCAGCTTACAGATTCACCAGGCTATTAAATTCGCAACTGGTTACCTACAAAGTTACAATGTACCATACGAGTTGGTTTCTTCTTAATGAACGTGTGCAACTGTCCCTGTCTCAAACATGTTTTCATACGTTTCCTAAAGAACACTGTAATCAGAAGAACTTATTCTGAACTGCATAGACAGGTTTTGTTTTCAAATGAAAACAGTAGCGTTTTTGTAATTAGCTGGGCGTAGAAACCGGTATACCAGGCCTTGGAACTCATTTGTAATGTGTGTGATTAAGAAAGTAGCAAGGAAAATAAATTATAGTTATGTATGGTATGTTTGTGTTTTATTTTTATAAGTAGGGGTTCACGACTACACGTAGGTATGTCGACTCTATGAAAGAAGTTGAGAAGCTGACTTTCTTTGTATGGGTAATCTAAAACTAAAATTTTAAGTGGATTATAATTAATAACAGCCGCACGGGTCGATCGAAGGTTAAGCTACACTTGCTAAGGTGAGTTCGTGGATGGGTGACCATTACATATCATGCAATACGGCTCGGTGCCTTGGAAAGCATGTAAACCCGTTGGTCCCGGTTGTCATTTGTAAATTTTGACAGTTCACAACTTTTTTTCCACAACTTTTCCACACAACGCCATTTAGTCCCAAGGTAAGCTTGAGAGCTTGTGTTATGGGTACTAATTAGCTGATAAACATACTTATATATTTCTAAATACATACATATTATAGATAAATTACACCCAGACACAGAACAAAAGATCGTGCTCATCACACAAACATTTGTCCTGGGTGGGAATCGAACCCACGACCTCCGGCATAGCAGTCAGGGTCACTAACTAGTAGACCAACAGGCCAGTCAACCACAGTCGTTACGTGTAGTCGACTCTGTAGCCTGAAAGTCTCGACAACCAGTTTAACTAAGAGGTATCGTATTATCCAGTAATTTGGTATAGCAGATCAGATATGCATTCTCTCGTTAATCACTGGTATCCATCACTCGTATCCATGTATAAAACACTGGTATTCAGTCGACTCTGTGTAAAACAATGGTATTCAATCGTCCTCGTGTAAAATACTGGAATCTGGGTAGACTAGAAGAAAAGCCCATCATAGTCGGAAAAAGTCTATAAGTACATAACATTGTCTCTTAAAGACATTATGAAATTCTAACCTAGAAATAAAATTTTGTATTAAATCTCTATGACTTCTTTTAAATGAAAGAGAATTAAATCATTTCCTTTTAAATAAGTTAATTAATAAGGTATACGAGTATTGTTGCACACATAAATGTCACGTTCGTGGTAAAAACTACGGTGTCCTCACATCCCCGGATGTGTCGCTTCGGACCACTGGACCGTGACCACCCTGATCAACTTGCACTGGCGTTTATTTTTAATAGGATATTGTTGTGTTTTCACTACCCACCAACGTTTTACTATGATATTTGTAGCATAGGTAATTATAATAATAAATAATAATAATTTTTATTTCAAGTTTGCACTCCTAAGTGTTAGTAACAATATTTGCTTATGGCTGTTAGTAAATCTAAAATTCCAAATACATACAATACTTACTAAATTACTATAATCAAAAATGTCAATGGAAAGAACAATAACAATTAAAATTAGGTATATTATAAAATCTAACAAATTATTATAATCTTGACATTGGTGAAGGAAAACATTGTGAGGGAAACTGGACTTACACCCAGTTAGTATAAGTTTGAAATCGCCAATCCGCCTTGAGCAAGCATGGTGATCAATGCTCGAGCCTTCTCTGTAGGTATGAGAAGAGGCCTTTGCCCTGCAGTGGGACAGTAATGGGCATAATCTAGGAAACTAGTATGTAATATTTGTAGAAGGTGAGCATCAAAAAGAAAAAATATTAGTAAATTCTCAAAGCACAATATTCGTTTGTATTTAAGGAAGACAGGAAAACCAGTCTGTTTATAATAATTAACAAAAACTAGTCTACAGAAAAAGCTATCTAGCTAGAATTACCTACACAACATGCTAATCATTATGCATTTACAAAAACGATTAGCTACCTATTTCATACCTGCGTCTGCCAGTATTTAGGTTTCCAGCTCAAACAAAAATAACAATAAAGTAGTTTATTTCATACACACGGTAAAAATCAATCAACGACCATGAGAAAGGAGTATACAAAACAAACTCAAGTTCTCATTTCAAAGATCCCGCGTTTTTTAACTTTTTTATTTTTATTTTTAAACTTGTCCGTGACACTGACGCTAAGCTGCACTAATGAGTTTCGACATTAGCCGAGTACGACGAAAAACTGTTGGAACTTTTTACGAATGGGTTACAGAGTATTGAATTATTTTTAATTTTTAATGATTACTTGTCACGAATTGGTTAGAAATAAGTATAGGTACAAGACGTGAATATGATTGGTGGGAAAGCTTATTCAGTGGTTGTGAATTTAGTACATTATAACGACTTTATGAAGTTCTATTGAGATAACGAATATAATGACTAAAATAAGAATCTGTAAGCATATTAAATCGGGAGTTAAAAGTGTGGTAAATAAACATAATCATTCCCGATTCTTACGTCTTCCAAAATTTAGGAGATGAACATCCAATGGCCCCGGAATTATATTTACAGACTCGTAAACTGAAGCTATCATTAAATCATATTAAGAAAGGCGCGTTAATAACCAACAGGGGTGAGATAAAGAGGCCGTCAAGTGTTATGACGTTAACACCTTCATTCAGTGAGTTCGACCATAAAGAATAATCGCTGACGTGATTTACGTGTGCTCTTTCTTGTCGACAGTTCAACACCCTGCTCCTGAAAGAAGAATTCAAATGAATCAGATTCTTTATAATTCATTCTAAGACCGATTCTTGTAATCAAAAGCTTTCAAAATCTATGTCAAGTCTAACAATTTTTTTTCAAAAATGTGAAGTTAGGGTTTTTTGACAGCTTGAGACTACGATTAAAATGCGAACGTTCTTGAAATTACAGGAATTGTTACTTTAAAATAATTCTGTAATTTTGTAAGCAATTCTGCACCTTATCGATAGCAGACTTCGTGTCGGCAAATATTCTTCAAAAAACATCTTTATCATTATGCAGACTTCTTAGAAAACCTACTTGAAGCTTGATTGTTTTAGATATCGGGCTGAGATTGTATTGTATATCGCGGTATCTCGAGAAGGTATTCCAACTAACACAAAACCGTAACTATTTTAGTTGTAGGAAAACACATTTGACGCGACGCGAGTGATTGGCTTTTCTAACAATTAGTCGCAAAAATATTGTGCTAAGATAATTTACGTTATAATAGGTATAATTAGAAATGATCCGGTCTATCCGGGCGCGTCTCATTAGGGAGAGCTAGGCGATTTCCGGCTACTAATTAAAGGGACGAAGCTACTTACATCCGCCTCGCAGGATATGACATATTTGTTGTGATTTTTCTGTGTTATAATTATTTGTATTTATACCTTTTTCATTGTATTTCATGTTATTGGTACCGGGTCTTATAACACGGATGTATTAATCCAGGTTACAAACTTTCAGGACTGGAAAGATTTTGCTATTGGGTTTTTAGAGTGTGAGTTGACTAATTGCCTCGTTGGTTTGGTGTTCGTATACCTACTATATATGCTCAGCATGAGTCCTGAAATCGATATGAAGGTCAGAAAATTGTTGTTAGGTTGCTCTATAAGGTATTTCTCAGTTTGTAGTAGTCCGGCACTAGATTTGAGGCCTAATGATAGCAAAACGCTCGGCCTCTATTACGAAATCTGGCGAAATCTACGTATATCACAGGTGTATCTCTGCCTAGATACATTTTTTTTACTTTATATAGTTCTGTGATTCGCCTCGTTTAAATCCTAGAATAAACAAGCTGTGGATGATAGACAGCAAAGAAAGTAAGATTCCTAACAGTGCTCCTAACGCACAAGGTATCATTCGGAATTGTGGAAGCCTACTGGGAAATTCAGCGGTGGTTCGTCGTTTTTCGCCAAGAAATTTCGAATGTCAAAAAAATATTCGTTTCGTAAACAAGAAAGGTGTTTAAATCCATATAACTTCTATCCTCCCCTAAAGATCCATTATTAAACCAAGTGTTAAATGTCAGACCCTAAGCATAAATTTCGCGCCTTTTATCCTTTTTGTCAATGGTTCTTTCTCCGTGACCATCACGTAGTTGTGTATATAAAAATTTTCAATAAATCTTTTTAATCAGCAAGAAATATACCTATGATTTTATCTAAAGCAAGCAAAATTTCCTTCTCGATTACACCATTATTTTCCTTGAAAATCGTCACGAGTAACTTCGTCAAATGTTGATAAAGCCCGATGTGCTCATAATGTTTTGTAAATAACGGTTACGCTGTAACTGTGCACGTTTTCTCAACTCTAATCGGTTACTTTTTGCCCGAAACTGCTTCATTAGCGTTTTGTGACAAACTTGAATACAAGACCTACTGGATATGGAACCTGTTTTTACAAATTTTCCATTAAGAATGAGATAACGTTATTACTTACAAGAAACATACAACGTTTGTAGATCATTTAGTTTGAAATTATTTAACGTATTAAAGTACCTTCAGAAAACAATTGAAAAAAACATAAACTGCACTAACGCACTTTTTGTGACAATCCAAAGATTTAGAAGATGATAAATTTTAATCCATTGTTTCATTATGTTTTAAAAAATTGTCTCTAGCTACACGTAATGAATTATTGTCAAATTGCATGGCGTGGCTATTGTAGAGTGTGTTACGCAGTTTTCCCTCTAAAGAATCAATACCTACAGCGTAATTATAATTTACCGTTTTTTAATAAATATTACTGTGGTTAGTACCTTGTTATGTAACGTATATTTTACCTAATTGAATTATGGATACCAAACTACAATAACTCAAGCAAACGTGGTGGTTCCAAAATTAAACAACAAAAAACCTCATAATTTACTCTCACTGACAATGAAACACAATTTAATCTAGCAATAATTTACTTTTTAACGCTGTTTGAAGGGTAATTTATCAGAAGGGGGATCAACAACACCAGATAAATCAGTGCACGTTTAAAAAGTAGCGTCTCTTGATGTAAGGAGACAAGATTTTGACACCGCACGCGTTCCATAACGATAAACGAGCGACAAATTGACAATTAACCTCGACCGTACGTTATTCACATCCCTACTTAGTTTACTTTTTTTCGTTCGATTTTTGAATAAGCAGCTGTTTATTTTTTTTATTTTTGATGAAGTTATAAATATTTCAAACGGTAGTCCAAATATTTATTCATTTGTTAATTAGTATTATATCATAAAATTTTATTTTAAACCTAGATAGATATAATGTAACTTAAATTAAGCCAAGTTTTATTGCAATATTCTTATCCTAGTTGTAAGTTATCCTGCTGCGCCCTTGCAGGGTCATGTACTCATTAGTTCTAAGCCTGTTGTGTACCTACGTCATGCATAAATAAATAAATAAATAGTTTTATGGTAGATATTTAAGTACAACTGCGTGATTTTGGGGCTGTTTTAATGTTGTATCTGCGTGCCTAGTTTTCTTTTTAGGTTCGTAAATAGGATTTACGGTAAAAAGAAAGTTATATATTTTGATGCCATAAGTAATTTACTTCATTTTAATGCTCTATGCATTTTCCTAACCGCTATACCTGCTTCGTCGTCCGTTGCGGCTACTAACAGGTCTTGCGGTCAGGTTGACCCCAGTTATGTACCACACAAGGACGCCACTCATTGGAAACTCAAAGTCATACAGTCCCCTTCGAACGCTCCGATGATTTAGCACTCAATGTCCCCTTTTCCTGCAAACGATCTTACCAACTTTGTAACGGACACGAATGCTACGAAAGCAGATTTAAAGAATTAGTCATTAGGGCCTGTTTATATGGCCTATTACGTTTATTTATTTTTATTTAGTTATATTATTTATCATAAATTAATAATAAAACTAACTATAAATAAACTAATCATAAAAAATAGTGTAATTGCTGTACGGCGTTCTGATGCGAGGGTAAATAATAAATAAAAAAATAATAAATCCAAAAGAAAACAAAATACTCTAAATACTTAGTTTGTATGTCTAAATGGTAGTTTAGATTATTGAACCCAAAATCTCTATTTAGTAGGTAGTGACTCGTCCACAGCTGTAATAAGTTACTTTAGTTCAATAAGCTTCGATTTTTTTAAAGAATAAAAATGGCGGTATGACAGTTTTTGCATAGACTATAAATGTCAAACCGCCATATTTATTCTCCAGATAAGTCATCCGACTATTGCAAAATTAGCCCTAAGATCAAAGAAATCTTTCTCAACATCACTTTGAAAAGAGAATAATATACTTATCCAAAAAAAAACAAGTGACGCGCATCAATCGACACCCAGATAATAAGAGGTGTTCGAGTGAATTGGGATCGTGCCCCCCAATATCGGTAATCACGTGCCAAGACAAAATAGGGGTGACCCGACCCCACACTTTGAACCGAACCAAAATACCCCATGAGTGTTTACGGGTTAATCAACAGGCATGGCTCAATGGACAAGGAATTCATTATTCTGCCATATGCATTCAGTTAAGATGTCGTGATTCTGCCCTCTGTACCACCTAATTAAAGCGTATCATTCTGAATCAGATTAATGATTATTATGACGTTAATGTCTGTGTTATTTTGAAAGTTCTTTTGAGGATTTAACTTCCTGTTTGAAATAGTACATTTTGGTGTAAGAGCGCAATGACAAACGCTCTCGCTTGTCAAACGAAACTATTTAAAACGAAATAATATTTAGGTAGAAGAAAGAGACGCGCTAGGTGGAAGCTGTTAAACAGTCTCATAATAAACATAATTTGTTTCTGTAAATTGGTTTTTTTACAAACACTTTTACTAGTCAAACAAGCAAAATATTTTTTTAAACAAGTGAGGTCGATGTTTCACTATCTGACTACTCTGAAAAGAAACACTGAAAGAAATCTAAAGATCACTGTCTCTTACAATAGATAATTATGTAACAGATATGTTTTTTGACAAATACGGATAGTTAAATGTACAGACCGTTAGCACATCAAGCTACCACAAGCTGTCAAATCTTCCCAATTGAACATGAACCCTATTCTATTTGCAATGAAGTTGAAAAACTATCAAATAAATTTGACATATTGCAGTAGCTTGATGGGCCAGCACATCAAGCTACTGCAATATGTCATATATTGTCTATACATTCTTAAATAGTCTATGTATTAATACAAAGGTTGAGAATATCTAATTCATGTAGGTACACTTGTTGAGATTTCGCTTTCCTGAGATTAAAAGGAAATAGCGTGTCTGACTAGTATTAGACTATTGAATTTATTATAGGTTACAATTTACCGCTGAGAATCTAAACAAATTTTATTTTGATCACATATATGACTTTTAATCCTCAAATAACTCAACGTTCACTTACATAATTGGAAAAGGCTTCGAATAGAAAATAAGGAATCCGTGGTGTATTTTACAACACGAGTGCAGACTACAGAATATGCAGGCATGTAAAGTAAAAAGCACATGTGTGAAATATTGCATTGTGAGCCTAACAGCAGAGCAATAAGGGCCAGTTTTCGAGTATGTGTGTTGAAAAACCAACTACATATTTCCTGAAAACATTGCGTTATGTTTTAAAATAGACGTTGCGTCTATAACGTTGGTTGAAAAGCGTTTTCTTTCACTATTTTATGATCAAGTTTATTTGCAACTAAGTCCTGATTACAACTTATTCAGAAACCCGCACTCGACCACCATGTAAGTAGCACTTAGGAATACGAGTCTGGCTATTATTATTTTATTTATTGCATTTAAAGAACAAGCATATACGGCTACACTTCAAGCTGTACATGTCCAGTATAAGCTGATTGCGCATTGTATAGGATTTCCGTACAATGCGAGGTCAGCGTAAATTGGAAATGTTTAGCTAGATGTGTAGCCAGCCGTGTGCACATGGAGTATTCATTTCTGCGTTGTGTTAAAAAGTTGGAAACTTCTTTGCAGCTAAGATTCGAATTTCAGGAATCAGTGCTACTTAGCGGTAATAATTCACATCATTTTATTAAGGAAAAAAATCGGTCAATATTTTCACTATTATCAAATAAGTAATTAAGCATAAAATAATGTTTGGAATGTTTGTTTGTTTGATTGCCTCGTTGGTACACATTTATGTATGTGCGTCACTTTGATATAGTTAAATGGCCTCTTTTCTTTCTTTCTACTTGCTGAGTATGAGCTCCTCGATTCGATCCCCGGGTCAGGACAAACGTTATTGAGGTTTTTCATCCGTAATGCCAATAATTTCTCAGTAGAAGCCCGGAATCTGTATTTGTGCACGATTGATCGAAAGGGTTGCCACCTATTATTGTTATTAAATATAAATATGTAATGTTACTTATTTAATGTGTTGTTAAGTATGCCATAACAACACAAAAAACGTACTTAGTGCCGCGATCATAGAAAAAAAAATTGTTTAATAATAAATCTCAAAATCGTGTCGGATTGTCGCGTCACTTCTGTCTACAGTAGACTTTACGTATGACAGTGGGGTCTCATAGAGTCACATCGTAACGGAACGATAGTTGATTGGCCCGAGGGGACACGCTGATTTGATTTTGACATTTTTATTGGACCATATTGATATACTTTGTGATTAGGAGCTGTGTCATGGGCCACGAGATATTCAATTGAGAAGGGTCAGCGAGGGATACGCAAAAGTCCTTCTTGTACAAATAAACATACCTACGTCACCGTTGACAAGCTGAACATAATATTACATGACAACACTTTAAGAGACAATGTTTTAGGTAGGTATGTGACGCCCGGTAATGCGTCAGCCATACAATTTTAAATGGAAAACTATTAATAAAATTATACTAATGACGGGCTGGTAAGGTCTATCTATCTTTGAAATGTAGTAGATGGAATTATTAAGTATAGTACAACAATGGGCCTATGAAGGTTATGATAATAACGATTTTATTTTTTAATTTGAACTATGGCTTAGAAATTAGATGAAGCCTATTTATCTATGTGTCCATGTGACATAAACTATGGCGGCGGTGGCGGCGAAAAGTTTGAGAATAGGTAATTGTAGATGCCAAATAAAAGGTGACTAGACTACCGTTATTCAAAACGTTCAAAATCTGGCCGTAATCTCTTTTCAGAGACGATCAATATTAAAAACGTTTCAAAAATGTTGGGAAATTATACGTAAGTATATTCAAATTTGACAGATTGCTACTGACCCTATAGCAGATGATACGAATATTGTCAAACTATCCGTCACTACTCCATACTATCTAAGCAGCGCATATTTGTGCACTTTTTTGAACTGCAGTTTTTATTTATTTATACCATTCGGGAAAACAAACAGTAGTATATTAAGTATACACAACCTTAAAACTTCTTAAAATTAAAGTTAACAAACATACTACCCACAACATTTTCCACAGATTACTTATATGTTATTATAATAAAAGCAAACTTTTAGCCGACGTAAACTGTAAGAACTCAAAGAAAAGGAAATTAAAAGAGAAATAAAGATATACAATATTCTATAAAAGATGTATATTTCAAAAGAAATGTTTTTTTTTATGCAATATCGTATACGTGATGTATCATACAGGTCCCTATAAAAAGTAATATCCATATTGTGGAATATGGGGCCTACTGCTGATTGTCACAGTATCATTGCAAAATGTTACGAAAAGAATTATCCCACAACTTTGATTACTCGGCATATTTTTTATTTATTAATTAAAAAATACTACTACTGCTCTGTTAGAGATTAGGCAATACTTAGATAATTAATTATTATGCTTACGTATGCAATACCCGAGTTTTTAATACATCATTTAGATTATGATCGATATTCTGTAGTGATCGATTAAATTGTTCATCAAACGTATGATTGGCTTATCTTCATTAATGATAACAAAGAATTCTGAAAAATCGGTAAATACAGGAAAATAGATGCAAAAAATACTTACGTCTGACGGGACTTAGAAGAATTCAAAATTATCCTTGATTTGATTTGTTCTGTGTCTGGGTGCAGTTTATTTATCTATACTAAACTTATAAAGAAAATTTGTTTGTTTGTAAGTTTGTATGTAGGGGGTAATCTTCGGAACTGATGATCCAATTTTGTAAATTATTGCACTGGTGGAAAGCTACACTATTCCTGGATGACATAGGCTACTTTTTATCCCTGTAATCCCACGGGAACAGGAACTACGAGGGTGAAAACACGTGACGACGCTAGTCTTTAATAAGATGTAGGTATTTAGAAATATGTAGGTATGTTTATAAGTTGTTTAGTACTCATGGTTATAAAACAAGCTCTGCTTAGTTTGATACTAGGTGTCGTTGTGTGCTTAAGTTGTGGAATTTAATTTGTTCATTCAACACATGTTGGAATAGTAGCTCTTATTGCACAGCTATAAGTTAACAATGCAACTCATGCTCATGCAATGAAATTGGCCACAGTTTTTGGAAGTATATTTTTCTATAAATAAGTTTAGGTAGGTATACAAAATGCAAAACTTTATCAATACCTTTTGATTGACTTTAACAACCTAAATCACTCTCAGTATAGCTTAATTTTTCATTTAAAATACTAACCAATCTAAAAAAAACATTATGTTCGTGATATATGTACAGCATAACATAAGTATTACATAATTATTATGCAGACTGTGTAAAAACAAAAATGGAGCGCACTTAAAATTAAATTAGCTAAAGTCAGTTTAGCTAGTTAAAATTGTCAAAAGCTGATATATTCGTTGAATGACAGAATTAAGTTACCAAACCCCCGTATTGCGTTAAAAAATATTCTCGTAGCGTAGATATTTAAAAATACATTGGTTTTGAAACCTTGACGTTAGCTCAGAGTTTATTTCTTATCGCATAGACTTTATTCTTTTGAATAAGAATGAACATAGATCAAAGGATCTTTTGAACCATTGTGTTGTGAATATTTTTTTAAGCGACGCATGTCCGAACAGCGAACGGAAGTGACTGGTGTGTGGATAGCATACTCGCTCGGGTAATGTAGGCCCGTGCGATGCGATCACCCCTTCTCCACCATATATATACCTATAAGATAATATCCTCTTTTGATGGACACTGCAAGGTTATTAAAAGCCTACTTGGTGATTCGGGTGTCTATATGTGATTTATAGGTGTCATTTAGTCGATAACGTTCGTTGGGAAACTTGTTGGTACTTGTCTTATTCGTGAATTTATTTGCTGGTACCATGATTATTGTAAGTTTGTAAGTGGTTACAGTAAAGCTCTTGAATCTCGTACTTGTTCAGTGTGTTCAGGCTTTTGGTGAATACATATAAAGCAACAGTTGATAAGGTTGCTCACGAAAAGCTGCGTCATGTTTCGATTAAATCTTGATTGCATTGCAAGCTAGAAAGTTTAAATTATTTATTAATTTATTTATTTAGGAAAAACAAACAGTAACATATTACACATATGTAACAAGGCTTAAATACTGAAATATGACAAATATGCTACCCACTACGTTTTCCACAGATTACTTTTAAAAAAAACTAAAACTTACAACTACTAAACCTAAAACTACACCCACCCACCACCACCACCACCACCTACTACTACTTACTACTAAAACTTAAATTAAAACTTAAATTCGGCGATTCTATTTATTTTCCTTTTCTCAGTATCTATCAAGTCCATCCAAAGGTTTTTTGTAGAAAATCGCTTTCAGCAATACGGTCGCACATTTTTAATTAATGCAGCTTTTAAAGTAATAATTTGCAAGTATTTTTCTTCTTTTTCGTGTATTTATTGGCTATCTTGGTGTCAGAGTTTATTCTGCCCATGGGTCTCAGACTTGGGTTCATAGGCTGTTGAGAGATATCTCTCAGGCATGCCGGTTTCCTCACGATGTTTTCTATCACCATTTTTAAAACGATTTTTTAAGTTCGTCATAACATAAGCTTTAATTATGTAATAAGAAAGCTATAAGGGAAAAAGACGATACAAATTCATTGTTTTGGTCATAATTTATTAATCTAAATGTTATAAAGGATTTACTGTAATATTTTTGCTGATACGGGTTATATCTCTAAGATCTTAATATGTTGATAAGCTCGCTGTCTGATGAGCGCACTTAAGTTTGTTGCTTCATTATGTCGACTACCGTTCAGGATAAAGCATGGTTATAAAGACAATAGTGGTCATAATATTTTAAAGAATATTAATTTCTTAAACCGTTCAACCTTATTAGTCTTCTTCTTCTTCTTCCTGCTGGAGGAGACCTTATTAGTGGAACTGAAGGATTGTGATTAACCGTATTTAAGTTTAGTTAATAGTGAGAAACTAGCCAGAACTATTAATAAAAAGGCAAAGGATTTTAGGTTAGTGGCAGTGCCCAGGTTATTAGCTTAATACATTAGTAATTGTTAAAAAAATAATTTAGTTTAGAATGACTTGAGAATTATTTGCGTGTATAAAAGTGAAGAGATTTTGATCCCTCTGTTCTCGTATCAGGTAAGGTACACAGTATGTTGCTTCTAATCCGACCGCTTGTTTTATTGTTGTTTGCCAGTATCTTAATGGCAATTAGGCAAACTGCTGCCCATCCGTTTAACATAAATCTTAAGTTATTTGTCATCTCTTTTCTTGAAGAATTGGTTCCTAACAAAATTTTTGTGTGAATGTGTGTTTGCAGTGACAATTACTTACGGTATTTTTTTCCCCAGTGCGATGAGGGTGGCGGCAACGCGGACGGCATCAAGACTGAACCCCCGGAGGCAGAGGAGCCCCGCGCTATGCAGAAGGTGCCTTCACTCTCCGACCTGTCGGACCCTGAGGCTTCTCTAGGTAAGTCTAAGTCTAACCTATTCTAGAACAGTCGATTGCACGACTGTGGTAACTATTAAATGTCTCTCTAATGTATAAAATTCTCGTGTCACAGTGTTTGTTACCAAAACTCCTCCGAAACGGCAGAACCAATTCTTTTGTAATTTCGTGTGTATATTTAGTAGGTCTGAAAATAGGAGGTAAACTAATAAAAACTGAATAACACTTATGAACTGATTCTTAAAGAATTAATGGCAGCTTTTAATGGTCTGTAACCACTGACGTGCGGCCCTTTGTTACTGTTCTGAAAATGTCATTACGTTCTTGTATATGCTTCTCGATACTCTGATTGTTCCAACACCGAAATTTTGCGAGTTATATTTCTGTTGCCGCGTGGTTAGGCCCCCATTAAGGTGGACCGATGATCTAGTAAAGCCTTATTTAGCTGAAATGGTGATGAAACGAGACACAAAATCATCATCTCCCTTTCGGCTAACCTAGATAGGGAAAATTTGGTACACTTTGATCGACTTTTGGAACTTAATGGGATTTATTATTTATTTATTTAATACTTCAAGCACACTAATGTACAAAGGCGGATTTAATGCCATGGGCATTTTCTACCAATCAACCTTTCGGTGATGCAGAGAAAAGCATGGTAGGTGCAATTTTAAATGAAAATAAAAGAAATAATAATACATAATTTGGGTAAAAATACATACTTATTCATTTACTCTATAAATATAATTTATATTTTTAAAATAATTTGATTAAAAATAGTTAAAATTAATAATAGTTTAATGCATGGATTTGTGAGAGCAATATCGTAGTAAGTGAGAGTGGTAGGTATGATTCTTATAACGTCTTAAAGTCCAGCCACGTATGTAGAAACCTACTTACTTCAATAAATTTAATTTAAATTGAGAACGGATATAGATTATACTTATGTTCTTATTTGATAGTCATCGAGGTTAAGTGAACCTGTGTGATGGAAAATGATCGTTATTGCCATTTTACATCGATAAAATTTGCGTTAAACAATTAAGAAATGTTACAGGCATTGAAGACTTCCGCTATCCTTGAAATTTATAAATACGTTTGGTGAATCTTGAAACTTAAATTGACAGATTTATATTTAGCTAATGTTTTAAATTTGTTCGTCTTGGTCAAAATGCGAGAGTGTTAGCTGTCTGTACTGCTTCGACACCATAATATGGTTATTTTCCGGCAAATGAGATGATTATCATCTTTGAAAATTAAACCTATTAGTTTTTTTGCAATTTTTCTCCTATAAACTTGTTAAACCTCATTTTCTTAAAAAGGCTTATACTTATAATATCATTATATAAATAATGTAACATGTTTATATAGTGGGAACGACTGATTGCTTTAAACATTGAGAAATCACTGGATTGTATCTCAATCTCAATACGATTACTATTGCGGAGGCCAAAAATCCGCAATCAGATTACTTATTTAAAAAATCTCTAATTGATGTTTCAGTCAATATTTCGTCTGTATTTACATTTCATTGCTAACAAAGTTACTTAGTAAAAAGCTTGTTTTAACTTGAATTAAATAACAGGGTAAGAATATTGGCAATATTAACTAGTGTTTAGTAACTGCTACTGTTTCTGCGCCTAATCCTCGCCAAATTGGCCAACCGTCGCGTCGCGATCGGTACTCCGTCACCATCTGTTAATAGTTTGTTTATTAAGAAAACATTACCGCGAACTCTTTTCAATTATTTTGGGCTATTCTCTCATTTCTCTGTCATCGCTTGGTTATTTTTAACAAGATAATATATTTTAAATACTAAGTCTGCCTTGCCATAGAAAACACTTAGGTACACCTGTACCTAAGTGTTTTCATCTTACTGTCTATTATTGTCTTTTACGTGTTACTTACCTAAGTAACACGTAAAAGTCAATAATAGACAGTAAGATGGTAACTGGCAAAGGCCTCTTCTCTTATGGAGAAGGCACCGCGCTTTCTCAAGGCGGATTGACGATTTCAGTCTTATATTTACTAAAGTCAAAGTCAAAGTCAAATCATTTATTTCAATTAGGCCATTTAAAAGGCACTTTTGAACGTTAAACTTACAAGTTAAATAAAATTTAATGATTCTAGTTGCCCCTTCCAAAAGGTAGTTTTGTATGGAGAAGAATGGGCAAGAAACTCCATACTTACTCTTTTAAAACTCTTTTAAACTATATGTCCAAGTTTCCTCACGATGTTTCCTTCACCGAAATCAATGATGTCTAAGATAAACGTATAAAGTACGTATGAATTGAAGAAGTCACATGAGATAATCTACAACAAAAAAACATCGTACGCTCTTTATTACCTCATCAAGTTTAAGGAACACTTGATTCTATTAAAAGCTGTAGGTAGGTAATATCACCGTCGCGTCGGATTTTATTATTTTTACGTTCAACAGTTGACTTACACCAGCACTAATGAATCCACATTTTTCTGTCTTTTCTACCTATATTTTATGCTTGTAATAAATTATGAATATGTTAAATAGCTTCGCGCAAAAACTACTGGACGAAGTTTGATGTAGTTATAGCTTACACTTTAGAATAACACGCTGGCTATGATTTATAACGATAGACCTATGCAGAATAAATCGTGGGAGGTCGCTGGTACTTATTTTATAAAATATTAAATATTATGTTCATTCTCTCACTAAACCTAACAAGTAACGAAATCATAAAAACAAACGTGGCAATGCTGCCAGGACAAATTTTGGACAAATATCCAGATGACAGCGATGCGGTGGAATACTTTGACACGTAGGTGGTCTGGGTTTTATTTAGTTCTCCATTTGACCTATCCATTATTTAGTAGGTATCTCATCTTCATTATCATCGTTATGATTTCATTTAGAGACATAGTTTTGGGTAAAGAACATTTACTCAAAACTAGGACTTCAGTCACGCCTTTTTCGGCGTAAATTTGGTACTTTTTTCTTTCTTTGAACTGCAACACCTAAGTACCCTTTCGTAGTTTTTCATATTAGCCTAGATGTTACTCGGTAAGAAAACATATAATTCTTCTAATAGTGAAAGTTTTTTTTTAAATGGTCGTGTTTTTTTTTTAAATATTAACAAACTAACAAATCTTTCCTCTACAAAATGTTAGTTTAGATTTAAAACAAACAGTATCACGTGCAAAAATATGTAACAACATAAGTAAGTGCAAACACCCGCGTAAAAAGTTACACAACAATCTTAAATAGGTCTCATTCTTGATCGTTGAAGTCGTTGACGTGCCAATCGTTTAGCCTAACTGACTAACAACATCATCCAGTGGAAGTGGAAGGTTGAGTTGATGGGGCGATCTCCTCCCTCCGGTAAATCACTGAGGAGCGGAACTGGGTCGGCTACGTCTGCAGTCTCCGGCGCAGCATCCTGTGCTCGCTCTGTTGCTAACTTGCTCACCTCCGCCGGAATTGAGGGATTCTTGTATTTCTTAGATAGAACGATGCTTAGTGTTCAATAATCCAGTAAATGATAAGGTTAATTAAAAACAGATGGCGATTTAGATTCTTTCTGTGTTTTGTAATTCCCGGGTCGGCATAATCCAGATGGAAAACTCTTAAAAACTTATGTTAGGTGTTAGGTTTTTAGGGTTTTCGTGGATTCCTTCTGGATTTTCTAATCCAGAAGGAATCCACTTACATTACTATTGATATGAAACACTTACAGTACTATTTATAGGTAAGTACCTAAGTACTAAGAATAACACAGTGTCTGAATGTAAAACTTTGAAAAACCTACTACATTTTACACCTATAACAATAGTCGGGACAAAATAAAAAAAAAATAAGGATACTTAACTAAATATTTAATTCGGTTTCTCTCTTATTGATTTCCGGAAAGTTGTGCTTGATTCTTATCATAGATACTTTTGTACTTACAAACAATAGCTTATCTTAGATTAATTGTAAAAATAAACAAAAGTTATGCGAATTGAGGCAAATCAACAAATAGGTAGCCAATTTCATTTGTTTATAAAAAAAACCCCAATCAAAATATTTTATCTTGTAATAGAACTAGTACCTAATCTAAATTAAAACACGCCTAATCGTTGTTATTTTTATTCGTTCGTGAAGTGTGTTTGGTTATTTTGGTTTGATAAAATATAACTATAAGCCCGTCATTATTACATTGCGGGGTGAAGTCCACATCTCAAATAGACAAGGCACTTGCATTAATACCTATTAACCACATTTGCTTGAGGTGGGTTGGTAGTCCCAGACTTATCCTACTAATCTATACTAATACATATTCTGAATGAATATTCTAAATTTGTTCCGCGCAAACCGTTGAACAGGTTTGTATAAAGTTTGGCACATAGATAAACCATTTGGGGACTGGGTCACCCGCGTCCGTAGGAGAATACCGATTGCTAGTCCCTACACGTGGCCCCCGGGTGGTGCTAAATGGGTGACACTAACTGGTGGTAGGTTCCGACCGATGGCTTGTCACCACCCACTGGGCAAAGACTTACCGCCAAGCGGCCTAGCCGTGTTCCGGTATGATGCTCAGTGTAGCCAACACAAAGGAGCTGGGTCGAAACAGCTGTTCCAACGCAGGCAGACTAAGCTGACTCGCGCTGATTTGGACGTATCGGGAGACTAGTCGCGGAGGGTAGCGGGATCCGAGGCACGGTGCGCCGCTGGCCGACCGCAGGTAGTAGGGGGCCCAAGTAGTATGCTTGCCACATATGAAAGGCTGCCCCACCAACTGTCGAAAAATCCCGGAATGCACCATCGTGCTGGTTGGCGGCCAGATGAGAGGGCCCGATGGACATTCCCGGGGGGGCTCGGGCGTCCCCGCAGTCTCCAGGCTAGTCCCCCAATGATGTCGTTCTTTGAGTGCGTGACTGAAGGTTAGCAGCGTAGAACCTCATTTCACTTCCTTCTCCTTTCCAACCTTCGTTCAACTAATTATGAAAAGGAATAAAAAGAAAAAAGCTGAACAGCGGCAGCACTCCCTCTCTCTCAAAGTGCACCTTACCAACATTCGAGGTCTGCACTCAAATGTCGTCGCAGTCCACCACCACCTGGAGACTGAGAAACCAGCACTTTTTTTCCTTTCGGAGACGCAGATCAGAAGTCCGTCTGACGTGTCGTACCTATCTTACCCAGGGTTTACCTTGGAGCACAACTTCAAACCACGAGCGGGTGTATGCATGTACGCCCGGGACGACATCTGCTATCAGCGTCTACGGAACCTTGAGGACTCCAGGTACTCAACGCTTTGGGTTTTGGTGGACACAGGCCTGGATAAAATTATCTACGCCTGTGTCTACCGTTCGCACAGCGGAGATCAGGAGACAACCAGGCTCGCAGAGCATCTTAGTGAAGCGGCGGATGCGGCTCAGCTGCGGTTCCCTTCTGCCCAATTGGTGTTACTGGGGGACTTTAACGCCCACCATCAAGAGTGGCTTTTCCCGTACCAGTGCACAGATCATGCTGGACGAGAGACGCGTAAGCTAGCGCTAGCGTTAAATCTCACCCAGCTGGTCCGGGGGGCAACAAGGGTGCCGGACGTTGAGTCGCACACAGCCAATTGCTTGGACCTTCTGCTGACAACAGATCCAGACCACTACTCGGTGTCGATATCTTCACCTTTAGGTAGTTCCGACCACTGTCTGGTGAAGTCTGTGTCCGTTTACTCCCCGCCCGATCCCAGCCCAAAAGGCACCCGGCGGGTTTGGCGATACAGGTCAGCAGACTGGGATGGCATGCGATCTTTCTTCTCATGTTATCCTTGGCAGCCTACTTGCTTTTCTTCGGATGACGCTTCCTCGTGCGCAGCTGCCATTACGGAAGTGTTGCGGCAGGGGATGGAATACTTCATTCCGTTCTCTGATGTAGCAACGTCAGGCGCAGCTCGACCATGGTTTGGGGCCGAGTGTAACCGCGCTGAGGCGCTTAAACACGCGGCATACAGAGCTTGGGTTGATGCTCGCATGCGTAAAGCAAATGACGTCAGTCAGAAGAAGAAAGCCTTTAACAGGGCTGCCAAGTCTTGCAAAAAGGTGTTGCAGAGGTCTCGGTTTGACCACATCAGCCGAATTGGGAACAAATTAGCTTCTCACCCTGCTGGTAGTAGAGCATTTTGGTCCCTGGCTAAGTCGGTTGAATCAAACTTCTGCCGCCCTTCACTACCACCACTGCTGAAACCCGATGGGTCGCTGGCTCACACCGCTGAAGAGAAAGCGAACTTATTTGCTTCTCTTTTTGCGGAATCTTCGCGTCTGGATTCTGGGGACGCGCGGCCCCCTGCATCTCTTGATGGATGCGAGACGAGTATGTCGGATATTCGCATCCATCAGAAGGACGTCCGCAGGGTACTGCGCAACCTTGACGTGAATAAAGCTAGTGGCCCTGACGGGATACCGGCAATTGTTCTTAGAACTTGTGCGCCTGAATTGTCTCCGATCTTGACACGCCTATTTCGTCTCTCGTATGAGACTGGAAAAGTGCCGATTGATTGGAAGCAAGCTAACGTGCAGCCCGTGCCCAAGAAGGGCAGTCGAGCTGACCCGGCTAACTACAGACCCATCTCTGTAACGTCCATCCTCTGTAAGAGTATGGAACGGGTGCTTAACACTAAGCTCCTGGCATACCTAGAAGCTAATGACATCCTCAGTGATCGGCAATACGGCTTTCGTCGAAATCGGTCTACAGGGGATCTTCTAGCGTATGCCATTCACATCTGGAGTAAGGCCATCGAGAAGCATGGGGAAGCGCTTGCCGTCTCCCTCGATATCTCGAAGGCTTTTGACAGGGTCTGGCACAAAAGTCTCATTGGTAAGCTTCCTTCTTTCGGTCTGCCCACTGGTCTATGTGACTGGATTGCTGACTTCCTGAGTGGTCGGTCCATCCGAGTTGTAATTGATGGCTGCTCATCCGGTCAGTTAGACATCAATGTCGGGGTCCCTCAGGGGTCGGTACTCTCGGCAACATTATTCTTGCTGCATATTAATGAACTGCTTAAGCCCGGTACCTTTGGGTATGCAGACGACAGCACTGTTGTCGAGAGCTACATGTCTGACGCACGGGCTAGTGGGTCACAGATCCAGTCTCTCCGAGAAGCTATGGTCGAGCGCTTGAACTTGTCCTTGAAGGCAATCGCCGAGTGGGGTGATGCCAACTTGGTCAAGTTCAATGCTGCGAAAACCCAGGCGTGTCTGTTTTCCGCCAAGCGGAGCCTATTCCACCCGGCTCCATCTTTCCGAGGTGTAACCGTGCCGATAACCGACCATCTTGATCTTCTTGGTGTAACGTTGTCATCCACTCTCAATTTTAGCTCTTACATCGAGGCAAAGGCTCAAATAGCTGCAAAAAAGTTAGGTATCTTAGCAAAGGTGAGACGTTACTTCACGCCGGAACAGCTGCTCAACCTCTATCAAGCGCAAGTTCGGTCGTGTATGGAGTACTGCTCTCATCTTTGGGATGGATCCGCCAAATACCAGCTTGATGCGCTTGAGTCTATTGAGAAACGAGCCAAGAAGATCATCGGCAATGATGCACTCGTTGTGTCAAAACTTCAAAGTCTTGAGCATCGACGCCGAGTTGCTAGCCTGTCGGTTTTCTATCGGTTATATTTCGGAGAGTGTGCATCGGAATTGCACGATTTAATTCCACCAAGCCCTTTCCATCATCGGACCACCAGGCGTTCAGCACTGCGCCACCGGTACATGGTAGATATCCCAACCATACGTACTAAACGTTATGGAAACACATTCATTGTGCGAACAGCCAAAGAGTGGAATTCCCTGCCGGTGTCGGTGTTTCCTGATAGCTACAACCTAGGGGTCTTCAAGTCAAGAGTGAACAGGTTGCTTCTAGGCAAGCGTGCTTCATCGTCGACCACATCATCGCTTACCATCAGGTGAGATAGTGGTCAAACGCGTGCCTATCAGTAATAAAAAAAAAAAAAAAAAAAAAAAAAAATAAATTTCCTGGATCATGTAGGGAACTTTTTATTTCAGTTAAATTACTTAACACTGCAAGCGAGTTAATTGTATGTCCCAGGTTTCCTCACGATGTTATCCTTCACCGATGTCAGTAATGTCTAAGCTAAACAATGATAATATATTATAAGTAAAAAGTTGTAGATAGGTTATAAGCACTCAGCAAGCGACACGTTAAAATGTGGCTAAATAGCCACACTTGACCTCCGTGTCGCGTCGCGCCTTCTTAGGACGCGTGCGTGCGTACGTTACTGTGCCGTTTTTGAAGATCGAATGTTGTTTAGGTTACATATCTACATCTTTTTACTTATAATATCATTGAAGCTAAACGTAGAAAATACAAATGAAAATGAAAACAATCAGGTTATTGATATGATTTATTGTTATATTCATAGTGTTATAATCTTCTATGTTCTTTTTTAAAAACATTATTTCCAACTTTTCAAAACTGAGTTATGGAGCTATAGGTGATTGATTCATTTGTCGGGAGGTACAGTCTACGTACTACGTATTAATAAATAGGTGAAGCCTGAATAGGATAATACGCCGCATCCTCGTTACCTCGGTGCACTTTCAGATTAGTCGACGTCCTTAACAATCCTGCATCATATCTAGACTAGATAAACTGCAGGACATGTGGGACGTAGATCACTGATGACATTTCCGTAAATTCTGTGCCTACTTACTTGTTCATAAATATCGTGCTAATGTCTTTTGACAGAAATGGTCTGAAACGTCCGAAATATTATCATGTACTAATGTTTTGACTGGCCAGTTGGTCTAGTAGTTAGTGACCCTGACTGCTATGCCGGAGGTCGTGGGTTCGATTCTCACCCAGGACAAATGTTTGTGTGATGAGCACGATCATTTGTTCTGTGTCTAGGTGTAATTTATCTATAATATGTATGTATTTGGAAATATATATGTAGGTTTATCAGCTGTTTAGTACCCATAACACAAGCTCTCAAGCTCAACTTGGGACTAAATGGCGTTGTGTGAAAAATTGTGGAACATTTACTTATTTATTTTATTTATTTATTAACCTTAATTGATTTGGCGCTTCTCTTTAGTCCACACACGACGTTGAATTTACCGTTTTTGGAATTAAGAAGAGTTTGGTGGGCTAGGTGGCTTGACATTTTACCCTATTAGTCCGATTACTATAAAAAATCTATAGATACTTGGTAGGTACTTAAAAAGTCGTTGCAAAAAGTCAAGTTCTATGAGTAACAGGATTTAGGCTGCGTAATAACAACGTCGGTCCGTAGATGGGTGATCTATTTGTCGCGGATTTAATTGGTAGATCTATTTGTTTGTTTGTTGTGAAAGTCGTAACATGTAGTCCTAGTCAGAACCTCGAAAGTCTGACCAATCTTACCAAGGGGCATGTCATCGTGTTACCCAGTTGCTAACTTGATTGTGGTGGTAAGGATAGCATATAAAATTTATTCTACCGCATTCGTACAAACTGGAAGCCGACTTTTGTGTAAGGGCTAGATATAACTATCACTATGTATTGTGTAAATAAAATCCGGTTGTAATTGTTATCATTCTTAAAAACGTCACGTTACAAAACAGGCTGTTCCGTTACCATTATCGCAATGATAATTATGATGGTTTGATGATCGCATCGCATTAGGTGGTAGGTACCTATCAACAGGGATATTATGGATATGAAATCTCGGATCTGGATAATGGACACGGATGTATGAGTAATATTGTACCGGTTTTTGATCCGGTTATGAAACTATGACGGATAAGTACGGATACGGATTTTGCACGGTACGGTAAGAGCAGTGGCTGACGATTGGCTGATGCGCAGCGCCTGCGCTGAAAATATTTGTAGGCCGTACAGATAGTTGTTTCGGGTCTAGCTATATGTGAGTTTAAATGTTTGTTACAGGAGAAATACTTAGTTCAGAGCAACGTTTTTTTAAATAATAAAATAAAAGATTAATTGTTAAATTTGAACTATCTCTCTGCGTCTCATTTATGCTCTGCCTCTATCCGAAATTATTCGGCACTTTTTCATCAGATTCGATTACGGTTTTGGAACTCCAAAAAATTCCGGATAGTCACCACTAGAGGGATGAAGTTACAATTATTTTCTAAAGGAATTGAACATGCCAAGTTGGGAAGTACAATCAACCACACAACAGTCGTAACAATTTCACATTGATAGTCTTCCTTTCAATCGTGTCAATTAGAAACACAATAGAAAGACAATGACAGCGCGGACACCGGGGTCCTCTCGGGGTTTAATGAATTAATGTATGTACGTAAGAGTAGTATTTGAAGTGTAAATTTATCTCTGATTTGCGGTTGACTGTACAACAGGCACAAACATACGGTCTTATAAGGGACTAACCACATTAATGCAACTCAATTCAGTTTTTGTCCATATAAAACACTAGCATACGTCACGCGGATTCACCCGCGTAGTTCCCGGTCCCGTGGGAATACAGGGATAAAAAGTAGCCTATGTCACCCGGGGATAGTGTAGCTTCACTACGGTGGAAGAATTTTTTACATCAGTCCAGTAGTTTCAAAGCCTATTCAATTAAAATATTTCCTCTTTACAATAATATTATAGTACGTATAGACCAGCAGTGCTATTCTCTAAAAAGCTAACCCGTTAAATGAAAGCAAATTGAGCTGCCATTTCATACTTATGCTAGACGTTGACAGTTCACTTTGATTCACTCAAGTTTCCACGGGGTTACTTTTACTGAATCGACCGGCAGTTTTGTATGAGATGCGTACGCGTCCGTTCGAGCTGAACAAATGTAGTTAGTCCCTTACTCGTCAGTCGGATGAAAACTTATGAAAAAAGTGAGATAATTATCACCTACTTAACCCGTTTGTAACAGACTTCGTGAACAGATGTCTTTGACCCAATTAAGTGCTCAATCAGAAGGTCTTTCATATTTGCACGTAATTAAGTGCGTGCGGCCATTGACCTGGGTATACTTAGCGCCGTCTCCAGGGTGGGCCGCATACGGGTCTATTGTTCCTCGGTGTATGTTCGTGTGTGTTGTGCTCGTAACGTGGGAACATCACATATCTGAACATGTGAAGTAAATCGATGTATTCAAATTGTCTTCGACGCATAAATAGTGGGTAACTAATGTGTTCGTTTGACAATAAATAAGTACGCGTGTAGGTACCTAAGGAAAAGGATGTGATTTTTTCAACGTTGTAGGTCTTAAATTATCTGTTTAAATTGAAGAATTAAAATAAATCTTAACTTCGTCTGTGGATATGATTTTTTTTTAAAGAAAGTAGGTATAGTTTAGTTGGTGAGTACGTAGGAATTTAGCAACAAAAAAACTAGCCAAGTGCGAGTCGGACTCGCATACGAAGGGTTCCGTACCGGCCGTAGCAAAAATCGGCAAACTAATCACGTTTGTTCTAGGGGAACCCCTGTCTCCGGTCTTAGTATTAGGGTCCCGTTTTTCCTCTTTGAGTATGGAAGTAACACAACTTATCAATGTACCACTATCAACAATAAAAAATAATGGTAAGGTACTACCATCAAGTACGCTTAATTAATTAGACTCTCTGTTTCAATGAAGCATTTCATTGATAAACCTCCCGTAGCACCGGATTTTCCTCAGATTCGTATTGCTAACGAGACCTCTGTGAATGAAAATACTAACTTTATCTTTTGTAACGAATAAAAATAACATTGAATTAGTTATTGTTGGGTAATAATTATGTATATATTAAAACGGAAATATTGCGATACTACTACTTATATCGCGGGAAATCGGTCACGCTATATTAATATTATTTAACCGGATTTTCCTTTAATGAGCTTCAAAGCTGTCTTAATGAGTGAATGGTTGAGTAAATGAATGAATGTAACTTGATCGTTCCAAACGGTTGGGTAACGTTGCGGCGCGGCGACTGCACGCGATGATCACAACATCAAACTTATTAGCTGATCGTAATTATTATTAGTATTGAAAAAAGGAAACAAAAAAATAATCACTTTTTTTTTAATAATATTTGAATATCTAGGTATAAACATTTTTCTTTAGTTGAAATTATGCAATCTGTGGAAATTGATGTGTTACTGTAACAATCAATGATATAGAATATAATAAAATATTATGCTGATTAAAAATCCGGTAGAAGATAAGACAAGACAGTTATATTATGTATTATTATGTTTTAATAGACGTCACAAAGCGTCTGAAAAGTGAGATAGGTTCTAGCTTCGATACGTCATAGTTGTTTAAAACCTATAGATTAATCTGAACTTATGTAAATTCTTAGATAATTAATAAGCTAAAAGTTTTCCTTTCATTACACAAAGGACACTTAGCAATTAATTAAAATTGTCGATGAAAATATTAACAGTAGGCATTCAAAGTAAAATACTTATAAATAAAACAAAACGTTGAAGCCATGATAATAATGAAATTACAAATTGTATGTCGGTAGGTCGTTATCATTTATTATCTGAGTTCCAACTAACCATGGAGTGGTACAATGAGAGCAAATTGTATGACATTATCATACAGGCCGGCCGATACTGATGTTATTCATACTACTACGGTGTTGCCATTTACAATGCACTTATTATTATGCAATATTTAACAGTGCTAACACATTTGTAGTTTACTATTATTATCGTGGTTTGATGTGGGTAACTAAGGCTCGTCATGTTTGAATTTTACGTCTGTTGTCTATTATAAGATACGCAATTAATTTAAAAAACATAACCAAGAGAACATTATTTAGCTTTCTTGTTCTGATCTTTACGACTGTAAATATGCAATTATTAAAAACAATTCGAAGCAATAGAAGTTAGCAGTCTTACGAAGTTCCTACGAATTAGATTTTTCTTCTACTGACGTGGTTACAAATAAATTACTTCTGTATCTACATCATAATTCATAAACAGCTTAGGAATCTCCCAATAAAGTCTACTTATATTTTTCGGCTCCATTTTATTTGTCTAGGAGTAAAAGTGATATATTCGTAATTTATGTTAAAAACATTCGTAAATGCGACGTTATTTTAAAGACTATGCTAATTCCTCCTTAAAATACTCATCAAAATCTATTTTTTAAACGTTATTGATTCACAAATAATGTCAAATCGAAACAATGGCGGTCCCATGAGTGGGAAGTACTGTCAAATTAATTATAAAATACTACCTTCGAAAATGTATTAAAACTTTAATTTTAATCGAAATAAATCCATAAAAATGCAGTAAAAAATGCGAAAAACCAGTCGGGCCTTGGTCACCTCAAGATCGGATGTTGCGGTGTCCATTTCCCTCGCATGTTGTTCCATATACAGGATGTTGCCAAAACTACGACGCAACTGTGTATACTTTACTAACATAACTACTAAAGTTACATTGGGTTACGTGGAAAACATTTATTATTTAACATTTCGTTTACAAACACAGTTCTAAGTTGTAGGAGGAATTACATTGTTAGAGCTGTCTTTTCATTCATTAATTTGCGTTTTTTTTATCTGTTCCCAAATAAACTTGTTTGGCGACGTTTAAAACATTGTGTGAATGATGTCGATTCGAAATTCTTTCAACTTTAGGCACGACAAATTGGCAGTTATCTATAGGTACTAATATTACCTATACCTATAGAGGAAGTTTGTCAGTTTGTGATGTTGTAAGGATCTCTGGATCTACTGAACCGATACTGATTTTTTGTTCACTAATAGAAAGCCTCATATATTTGTGAGTGTCATAGGCTTTATTTAATTTTCAAGACTAAAGGTGGGGGGGTGTGTGGGTGCTAAAGTTCGAAATGACGGCGGACCAAGTCGTGAACAAAGTCCTAGTTTAGTTATAACTTTTATAAATGCAGCAAAACTCATTTTCCATTAATACTTAATAATAAAAGAGAAATATAAAAATATTAATAGCCATTTGTCGTAGATGTATATGATAATAAAAATGGTCATTATAATGTAACTTTATATTATGGCGTGCTAAGCGGTTTTTTATGCTCGATCAAGTTGAAACCAAGTTTCGAGTGTCACCTGATTTTATAGGAAAATGTTACTTTCATCCTTATTTTTTCGAATTTAAGGTCGTTTTTGGTTTACAGATGATTATTTAGTAATATTTTCACATAGCCACGACACATGTGGATTGTCTACTTGGTACACTTGCGTGTCATATGGTGGCATCATAATCAATGGTGACAAGTTCAAATTAATATGATTTATTATTTTGTGGGTGTAATTTGGGAAAATTAAATCGTTAATTAAAGGTAACGGTTGTGTAGTTTTGTCGTCACGGTGACTGAAATAATATTGGGTATGTAACTTAAGAAAATAGGCAAGTGAGTAGATTTTGACGATACTCAGAGAATCTTCTTTTCAGCATACTTATCGCTTACGTTAGGCTGCACTCATGATGACATGACACCTGTGATGGTACTTAATGGTAATTGACGTGAAAAAATTACAGTACACTCCACCTACCTAGATACATTAGATACCAATTTACATTTCGAATTGTTTTCATTTTTCGTAAAGATTAGATTAAACATAAAAATATGAGGGGATTGGACCTCACAACATAGCTTAGGGCATTAGATTAAACTCAATCCAATTGAATTCACTCTGGGACCATTTTTTCGTCTCTTTGCTAATTCAGCTAAAATTAACAAGCCCAAAGCCAATTTAATAAGCAAATACATCGCATGATGTTTAAGATGAGATCATATTTTCGTAAAAACTTATCCTTAATCTTTACATTTTTTAGAACTATAAGCCACGCTGGATACCTAGAACTAAGGAATGCGATTTTACTAATAAATTATAATGCACGGATAGCATAAACTATAATGAGCATAGAAAATGTTAGCTATAGTATAACTTACGACGTAGAGCATCATGCAAAGAACAGTCGTAAGTAGTAGTGGCCGCACAAAGCTCTGTAATTAACACCTGAAATAGAGGTCACATTTCGCATTCATGTTTTGCACTTGCACGCAAGATTTAGCAGACCACCTTGTGGCGTATTATTTTAAACGAATGGCAAGCGTACTTTGCAACTTTGCGAGCACAAAGCTACAAACTATTTCTGTACTGCCAGAGTCGATGTTGACACAAGAAAATTCTCATGAATGCCTACCATGTTGGCTCAAATAAACACGTGTAGACTCACACATGTATTGCGCATCGTGATGTGCGCGGCGCACACAGACGCGCTTCATTCATAAAAGTGGCTGGTGAATGGGCGCGGGTGGCAGCGAAAGCTCTGAAAGACTTATGCGCGCCTGGTACCGCAAGCGGACCAGTCGGCGGACATGTTGTTTTATTTGTCCGCCGACGTTGACCGCTGCCACTTATAACGTTGGTTGTCGATAGTTTAGAGCGCTAGATCGATATTTAGTTAACCTAACGTGTTTGGAAAATGGATATCCTATTTGACTCTTTAAAGATTAATCCAAGTAGTTTCCTTCTAAGCTAGGCTTGATTGACTATTTCTACTTTACCTATCTACGTCAGTAGACGATGTGTGGTTTCCCAATTACCGATGTTTTTATTGCACAATCAACGAGATAGATAACTGTATATTTTGGTATTTATGTTTTTTATTAATTGACATATTCTAGGATGGATGGATGGCAATAGGCTCGCCCCCTGTTACATGGGACTTAAACATAATGGCGAAATGTGGGTGTACTACCAGATACACCTCTGCCTAGCCCTTCGGGCATTACAGGCGTGACGATATGAATGTATGTATGTATATTCTAGGATGCATCCTAGAATACCTATAAGTGAATAAAAAAGATAAATACAAGAATTACATGGTATCTATTAAGTAATTTATCGAATTCATTGATCACGGACTTACTTATACTTACATTATACATACCTTAATTTTAATAGATTAGATAATTTGCCTAGAAGCACAATTTAGTCAAATCTAATTATAAACGTAACAGCAATCTACTTAATACACCACGGAAGCATTGTTTATCAGTCCTTTCATAATGAATGAGAAATGATTATAATTGATAATTTCATTCACAAAATGGTGGTAAATGTTATGTGTTGTTTGATATCGCAGCCGCTCCCCAAGATACCGCTAGCACCAGGTAAAGAGCCATTTTTAATATTTTTTTTTATAAAACTTTATTATGTTTAAAAGCAGTGGCGCATGCGTTGCACGTCGCCGCATGTGCGTGCGCATCCTAATGTCCTGTTCGTCACCTCGCTACTCCTGCCTATGGTATACTTTGCATACTAATCACCTATCTCGACACTGTACGCACATATATAATCATATTTTTAAACAACTAAATAATAAAAATTACGTAGGGCCTCCACTGAAGGTTTTTCAACCCGATATCGAAGCTTTGTGAATATATTATTATGTGTATTTTTAGGTAGGTTCTGTAATGTTGTTGGGCGAAATGGAACCTTATGGCACACGAGTCTGGCTGGATTCAAGCTATCTTAAGCTGCATACACCGGGCCAACAAAGGCTAACGATCGTAGGTCAGCATTTGCTGCAGCACGCTCGTTGGCCTTCGTTAGCCCGGTGTAGGTATCCGCAGTATTAGGATCTCTTAAAATAAAAAAGTTCCGTTCCAAACAACCAATGTCAAAAACTATTTTTTATAAATAAATATTTCACAACTTTCACACAACGCCATTTAGTCCCAAGCTAAGCTAAGAACATTGTGTTATGGGTACTAAACAGCTGATAAACTTACTTATGTATTTCTAAATACATATATATTATAGATAAATTACACCCAGACACAGAACAAATGATCGTGCTCATCACACAAATATTTGTCCTGGGTGGGAATCGAAGCCACGACCTTCGCCGGCATAGCAGTCAGGGTCACTAACTACTAGACCACCAGGTCAGTCCATTTTGAAATGTTGTTACACGTATTTTTATTTCAATCATTATTTTTGAGAGCGCTAATGTAAAGATGTACAGACGCCAGCACATCAAACTACCCCGAAGTGTAAACTTTGTACATGAACCTTATTGTTCTTGTTGTAAAGTTGAAAAACTAAGAAAAGAAAGATGTTTGGCATATTAGGGTTGTATTGATGTGCTGGCCTCTGTACCTACACAATCAGCAGAACCCAATCATGAATAGTTTGAAACTGATAGCTGTTGACTCATTCCTGTTAGGCAGTGGGTAGTCCCAAGTGTCCTTAGTACCTATCTGTGCAAAATATAAATATTTAGCTAGGTATCTACGTCAGTAATGTTAAGAAGATAATTGATCTACTGAAACAAACAAGCGTCGTACATTATCCACTTTTACATAAATCTTTAGATAACATATCTGTTACGTTGTAAGTAAGTAAGTAATAATCGAAGTCAATCTAAAAATAACAGGTATTAATATCTACAATACTTTGTTGTTATCATCTCTATATCATGCAACTCTGACGTCTGCATCTTCTTTAAATAGTAGGTACATAAATATATCGTCATCTATCATCTATAAAAGTCCCTTTATCTACGAGTATGTTACTTATCTTTTTAATTTAGCATTGCCATGTGATTGATTACGTAAAGTCTTATATCTAAGTATTTAAAAGCTAAAAATAGAGAGTTGCGAGGGAAATTTAATAACTTCGGAACTTTGTAAAATTGAGTCTTGCAATGGTTAATCATCAGCATAAAAGCTATAAGGTCTTAAGGCCTTGTCTGTGGATTCTCAACCAGGCAAGTTTGTTCAGAAGCCAGCACTTCAAGCTTCCTCAATATGTCAAATTTATTTAATAGTTTTTCAACTTTATTATAAACTAGCGGACGTCACGCGGTTTCACCTGCGTAGTTCCCGTTCCCGTGGGAATACAGGGATAAAAAGTAGCCCATGTCACCCGGGGATAGTATAGCTTACCAATGGTGAAAGAAGTTTTCAAATCGGTCCAGTATTTATTAAGTTTATTCGTTACATACAAAAATATATAACCTTTCTTCTCTATAATATTATTATTGAAGTACAGATAGAATAAAAATGTTCAATTGTGAATATTTTACAGTTTAGGTTAGGTACTAATGTGTTTATTTTTTCAATTGATTACCTAATCTACTATATGATTACCTAATCTGTATACTTTCTAACTATTCTTAGACAACGGTGACGTCGCGCGTCGTGGTTAAATCTGAATTTCTAGGGATAAAATCCTGGTTTAAAAGCGCCAACCTACGTTAAGCAAGTGGTAATTAAATAATGCTTTATGAGAAGGAGCTTTTGGCCTACAGTGGAACCGTAAAAGGCTAATATTATTCTCATCTAAGTCATTCTAAAATTGTTTGTTAATAAGTACCGTAGTCTCGACGAAATCGTCTTTCAGATTCACTTCGTTATCATAAATTTCTGTATTATTCCTGTTTGTGCCTTAAAATGTGATTTATACTGCTATAAATCCATTGCCGACAGCCGACTCGTTATGATATACCAAGCACATTTGAAATCTTGCCAACTTGCTGCAAATGGCTACCAACATACTTAACACAGTTAAAAACGTTCTCTGTAGCCCTAATTAACTCGGAAACGAGGGGCAAAAGGACTTTATTAGAACTAAAACTAGAAACACTCACATTTCGGTAGTTACCTCCATGTAAGTCCCATTTAAAAGAGAGCGGCCTATAGAGTTTGCCTGGCTTGATTTGGGAGTACCATACGTACACTTCTGCCCAACTCCTTGGGGCATATTATTATAGGCGTTACGTTGATTTAATTTTTTATTATTGATATGCTCCTGTGGTGTCCCACTACAGGGCAAAGGCCTCCCTTCCATTCTTCCACTCCTTTCTGTCTTCAGCCACTTTTGGCCAATCCTTCAGAAAGGAGTCCAACTCATCACGCCATCTCCGGAGACGGAGATTAAAATTTTAATACTTAAAAACAATCGTCAAGACTTTTTTAAAATTCATGTATAAGCAGCGAACTTTTGTCTATTACTCAATTCCTTGGCCAGCGATGACCGATCTATAGTAATGTTTTAAATTATCGAAAAACAATGACATGACATAGTGTGAGTTTAAAAAGTTCCACAATAATAAGTATTAACTGCAGTACAGACACCAGCACATCAAGCTACCCCAAATTTGAATTTTTCCCAATTGAACATGAAGCTTATTTTGTTTGCATTAAAGTTGAAAAACTATTAAAGAAATTTGACACATTCGGGTAGCTTGATTTGCTGGCTTCTGTACATACCTGTATGGTACAAAATAACTACCTTTTCTGAAACCCATATCGGTATCTTAAACCGACACAGGCGATTTTCTTTTATGTACCTAGTGCCGTACATTACTTAAATCTATATTCTAAGTATATTAACGAACAAGTTACATTATAGTTCGACCATTCTATTTTAGTTCAAAACCGTACTAGCAATTCCACGAAAATTATTTGTAAAAATCGTAAACAAAGGTAAAAGCTCGCGCCTACGCGGCTACGACGTGCTACGATTTATTCGATCGAACGTATGATCTAAAAGCTCTGCCTACAGCGCCATCTATCGCCGTTTGGAAAAGCAAAGAACGTGACCAAGCGACTGGTTTGCATCGTAGTTCTTCACAGTGCCGCTAGGTGGCAGTGGAGTACAAATTTCTTCATTGTAGCCGGTTCACGATAGAGGGCAGTGTAACGAAAGGTTTTTTTTTATGTGGATCTCTTGAATGAGAATAAATTGAGAGACGGTATTTTTATTACGATTTAATTTTAATAATTGTACAACTACTTTTTGTTTTTAGTTGCTCGTTCTTTTTTTAGCATTTTTTTATAGACCTGCATACTAAACACCGTCGAGGTTCAGCCATATCCGTGCCGGAATAGAACCCGTACACCTAACTGGACAAACCGAATTTACTATACACCAAATGCGCTATCGTGCTTGTCCTTAAAATGCAATTCGCAGGAGATCCATAACATTAAAAATATAGGCCAATATTTTCAAGTTTATATTTTTCTAGTTCATCCATCGTTTTATCATTGGTTTGTATTTTAAACCAATAATTAACCGATGGATGAACCAGAAATGAAGAAGGAAGGAATGCCTAAATTCGTTAAAAGGACTCACATCTAATAAGTTAAGTTAGATAAAAATTACCTACTTATTTCAAACCTAACATCAGTAGGTACTGTCGTTGTGTTGTATTGTGTTATTTGTGATAATTAACAATGCAGTCTTAAGATCATTTTTAGTGTGCAACAGTAACAAGAACGATTAATTGTATACTTCATGATTTCTTCATCCCTGTTTATACCTACATTTACATGATAAGTCTACTTTTCAGCTAATAAGCTATGCCAATTACTTGTTTTTTTTTTCTCGACAAACGCATGAATATAAAACTTACTGGAACGGAAACACGTGAACTCACGGGTTAAAACTAAAAATATATAATCGCGATATAAATTCTAATCAACCGGATATTTATCTCTTTAATTCACATTAAATAAGTATAATTGCTTTCATCGCACCGTTCTCATTGTGGTTATCACTTTTATTTGCCCATATATTTAGAAAATTAAAAGACTTTAGATATTCTAAGAGTTTTATCAAATAATTAATCTAAAATTCAAAGTAGGTAATAATAAAATTATATTCTACAATATTGGTGAATGTTGTCGTCAAAAAACAAAACAAGCTCGGGTTTGCGGACCGTTGTTTATGTGGATGTGACGTGCGGGCGAGCGCGGGGGTGCGGCGCGGGGGGCGAGGCGTGGGAACCGCGCGGCAGGTGCGCGCGCGCCGGCCACTGATCCTGAACACACACACCGTCGCACACCTCCACATGGTTTACTATAAATACTCAAAATGCACACACGGATACTGCTCTCCGTAGAGTCCGTTATTGAGAAAGTTCCGCTTTTCTAATAAAAAGGCTCTGCTCAGGCGCCGGCCGAGCCAATTAAAAAAATAATAAAATAATTTTAGCGATATACCGAATGTTGAATGAATGTAAATTTCTCTCCGATAATTATTGGCACTTGGCATTCATTAATAAAAATACAGATTAGTAAAAAGAGTTTATGGCTGTTATTAAAAAGGAGGAAGGAAGAGGATCGTTATTTCCTACGGTCGTAATAAACAATATTACAATAAATTATATTAATAATTATGTGATAATGTTTATAAGTTTTAATTTTTAGTATTTGTAAAGTTGTGGCTGGTGGAAGGGAAATCATAAACCGTATCGATTACCAGCTTCCAATCGATCTTGCTGTAAATTGTAGGTACTCTTTTCACGGCAGTTTTTTAGCGAAAAGAATTATCTTCCGGGTACCTACCCGTTTTTTTCTATTAGATCTACTCATTTTTTTCTTGGAAAACAAATCTATTGGTCAGTTCATAAGCAAGGCCCTGAATGGCCGCTCAATACTAGTAACAAAATAACTAAATAAGCGCACATAGTCAATCTCCATTAAATTCCAAAGAGCGCAAAGAAGGCTCGTCAGGTTAGTAGAGTAACCCCACTTTCCGTAAAAGCCAATAAAGGAGCAATTAATTTTAAAAGCGGGACACTCTAAACTGCGCTGTTTGAGCAAGTTTTAAAAACCTTACAGTAATTAACAGTAAGTGAGTTACTAGTGACCGAGCGGGGTTCAATAAAAGTGAAGCAAAAATTGAATTCCTCCGGCGAGGGGCCAGCGGGCCTCCGGAGCCTCTAAGCTGGGGAGGTATCTCCCTTTGATGTCAGTACACAAAGTATACCTCTTTCTGTCGAACGGGTTACTTTTAGTTTGCGTAAAAGCTAATGGTTTTAATGCGTTTTTTTTTTGTCGTTAAATTTGATGCAATTTTTTTTCAGTTCACTTTTGTCAGAGCATTTATATGTAGAGTTATAAAAATAACTGTCTATATCTTTTGATTGATTAAACTCGCACCAAAATACTTTTGTTAAAAGTCAGAGGCCAGCACAGTAAATTTACCCTAATGTGAAAAAATTTCTTTGATAGTTTTTAACTCTAACTCTCATGGAATACGGTTCATTTTCAATTGGGAAAATTTTACAGTTGGGTGTAGCTTGATGTGCATAATTTTATAGATAAAAAGAACCTGACCTGCAGGTCGTTATTGTTTCTGGCACAATAACTGCCTAAAACTTTAGAAATTGGACGGATAATTGTACTTACCTAAGTATGTACTTATCTTTTAATATTTAGTCTATTGAAATCTAAGCATTAACATTTACATTATAAGCGTTGTCGAAATACGATAATATTTCATCGAATTTTATACTTACAATACAAAATTCACACAAACAATTACTCATAGATAACAGGATACCTATACTTATTTGAGCGTTGTAGTAAATACAATAATCTTAAAACAACCGTAGAGTTTTATGATGATCTTATTTCTCTACATTACTATTATAATTATCATCTCTACTTAGCCTTTTCTTTTCTTTGTTGGGGTCAGCTTCCAGTCTCCGCATGAAAGTCTAACAGCTGACCGGCAGCTTAGACCAGTATTACCTCCACAACCTAATTACCGAGCACGATACCCCTTGTATACAACTAAGTTAGACTTTTAATCTTCCGAATATTTGGAACAACTGAATTACAGCCGAGATGAATAGCCTAACGTGTTTTTCGAGGTACAGATTATTTTTGTAACACTGATATGTAACACAGGAATATAATAGTGTACAAAAATATTTCAGCAAATAACTACCATTTCTTCCTATTAGTAGATACATGAATGCACTTACAAATGCCACTTATAATAATCATACATGATGTAGGTATTACAATAGTTTTACTTAGATATAAATATAATAAATAATACCAACTATTTACATTTATGAATTCTCCAAAAGTCAATTATTAAATAGCACAAAAGAAAAAAGTCGGGGCTCATAATGAGTTCCAGATAGAAATTCTCGAGCCAACAACTACTAATGCGCGAAATAATTTCAAAATCACATAATGATATCAATTTATGTTCATAAAAATAATATCACCGATAATGCTACTAGTAACTGAGGATTCTGAGAGGCGTCAAAGTGGGCCCCAGGCCCCAGGCCCCGGGGCGGGGCAACACTAGCATTGATTAATTTATTGTTAATGAGTTGACTGCTAAACGCCGCGGTGGGGTTAACTACGATGCATACCACCAATTAAGTACTGGTAGGTACATCCTCGTTTGAGGACTAACTGTAGTTTTAATTGTAGTTTTAGAGTTCAACCATTTATCGTATGCTCAGCTGTGAGTTTCATCAGGCTTAAGTTAATCAATGATTTACCGCTTGTTTTATTGACATGTCTAGAAATATGAACGCTGTGGATGATTCAACATGTTATCCCAGTAACAGTTCATAGTAAGTATAACAGCAAACAACTGTCTTGAAACTAGTTGAAACCCAGTCAGATGCAAAGGTACGGAGTAAATTGTCCAACAAAGACAGGAAACAGCGGGTTGCAGAAACAAACTAAAAACTAAGACAATAACGCATTCAGGATTGGACACGATTTTCACCATTTACCATTGTAGTTGTGGCAAGCCATGTAATGCCGAAATCTAGTTTGTTGTAACACTATGGCTTTCTCTAAACGACGAACGCCTCGTAAACTTTGGGAACAGGACACTAAATGGCCCGTAATAAGCACAAATTGAGTCCTGATACTATTTATTGTTGTGTTTCCATGATTCGTTGGTTCTATTGGATGGATGATAATAGATTTTTGGTAGACAATTACAGAAATGTCGATATCAAATAAGAAAACCTTCTTGTATTCTAGAACAAAACCGAGAATTTCTTTTATTGCATTAATTAGTGATTTTGAATGGCAATGATAATATTTGGGTAGGCAAAGTAATACCCGTTATATCTAATGATAAGTAGAATAATGTGTTAAAAATTTCAAGTGTTTGCTTTACCCTATCCTTCAAGTCTTCATGAATAGATACATTTATGACAACTGCGCTACATTACTAACAATGAGATTAGGTTGGTGTCAAAATTCAGGACCAAACTTTAGCTTATTAAAAAACAAAACGTGTGTAACCAGTGACTTTAAACCTTTTCTTCTTAATATAATATATACGTAGACTTTAATACCAGTATGTGCACTCAACTAACCTTTTCTTGTTACCGAAGATCGCGTGCTCTCTATCAGGGTAATGTGCTGCCCGCTAAAAGCTCTCATTAAGCTTCGTAATTATGTGCTGTTATTGCATGTGGCAACTCATTAAACAAGTACAAACATATATCAAGGTGTTTCATCGATAAGTAGATATTAAAATGTCTGTTTGTTTAAGCAGATATTAACTTATCTCGATGTTGACAACGACCCAAGTCAGCTTATATTACGGTGTCTATACAGCTGGGCGTAATAAAGCTCCCGTTATAAGACGTATATCAAACATAGGCTTAGCCCTTCCTTCCACTTCATTTTCTCAGCAGTTGACTCGAAGATAATTAACTAATATTTTCTAATACATGTGAACATTACGTACGTACCTACCTCCTATCTTTCATTTTTAGGGAGACATAAAATCTCGCATCACTATGTTTTTCCGCCATTAACTCCGGAAATATATCACCATTTTATATGAATTGGCTTACTGTACCTATATAATTTGGTCAAACATAAGATATTTTTTTTATTTAATTGCTAATTCAAAGTTGTCCTATAATAAGTTCCATAACTGTATAATAGATGGCAGTGTAGCTCCATCAATTTCATACATTACAACCATTATTTTCTTAATCCAGTGTTAAAACTATCTTATTTTTCTCATTTTCTTATTCATTGTCTACTAGGATTTAGAAAACCAAAATTGAGACAACCAATCTTACTAAAGGATATTTTAATGTTACCCTAGTAGCTGGGATGTGGAAATCGGATAGGTGGTCAAATGTAGTTCTGATATTCAGCTGTGTCCAGTTAGGCTGCAAAGCCGAATGTAGGTATCTATTGTTGTGAAAATGCTGGTAACTTTACATTAGATTGGCGCAATTTCAGCGCCTTGTTATTATCTTATTACTTATCTATTAATTTTTTTTCGATATATTCTGATAAAAGATCAATGTCATTATTGCAGTATTTATGCTTACCAAAGTAATACTCTAAGACTCTACATTTGACTCGAAGTCATACATCGTCAGTGGTGCATTGGTGCGTATGATGCGTACGCGCCGGACTGACGCACGATGTTGTAACGTTTCCTCCGCGCGGTTCGCGGAACATCGCCGCGCCGTCAGCGCTCGCCAATATTGTGCCTAGTATCGCATTGTGAACAGTGTTAGTAAATATTCACTCATTATGCTCAAGGAAACATTTCGCAAATGCTTTCCTCTGTTTGAGAACCGATTTGTGCTAACATTTTTGTTATTAATTTGTCAAACGTCATAGGCTACTCGTAACATCCCACTGTACTTGCATCAGTTTGTTTGCTATCTTATAATAACGCGAATAAGTAGCTAATGTTAATATATGAGGGACCGTGGAAGAAAAACCAATAAACAAGTACTTATCTAGGTAAAAATCGCTTGGGATCTCAAATATAAGAAAATTACATACAACGCATTCAAATGCTGCACAAAAGCAGTACCTACCTACTTCATAAAAATATGCAATTTACTAATGAAAAAAATACTAATATGAGAAATATTCTTCTTAAAGAGGTGGTATAGCATGAAATTACGAAGTATGAAAAGCATGAAATTATCGCACTGATGCCATCGGATCCCGAGGAGTCGATAATGTGGGAACGAGGCACGCACCTGCTGTCACGCCTCGGTACGCGACGCAACACTAACATTTATGCCACTCCACCACTGTAAACTGCGAACTAACCAGAAAGGACACTGATCTGTCAACCTTTAAAGAAGGTCAACAATCAATTCTGAACTCCGAGCTATATTTATGTGACGTTTGCCGAAGTGTACAACTTTGAGCAATTAATAAATCTCGTTTATTGTCAAGCGACCATTTATTTTCAGGGATTGCTAAATTGTCTCTAATTAATTTTAATTGAGAGTCCTTACGAGTCTTTGCGAGGAATGTTATTGCGAACGCCCGCATCGACGTGATGTGGGGACTGGGGTAAATATGACCCCCATACTTACGAATTCACACGAAAACCAACTTCACGGATCGACTAGTTTGTTTCTGCAGTTTTAATGACAGAATAACAAACTAGTGCGTTTGTTTCCATCCGGTTGTCAGAACACATTAGGGAACTGAAATGTTGTAACTGTTTTTCATGAATGGAGATCTAAGAATTAGAACAGAATTAGCTCTTAAAACCGCTCCACTACATTTACTTCCAAAGAAAAAAGCCGAATCTGATACGCGATGTATCTTCGACACAATGATTTGGCTACAGTTTACAGAAGCCGCCGTGTAAAATTTCACTAGCTAGAAATCCGGCTGTGTTTTCCGGGCTTCCCGGCGCATCCACAATGGCGTCCCTTCCGGCCAGGTTCCCGCCAAAACAGAAATAAACTGACCTAGTTGCTCGGGCGCACGTCCGGCCCGCGCGCGCTCCGTCTACGATCTGCATTTCCGGTTCACTTGTAATTTTTTATGGCTTATGATTTTTTTCAATCTGCCTGTCATAATGAAACATGGTCAAACTAATTATACCGCACAGTGAATGTTTCGTTGTGGTTCTCGTTCAAGCTTGTTATACCTTCGTTTTGTAGGTTGACATGCTATTTATACCTTGTTATTTTATATTACGATAGTTTCCTATGATGATACATATCATGATGAAACGAACAGTATAAAACAATCGGCTCGAGTTATAAAAGTAAACAGAGGAGAACGGGTGTTCTAGTGTTTGAGCTAGATTCTTGTCAACGTTTTATTGGTCCTAAAATCAGTCGTGAATAAATACCAATTATGTAGCTTGCTGTTCTCATTGTAACAACAATTTACTGACAACAGACATTATGAGTATCTTCCAAATTACAACAATTTTCTGACAACAGACAATTACAGCAACAACAATTAAACTTATAAAGACATTTACGTGGCTGCTGCACTCTTTAGAATAGAATACTCTTTATTGTACACCATAAAAACTTTAAAAGTATAACTTTAACTTTAAAAATATTATAATAAAAAAAACGAGTCACCTTTATTTTCAATTAAGATTGAGATATTTAGCTCTAAGTTTTCGAGAAGTATAGTACAGAAAATCAGCAAAAACATTACTAGTAGAGCATTATCCTTTACTAAGTCATTAACTATCAGTTACTCGACTTGGCATAGTCTATAAAAAAAACAATAGAAAACATAGGGTGTGCAAAGTATAGTCACGTATGTGTACAGTATGAAGAGGTTTGCATAACTTGGCTGCTTTTTGGAGCGGAAAGGGACGCAGTTGCCACACGGCGCGACCTTGCTACGTCGTGCTGCGCGGGCGCGACCTACAAAACATCTGGATCTGGCTTCAAAGGATGCATTTCATGAGTCCTGAGCTGAAATTGCCTGAAAGCATTCCGTAAACTTGGGATCTTGCGTATTAGCAGTGACGTTTAAAACAATGGTATCTATATTTGGTGCATTCCACTTGTTATACCTTTAGGTTTTACAGTAATTAGTAAGAGTTCTGGCTATTTTATCTACTTAGGAGTTATGAATACCGTCATAACCTGTCTAGCCTTTTCGGCTTCCAGACTAACCGCATGTTGAATACCAGTGTTTTACATAGAGAGACTGCCTGCCTGATTTTTGAGGAGATATTTTCTGCAGACAGTTTCTGAGACAATGGATTGGCTCTGAAGAGTATTAACAATATTATTAAGATAGCGAATCAGGAAAACTATTAATTTTATTTCACAACCTACTGTTGCTAGCCCACTACAGTATCTAACTTGGTGTAGTCAGATTCCGTAGAATGCTTTAACAGGGACAGACCGTTCAGTTTGAAAGAATGGACGGTTGACCTTGCGACAGCAATAGCAACTCACGACGTGACCTAGAAATTAACACCTGGATGTTGGATGAAAGGCAATCGACACCAAAAGCTCCTGAATAGGCCTCCAGTGTGATACAGTACTTACGGCTACTGTAATGAGAAGTAGACAGTTCTTTCATTAACGAGATTATGTGACGAATGTTTCAAATATAAGAGAATTAGTGTCGATATTATACCTACTTAAGTACCTTTATTTGGATAAAATGTGGTAAAATATAATAATTATCGCCATCAAACACAATGGCATGCAAATTCGTAATATATATCATTCTGTTTATTTACATAAAAAAATAAACTTTGGATACTTAAAAATGTATAAGAACAATTTATCAAGCATTTGAAAAATCACCATTGTACAGACTAATTCAAATACACATAAAATGTAGTACCTATAACAGAAATCTTGACAAGATTATTTGATTTCGGTTAGGAATATTCGAAAAGGAAATTCTCATTAAAATACATAGTTCTTGTAGATGATGTGTAAATATGAACCAAGCGATGGCACAAAATGCATATTCTATAAACCAAAATATGAAGAAATAAAGTTAGCCTTTTAACACGAGTTGATTTCACTTTTTTTATATTCAGTCCTCGGACGTTTTATATATATATATTTTACTCCCTATAAGGCTAGCTTTATTGACCTGTAATTAAAATGTAACACCGGTAGTCGAGCGTGTTTAATATCCTCTATCAAATAATAAGACATAAAAAATAGTGTTTTAGTGCATAATAATGTTACGTCATTAAACATTGATGTCCCTTTGCTGATCGATGTGACGAGACTGTAGATTTTTTTTTGGTTTTACTGTTGCTTAGTTTATAACAGGATGAATGGAAATGTATGTTTGGGCATAGGTCCTTACTGGAGATCACACTGTCTACATATAATATTCTCTTTGTACTGATCGCATGGAGATCTTAGATCAATATATTGCAAAAAAAAAACATAGCAATAAACTTTCCTCAACTATGTTAGAATTGGCTTCCATAACAATTTTTTTAATTGAACACAACCGACTTCCACAACCCAGTTACTGGATACGTACCTCATGACAGACTTTCGGGCTTATGTTTAACTACTCGTAATAAATTAATCCTACTAGTATTATAAATACGAAAGTTTGTAAGGATGTTTGTTACTCTTTCACGCAAAAACTACTGAACGGATTTGGATAAAATTTTGTACACAGATAGTTTATAACCTAGATTAACACATAGGATAGTTTTTATCCCGATTATGTCTTCCCGTGGGATATTTTTCGAGTTGTAGCGGGCGAAGCCGCTGGCAACAGCTAGTTCCAAATAATTACGACATAGCCTGAAGAGTCGCCAAACTTAAGTGGCACTGGGTAGAGCACATTGCTCGCAGAACAGATTGTTGTTGAGGCCGCAAAATTCTGGAGTGGCGACCACGTACCGGAAGACACAGCGTTGGAAGGTCTCCCAGAAAGTGGACCGAGGACTTGGTGAGGGTTGCGGGAATACGGTGGATTTAAGTCAAACAAAGTGTCGGGTGATTTTTAGATGAATGAAATAATGGAGTAAAGAATTGATTTTCTACGAGCAGGCAGTTAAATAACTATTTCAACCATTCACATCGCCAATATACATATGATGTACAGACATTAGCACATCAAGCTACCCTTAACTGTCAGATATTCCCAATAGAACATGAACCGTATTCTGTTTGCAATAAAGCTGAAAATTTAGCAAAGTGCTGGGCTCTTTACCTAGTTAGACACATACGTGCTAAAATAGCAAGGACTATGTGCGTTGATCAAGCGATATTGAAACAATATAAAACAGGTGTATCGAACATAATGTTGGGAAACAAATAATTACTGTTTTTATCGCGTTAACTTTAAGACTGATAATGACTTCGTTTTACAACATTTCAGTAGCGTAATTCCTTCACTATTTCATCAACTTTATGATGTTTAATTACGACAAAACTGCTTATTTCATTTCATACATATAACCATTCATCCTAAGATCATTTATTTACTAAAAGGTTTCAATTCACGATCAAAGTGGTCAAATACTATCATATATTTCAATACTCTTTGATTTAAATAGCATTAAACATAAGTACTTCTCTTTACTAAATTTCAATTTAATTACTAAAAAGAGTTTTTACCATATAAATTAAAACTAAATATTCTATTTTCAAAAGTAGTATTTACATAAGTAGGTACAAACCTTAGTTACGTCTAGACTCGCCCCCGCGGCCGGAAGTAGCTGTTACGAAATTAATGTGACTCTAATTAAATAACAAGCTCCAAGCTCCCGTGGCCGCCATCTTGTCGTTGCTGTCAAAATAGAACTTCCCTGTCAACAGTAGCCCACTTCTGTGTAAATGTAAACTGGTCTTTTTTCCATTGAAATGTATGTGGTGTTTAGATTTGTAACTCGAAAGTTTTTGAGTTTGTATCTTGTGTGTTTGAGCAGCATGTTTTTTGTCTTTTCTAAATACAGATTACTCCGTGATGTGGTAAGGAGCACAGGGCTTCACTTAACAATCCATTGTGCTTCCCTTGATAATTTAATAATGTAATCTTTTATTATGTTATGATAGTTTGGTACGACAGCAACAGACTGGTATTAGTTATGATATCGTGAGCTCATTTAGGGGCATAAAACAATACAAACCATAGTAGTTCGTGTCTTTATCAGCGACCTTCGCTCCTCGAACTCAGATGGAAAGGCTTTTGAAGAATGGGCCGAAGCTAACGATCTGACCCGAATCCATTACCCAAAACAACCTGCGTCAATCAATAGAGGACAATGGAAGCGCGAGTACAATCCAGATCAGATATTTATTAGCCCAAATATTAGTAGGAACCTACCCAGTGCTAAAAATCCATTCTCACGAATACCAAAACTTTTCTAAAACAAAGAGCAACCGTAAACAATTGTAAAGAACTGCAATGTCATTGCTCAAACAATAATGAGTGAGGGAACAACATTCCTCTGAGGTGCCTCATAACAGTCACAACTCATGACCTCCTCCGCGATACATTTTCAGGAAGTACACAAAAATCTATATTTATCAACCACAAAGACCATTATTGTCACTTTGTTAGAACAAAAATCGGTCTCTCGCGAGATAAGAGCGCGGCGCGTTTGTCGGCACACTTCAAACGCTGCGCACGCGTCTCACATAGAAACGTTCGGAGAACGAGAGGTCCGGGGTTCGAGCCCGGCCCCGGCTAATCAGCCACCGATACGTCGCGTTTAACCAATGTTCTTGGAAAATGCGACAAAACAAAATTGTCAATATGCGCAACTAAGTACCTACAACTTGTTTCAAATTTGGATTTTTACTGGGTATATATTTAGGAGCCGGGCACAGCATTAGTAGTAGGCAGGTACTTGACTAAAAGTCGATTTTCCAATCTTCAAGTGAATTTTATCTGAAGGATAAAGGCTGTTTCCATCCAATTTACTCCGTAGTACGTAATCACTAATAAACTTCAATTCTGACTGCCACATTGCTTTTGAATTGAGTAAATTGTTTCAAAACAAAATAATTCGTAAACAAATAGGTATAAGAGCAGAAACTAAATTGCCTTTTACAATTAAATTTATTAACGTTTGTTACAAACATATTAAAGATTAAATCTGTTCACCAACAATAATATTTCAATGGTAGACCTATGGAGCGATGGTAGTGTTTCAGTGGCAAGTTTTGAGTGGTGGCCTCGTCGGTGATTACGATCGTTATCTCGAAACCCATCGACACGGGCGCGCGTTCGTCGACAAATTGCTACCATTTCATTTGTACCTTTTGTTTAGAATGATTCTCGATTTTTGACTTGTGAGCCGGGCTTAATAGAAAGCATGTTGTATATTGATGGAAGAAATAAACCATCCCTTTTTAGTCATGATAGAAAAATGGAAATATTTTAGTCGATTTGCATAGGTATATGGAATTGCACTATTGTAAATCTATTTCTATGATCCTACATAAATACGATCGAACAGAATCCGAAATGATGGTTATTGACCAGTCCAGTTTGAAGATTTTTAAAATTAAATGTCATATAACACGGCAAGCACATCTTATTTATACTTGTGTATATAGTTATGTTTATTGCAGCTACTGCATGAGTCACAAAGACTCTCAGGACACACCTCATTTTAAGTAATGAATATTAAATTTATTTATTGCTCTGTTATAAGCTAATAACACTGTTTATTCATAATTATCTGCGCGGCCAGTTATACTCAAGCATTTATTTGCATACCTACCATATTTTACCCAGAGGCGCATATTTCATACAGGTATTTACTTACACATTATTTTAAATACAGCCTCTCCGCTTTTCTTCTGGCCAGTATTTATATATATCTAGTATATCTTACACTTGGGCAAATTCACAACTTTTTTAAGTCCTGGGGTCCTGGTGTTTATTCCCGTATTTTTAAGAACCGAACGGTCGCATAATCTGTCAAAAATACGTCAAATTTTCCTCCATTTTGGCAAATAGTTTTTGAACGTTTTTAATTACATTAATTGGCCTTGCTTACACTTACGGGTAGTTTTTTTTAAATGCGTTTTATTTTAATCGAGCTGGTTAATTATGCCAACAAATCGCTTTCTTTCTTTCTCTTTTCTCCATTTATTTAAGAGCATTTATCTCCATGAAAATGAGAGCTTTTTTTGGTCTCAGGATGGGAAAATCCTCATGAATGCAGTCTGTCAGACAGACTCTTACTGACTAAAAACTATCCGTTCCGTCAACTTCAAAATTTTCCGTCCCACACCTGTGTCGGTGATCGCGTAAACGAATAATTCTTTCGCGACCCCTAAATGACAGCTAACATAACGTAACTTTGATCAACAGTTAAAGAATAGGAATCTTAACCAGTAGACAAAATACACTTTAATCACTAACTAAACAAGAGGAAAAAGCTTTAGCCACGTCAGATGTTAGTTCTGCTAATATGTTTAAAAAGCTCCTACAATTTAGTAAGTATTCATAATATCATACAACCTATCGGAATTATGCACTATATTGCAATAGCTTTGCAAATAATACCGCCAATGAAATACCAAGAGACACAGGTGTACCTACATATATGATATAAGTAGCTATATTATCACGTATTCTTCCTCTGAGATAAATCAAGTAAGATGCGATGTCAAAAGGATATGTGTATTGATATTGCTAAAGCACCGTGCGGTAATAATATGGCAGGTTTATAAATTGAATAGTGCATTAATATTGATCCGTTGCTTATTGAACATGAAACTATTAATTTCCTTCTGCAGTATTGTTAACCGACATAAAGGAAGAGGTGTTCAATTTAAGTCATCATCTGCCTAGCCTTTTCCCAACTATGTTGGGGTCGGCTTCCAGTTTAACCGGATGCAGCTGAATACCAGTGTTTTTACATGGAGCGACTGCCTGTCTGACCTCCACAACCCAGTAACTGGGTAACATGATACCCCTTGGTTAAACTGGTTGTCAGACTTTCGGGCTTCTGACTACAAGTAACGACTGTCAAAGATCTACAAATGACAGCCGGGACCAACGGCTTAACGTGCTTTCCGAGGCACGGAGGAGTCTTGGTATGTAATAAATGGTCACCCATCCACGGACCGACCTCGTCAAGCGTAGCTTAACCTTCGATCGACCCATGCGGCTGTTATAATTTAGCCACAAGCTCCTCAAATCCCACAAGCTCCTCAGGTGTTCAATTTAAGTATTTATTTGAATACACTTTAAATACCTGACATGATTAATCCTGATAGGTAGGTATGAGAGTACGTTAATTCTTTAATCAATTACCAGAGTGATCCAATATTAAAATACAATAGTCAAAACTAAAATAGTGGGCGTAAAAGTTGAATCTATTATAAAAATATACTTCTACTACTACTATAATTATTTTATTTTATTACCTATTATCAAAGTCCGTCCATATCTACTCAATTATCTAAAGTGCAACTGATACATCGTTACCTTAACCAAATATGTGATAATTTTGACTAACTCTAGGTTTAGCAACGTTAAAAGTTAACAAGTTTAAAAAATATAGTCGTGTCTTTCTAAAACAAATAAAATGTAAAAATACACAAGCTGAGTCTAATAGAAAGCCAAGTTAAAGCCTTAGACGATAAAGAAACAGGCTACCGTCTTGTTAATATTATAATTATTTCCCTAATGTGAATTGCAAAATAATCTAGCGCCTTCCGGTCCATAATTACAAACATACGTCTAACATTTTATATATACTTATCTAAATCTATATCTACCATAAAAAGTTGGTAGTCACCTCACATTTTGTCTAAATCAATTCGTGTATTCAAATCTGATTGTAATAAGTAATTTCTACAACATAAGAGTAAAAGTTATAATTAAATAAAAAACTTACACTGGTATTAATTCTGAACCAGATATTAAACTATTAGACCAATATATTTTATTGATTACAGAAAAAAAAATGGAATATCAAATGAGTTCATATTGATTTGACCATTAGCATGAGTTCTGAACCAATAACTTTCTAAAAGCTTTTGTTGCCTGCCAGATTTCTGTACAGTTTAAAAAACTCTTTGATGAACAAAAGAACACGCTTTGAAAATATTATTTTATTTATTTCCTCCTGTCTGATTTCTGTTTGACTTCTGAACTCAGTCATGTTGAATATATTTGGCATTTCGCGCACATCCGTACCATTAGGAAGCTTTCGTATACAAACTTCAAAGCATGACAAGTTCGTGGCCATTTTATAATCGTGTTGGAACGAAACAGAGATTTCTTTATACTGGTTTCCAGTGTCACGTAGGCACAGGCACCGTTGATGTACAACCTAGGTCTAGTTAGTCGAACAAAATCACACAAATATTACTTGAAGCCAACATAACTCCTTGCCACCACTAAGGAAGCTTAGAATTTCCATATAACGGGTAAAGTCGGCTGCATCGAGGTTTCAATCGTTATAAAATCACATAGCATTGTGAAGGTTCTATTAAACTCGGCGGCAGTAACTCATTGCCTATAGTAAAAGTAGTTGGAGATTATCTGAACGAGATTTGTACCCTGACTAGGTTGGCTGTACGACCGAAACCAGCTCCAGAACAGCTCAAAATTCGATAATGATTAGACGAGTTTCTACTTTATGCTTTCTAAACTAAAGTATAGATTAATGTGGGGAGATTGTTGGTTGTGTTGTTTTAAGGCTGTGTGTCTGAGACACTGGTCCACAGTACTAGGGCGGCAGGTGTTCCGAGGCAGCCTCCTCCCACTGCCGGCGCCGATCTCTCGATCAATAGAGATCAATGATCTACTCGAGATTTAAACACTAGTTCTATTGCCCGGTTTCACTTAGATTCAAATGAATTTAATTGAATATAGAAAATCAAATAGAAGCAGGGTTTGTTTATATTTATTGAATGCAGTTAAAGGGTTTGCGAGCTTTATTTATGAGCTTTGTCTTCGGTTTCTAAAAGCGTATTCAAATCCCGGATCTGTAAATCTACTGTCAAATCTCATGTTGACTGATTTGGTTGGTTGTTTGTTGAATAATGACCACAGATTATACAGAAACCTGACAAGTCCTCCAGAAATCTTATAGCCTCGCACAGATTATAAAGTAAAAGTCATTTAGATAACTTTCGATATTCTTAAAAGCTGTGTAATAAGGTAGGCTTGTGTACGCTGTGTCTGCACTGCCTAGTGCAAGAAGATAAGATTAAAGATTAGTATCGAATCAGATGCTAGTCATATATTTACCTAAATATATCACTTTTGTTTCTGCCTTTTCTTAATACCTTATAATTAGTCAATGATACTAAAAGTAAAAAGGTGTAAATGAATGTAAAGTAATATAAATAATAAATAAATATTCCACAACTTTTTCACACAACGCCATTTAGTCCCAAGTTAAGCTTGAGAGCTTGTGTTATGGGTACTAAACAGCTGATAAACATACTTATATATTTCTAAATACATACACATTATAGATAAATTACACCCAGACACGCAGAACAAATGATCGTGCTCATCACACAAACATTTGCCCTACTAGGTGGGAATCGAACCCACGACCTCCGGCATAGCAGTCAGGGTCACTAACTACTAGACCAACAGGCCAACAGTAATATCACGCATATACTATAGACTATAGTATACCTACTTATTTATTTATTTATTTATTTATTGAGGTAAACCAACAGCTTAACACTTAACCAGTTTAGTTTTTTATATCTTACTAGCAGACGTCACGCGGTTTCACCCGCGTAGTTCCTTTCCCGCGGGATTACAGGGATAAAAAACTTTTTTACAAAAAATAAAACCGACTTCAAAAATAACACTAAACGGTGTAAAATAACTCTAAATTAGGAAGTCTGTTGCTTTGGTACTATTGTCTTTTTCTTGGTGGCCACCGACTTCCGATTTTGTATTTATTTTTGAAGTCGGTTTTATTTTTTGTAAAAAAGTTTTTTTTATTTTTCCATTTTTAGTTGTTCCCATACAAACATTTGCCATGAATTCATTTTATATTGTAAATTGTTAACAATACATGTCATTATAATAGGGTTATCCACCTAACCCTAATAAATGAAACTTAACATACCTACCTAACTGTCGAAATCTAGGTATATTGAACACATCTGCCTACCCCTCTGAGCATACAGGCTTGATGATACGTCATGATGTTGTATAAACAATAAACATCCAAGCGATTCCAGCAATCACGATAGATTTGCCGTCTATTTTTGAAGAGTTCCGTTGTATATCTCCGCAGATCAGCATCAGATCTTCACCAAATTAAAATGAAACCACCTCAGGAGTCTACTCTTTCAAACAAAAAAAGAATTTCGAGAATCGGTCCACAAATGGCGGAGAAATCAGGTAACATACATAAAAAAAAAAAAAAATACATACACACGAACCTCCTCCTTTTTTTGAAGTCGGTTAAAAAGTAGCCTATGTCAACCGGGAATAGTGTAGGTTTCCACCAGTGCAATATTTTTTAAAATTGGATCATTAGTTCCGAAGATTACCTCTTTATAATATTAGTATAGACTAGCACTTCGCTTGCGACTACGCCACGTGCATATCGTACTTTAACATCCCCTCCAACCCTTTTAGATTAAAAAAAAATCAAGTTGTTATACCTACCCTATGACACTCACAAATAATGTAGCTTTCTATTGTCAAAATAATTTTCAAAATCGGTTCAATGGATCCAGAGATGACCCCTTAGAACCTCACAAACTTTACCTTTTTAAAACATTAGTTCAGATGGAATAGGGGGCAGGCCTATAGACGTCAACCGGTCACAAATTCAGCATGTGGGATGAAACTCTAGAACCAATACTTTGTCTTACCTAGGCCTCATATTCAGTAGAAGTGCTAACAGTCAGTCCAATAATCAGTTTTCAACAAAAATCTTTGTGATAAAATTTGCCGAATGCATTTACGCTTTGTCTAGAATAGAATAGAATAGAATAGAATAGAATGAAACACTCTTTATTGTACACCATAAAGCTTACAAAACTACTTTAAGAGCTATATAGAGTATTACAATGGGCGGCCTTACTAAAACCTTGCTAAAAGCGATCTCTTACAGACAAACTTTGGATGGACTTGATAGAAAAAAAGAAAATATATTATGTGGGTAGTTTGTGGTGTACGTATTATCTAAGTATGTAAATAAAAACTAATGCTTTTCTTGTTTATCCTCTATGCGTACTTAAACCATAAATCAGATTGGGATGGAACTTTAGTTGGTTTGAGTATGTTAACTTAGTAACTTCTGAGCCTCTTCAGCTTGTTTAGCATCATTATGTGACTTTAATAGTGTAGAATAGTTTAGTTCAGTGCAACCGATAGCGTGAATAATAAGCTTACATAAAAACCAACACGAAGACATACAATTAAGTGTGTGTTGTTTAACAAACGTCAATTTATGGCGTGTTTCACCAAGCCGGTCGTTAGGTGTGAGGGAGGCGGTATTTGCATCGCCATTTAATTTATTTGTATTAGGTAGGTTTGTATAAATAATCTTTAATATCAATGAACATGGAAATCATTTTAGATAGCAATTTCTTGATTACCTTGTTGTTAAGATAACTTTTAAGTTATTAAATAAATCGTTTGTACAAATATAATGTGGTGAGCCTCTAGTTTTCCCTAGGTCAGCAGATAATGGGTAATCTTTCTATCAACCAGTAGCAAAGTAAAACAACCAATATAAAACTAAAAATCTTCACGCCCAATTAAAACTAAGTGCGTTTACACTTCCCGAAATGGTGTAAAGATTAGATCGGCTACCGACTTTGATAAACTTAATGGGTATACCGATTAATCTGTGGCTGGCAATTAAATCGCGAGAATCGATTCGTAAAGTGGCGTTACTAAATTAGTTAGTGCAGCTCTACACGCCATCGATTAGCGCGGTTTGTTCGATTTACTTTTAAATTTCGAAGACTATTCAGACTAGCTTGGAGAAAATGTGAAATAAAATAATTATACGGTTCGATTTTCAAATAACTATTAAATTAGAATTTTAGTTTAAAAAAATATATGTTTGCAGTACGACAAGATGTAATAAAATAATCATTATGATAAAAAAAATACAAGATTTTAAAATTGGTGAGTTTTACCATTAAGAAATTTATAAGTTCACTAACTCTTATAAACTTTAAAAAGACGTTGCATTTTAAGCTATTATAATATAAATTAAACATATGTTTCCTGCATTAATTAATAAACTATAAAAATAATGTTTTAATAAGAAACAGCTGTCATTTTTTGTGAACTATCAAAAGGAACTACAATCATTAGTATGCAAATCGGTCTAAGTATAATCTTGTAAGCTGGTTTTCGCATGACTCATATAATTTCAAGTGATATTTAGATTTTGTCGGTCGATGCATTGATAAATAGTTAAAAACTCATGTATTTAATAGACACATGGTTCACACGCATTCTTTTAAGTCAAAGTATTTTAATCGTTATTTTTAAAGAGATAAGATTTAAATTAAGACACCTGATTAAGGAACAGAAAATATTATCTTGATCGTTGTCGACTTCAATTTCCAAGTTAGATGTTACGACCGGTGTGATTCATTCAATTAATAAAATTCAATATTTTTTATAATATCAATAAATAACGGATGTGGGAACTAGTTGTAATAAAACAGCAAAACAAATGTTTTGTACTTAATGCATAACTGACTTTGTATAACGCTTGTTCCCGAAAGCCTGCCGAACTAGAACTGCCGTAACTCAGATCTCTGGTATCAGGATCAGGATAGTAAATAATATACCTGCATTCTTCAATTTGACTTGTCGTTAACTCGTGGAGAATCTTAGCACCGCGATGTACTATGGTGACGTATTTTGACAACGCCATCTATTGAATTAAATCTGCATTATATTGAGCTTGAACATCAAGACTGTTTTCTTTGAAGGGTGTAGCTGAGGTGTAAGACTACAAAGACATTCAACACTTACTATAAACGGGACATAACGAACAAAATTTTCATCCGATACTTGTGACCTAGTGGATACAATGGGCTATTCGACAACATTTTAGTTTTTAGCGATGTCAAAAATGTCTAAGTTAAACGTAGAAATTTCAATTACGAAGGAAGACTTACATAAGGATGAAAATTTTGTTCGTTATGTCCCGTTTATAGTAAGTGTTGAATGTCAACACTTACTATAAACGGGACATAACGAACAAAATTTTCATCCGATACTTGTGACCTAGTGGATACAATGGGCTATTCGACAACATTTTAGTTTTTAGCGATGTCAAAAATGTCTAAGTTAAACGTAGAAATTTCAATTACGAAGGAAGACTTACATAAGGAGCCTGCAGCAGTGCTACCACAGTCGTCCGACGAAGCTGTCTAGACAGGGCAATCGTGCGGGGTGTGAGGGGCGAGACGCGGGAAAGCCGCTCCCGCACTGCGAACAAAACGATGTTCTTAGTGTAGGAGGTATCACTCAGGACTAACGCGTGTAGACGTTGTCGGCATTTTTCCAGAGATCAAAGGCGTCGTCCTACTGTATTAATATTTATACTGTGGTGCTACTCTGTAAAAATCATCCCGTAAAATGTAGGTATGTGAAGTGAAGACATATTAAGCTATCATTCCACTAATGCATTGACAGTTCTTCACTCAAATTTTCACGAGGTGATTTTTAGTGAATCAACTGGCAGCTCTTAACCATTACGCCATCACAACGTTTTTATATTATAGATAAAATACTCTACTTTTGATAAAACCTCGTCTTAAGCCTCATGTACCTACTGCTGTCAATAATTCGCTTGTTAAACCATATAGTTGTGGTGTTATTACATATGATTACGAGTTGTTGAGTCGTTGACCGCTCATATAGTTCGTGTAGTCTTCGGTTTATTTCTATTGGAAGCAAACAAATTGATACCGTCCACGATCTCGGTACATTAAGCCTGTATTATCTACTTGAAGAACCCACTTTAAATTAATTATGTTGCCCGAGAAAATTGTTTTTGTTTGCTGCCATTGTAAAAAATGTTAGTCAGCAAAAGTATTTTTTTGTTTTGGTAATGTTTGGTTTGGGTTCGTATTAAGATTGAATATGTATCTGAGTAGAGACGCGATTACTAATAATATTCGAGTCCGCTCAAGAAGCATTGAGTGCAAGTTTTAGCTGACACACAGGTAACATGGTTGGAATTGTCACTGGCCGTTTCTTTGTGGTAATAGGTGATACTCGTTCACGCGCTTGCTGCGTATCTAAATTGCTAACCTATATGAGTTTTACTTAATACAACATGATGTAATGTAAAGACGTCAGCACATCAAGCTAGCCCAAACTGTATTTTTTTCCCAATTGGATATGAAACTTACTATTCAATTTGTAATAAAGTTGAAAAACTATCCAAGAAATTATTTTAACTGTAGCTTGATGGGGGATAGGGTAGCTTGATGTGCTGGCATCTGCGCAATTTAGCCTAAAAACCTACCGAAAATGTCTATGTTTGTTAAATTATTGTTAATCAAGTCATTAACCAGGTATTTCAACTTTATATGGAAGGAAGATCTACCTAATAACTCCAGTCATTTAATCTAAAATACAAAACTCAAATACCGACTTTTACGGTATCTAACGTTGTATTTTTAACAGTTTATTTCCGATGATACGTGAAAAGTGCTCAAAACATGAGGAAATATAAATTGTCAAGATAAATGAAACGCGATACGTACGTAAAAGTTGTTTCATTTCAATAACACGGGTTTATATTGATGGAAGCAATTAAAATCAGTCCAGTTTTCCGAGCCACCATATCAAATATAAAGTTGAGCGGTGTATGTTAGAGGCACGTTAGTAAAGTGTTGCGCTGAAAGGGGTAACTGACGGGCCACCGAGCCAAGTTATTTATCACACAGGATACGTAATGCTTTTAAAATTTATTTGCGTTTTACTCCGATGACACGGCAATGCATTAAAACGAATGTCCTCTCCCAAACATACATCTCTCATACAGAGCTTTTTCATTCCAAACTTTTTACAATACCTTTTGTAGAGCTTCATTCATCGAAACAAAAATAGAATTGTAAAACCAAAGACAAGCTACTGTCTTTTTCTTCTTTTTTAGTACCAGCCATTCATTATTGTACACTCTTTATTGAGATCGCAACATTATTAATAAGCTTTTTGATTACAATCGTGTTACAACGAGAGTATAAAAAAGAGGTCATCATTTGTCCATGCCGGCCGACAGACAGACAATTTGGTGTAGATACTTATCCGTAGTCCATACGGTAACGGTAGCTCGGAACATATGCGTATGAGCACACAGACACACACGCGCACATACACATGCATACGGCAATGAATGGGATGCTGCCACCGGCGATTATAGATAGGGTTACCACCACACAATAACATTTTATCGTCATTCAAAATCACAACTAATTTAAAAACGGAGCAGTTGAATTCGATGGAGGTATTTAAGCTAAAGTGGCTCTCTTAATTGTAGATAATGACGGTGGTTGAATTAGCTTTATAGAGGCAAGAGATAAATGATCTTAATCAGAATGTGAAAGCCGCGATTGGTAAATTACTCGGTCGGTAGTTTACTCATTGCGGTGGCACAGCCCTATAAATAAAACAAGGTAGATTATTGCGCGTGTAAGCGTGTTTCCCACGGCGTGCAAAACAAGTTCTTCGCCGGAGATAAGCTGAAACTTACCACGAGGCCGGCTAAATTAGTACCTCAGTGACAGTTTCCTGTCTCCTTTACATGTTTTCTATAGTCCAAAAGAACGCCTTTTATATACTTGTTAAATTTCCTATTATTAAAACGGATTTTGACCGCCTCAGGGTAGTCCTGTCACTGGACAGAACCTGTAGCTTCAACAACTGACCGACCATTACAATAAACGGTAGTACAATATTTGAATTACACAACTTACCCTCATTATAATATGAATCCATAAAAAATAACGTTATTTTTACAGCCTACACTGAAAAAAAAGAATGATTGATTTTACTAAATTCCGCGTAAATTTTATCAAATCCGCGGGTTAATATAGGTCCTACACACGAAATTGTTGATTTTACCAAATAGAACTGGTTGATTAGGTAACCCATATGTTTAGTAAATTTACAAATTTGTTTTGTTTATTCAACTAAAAAGTTCTGTATATTTCACATCGATTATTTTCGATATTTTACGATGAGATTTAGTAAATGTTACTTAACGGGTTAAGTAAAATATGTGAAATTAAATAAATAAATGCTGCTACCTGTTGTATAAATAAAAGTTCTGTCGGACGTCGGTTCCGGAACCCTCAGGCTTCGTGAGGGTCAATGCGAACCCCCGGGCTTAGTGAAGGACGCAAAGGTTCGCTACGGCGCTAGGTTATAAAAAAAGGAAACATAGGGTACCAATCACCACAAATGTTTAATCTACCATGTTGAAATGGTAACATTACACAACAGCACTCACAACCCAAACATCTTATAGTATTCGCGGAGAATCTTAACACCGCGATCTAATTTTTGATCTCAAATAAAAAGCGCCATCTATCGGTCCCGAAACTAACTAGAGTAGCAAGCCACACCTATCGGATATCTGGAGAACTGTTTTGCTAAACTCGCGCTGTTGTTTAAACAAAAGTTCTTTGTTGATTTTATTGACAAGCTTGTGAAAAATGTACATATTTCTAATGTCAATTATATGAAATGTATCTCATAATTTGTGTCAAGTAAAATCAATTTCCTAATTTGTTAGATTTTACGAACAAATTTAGTAACGTCACCTGTGGAAATTTAGAGAACTCTTACGAAAGTATTTTACAAATTTTCTTTAGTGTATTCAAATATTTGTTCGATAAATTTTACTATACTTAAAATAGTTTTAGTCAATCTGTTTTCTTATGTAAAATCAACAAAGTGGATTTTGTTAAATTCACTCTTGTTATAGTAAAATTAACTATGAAAAGGGTTGACTATGGCAGTTCATTACTCAACCTACGCTACTTTAGTACATTCAACAATTCTTTTTTTTCAGTGTACAGCCTATTGCCTATAGAATGGGGGGTATGAACACAGTTTTACACCTAGTAGGTACCTACGTACGTCATAAATGGACGGAATGACTGACTAGCATACTTTACTGACGTCCTATTCAAAATGTCATTATTTGGTATACGTTGACAGCTTACTACTTGAATGATGAGGTCTTGATCTCTTGTTGATTTATTTGTGAACAATAATGCCTTAACAAACCACAATATATGTGTGTCGTTGGTTGTAGTTACAACAATACTTACTATATGTATACAAACTTCCTGGAATTTCTTTATATTGATAAGTTTATAAAAAAATAATAATACCGAACAGCGAAATCAATGGAGCTACCAATCATAAATTATGTCGAACGTGCCTTACACACAGCGGTTACAAAATGATCGTATTGCCCAATCGTTAATGGATTGTTTATAATATTGTACTTAATTAGCTCCCGCCATGTTCTTGCCCGATTCGTGAGAAGCTACACATCATCCCACAGATTACATCTGCAACAGTAGGAGATAGCGTTATTGCACTAATAATTCATATTGTTTTTATATTTTGTATTAACACGCTGCTCCATTCATACTGATAAATTAATAAAGATAAAATTGATGTAACATAAATTGAGACGCCAGTTTATTAGATTACTTGATGGTCAACATAGACTCTTATTTGTATATGTTTATGAAATATATTTTATGAAATTAAAGTTGTCTCGTTTTGAAATGTACAGATAATAAATTCACTGTATCAATCGATGTCTAAAACAGCTGCAATAAATAATTCTGTATTGCAGTGGCAATCGTTACAGACTGTTAGACACCGTCATCGTGCAATCAATGGAGCCTGACACGTAACTATACACGAGGCCCAGAGCCGATCATCCGACTAATATCTACGCTCCACTGACGAATCATTCAAGAAACACAACACGCACACACGTACACAGTAAGTGATCACACACACGAGCACACACACACCAAAAGCAACTTTTTGTTTTCAATTACCGATCCGAAAGGTTCATTATCTCTAGCATTTTCGTGTTCCTTTTTCTAGTTCGAACCGGTGTACGACTGAAAATAACCCGTGGCGACATCTCATTAAGCCCGTCTTTGAAAAATGTCTCATTTAACCCCGACAGTCCCTTAATAGCCGGTGAAGGGTTAACCGACACAAATAACTCAATGCGGAAGTAGGCGACTGTATCGTCGACTATACTTTTTAATAGTTTTAATTAGGAAATAGTTTAATTTTTATGTTGTGTGAGTGGTGCTACGGAGTTGTCAACGTGTCAACCAATAGCAAATAGGCGTGAGAAATGGCTAGTTGTATTGGTGTTGAAATTGATAGCCGGAAGAGCATATAAATATACGCATAACTAGTTTCTGTTTGGTTCGGATACTTAATACTCGCTCGCAGTTTACTGACAGAAGCACGCAAGTTAGACACTAGCGTCATTTAAATACAAATTGTCTCATTTCAAACTGAAAATCCCATTCGTCTATTACTCTGTAGAGAGGAAGAGAACATTTACACAAGAACTATTAAATTGTCTTTGCGCGTTATAAATGGTATGTATGACAGAGGAAATATTTCCGTCGTCAATCAGCAATAGGTGTTCAAGAAAGCGCGGCGTCTACTCAAACTATCACAAAATAAACAAGGAAAACAGCCACCAAATATAACAAAACGTATGAGTAAAATACTGAAAACATTAATACATAGCACCAGACGCTTTATAGACACGTTATGTGGAACTTTTACGTCTAGGTATAGCAAAAACCTTCAATTCATTGCTTAATTGTTAAGATCACTAGACTAAATAGTGTGGAATCTTTATGTATCTGTATGTTGTGTACTTTAAATAGTTCTTTTTTAAGTTGGGATTTTATGTAATATGAATGTGACTATTCAATTTATTATGTACTGTCTAAGTTAAGAGACCAGAGCTTCTAAGTAATATAAGTTCAAAATCGTCAACCCACATTCAGCAAGCATCTTCAGTGTATGAGAAGTAGCCTTTTCTTAACAGTCATATAATTGATTATTATGTTAATTACATAAAAATTGAGAAGTAAACGTTCTGTTGCCAACTGTTCTTTAGATAAAATCTTGTACACCTAGTTTCCTCACAAATAGGCCCATGCCTTTGACATAACCAACCGCCGACCGGTCACTCAAAATTCCTACTTCTTGGAGACAGGACATAATGATGTCAAATTTAATAAAAGAGTGAAAAAATGCTCTATATGGCAAAACGTGTTTGATAATATTACCTACTTTGTTCCCTATTCATCTGAATG